>OZ035835.1:5571642-6231642 GCA_964034765.1 Knipowitschia caucasica | reverse complement strand
TGGTCTCTCTCTCTCTGGTCCCTCTCTCTCTCTCTGGTCCCTCTCTCTGGTCTCTCTCTCTCTGGTCTCTCTCTCTCTGGTCTCTCTGGTGGTGTTGCTGCTGGTGTGGAGCTGCTTTCTCTGGGTGATGTCTGCAGAATCTGATTGGTTCAGACCATTTTCTCTGCTCTGGTTCAGGGTGAAATTCTGAACACTTTATAATAATAATAATGCATCAAACTTATATAGCGCTTTTTTGGACACTCAAAGACTCTTTACAAAACACATAGAAATAAACTTTGAAAAACAAAATGAAGGAAAGGCTGAAACAGGGTTGGTTTTTAGGAGAGATTTAAAGTTCTGTAGTGAGTCTGAGGTTCTGACGGGTTGAGGGAGTGAGTTCCAGAGAGTGGGGGCAGCTGCAGCGAAGGCTCGGTCCCCCAAGGTTCAGTGTTTAGTCCTGAGGGAGTGAGGCGGAGGGAGGGACAGTGATGATGGAGGAGGTCAGTTATGGAGGACCAAAAATGACTAAAGTATAAATAAATAAATAAATACAGGAATATATTAATAAATACATTCATTTTGGACAATAAAAACTAAATATTTACATTGATATGCTAAATATTACTCTGAAATCAAATAAATATACTTTTATTTAGGTTATTTATCAATATCTATTTTTTCCTTTATTTATTTATCCATTTATTGCATATATTTATGTTTTTCTACATTTCTTCATGTATTTATTTATGTATTTCTACATTTCTTCATTTATTTATTTATGTATTTCTACATTTCTTCATTTATTTATGTATGTATTTCTACATTTCTTCATTTATTTATTTATGTATTTCTACATTTCTTCATTTATTTATTTATGTATTTCTGTGTTCCTGTATGCTAATTAGGTGGGCGGTGCTGAACTCAATCTAGAACAGGATTGGTTAGGATTGCGTGAACTCTGGTCTCGATCATTCCTGCCTCACATTACGGTACTCTGTTAGCTAGCTAGAGATCCTCTGTGCACTTTTGTGTGGTATGATGGCAGTTTCGAATGTAAGTTTTTTAGGAGCCATTGCTCATCAATTAAGAGCATTAGCAAATGATGTTAATGATGTTGAGCATAATGCACCTGAGGACTATCTACTCTTTCGGCTGGACAGACTATTAGATGTTTTAGTTCATCACAGTGCTGACCCTGAGGAAGACTTTGATGCAACTGTGCTGGACGCTCTTCAACAAGCAGCAGCTTCACATCCTCTCACAAACCGAGAAGGCTAAAGCCAAGCGTACATCGGACCGGCAACTGATTATATCCGTCGCATATGAGTTTCTGCCCCGCACACATCGACAATGTGACGAAAACGGGCAACTCCCAGTATCAGACCAGTCTCGGGAATAACAGCGCGTACATCGACAGCAACTGGCCTCAACTACAGTGTGTTTTCTGACATAAACTGTTGCGGGCTCGCAATACACGCAATACACGCAATACACGCAATACACGCAATACACGCAATACACGCAATACACGCACGCTGTCGGACATCGGGTCATATCTCCGAAACTGAGGACAACTAGTTGCCGAAAAGTAGAACACGGGCAACTGACTGAAACTGGAGACCGACTGATCATCTCCAGTTGTAAGAGCGCTCACATCGACCGATTTCGGCAACTGATCATCTCCATCGTCTCCTCTCAGTTGCCAAAAGCCGCCTTGCAACTAGTTGTCCCCAGTTTCTCTGTCGATGTACGCTAGGCTTAACTTTGCTTCTGTCTGGTTGCCCTACTGCCCACCAATCATTGAGTTCAGCACCGCCCACCTAATTAGCATACAGGAACACAGAAATACATAAATAAATAAATGAAGAAATGTAGAAATGCATAAATAAATAAATGAAGAAATGTAGAAATACATAAATAAATAAATGAAGAAATGTAGAAATACATAAATAGATAAATGAAGAAATGTAGCGACACAGAAATACATAAATAAATAAATGAAGAAATGTAGAAATGCATAAATAAATAAATGAAGAAATGTAGAAATACATAAATAAATAAATGAAGAAATGTAGAAATACATAAATAGATAAATGAAGAAATGTAGCGACACAGAAATACATAAATAAATAAATGAAGAAATGTAGAAATACATAAATAAATAAATGAAGAAATGTAGAAATACATAAATAAATAAATGAAGAAATGTAGAAATACATAAATAAATAAATGAAGAAATGTAGAAATACATAAATAAATATATGCAATAAATGGATAAATAAATAAAGGAAAAAATGTAGATATTGATAAATAACCTAAATAAAAGTATATTTATTTGATTTCATAGTAATATTTAACACATCAATGTAAATATTTAGTTTTTATTGTCCAAAATGAATGTATTTATTAATATATTCCTGTATTTATTTATTTATTTATTTATTTATACTTTAGTCATTTTTGGTCCTCCATGGTCAGTGAGGTCAGAGGGGGGCAGGTTATGGAGGGACTTATAGGTGAGGAGGAGGACCTTGTATTGGATGCGGTCTGGAACAGGAGCCAGTGGAGTCGTTTGAGGACAGGGGTGATGTGGTCTCTGGAGCGGGTGTGGCTGAGCAGGCGGGCGGCAGAGTTCTGGATGTATTGTAGTTTTTGAAGATGAGTGGAAGGGAGAGCGAAGAGGAGGCTGTTGCAGTAATCCAGTCCGGAGGTGATGAAGGCATGAACCAGTATTTCAGCAGAGGATCGAGAGAGGGAGGGGAGGAGGCGAGAGATGATGTCTTGGAGATGAGGTTAATGTGGGGTCTAAAGGAGAGGGTGGAGTCCATAATAACACTGAGGTTAATGTGGGGTCTAAAGGAGAGGGTGGAGTCCATAATAACACTGAGGTTAATGTGGGGTCTAAAGGAGAGGGTGGGGTCCATAATAACACTGAGGTTAATGTGGGCTCTAAAGGAGAGGGTGGGGTCCATAATAACACTGAGGTTAATGTGGGGTCTAAAGGAGAGGGTGGGGTCCATAATAACACTGAGGTTAATGTGGGCTCTAAAGGAGAGGGTGGGGTCCATAATAACACTGAGGTTAATGTGGGCTCTAAAGGAGAGGGTGGAGTCCATAATAACACTGAGGTTAATGTGGGGTCTAAAGGAGAGGGTGGGGTCCATAATAACACTGAGGTTAATGTGGGGTCTAAAGGAGAGGGTGGGGTCCATAATAACACTGAGGTTAATGTGGGCTCTAAAGGAGAGGGTGGAGTCCATAATAACACTGAGGTTAATGTGGGGTCTAAAGGAGAGGGTGGAGTCCATAATAACACTGAGGTTAATGTGGGGTCTAAAGGAGAGGGTGGAGTCCATAATAACACTGAGGTTAATGTGGGGTCTAAAGGAGAGGGTGGGGTCCATAATAACACTGAGGTTAATGTGGGCTCTAAAGGAGAGGGTGGGGTCCATAATAACACTGAGGTTCATGTGGGGTCTAAAGGAGAGGGTGGAGTCCATGATAACACTGAGGTTAATGTGGGGTCTAAAGGAGAGGGTGGAGTCCATAATAACACTGAGGTTAATGTAGGGTCTAAAGGAGAGGGTGGAGTCCATAATAACACTGAGGTTCATGTGGGGTCTAAAGGAGAGGGTGGAGTCCATGATAACACTGAGGTTAATGTGGGGTCTAAAGGAGAGGGTGGAGTCCATGATAACACTGAGGTTAATGTAGGGTCTAAAGGAGAGGGTGGAGTCCATAATAACACTGAGGTTAATGTAGGGTCTAAAGGAGAGGGTGGAGTCCATAATAACACTGAGGTTAATGTAGGGTCTAAAGGAGAGGGTGGAGTCCATAATAACACTGAGGTTAATGTAGGGTCTAAAGGAGAGGGTGGAGTCCATAATGACGCCGAGGTTGCGTACAGAGGAGGAGGGAGTGACTGTGGCCGTCACTGTTGAGGGAGATGTTTTGAGCAGAGGGAAGGACTGACTTGGGTCCGGTGATGAGGAAGTCGGGTTAATTGCTGTTAAGTTTCAAAAAATTGTGGTCCATCCAGATTTTGATGTCAGAGATGCAGTGTGTGATGGTGCAGAGGATGACTTGATGTCAGAGATGCAGTGTGAGATGGTGCAGAGGATGACCTGACGTCAGAGATGCGGTGTGAGATGGTGCAGAGGATGACCTGACGTCAGAGATGCAGTGTGAGATGGTGCAGAGGATGACCTGACGTCAGAGATGCAGTGTGAGATGGTGCAGAGGATGACTGGGGAGATGTAGACCTGGGTGTCGTCGGCGTAGCAGTGAAAGTGTAGTCCATGGTGACGGAGGATGTGGCCAAGAGGAAGCATGTAAATGATGAAGAGGAGGGGGCCCAGTACCGAACCTTGGGGAACACCAGTGGAGAAAGGGGAGGTTTGGGATGTGCAGTTGTTAATGAAACATAATGACGACGGTCGGAGAAGTATGAAGAAAACCAGGATAGAACAGTGTTGGAGATGCCGATAGATTGAAGACGGTGGAGGAGAAGGGCGTTGGATACTTTTAGGGCTGTTTCGGTGCTGTGACGGGGACGGAAACCGGATTGGAACATTTCAAAGCGGGAGAAGGTGTGGAGGTATCGTTGGACTTGGGTGATGACTGCACGTTCTAGGATTTTTGATAGGAGGGGGAGATTTGAGATGGGGGCGGAAGCTGTCCAGGTTTTCGGGGTCCATGTTGGGTTTTTTGAGGAGTGGCTTGATGGTGGCAATTTTGAGATTTGGAGGGACAGTACCGGTGGTGAGGGAGGAGTTTATGATGTTTGTGATGAGTGGAGTCAGAGAGGGGGTGGAGTGGGGTCAGAGAGGGGGTGGAGTGGGCTCAAGGTGGCAGGTGCTGAGTTTCATGTTGGAGAGGAGCTTGGCGGTGTCGGTTGTTGAGAGCAGGGAGAAGGAGGAAAGCCTGTGATTTCTGGATAGGTCGACAGGGAAATGGGTTTCAAAGGAGAGATGGTGAGAGGAAGAGCTGTGCAGGGTACTGTGTGGATCTTAGAATGGAAGAATGAGAGGTAATTGTTGCATTTGTCTGTTGTAAATGTGGAGGTGATATTGTCAATGGGCTTGGTGAGACGGGCGAAAGTGGAAAACAGAGTGCGTGAGTGAGAGGAATTGGAGCGAATCAGCTGAGAGAAATAATCAGAACGGGCGGATTTGAGAGCGGTGTTGTAGGTGTTGGTGAAGTATTTGTTGGCTTCGGCATGAGCAGTAAGACCAGTCTTGGTGCGAAGTCTTTCAAGCTGTCGGCGTTTCTTCTTGAGGTTGTGACGGTCTGGGGTGTACCAAGGAGCAGAGGTGGAAAAGGAGACTGTGGCAGTTTTGAGGGGAGCGAACTGGTTCAGGCAGGAGGAGAGGATCTGATTATGATGGTCGACGAGTTCTGAGGTGGATGAGTCAGGACGGGGGGGAGGGGAAGAGGATAAAGTAGTAGTTACGGAGGAGGCAAATGTAGTGGGGCTGAGGGACTTTAGATTGCGGTATGTTATTTTGTGTGTTTGTTTGGGAGTTTGACTGGGTAGGGCAATATCGACGGTGACGGCTAGGTGGTCGGAGAGGGTGAGGTCTGTGTGAGTGATATTATCGATTGATAATGAGGGAGAGGAGCAGATGAGATCGAGAATATGACCATGAGAGTGAGTGGGAGAGTTTACATACTGGGTGAGGTATAGGCAGTTTAAAATGTCCAGAAAATCGGCTGTGAATTTGGAGTGTGGATTATCAACATGGATGTTGAAATCTCCAAGGAGGAGAACAGAGGGAGAGATGGAGGAGAGCTGTGTGTAGAAGTCTGTAAAGTCTGAAAGGAATGAAGTACAGGTTTTGGGGGGGCGGTATATAATGCCAACAATGGGAGATTGTGAACCAGAGAGTCTGAAGACCAGGTGTTCGAATGAGGTAGTGACAGGGATGGAGATAGGGTGAAGATTGAGGTTGTGCTGGTAGATGACTGCGATGCCTCCTCCCCGACGTTCAGGGCGGGGGGTGTCGAGGTACGAGTATCCAGGTGGTGTGGTCTGATTTAGGGTCAGGTAGTCCATGGGCTTATGCCAGGTTTCGGTTAGACAGAAGAAATCCAGTTTATTGTCAGTTATACATTCGTTTAGAATTAGGCTTTTATTATTTAGTGAGCGTGTGTTGAAGAGGGCCGCCTTGAGTGTTTTTTGTTGTGAAATTGTTGTACAAGTTGGAATTGAGCAGAGGGTGAAAGGAGTCACGTGACTGGTGCGCAGATGACGCATACGGAAGTTCCCAAGATGGCGCGTGTTGTGATCAGTCCAGAGAGAGGGGATGCCGGTTTCGGTGGAGGAATGAAGGATGTATTTGCGGCGGGAGCTTCTGTGAATGTAAGGACGACGTCGGAGAAGGCAGTGCTGCTGCATCGTGCTGATCAAGTCCAGTGTTGGAGGAGCGCTGTGGTTAAAACTGAGGAGCTGCGAGGATGTGCACCGGAGAGCCATGGACGGAGAAGTGGAGACAGCTGAGGGTGATGACAGCCCGTGCCAGGGCAGCAGAAAGGCCCGTGCCAGGTCAGCAGAAAGGCCAGTAACAGAGGCCACATTGCCGAGAGCTCACTCCGAGATTCCAGAGGCCGGTCACCTAACTGCGTACCGCGGTTTGGGCGACTCGTAGCTGGTCTGGGCGCTCTGCACGGAGGCTTGATGGTGGTCACGGCGAACCCCCCAGCGATGACAGTCAGAGACCGGGTACAATCCAGTTCGGAAAAACGGGAGCAGATAAGTTTGGCCAGTAAAAGTAGTAAGTACAACTTAATGCATTGACTAGAAGGGATCTGATTGGCTAATGGGTGGAGCAAGCAGTAGGCCAAGCAGTGGTATATTCAAAGGGGAAAAACACTAGCAGGATCTGTCACCTGGGTTACACCTATCTTATAAAATTGGGACTAAGATGACCGTCAGTAATGAATCCGGTAAGACTCCATGTATTAAAAATCCTGTAAAACAAATAGCCAGCAGAGGAAAAAGTTTCAGACTAGCGTATTTTAAATGCTCAGCTGAAACCCTGTCTGCACCACCTTATTGTTATCCAGCTTCATCACAATCTCATGGACTTCTTGAGGAGAGATAATAACATCTTCATTGTTATCAATATTGCCAACAGTAAAATAGTTACTTTTGACGGCATTAAAAATATCATAGTAATGTTTCTGCCACAGCTCAGTAATCTGCTCTGTTCCATAAACACCATTGATATGTGTTGGTAAAGACAGTTTACTGCTATTCATTCTTTTTATTTCTCTCCAGAAATCTGTGGGACTATTGCTTTGTAGTTTCCTTGCCAAGGAGTCTGCCTTGAGGCTATTCTCTCTCCTTCTAATAAATCGAAGGGCATATTTAAAGTTTGCATTTGCTTTCTTCATATACTCAAATACAGGACCACTCTTGGGTCTGTCAGATGCCACCCAAGCTTTAAAGGCCCTTCTAGCCTCAGCATGTATCTCCTCGACATACTCGTTCCAGCCTGGTATATGCAAATGTCCTCTTTAGTCAAGGTGGACCACTTAATTTTCCTAACATGTGTTTCGTTGCTCACACATACAAGAGATGGCACTTTGCCCATATTTACAGAAAAACAAAAGGGCACATGATCAAAAGTGGCAAGTTCATAGTTAATCCTAAAAGTATACTTTAGGCCTGTCGCGATATTCAATACATCAATTAATCGCATGATAATTACATTAGCTCCATAGTTTTCCTGGCCGCGATTAATTCCATTTGCAGCTTGTTTGTTCTCCGTGAACACATACTGTTGTTATATAAAGTCACCTCCGTGAACACATACTGCTGTTATATAAAGTCACCTCCGTGAACACATACTGCTGTTATATAAAGTAATCTCCGTGAACACATACTGTTGTTATATAAAGTCACCTCCGTGAACACATACTGCTGTTATATAAAGTCACCTCCGTGAACACATACTGCTGTTATATAAAGTCACCTCCGTGAACACATACTGCTGTTATATAAAGTCACCTCCGTGAACACATACTGCTGTTATATAAAGTCATCTCCGTGAACACATACTGCTGTTATATAAAGTCACCTCCGTGAACACATACTGCTGTTATATAAAGTCACCTCCGTGAACACATACTGCTGTTATATAAAGTAATCTCCGTGAACACATACTACTGTTATATAAAGTCACCTACGTGAACACATATTGCTGTTATATAAAGTCACCTACGTGAACACATACTACTGTTATATAAAGTCACCTCCGTGAACACATACTGCTGTTATATAAAGTCACCTCCCTGAACACATACTGCTGTTATATAAAGTCACCTCCGTGAACACATACTGCTGTTATATAAAGTCACCTCCGTGAACACATACTGCTGTTATATAAAGTCACCTCCGTGAACACGTACTGCTGTTATATAAGGTCACCTCCGTGAACACATACTGCTGTTATATAAAGTCACCTCCGTGAACACATACTGCTGTTATATAAAGTCACCTCCGTGAACACATACTGCTGTTATATAAAGTCACCTCCGTGAACACATACTGCTGTTATATAAAGTCACCTCCGTGAACACATACTACTGTTATATAAAGTCACCTCCGTGAACACATACTGCTGTTATATAAAGTCACCTCCGTGAACACATACTGCTGTTATATAAAGTCACCTCCGTGAACACATACTACTGTTATATAAAGTCAACTCCGTGAACACATACTGCTGTTATATAAAGTCACCGTGAACACATACTGCTGTTATATAAAGTCACCGTGAACACATACTGCTGTTATATAAAGTCACCTCCGTGAACACATACTGCTGTTATATAAAGTCACCTCCGTGAACACATACTACTGTTATATAAAGTCA
This sequence comes from Knipowitschia caucasica, assembly GCA_964034765.1. Taxonomy (NCBI): domain Eukaryota; kingdom Metazoa; phylum Chordata; class Actinopteri; order Gobiiformes; family Gobiidae; genus Knipowitschia; species Knipowitschia caucasica. The sequence goes on along the minus strand of OZ035835.1, from coordinate 6,222,781 downwards.
CCTCCGTGAACACATACTGCTGTTATATAAAGTCACCTCCGTGAACACATACTGCTGTTATATAAAGTCACCGTGAACACATACTGCTGTTATATAAAGTCACCTCCGTGAACACATACTGCTGTTATATAAAGTCACCTCCGTGAACACATACTACTGTTATATAAAGTCTCTGGACAAAGGCGCTGCAGAGCTGCATTATTGGCAAAAACTTTGTGTGGACTTTGTGTGAACTAAAGTGTGGATTTAAACAAAACCGAAGGATTTAAGAAGAAAAATAGTTCAGGATGACAAGGGACACTAACATCCCCACAAAATCCGACCTTTATGAAAGCTGTAGGTTCTCTGTCAGGTTCTCTGTCAGGTTCTCTGTCAGGTTCTCTGTCAGGTTCTCTGTCAGGTTCTCTGTCAGGTTCTCTGTCAGGTTCTCTGTCAGGTTCTCTGTCAGGTTCTCTGTCAGGTTCTCTGTCAGGTTCTCTGTCAGGTTCTCTGTCAGGTTCTCTGTCAGCTGAGGTTGAGCTGTTTTAATATGCATTGAGTCCTATGGAGAAAATGTCTGGGTAGCCCACGTGAATTTAGTCTGGTTCAGTCTGGTTCAGTCTGGTTCAGTCTGCAGTACCGCGAGAATCCTCCGAGCACATGAGTTATTCAGCTACAAGCTGTAACACCCTATCCAGGTATCATAATAGATCCATGTTCATTAGCTAGAACGGCGGAGATAGGCGTGACTCTGTCCGGTAATATTTACAGTCTATTGTATTTACAGCACTTGTATATTGTAAATAGTAAGTGTAACTCTATTTTAGTGTGTTTTTTTATTCTTGTTTTTATTATCTCTTTCTGACTGTTGCACTGAGCCAAAGCAATTTCCAAGTCTGTGACTTCCTGTTACTTACGTGGCAATAAAAATGATTCTGATTCTGATTCTGATTCTGATTCTGTGGGGGTGGACCTGGAATAAGAATTAGCCAATGCTAACATATAGCGTTAGCAGACCTCTGGAAAACGTCTTTACAGGATGGACCAAAAGTTGTCTCTTGGTCCAAAGCTCCGTTCCACATGTGTGTCAATGCTGAGTGCTCTGGACCAGTCTAGTTTAGTCGCTGTGGACTTTAGAAGTCTCTCGTTTAAATGAAAGGGTCTCGTGCAGCTGACGCATGCACAGATGCGTTTTTTCACATTTTCCAGCCCCCGCGGCCATTTTGAATCACTCCATGAGAGCCCATTTTTGGCCCAGAACGGCGGAGATAGGCGTGACTACGTCTGTTTATATTTACAGTCTATGGTATCGATATATTGGTAAATTGTCCCTTCTGTGCCACTGTATTTACTCAATGCTTATTACAAGTCGATCGATTTCACAGAATCAATTTGTTTTGTTTTGTTTTATTTCTGTACTTTTAACCTGGTTTATGTATGTACTTGTCTGGTGCACACTGGGGACTTTTGCAAATGTATTCCAATGTGGTTTTACTGTAAATGGAAAATAAAAATGAATTTGAATCTGAATCTCATGTGTCCGTGCCACTGAGATTAGTTTATAGGTATATGGGAGGATTATCCAAAATATTAGGAAAGAACCGCCCTCTCCACTTTATGATCAAAACTCTCTGGTCTTATTTGACAAACATGATTGACAATTGGGAGGACCAATAGTTTTGATGATCCACCCCGAAGTATAAAATGAATCTTCAATGAATTCAGAGCTGAAGTGGATCCGTCTCTGTCCGTGTGTAAACACTACAGCGTGTTAAGGAAGTTTCTACCCAATGAAGGAGAAAGCTCAAAGGTCCTTTGTCTGATCAAAAGCGTAAGTTTATTGTTAACACACGTGCGGAGAGCCAGCACACACACACAAAGGCAGCATGTACCAGCTCTGAGCCAGAGCCCCGAGTTTCCTGTATTACAAGACACACACGAAAGACAGTCCCGCCCACAACAGATGGGAGGGGGCCACCGGTGAAGGAGGCGCATAGGAAGCGCAGGCGTCATGCCCCTGTGGTGAGGCAATCAGACACAGGGCATGACGGTGCGAACAGACAGACAATGGTAGAAGATGCAAGCATACAGATGCGAGATGCGAAAGACACAAGGGTGTGACAGACAGCAGGGGGCCCTCACAAAGCTCAGCATGGCGTCAGAAGGGCGTCTCTGCATTGATAAAAGGCCTTTGACGTCCGTGTATTTGCTGCGGCTGGTTTTATGTAATTACTCCAAAAACTGTCACCACACTCCCCTCTTTTGATAATTCAAAACCATTTTTGCATTAATCAGTTAAATACCAGAGGCATCGTAATCACACCACCTTCAAGCTTGAAACACTTAAATTATTGCTGTCCAAAGTGGACAAGAAAAGAAACATGCTTGTCAATAAAAGAAAGAGCACATTATAATAACACAATGGATCCGGACAGCGATAAGAGAAGGCAATATTAACATAATGAACACGGTCAGCACGGAAAGTAGTGTCAGTGTGGCCAGCATAACAGTCCAAGGGCCCATGCCGGTCTTAGCCGGGCTACGTTCGGTAGTCTTTTCCGCGGGAATACTCACGAGCAGTGCCGTCTCGCAGTCAGTGGCACCGCTCCCTATGAGCGTGTGTGGAGCGTTAGTGGTCATGGCGATGTTTGGTCTTGGAGCGGCAAGACTCTAATTGCGTTGAAGCCTTGGCCTCAGCACTCGGTCTCCATGGCTTGAGCACGCTCCAGATCGGCCAGGCCCAAAGCTCGTTTGATGGGAGACCTCATGACAGCACGCTTCACCATGTGCCTCATCAGGAACTGTAGAGCAGCCCTCATCTCCACCTCCTCCGGACACACGGGAGACGAGACACCAGGGGGCACTCCAGCAGAGCTCAAATCTGCATTATGGCCAGAGGGAGCAAGCTCTGGAGAAATCTTTGGAATGGGCAGCAGCTCTGCATACTTGCTGCAGCTGAGCAGAGCGCTCAGGGCCTTCATGGCTCCCAAGCCTTGGGATCCGGGGGCTGGGAGTTGGGCAGAAGGGGGGTCGCCTCGGGAACGCTGGGATTCTCTGGGTGTTGTTGTTGGCCTGCTTCACCGACGGTGGCCGCACGCCGGCCGACTTCTTCAGCGTAGGGAGCCGCGGATGGGCCTGGTCCGTCCGCGCCCTCGGTGTCCTCGTCTATGGCCCTCAGTGGCAGCACCGCACGACAGTGGTTGGCGTGGATCCAAGTTGTCCTCTCCGCGACCTTAACGGCAGTGTCCGTCACCAGGAGGGCGAGGAATGGGCCGAGCCAGCGCTTGGACCGCCAGTGCTTTCGTCTCGTTTCCTTCACCAGGACCCAGTCGCCTGCGCAGCCTGTGGCAGGGCGCTCCTGACCTGGGCAGAAATAGAGGACAAAAGTGCATTAATTTCCTTACAATAGGACAGCATGTCGTCATCACACAAAGTGGTGCTTGGCAGATCTCTGTTCGGGGGTCCCGCGCCCAACGTGGGGCTAGCGGCAGAGCTTTGAGTGCCATTCTCTCGCTCGCACGTGCCTCCGGACCAGGGGGCGTAACTGCAGTGTTTACGTATATCAATGCCCAGAAATTCACCCACTTCCTCAATGACTTTTGCTACAAAGTGACTGCCATTGTCCCTAGAGATTTTCCCTCGGGACACCCCATCGTGGCACAATTTCTGTGAGCAGAGCTTTCACCACCGCGTTGCTCGTGGCGTGTATGCCTGCAAATATTCAGTCCATTTGGACCAGAGATCCGCCAGGCCCAGACAATATTACTTACCTTGGCATGGTGTGAGTTCAACAAAGTCCCTTTGGACATGTTGAAATGGGCGCAGGGGCGGAGGATGAGCAGCCTGTTGGATACTTTTGGGACTTACCTGGGTTGTGCGCGAGGCATGTAGCGCATGTTTGGCAGAATCTCTGTGCAAATGCCGTAAACCCCTTTGTATACCAATTTTGTGTGATTAAATCACGCATCATCCCTCCTTTTGAGGCATGGTCTCGACCATGTGCTAAAATTGCAAACTGTCTGAAGAAATGCCGTGGTAGGCACGGTTTGCTGTCTGGTCCCAGCCACACACACCATGCCGTCGTTGAGCCCCATTCCCCTCCCACAGCAGCGTCTCTGCTGGAGTAGAAAATATCAACGTCTTGAGTGAGGTAGTGTGTGTGTGTGTGTAGAGGTGCGTATGCCGCTGCCTTGTCCGCGCGCCGATTCCCTGCAGAGATGGGATCAGTGGCATTAGTGTGGGCCTGGCATTTGCGTACATCGATCTCTAAGGGCAACATTACAGCTTTCAGCAGACGTTCAACCTGTGTGGAATTAAGAATTGGTTTACCATCAGATCACAGAATAGGTTAACAGTTTTGCCCGCTGCCAGCTCACAAGCCCTGGTGAGCGCGACCAGTTCAGCGGTTTGTGCTGAATGATGGTGGGGCAAACTACCAGAGTCTATAGTATCAAAATCAGAACACACAGCATAGCCGACTCGGTTCTTCCCAGTGTTGTCACGTGACGCGGCTCCGTCTGTATAAAAAAAATCAAGTCAGGATTAGTCAGAGGCACCTCTTTCAGGTCTGGCCTGGGAGTGCATCTCTGTTCTATTGTGGCGATACAGCAGTGTGCCTCCCCTTCCTCTGGCGTGGGCAGCAGTGAGGAGGGGTTCAGCTGTGTGCATCTTTTCACCGTGACATTGGGGAGTTCAAAGAGCACCGTGTTGTATTTCAGCCAACGAGCCGCAGAAAGGTGAGAGGCCCTCTGCTCTAACAGGATCAGGGAAACAGCATGGGGCACAAGCAAAGTTAGTTCAGTGTATCCCACAAGGTCACGTGATGCTAGGGCCGCTTTCTCAGCGGCAGCCACAGCCCGCAGGCAGCGAGGCAACCCTGCTGCCACGGGATCGAGTTTTGCTGAGAAGTAAGCAGTGGGTTCATGGCCTCCGTGGCTCAGTGGCCCTCAGTGAGGCTGCAAAAGTACCGACTGTTCCGTTCATCTCCAGTTGCTTTTCTCCCGGATCGTCCTCAATTCATATTGTGGGCTTTGGTGCCAAAGTGGAGGCTCATTTCCTCCTGATCCATACTACTGTCATCCCTGGAGCAGGGGTAGTTTATCTCTCATCTGAAAAAGAAATATCAGAACACAAAAAACACAAAAAAAAATGCCCACTTTCGCTTGTCAATCTTTTTTCCAATTGGGCAAAACATAACTGCATTGACAGGTGGTGTGTGGCATCAGGGCGGAGGCTGTAGCCAAATACAGACTTAACAAAATGTATGTTTCTAATTTTATACTCCCCTAAATGTGAGTTTACAAACCAAAGTTGTCCTCCGCCCAACGACAGCTCACTGCGGTTGGACCGAATCACTGTCAGGGCAAACAGCAGAGGGAGGAACTCCCAGTACCTTCAGCAAGGTATTTCATCTCCGAGTACTTTCCGCAGAGTACTTTTCTCAGAGTACTCATCCCAGAGTACTCTCACTTTTACACCTGTTCAATAAAGGTCGTTATCTTTGAATCTCTAGTACTTACACCGTATGCTGTTGACAAAAAAAATAATTATTCCATGATCACATTAAAACATTACAGACACATTTGTTATTCCATGATTCCGTTCAGCATTCCTCATTTCACATCCACACTCACATCACACTCATATCACAGTCACATCACAGGCCGATTCCCCACGTTAGTATTGGTCCAGAGTTTGTTAAGGTCAGCGTAGTGTACTTTGACATGACACACAAACATATAACATACACAAAACATATAACACACACAAACATGTAACACACACAGAAGGCCTGTAATTTTAACTTTGTTATATTTTCCATGTCCAATTACAATTGTCTCATGAGCTCTTCCTATTGTTGCAACTTTCAGAGCCTGCAGAACATGCAAAGCTTTTTAAGAGATTTTTCCTAAAAAAAAAAAAAAAAATCCATTTCCAACTTTAGTGTTTACCACGTGGTCTGTATTTCGGGCTTATCACAGATTGTGTCCCCTATATCTCTAATGAGCTCTTGTCACCTAAAAAATGTTTATTTTCCTTATTTTTTCTTTTTCAATAAAGCCAGGTCGGGTTCATTAAAAATGTAAATTAGTCTCAAACTTTAATACTTCACCTTTGTTTCACGATAAAAATGTTTTTGTTGCTCATTAAGTAGCACAAATACCATAGCGTGGTGCCTATCCCAATAAACATACTCCGTTTGTAGCCTATCTTCACTACACTGAAGCCATGAATTTTCAAACTCTAAGTTATTGTCTGGGAACGACCGGAGAGAGCAGCTTAGGTCGTTCGCGTGGTTGACCTCCAAATTTTGTGCGGGCGTAACTCTATCCACTGTCGTGGCTAATAACTTAGCAATCTCAGGGTTTGGTGTCAATTTCCAGTGGTAATTAACTTTTGGGACCGGTGCCTCCTTTTATTTATCTATTTTTAATTGAGTCTGCACATAAGGTCTCGGCCTAGTAGATTAACCGGGCACAATGGGGAATATAGAAAAGAATGTTTAAGCTGGTTGCCCTGAGAATCAAAACACGTTAGCGGTGACGTAAATTGCTCTTTGGTCGTCTCTCCCCCCCCGCTGCTAATGAGAATGTGAAACGGCCACTCATTTTAGGGGAGACAGAAAGGCTGTCACTTTTAGCACAGAATTTGTTGCCCCGGAGTCATCCAGAATTTTAACTTGTACACCACAGATTGTTAGCGTATATTACGGGCATGAATTATCTCTAAAAAGTGCCAATTGCAATTTGTTGTTGTTCAACTTACATGAGCGGTCGCTTTGGTGACGAATGTGAACCCGGGTTTGGTCAGTCGCTCGTGTTTCCTCCACGCCCGCCTCTGCCGTCCTCTGGCCCCGTGTGAGCCTCTGCCTTTAACGCCTCCTCCGGTAACAGTCCTTCGACCCATGTCGAGCACACAGTCTTTCCGCCGGGCTGTGGAAGTTTTTCAAAGTCCGCAGGAGGCCCAGGTAGCCCAAAGCGTTAGCATGTGGTCCATGAGGGTTGGTGAATAACCCAAACGTGCCGGTCACAATGGCTTCTTCTGTTTGCGGTGCGGGAACAACTTTCAAGGGGGTTTCCGCGGGTGCGTTTGGTATATCACGCTGCCCCCTCCGTGGAGAACAGTCACGGGATTTGGAGCAGTTTCTCTCTGTGCTCCAAAGCAGTTGTCGGTGTCTCACATATTTGCTTCCCCCGCTTCTTCTTCTGCGGTTTCCTGAGCGTGTGTCTGTTTCCGCCTCTTCTTCTTCTGCGGTTTGGGCCCACTTCTCGCGGGGTCTCAGCTGGTGCGGGCGCCGCCTGTGGTTGGGGCGTGGGGCTGGTGCTTTGAGGCAGAGGAAAAGCGCCGACAGACCTGGATAAGGGAGAGGGAAAAGAGACAACAGTAGTCTGCTTCATTTTTTAAAAACCCAACGCCTTGTTTGGGTGCACACTTATTGTTAGTAGGGGAAAAAGGGCGGTAGGGTGGGGGTGTGGGGGTGTGGGGGTGTGTGTGTGTGTGTCCGCCTGTGTGTTCTCCGCTTCGGTGAAAAGCGGAGGAGCTATTGTTTTTACATATTTCTTTCTCTAACCTCTTTTGCCGTGATATTCTTAAAACCAAGTATATTTTTTCTTCCCTTCTTCTTCTAAATTATCACGCAGATGACCTGCACCATAGGCAAGCACTTCATAGCTTGCATCTGTAGATTGATTTTACCCATTTTCTCGTACGAACAATGGGCCTAACCCGCTTAGTCTCTTCCCTGCTCCTACCCACTTTGGGGCGCTCCGTTCCCCCCCCGCTGGTTCAACCAGCGAGCGCGCGTTCTTGAAAACGGAGCGGTTCTGGCTGAAGACACTTAGAGAAATTATCAGGGTCGCCTACAGGACGATACTAACGCGCAGCCGCTAGCTTCAATCTAGAACAAAAGCCCCCAAAAAATCCCGCACACAGACTATGCTGTGGCAATGAATGAAATACCCCAAAAATACATAAATAAACAAATCCCCGTGTCGACTTAAGGGCTGCCCTGGGCTCGTTACGCAGATGAAAAGACAAGACTCACCAGATTAGGTTCTTTTTGGTCTTGTGTGGCAAAAGATTCCTTCCGTGCGCGGGACGAGCGCGCCCTCCTTTGTCTCCAAAAAGGAACAGAGGCTGGTGATCCAGGTCGGCCAAACAAAGCCGCTCGTCCCCGCCGAAAGTATCCATGCCAAGACATGTCAGCAACGCCAAATTGTTGTAGAATTATATACCCCATGAAGGAGAAAACTCAAAGGTCCTTTGTCTGATCAAAAGCGTAAGTTTATTGTTAACGCACGTGCGGAGAGCCAGCACATCCACTCAAAGGCAGCATGTCCCAGCTCTGGCGCCAGAGCCCCGAGCTTCCTGTATACAAGACACACACGAAAGCCAGTCCCGCCCACAACAGATGGGAGGGGGGGCCACCGGTGCAGGAGGCGCATAGGGATGCAAACAGACTGCAGGATGTAGGAAGTGCACACATACAGACCGATACATATGCAAGAGGTGAAAGGGGGCAAGAGTGATCGCCATTGTCTGTAGGTGTCGGGGGGGGCCCGGCTCCTTCCTGGCAGCAGGGACATATGGATAGGAGCAGGCATACCGATTCAAGATACGAAAGACACAAGGGTGTGACAGACAGCAGGGGGCCCTCACAAAGCTCAGCATGGCGTCAGAAGGGCGTCTCTGCATTGATAAAAGGCCTTTGACGTCCGTGTATTTGCTGCGGCTGGTTTTATGTAATTACTCCAAAAACTGTCACCACAACAGTTACACATACAGTTACACACAGTTACACACACAGTTACACATTTACACACACAGTTACACACACAGTTACACACACAGTTACACACACAGTTACACAGTTACATACACAGTTACACACACAGTTACACACACAGTTACACACACAGTTACACACACAGTTACACACACAGTTACACACACAGTTACACACACAGTTACACACACACAGTTACACACACAGTTACACACACAGTTATACACACAGTTACACACACAGTTACACACACAGTTACACACACAGTTACACACACAGTTACACACACAGTCACACAGTTACACACATAGTTACACACACAGTTACACACACAGTTACACACACAGTTACACACACAGTTACACACACAGTTACACACAGTTACACACACATACACGTTTTTGTTACCTGGTGGGTCCCTTTGACAGGGCCGTTCAGAATGGGACCCATAGACATAATCTTTTTTTACTGGGACTACTTTAAGTAATACAAAACAGTCAATAGAAACCAAACAACTATTTTAAAGGAATTTTATTTTAGATTTTTTTTTCGAATTGCAGTGATTCTATTTTTGACATAGAATTTAATGCCACTCCATGTCCGATGTCTAAGGTCATCTGGTGAGGCATTAATGCAGGCCAGGCAGTGAGACTTCCCAGGGACCTTTCCAGTCTGTATGAAAGGTGTCATGGTCTTCTCCACAGCCTTCACCTCAGATGCAGACCATGGCTTTCTTACACGTTCTAGGGAGAGAAATAAAAATATATTAGCAATATACACTCCCAGGGTTAGGACCAAGCAGCCTGGCTGTAATCCCCTACCTGGTACACTTACCAGAAGGGGCACTGCCACTACCATGGGGTGCATCTGGATGAATGGTTGAAGGTTCTCCGCTTGAAGTTTCTTTTAGCCCGTCCGTTTGTGAGAGGATCTCTACTGCTCTCCCTGTCGCACAGAAAATAAAAATACAAGTGGCCTTTAGGGGAAAAAAATCATACATATTTTAATAATATCAAGAATTACCTTCAGGCTCAATTTGTATCTGGTCGAGGCTCTTTCCTTCGAATTCCGTCACTCTTCCCTGCTCCATGGCCATCAACACTTTTGCTGATTTTGGCCAGCTCCAGTGTCCCCTCTGGTAGTCTGTAATATTGCCTGTGGATGCGAATGTCATGGCCGAGGAAGTTGGCAAGTATGTCCATCTCATTCTCTTTCATATTGAGAACTGTAGACATAGTAGCTATGTGCTTTCTAAGTTTGGTTGAGGATAGCATCTCTGGATGCACCGCACCACATTCTTTGGCTACCTGGCGTAGGGAGTCTGATCCCCTGATGTGGGTGTCTGCGCCCCGGGCGGGAAAAGAAGTATGGGTTATGGTCAGAGATGGAACAGGCCCTTCTGTTCTCCACCAGCACCTCCATCGAAGCAATCATTTCAGGAGTCAAAAGAACCGGCACTTTCCGACTTCTTTTCCCTTTAATTTCAATGCGTTGAAAATGCTGACACAGCTTTTTCTCAAGTTGGGACAGTCCCAGAGCAATGTCAGAATGGATCCCAGTCTTACTTCTTAAGGTAAAGGCTGTCAGTGGCATCTTTGAAACCTCACCTTCCCTTCTTCGATTGAAAATAATGACCTCACAAAGAGTCAAAACTGCCAGTTTAGACCAATGCTTAGACGTTGGCTCACTTATTAGGGTTTGCACATATTCAGGTCGACATACCTCAATATGTGCATGCATGGCTCTAACGTCCTCAGTCAGAGGGAGCAGGTCCGGAGTGTTCCACTTGGCTTGCCGGAGGGTCTGTAGGGCAGCAGAAGAAACACAGACGTCCCACCTCTTCTCAAAAAGCAGCCGGCTTCGTTGGAGGTTTTTAATAAATAGTTCATCAACACAATGCTCCATTTTTGAGTCACATTCAAGAATATCTGCTAGCTTTCTGAGGCTATGGCCGAGTTTGAGGGCCAAGGATGGAGTCTTGTATTGATTTGTTTCCTCATCATATCCAGCCACAGACCTGACTGCATCAATCACATGGTTAAAGTTGGAAGGAATAAAGAAATCCTTAATTGTTTTCAGTTTCCCTGCAGTTTTTGCTTCGTTAATTAACCTACCGACTTCTCTCATTTTCTGCCTAATGTAATCATGCTTAGTCTTATCATGCCCGTGTTTTAAGTACAGGTGCTCTCCGAGTCTCAGAATCCCCTTTTCTGCTTTGACAACACCCGTGACCTCATCCTGATGCATTACCGAAATTAAAGACCACAGCTTTTTGCTGATGCCCTCCGGTACAGGCTGGGCTAGGGAGCAGAGGGACTGGACCCTACTTCTACCTGGTTTAGCCTGGGCATCTTTCTGTGAAAGCCGGCACCTGGCCACATGCCTCCACAGCGACTTTCGCTTAAGCAATGCCCCACAGTCTATACAGTGCAAAAACTCACTGGATTTAACTGGGGAATTTGGCCGTTTAACTGGGACTAAAGTTCCAATGCCGGTCTTTAAAACCTCAAAATTGTGCTCACGGTTTCCACTATTCCTGATCGAATCAAACTGAAGTTTACGTGCTTTAGATTTCACAGGTAGAGCCAATGCTCTGGCTACGTCACTTTCATTTCCATGTTTTCTAGTCAAATGACGGGACATTTTGTGGCAGGACATTGAACAGTAGAGGCAGAAGTGTCTCTTGCTATAAACTCGCCCCCCATTTTTCTTCTTTTGCAGCTGCATGATAACAATCTTATTTGCCTTTGGTTCGTCACTTTCCGAGTCTTGAAGAAAAGTGTTTTTGATTTTTCTTTTTCCATACTTTTTTACAGGTTTCTTCTTGACAGTTAAATCGTCAGAATCTGAGTCGACTTCATCAATTAGGGACTCTTGACTAAGCTGCACAAACAACAAATAATTTGTAATCATTCTATATAACAATTTGAAGTCATGACTTGTAGTCAGCACTTACCAGTGGTTTGTAAGCGTGCGCTTCAGTGTGCTCCTCCATGATTTCTTGCAGCCTAATGAACCACACACTTGCACCTTTTCTAGCCTGACACCTGATTTCCTCTGTTGTGCTGCTCCATGATTGGCTCCAGCCTGCTGGACTGAAATTGCCCCAGTGTGCCCCTCCTTGATATCCCGCAACCCACCACCAGGGTTCCGACACATAACACACTTTTTTCAGGAAAGTAAACCTCCAGGGGTCCTTTCCATATTTTTACAGAGACTGCATAAGGACCGTTAGAAAAGCATTACCCATTGATTATTAAGCTTGGACCAGTGGGGTCCGGTGTTCGGGCCCCACCACGTAAAACCAGTCCCCATGACGTGAGTGGAATCTCAGGTTATGGAACCCACCAGGAGTTGAAAACAAGTGCACACAGTTACACACACAGTTACACACACAGTTACACACACAGTTACACACATAGTGTAACTGTTGGTATGAAAAGTTTGTTGTTTCGTCACAAGGCGGCGCTAGTGTGCATTTATTATTGCCAAAGTTTATTTGATTTTGTACATTTTTATATTTGTGTTCTGACTATTAGGTTAGTATTGGTTACATTTGAGGAAGGATAATAATTCATTTAGATTAATATTTCAAATGTATACTTAATGCCTTTGAGGTCACTACTTCCGGTTTGCCGATAGGTTTAGTGGAACAAGTCAAGTTAGCGGAGATAGACGGACCCGACAAAGTCGTAGTGAAGTCATAACAAGTCATAACAATTAGACATTATAAGCTATAGTCCACCGGGTTGTTCGCCAGCAGGCCAAAGTGGTGTGTATGATTGTATATTAATTCATATTTTTGTTTATTATTTAATATCTAAGTTGTACCATTTTGTGTTTTGTTGCTAGTTCTACGGTGTGAACTGTATAAAGAAAGTGCAGTAAACATTTGTAAAAAGAACTCTCACGCCTCTCTGTGCGTTCGCGAATCAAGCCGGCATAGTAGAACACTACACTGCCCCGGAGAAGGCAACAAGACGTCGGGGACCGAAGCTACAAGCAAGCTAACATTGCTACACGTGCAAGGGACGTATCACGTGCTGCAATGAAGCACAGCAACATCAAGATAAAGTGACAGTGAAAGCTAAAAAAGCAAGCGCTCAAGTTTGTGTCTTGGAATTGGCATAAGCACTTATAACTGCATCTTTGATTGTTGCTGATTGAATAACAAAGAAATAAGCTTCAATATACTGCTAAAATGGCAGACGAAGATAAAATACCCACCGAAGAAAATAGTGCAGAGCTTATTGCACCAAATGGTGATGAAAATCAAGAAAATGGAGAAGAAACTCCACAGCCCTCACCATCTGATGCTACACATCCAGAAGAGGTTCGTAAAAGCCAGCGAACACGCACGCTCACTGAAAAAGGAAAAGTTCTACAAGACTCCAAAATAAATGATTTAAAAAGGGATTTTGAACGTCTGTATAAGAAGTGGAAATATCACATAAACTGCTTCAGAAGATTTATGAAGGGTAAAGACACGGAATTGATCACTGAAGCTGTGAGTGCGATAGACACATTTCAGTCAGACATTTGCAAAACTTATGACGAAATAAGAAAGATTGAAAACCCTGATATTGAAATAAGAAGGAAAACTGATTTGTCCTTTTCCATGACTGAAGTTGCCAAAGCCAAAGCTCAATGCCTACTTGAACTAAAGACTAATCCAGATGAATGTCCCTGGCCAGACTCTGGGTCAGTGTTTGAAACAACTTCAAGGAGTGTCTCCTCAGGGTCGACCTTCAAGTCGAAAGCATCGTCTGATGTGTCCAAGCAGTCATCATTACATACATTACAACAAAGACAACAAGCAGAGGCGGATGTAGCTGCATCAGAAGAAGTAATGAAAGTCATGAAAACACAACATCAATGTGAGGAGCAAATAAGAGAACTTGAAGTAGAGGACGCAAAGAAAAGAGCACAGTTCCTGACAGAGAGCATAACAATAAAAACAAAGTTAGAGGAAAAGAGAAAAGAAGTGGAACTATTAAAGGAGATGCAAAAGCATAATGCAGCCCAAGCAAGATTAAAAGTTTATGCTGAAAGTATAGATTGTGAAGAAGAAAAGCTTCATATTTTGAAGGACAATTTCCCATTACCATCAAGATTTCCAAATGTACATTCTCAACCGTTCTCTCCCTCAAAGGTAGCAATCACCACAAGCCACCAAGCTCCTCTGCAAAAGACTGTGACTCAAGCAGCTCCTTCATCAGAACAAGTCGCCTCCATTGATCTGGTAAAAACACTCGCTGAAGCCATAACAGCTAACAGAATCCCAATCCCAGAGCCTGCAGTCTTCACAGGTGATCCACTGCAGTATAACGATTGGAAGCTGTCATTTCAGACATTAGTTGACCGTAAAAACCTGCCAATACATGAAAAGCTGTTTTATTTGAAAAGGTATGTTGGAGGTTCAGCAAAACGGGCTATTGAAGGACACTTCCTGGTTGGTACAGACTCAGCTTATCTTGCCGCATGGGAACTACTTGAAGATAGATTTGGAAATCCATTTGTTATTGGCAAATCATATCGTGACAAGATACAGTTGTGGCCAAAAATCAACATGAAAGACAGTAAAGAATTACGTGAGTTTGCAGACTTCTTAAGCAGTGTCGAGTCAGCAATGCCTTACGTGCAAGGTTTACAAGTTCTCAATGATTGTGTTGAGAACATGAGAATAGCCGCAAAGTTACCAGACTGGCTAAGTGCACGCTGGAACCGTATGGTGACAGAGTTTCAAGATGATTACAAAACGTTTCCAGATTTTTGCTATTTTGTCAAATTCCTAAATAAAGAAGCACGCATTGCCTGTAATCCAATCACTTCACTGCAAGCGATAAAGCCAGCTGAACAAGATTATAAACATTTCCTTAAAGACAAACCCAAAAGAAGTCCTGCTCTGAATGTTAAAACACTGAGCACAAATACCAATGAAAAGACTGGCATGTTTTGTCTCTTCTGTAAAAAGGCTGGTCACACACTGCATAAATGTCGAAAGTTTATGGAAAAAACACTCGAACAGAGAGTTAAGTTTGTGCAGTCTGATAAGTTGTGTTTTGGCTGCCTCAAGTCCGGCCATAACTCAAAGAACTGTATTTCCAGAAGTGTTTGTGATAAATGCCAAAAGCCACACCCTACATGTCTACATCAAGACAGAGTAAAAAAAGACAAAGAACAAAAAATAAAAATGGACCAAGAACTTCCAAAAGCAAAGAACGAATCAGAAAAGGTGTCTGAGTCACAAGAACAAGAATCAAAGCAAGTCACATCAAACCGAGTAGTGCAACAAAAAGCAAAAGGTTGTACCTCCTCAGTTATCCCTGTCTATATATCCACTGTAGACAACCCAGAGAATGAGAAGCTGGTGTATGCATTGCTCGATACTCAAAGTGACACCACTTTCATCCTTAAAGACACAGCAGACTCACTCAACACCATCTCTGAACCAGTCAAGCTCAAGATTTCCACAATAACGTCCAAAACAAAAATTGTGTCCCAGCTACAAGTTAAATGACCTACAAGTAAGAGGAATGAGCTCTGACACAAAAATCAAGTTGCCAACTACTTATACCAGAGATTATATTCCTGCTAACAGATCTCATATACCCACAAACAAGACAGCAGAGAACTGGTCCCATCTAAAGCATTTGTCTGAGGAAATGGCTCCAAAACTCGATTGTGAAGTTGGACTGTTAATAGGATATAATTGTCCCCAAGCTTTGCTGCCCTTAGAGGTGATCAGTGGTGAAAGAGAGCAACCATTTGCACAAAAGTCACTTCTGGGCTGGAGCATCGTTGGCTACAGCCACACTGAAAATGAATATAGTGATGAGATCGGAGTAAGCCATCGCGTCATTGTCAAACAAGTATCTCCAGCTGTTGAGTCTTCCAAAAGGATCAGATCTGAAGTTCACTTTGTAAGCAGAAACAAAGTTAAAGAAGTGATTACTCCAGCTGAGATAATTAAAGTGTTGGAAATGGACTTTATAGAAAAATCCACTGAAGAAGAATCAATGTCACAAGAAGACATAATGTTTCTGTCTAAAGTTAAGGAAGGTATTAAACAAAAGAAAGATGGACATTTTGAAATGCCTCTACCTTTTAAAGAAGAAAGACCTATTTTGCCAAATAATAAGGTTTGTGCAGAACACAGACTTAAAAGCCTGGAAAAGCGCTTAAAGAAAGATGAGCGCTATTATAAAGACTATGGACTATCGGGGGGGGAGAGAAGTGGAGAGAGAAGAGAGAGGAGGGAGAGAGGAAGAGAAAGAGGGAGAGAGGAGAGAGTGAGAAGAGGGAGGAGAGAGGGGGGAGAGAGGGAGGGTTGAGATAGAATAGAGAGAGATGGAATAGAGGGAGGATTAGAGGAGAGAGGGAGAGAGAGGAGGGAGGGGGGGGAGAGGGAGAGAGTGAGAGGATGGGGAGAGAAGGAGAGAGAGGGATGAGTGAGGGGGAGAGAGAGAGGGAGAGAGAGTGGAGGGAGATGGGAGAGAGAGAGAGAGAGGTAGAGATGGCTAGAAGGGACGGGTGAAGGGCTAGATGCGATTTAGGGGATTAGGAGTTTGGGTTGGTGGGGTTGGGGGGTGGGTGGTTATAGGGTTGGGGATAGGGGTAGGAAAAGAAATGAAGTAGGTGGAGGGTAAGGAGGTTAATTATAGGGGTAAGGGGAAGAAAAAGGAGTAAATTGTATGGTGAAGATTATTATGTGATGAGAGGGGGTGGGGATGGGGGGGGGGGGGAGAGAGGTGTGGGGGGGGGTGGGAGAGTTGGTGTTTAGGGGGGGTTGAAGTTTGGTGGTTATGGATGGTGGGGGGGTTGGGGGGTAGGTGGATGAGGAAGAATGAGGGAGTGGAGGGGTATAGGGGGGGGGTGATTTATAATGGAGTGTTACGTAAATAATGAATAAGGTAGGGGGGGATGGAGGATATGGGTGATTGGGAGGGTTTTGGGGTGTAGGATGTTGGGGAAAGGAGGGTAGAGGGGGTGTGGGGGAGGGGGAGAAGGTTGGGGGGATTTTGGAAGTAGGGGTGAGTTATGGGAAAAGTGTTAGGTGTGGGTAAGTAGGTGATAGGAGAGAAGAATGAATTGTTGATTTATATGGAATATGGATAGGGTGTTTTATGAAGAGAGTTGGGTGGGGGGAGGGGGGTGGGTATTTAAGATGGGGTTAGTTTGGTGTATGGTTTTGTTAATTTGTTAATTGGTTAATGTGTGGTAATGTTGTGTTAATGTTTGGGGGAATGGTTGTAGGGTATGTGGTATTGGGGTGTGTGGTGTGGGTATTTGGGGTGTGGGGATTGTGGGTGGGGGGTAATGTTTGAGGTAATTGTGTTGTAATTTTGGGGTAAGGTGTGTGGTAATGGGGGGGGGGTTTTTTAATTTATTGGGTATGAGAAAAATGGTATAGGTTGGTTATGTATATGGAGTATGGTGAATGGTTGTTTTTTGGTGGGGGGTTGAGGGGATGTGTGGGTGTGGGGTTTAGATGGGTTTAGGTTTTGTTTTAAATAGGGAGTTTTTTATATTTGGGGAGGATGGTGGTAGGAGGAGGGGGTGGGAGGGAAGGATTGATGTTGAGAGGGTGATGGGTGATAGGTAGAGGATGGAGAAGGGGTTTGGAATGGGGAAAAATGGAGGAGGAAAGAGGATGTTGTGAGAGGGTTGGGGTTTGATGTATGAGGAGGGGAGTTATTAGGTAGGAGGGGATTTTTGGGGGTGAGGAGTTATTTATATGGTTAGGGGTTAGGGGGGGAGGTAGTGGGGTGGGAGATGTATTGGGGAATGTAGATAGAGGGGGTATTTGGGGGGGGTGTGGGGGGATGAGGGGATGTTTTAGGTTGTTTTAGTATAATAGATTTATGGTTATTTAAGGGGTGGGTTGTTGTTGTTTTTTTGGTAAATTTAAGGGGGGATAGGGGGTAATAGGTTTGAATTTTGATTAATTATTATATAGGGTATAGATAGGGGTTTTTTGTGGTGGAGATGGGATAGGTAGTGTGTGAGGGAAGAGGAATAGTATGGAAGTGGAGTGTGTATATTTTAAGGTAAGAGGTTATGGGTGGTTAAATTTGATAGGGTAGTTGGGTTTTATATAGGTTATATATAATGGTAATATTGGTGGGGTGTAAATAGTGTTTGATGGGAGATGTTATGTATATGGATGTAAAGGGAAAAGTAAGAAAAAGGGGATGGGTTTGGGGGGTGTGGGGGGATGTAATTTGGAGGTGGATTTAGAAGGGGGGAGGTAATAGTGGGAGGAGATGTATGTTTTGGTAATATTGATTAGAGGTAGAGGGGTAGATAATAATTATATATGAGGAGAGGTGGGGAGGAAGAAAGGGGGAGGAGAGGAGTAGAAGAAGATAAAAAGAATGAAGAATAGGAAGGTAAGGTAAATTAGGAAGGGTTGAAGGTAGGGAAATAGGAGGTGAAGTGTAAAGTAGGAATAGTAAGGATGAAAAGGAAGAGGATGGATCACGCGCATGCACGGTTCAGGGATCTTTTTCATTGTGTGAGGTTGTGCGTAGGATTTCATTGTAATCTGTCTAAAACTTGGCCCTCACTCTCTTAGCTGGACAATATGGAGAGCTCTCTGGGGGTTTCCTCCTAGGATCATATCGCGGGGCGCATATCTGGTAATATAGGATAGAGAGCGTGCGGGCCGATCTACTGAGCATATCTAGGTCTATTCACGTCAGCTCTGGGATCAGCAGAGAGATGGGAGCTCATAGGGGAGAGGTGTTTAAGATGATTTGTTTGTTACCAAAAAAATTCAGTTTATTATGTGGATGCATAATGATCATTGGGGTGGTGTACTTATAGTTGGTTTGTATTGGTCTGGTTAGTATTTCTTACGTTTGGGCTGGATGGGGACAGTTCTTTTTTTATAGTAATGTGTGGAATGAGGTAAGAAAACGGGATAATGGTAAGCTAGTCATAATCACTGTTGTCTAATCATATACGAGGGGGTGGGAGCTGGGCAGCGGAGCAGGTGTGGTGTGTCGATTGGGGAAGATGATAAACAACGGATGATGGAAGCATGGGGGAAGGAAGGTGTTGGGTTGAAGGGGGAGTGACACGACAGGGAAAGAAGAAGAAGAGGTATATTGCCTATTATTGTATGATTTATTCGGTTTGTGTTACGGGGGTTAGTTTATGTAATGGGAGAGTTAGGGGTAGGAGAGGAGAGAGAGGGGGAGGGAAAGGATGAACAGAGAGAGAGGTAGAAGGAGGGGGGTGAAGAGGGAGTGATGGTAAGAATGTATAGAGGAGAGGACAGAAGAGAGGAGAGAGAGAAATGATAGATAGAGGGAGAGAATTAGGAAGAAGAGAGGAGAGAGTGGATATTTATATTTAGCGAGAGGGGGGAATGAAGGGATATGATGGAGGGGAGAGAGGAGGGGGATATAGAAGAAGTGTGGGGGAAGGGATATGAATTTTAAGGAGGGATGGGAGGTGCTTATTAATTTTATAAGAAGTAGATTTGGGTGATTTATAGGGTTGCTGTGAGGTGTGATGGTAGTAGTTTAGGGGGGGGGGGGGTAGGGAAGATGGTTTTGGATGTGGGAAGTTGTTTTAGGGAAGGATTTGTGTTGGGGGGGGATAGAGGAGAGGAAGAGAAATGTAATTTGTATTAGATTTGATGTAGGTGATGAGGGGGGATTGTGATGGTATTTGGGGAAAGAGTAGATGTAGAGTTTTGAGAGTTGAAATAGGGAGGTATATTAATTAGGGTTTTGAAGGAGAGAATTAGATTTATGGGGGGTGTGGTGTTTGTAATGTATGGTGGTAATTTTGTTGATGTTTTGTGTGTTGGGGTGTAGTTTGGGGGGTTGATTGTTTTTTGGTGTTTAATGGGTGTTGTGTTGGTGTAATTGGGTGTAATTTTGTGAATGTGTGATTAATGGGGGAGTAAGTGTGGTGTTGTGTTGTATTTGTGGTGTGTAATTTTGTTGTGATATGTTAATTTGGTGTTAATTGGTGTGGGGGTAATTTTTGGGGAAGAAGAATGAAAATGATGTGGGTGGGGGTGAGGTGGGGAGGAATTGGGTGAAGGGGGGGTGTTGGGGGGGGTATTTGTTAGTGAGATGGGGAAGGGGTAATTGGGGTGTTGGGGGGGTGTGGTGTTGTGTGTGTGGTGGATTAGTGTTGTAGGTGTTGGTAATTTGTTGGTTGTTTTTTGTTTGTGTTGTTTTATGGTATGGGGGGGATGGGGAGGATGGGTAAGGAGAGGGTTTAGGAGTTGGTTATGAAGGGTGGGTTGGTAAGGGACTTTTAAGGGGGGTGGGAATTGAAATTGAAGGGGGGAGGGGTGGGGTTAGTTGGTTTGAGGGGGGATAATTTATATTTTTGGTTGTTGGGGGAAGGATGTTGGGGGGGAAGGGGGGTGAAGAGGGGGTAAATTTTTTGGAGATTTTGTAGGGGGGGGGTAGTGTAAAGGGGGAAAAATAAGGGGAGGTGGGTGTGATGAATGAGAGGGGGTGAGGGGTGTGTGGAGGGGAATTTTGGGATGGGGGGGTGGGGGGGGGGGGGGGGGGGGGGTGTTTTGGGGTTTTTTTTGGGGTTTTGGGGTGGTGTTGGTGTTGGTGTGTGTTTGGGTTGTGGGGGTGTGGGGGGGTGTAGTGTTTGGGTGGTGGTTTGGTTGGGGGGGGGGGGGGGGGTGGGGGTTTATTGTTGGGGGAGTGTGGGGGGGGGGGGGGGGGGGGGGTGGTGGGGTGGGGGGGTGGTGTGGGGGGGGTGGGGGGTGGTGTTGGAGGGGGGGGGTTGGGGGTGGGGGGGGGGGTGGGTGGGGGGGGGTGTGGGGGGGGGGGGGGGGGGGTGGGTGGGGGGGTTGTGGGGGGGGGTGTGTGGGGTTGTTGGTGGTGTTGTTGGGGGGGTGGGTGGGGTTGGTGTGGGGGTTGGTGGGGTGGTTGGGTTGGGGGTGTGGTTTGGGGTTGTGTGGGGTGTTGGGGGGGTGTGTGGGGGGGGGGGGTGTGTGTGGAGGGGGGTTGTGGGTTTGGTTTGTGGGTTGTTGGGTGGTTGGTTGGGGAGGGGTTGGTGGGTGGGGGGGGGGGTGAATCGGGTGGGAATAAATGAAATGAAATTGAAATGGAATGATGATGAAATGAAGATGAATGAAAATTGAAATAAAGAGGAAATAAAAGAGGAAATGAGTTGGGATGGGTATGGGGGTAGGTGGAGTAGGAAGAGAGGGGGGAGAGTGAGGATTAGATGTTTGGGGGGGTAAATATATGGTGGAAATGGGGGGGGGAAATAGGGAGGAAGGGGGAGTTTAGGAGAAGGTAAAGGGAAAAGGGGGGTGGATAAGGTGAAAGGAGTGGAAAGGAATAATATATGATGAGGGGGTTAGGGGGGGGGGGTGGAAATTGGAGGGGGAGTGGGGGTTATTTGAGTGGGATTGGTTGGGGGTAAGTTGTGGGGGGGATATGGGGATGTTGGGGGGGGGGGGGGGTTAAATTTTTATGTGGGGGTTTGGTTTTTAGGGGATGATAGATTGGGGGGGGGTGTTGAAGGGGTTTTTAGAGATGGGATGATGGTGGGTAGGTTTGGATAGAGGATGGGAGATTGAGAGATATGAGGGGGGTATGGATGTATGAAAAGGGAATTTGGGGGGAAGAGAAGGTGGGTATAGGGTGGGGGTATGTGGATTATGGTGGGGTTGTAGAATGTGGTGGAGGGGTATATTGGGTGAGGTGGGGGTGGTTGTGGGGGTGGGGGGGAGGGGGGGGGGGGGTGGGGTGGGGGGTGGTAGTGGATTAGTAGGGGGTATTAGGAAGGGGGGGTTAATGGTTGGAGTTGTGTTGGAGTTTGAGTTTGGGGGTGGATGTAAGTTTTGGGGGAAGGGAGAAGAGGGGGAGGGGGTGAAGTTGATTTTAGTAATTTAGGGGGGGGGGAGAAGGGGGGGGTGATTATAGGAAGGGGGGGGGGGGATGGTTAGGGGGTGTTTATGTGTGTTATGGGGTATGAGGAGGAGAAGTGTGGATTATTGAGATATTGGGTGTGTAAGTTAAAGGGGGTTGGGGTTTTATTGGGGGGGGTTGGGAGAGTTGGGGGATGGATGGGAGGGGAGAGGAAGAGGGGGGATAGGGGGTTGATTTTTAATAAGATTATGAGTATGGGATGGAATGTGGGTAATGGGATTTTTAGGGGGGGTTTTGTGGGGGTTATGAGGAGTGTTGAGGGTGGGTTTTGGAAGGTTTGTAAGAGGGGAAGAAGGGGGGAAAAGGAAAATATGGGGGTGAGTGTGTTGTTAAAGGGGAATATAGGGTAGGGGGTAGGGATAGGAGGGGTGTTAATGGGTGATTTTTGTTAATAGGTATTTATGTAGTGGTGGGGTGATGGGGTTAATTGGTGATCTTGGATAGTATGTGAGTTGGGGAGTGGGGTGTAGGTGGAGTTATGGGGGGAATAGGGGTTAGTGGGATTTGGGGGGGGGGGTTGTGAGGGGATGTATGATTTGGGGTTAGTTATGGGTGAGGAATGTTAAGGGGATATATAAGAAAAGTGGGGGGGGGGAAATGGGAGATGAATGGGGGGGGGGGGTGGAAGTGATATGTGTTGATGTGTATAGTGGGTTGATGTGGTAAGGAGGGATGTGTTGAAGATGGGGGAGGAGAGGGGAGGGGTTGAAATTTTTTGTGGAGATAGGGAGGGGGTGGGGGAGGTGGATTGTAGTGGGGGGATTAAGGGGTAGTTGGGGGGGGTGTAGTTGGAAGGGGGGGTTAGTAGGGGGTTGATAATTTTGTGGGGGGGGAGAGGGGAGGAGGGAAGTATTTGGAGGGGGGGGGGGGGATTTTGTTGTTGTAGGGAGGTGATTTGGAATGGGAGGTTGAAAGGAGGGGGTTGTGGGGGGATTTTGGGATGAGTTTGTTTAAAGTTGGTGATTTGGGGGAGGTGATGGATGGGATAGGGGTTTGGGGGGTGAGAGGTGAGGGGGGTTGTGGTTAGGGGGGGGGGGGGGGGTGATGATTTTTTTTGATGGAGATTGGTGGGGGGGAGTGGATGTTGTTTTATGTTTTTTTTTTTGTTGGGTGGGAGGGGGGTTGGTAATGATGTGATTATGTGGTAGGGGGTATGGGTAGAATTGGGTTAATTAGAGTAGAGGTTGATATGTAGGGGATGTAGTGGTAAGGTGGGTGATATGGGGGGAGGTGGAGAGTTAGAGGGTGTGATTATTATGGGTAGTATGTGTAGGTGATATGGGGTTGGGGGGGAAGAAGAGGGTAGAAAGTTGATTTTAGGGGGAAGGGTGGGGTAGAGGTAGATGGTTGGGAGAAGGAGGGTAGGAGGGGGTTGGTGATATGGGGTAGGGGAGTTATTGAATGTGGAGGGGGGGGGTGTGATTTAGGGGAGGAAAGTGGTTTTGGGAGGGGGGGTGATGTTGTGTTTAATTGGGTGTGGGGGGGGTAGGAAAATGAGAGATAGATTATTGATATGGGGAGTTATGTTTGGTGGGGTGTGTAGGGAAAGTTAGAGGAGGATTGTTTTGGGGGGTGGGGTGGGGGTAGGGGGGGGGAGGGTTTTGATTGTTTTTGTTTGGGGTGGGGTTTGGTTAGGGGTAGAGGTGTTATTTTTTGGGGGGGGGTGATGTAGTGGGAGTGGTGGTTATATTTTATAGGTGGGGGGGAGGGTTGTTGGGGAGGGGGGGGGGTGTGGTGGTGGGGGAAAGGGGGGTTAAGGATAATATAGGGGTTGTGTGTAATTTTGGGGGTAATGTTTTAATGGGGGTGTTAATGTGGGGTTAATGGGTTTAGTTGGTGTGTAATTGGTTGTAATGTTGTGTGGGTGTATGTGGTGTAATTTGGTAATTGTTGAATTTGGGGGAATTTTGTTAATTGGGGGGTTGGGTTAATTTTTGGGTTAATTGGGGTGGGTATTTGGTGGTGTAATTTTGTGGTAATGTGTGTGGGGTAATGTTTTTAAAGTTTTTAATGTGGGTTTGGGTTATTTGGGGGGGTTGGGGAATGGTTGGGTAATTGGTTTTAATTTTGGTTAATTGTTGTGTAATATGTTGTGTAATTGTGTTTAAGTGGGTTGTAATGTTGGGGGTAATTGTTTAATTTGTGGTGGGTAATTTGTTGTAAGTGGGTTTAATGTGGGTTTAATTTTGGTGTAATGTGTTGTTAATTTGTTGGGGGGTAATTTTTTTAATTGTTTTATGTTGGTGTTATGTGTGTGGAGTTGGAGTAAGTGGGGGGGTTAATTGTGGTGGGTAAGTTTGTGTAATGTTGTAAGGTGGTTGGTTTTTTGGGAAAGGTTTGTAATTGTGTGGTGGGTATTGGTAATTTTGGGTAATGTGTAGGTTTTAAGTGTGTTGAATGGTTGTGTTTAATTGGTGGGGTGAATTGGGTTGTGGTATTGTGTTGTGTAATGTTGTGTGTAATTGGGTTAATTTGTTAATGTTGTGTGTAATTGTGTGGTGGTAATTGTTTTAATTGGTGTGTTAATGTGTTGTAAAGTGGGTTTAATTTGGTGTAATGTGGTTTTAATTGTTTGATGTTAGGTTATTTTGTGTTATTTGGGTTGTTATGGTTTTAATTGTTGGAATTTTGTATGTGTGTGGTTATGGGGTGTGTTGTTGGGTAATGTTATTAATTTGGGTTTTTTAATGGGGGGTAGGGGGGAGAGGGGTGGAGGGGAGGGAGTTGGGTGGATAATGATGGGGTATAGATGTGAGGGGTTTTGGGTAAGTTAGTTGAGGGGGGGTTGGAATGGTGTAATTTTGTGGTGTAATTTGTTAATGTGGTTGTATTTTGGTTTAATGGTGTGTAATTTTTATTGTTGGTGGGTAATTTTGTGGAAGGTGGTGTGGGGTAATTAGGTTAATTTTATTTAATTTTGTGTTATTTTGGTTTAATGGTGTAAGTTGTTGGTTGTGTGTAATTTGTGTGTAATGGGTTGGTAATGTGTGTGGTTTGTTAATGTTGTTTAATTTGGGTGGTATGTGTGGGGGTTTGTGGTATTTTGGTGGTGTAAGTTTGGTTAATGTTATGTTATATGGGGTTAAGTATTGTGGGTTGTTGTAAATGTGGTGTTAAATGGGGTTTGTGAAATTTGTGAATTTTGTGGGTGTGGGGAGGGTTTGTTTGGTAAGTGGGGGTTGTTGGGTGGAAGGGGGGGGTTAAGGGATATAGGGGAAGTTTGTAGAGTTTAAAGGTGATATGGGTTGTGGGGGAGGGGTGGGGGGGTGTGGTGTTTTTGAGTGGTTGGGGGGGGAGGTTTTTGTAATTGGGTGTTTAGTGGTAGGTTTGATGTGGATGGTGGATGGGTTTGGTGAGGGTGGGTGATTTTGTTTGGGTATTGGGGGGGTGGGGGTTGGGGGAGGAGGGGATGGGGTTTGGGTGGGTGGTGGATGGAGTGGGAGTGGGGGGGTGGGTTTTTGGGGGTGGTTTGTGAATGATGATTTTATTATTATAAGGGGTGTGGGGGGTGGTTGGTTGGGGGTTGTATATGGGGGGTTAGAGAAGGGTAGTGAAGGGTTGGTTTATTGATGGGGGGTTGGGAGGGTATGAGAGTTTGGTTTATGTTTGTTGAGATAGGGTGGGGGGGATAAGATAGTTGGTAATAGGGGGTGTTAGTGTTGTTGGGGGGGGTGGGTGTGGGTTGTGAAGGTTGGGGTTGGGTGGTTTAGAGTTGTGGGGAAAAGGGAGGATGATGGTTATTTTTGTTAGGGTATAGGGAAATGGGGGGATGGGTGTGGAGGTGTAAGGTTGGGATTAATGATAGTTTAGTAATGGTAAAGATGAGGATGGATGATGTATGGGAAGAGGGGTAGTGAGAGGGGGAGAGAGATTAGGGAGAGAGAGAAAGGGAGAAGAGTGATTTAAGAGGGTGGGGAGAAGGGTAGGGGGAAAGGGAAGAGAGGGGGAAGAAGGGGAGAGAGAGTTAAAGAAGGGAAGAGAGAGGGGGAGGAGAGGGGGAAGAGAGATTGAATGAGAAGGGAGAGAGAGGGGAGAGAGGGGGGGAGAGAGATTTGAAATAGAAGGGTGAGAGAGGGGAGTGTGGGGGGGGGGAGAGAGATGGGGGGGGAGAGGGGGAGAGATGGGGGGGGGGGGGGGGGGAGGGAGGGGGGGAGATGAGAGGGGATGAGATGGGGGAGAGAGAGGGAGAGGGGAATGAGGGGGATGGAGGGGGGGGGGGGAGAGTAAGGGGGGGAGATAGATGGGGGGGAGAGAGAGGGGGGGGGGTAGATAAGAGGGGAGAGATTGGAGGGATTGGTTGGGGGTGGTGAATGTATGTGTTATAGGGGTTGTATGGGGTGGGTTGTTGTTTGTTTAGGTGATTGGGGGGGATAAATAGAGGGGGGGGGGGATGAGGGGAAGAAAGGTGCATAGAAATGGGAGGAGAGGTGAAGAGGGGTGAGAAGGGTGGAAGAGGGGGTGAGAGGTGAGTGAGTGGGGAAGAGGGGGGGGGTGTGTGAGAGAGGGGGAGAGATGAGAGAGTGAGAAGGGAGAGAGAGGTAGAGTGGGGAGTAAAATATGTGAGAGTGAGGAGAGAGAGAGGGGGGTGAGAAGGAGAGAGATAGGGGAGAGAGAGGAGTAGAGAGAGGGAGAGAGAGAGGAGAGAGAGTAGGAGAGAGAGAGGGGGGGATTGAGAGATGAGGACAGAAGAGAGGGGAGAGAGAGATGGGGAAGATGGGAGAGAGAGGGGGAGAGAGGAGGGAGAGAAGAGGTAGGAGAAGAAGAGTGAGAGGGAGAGAGAGGAATGAGATAGGAGAGAGAAAGGAGAGAGAGAGAGAGAGAAGGAGAAGGGTGGTAGGAAAGAGGAGAGGAGAGGGAGAGATAGTAGGGGATAAGAGAGTGGAGAGATGAGTGGGAGAAGTGAGGTGAAGAAGGTAGAGAGAGGAAAGAGAGAGAGGAAGATGAGTAATGAGAGAGGAGATGGGGGAGAAGATGAGAGAGAGGAGAGAGAGAGGATAGAGATGAGGATAGTAGAGTGGGGAAGAGAGAGGGGAGAGAAGAGGGAGAAGATGGGGAATAGAGAGAGGGGGGGAGAGAGAGAGGAAGAGAGAGAGGAGAGAAGGGAGAGAGAGGGGAAGAGAGAGAGGGAGTAGAGAGAGGGGGAAGAGATAGAGAGGATGAGGGGAGAAGAGAGATGGGGGAGAAGAGAGAGGGGGAGAGAGAGAGGAGGAGAGGGGGAAGAAGAGGAGAGAGAGGAAGAAGAAGGAGGAAGAGAGAGGGAGAGAGAGGGAGAAGAGGGGAAAGAGAGGGAGAGATGAGAGGGGAAGAGAGAGGAGATGAGATGGGGGGAGAGAGAGGGATGAGGAGGGGTTGGTTGAATGGATAGTAAGAAAGGGGAAAATGATTAATGGGATGAGAGATGTATGGGGGGGGGGGGGGGGGGGGGAGGATATTGTTTTGAAGGATATGGGAAGGGAGGTAAAGAGGGGGATATGGGGGATATGGGAGTTGGTTAGGAGAAGGAGAAGAGGGGGGATGTATTTTAAGGTTGTGGTTAAGTAGATAGGTTAGGTTTGTTGGGAAGGAGAGGGGGGTTTGGGTGTGGGTGGGTTAGGGTGGTGGTTGGGGGTGGGGTTGTAGGTGTAAGAATTGGAGTTGTATGGGGGGGGGTGTGGAGTTTGTAGGGGAGTGATGGTGATGGGGGGTGAATTAATTTGTGAGATGTGGGGGGTGTAATGAATGGGGAGAAGATGTGGAAATGATGGTGTAATGGAAGAGGGAGAAGATTGGAAATTATGTTTTAAGGAAATGGGGAGAAGATTGAAATGATGTAATGGGAAAGGGGTGAAGATTGAAATATGTGGAAATGAAAGGGGGAGAAGATGTGTAAATATGGTGTAATGAAAAGGGGAAAGATGTGTAAAAGTAATGAAAGGAGAAGATTGATTGGGGGGGGGGATGTGGGGATTTTTTATGGTAATTGTACGGTGGTGAAGGAATGGGTGGTGCATGGTTTGGATTTTGATGGTTGGGGGTGGAGGAGGGGGGGGGTGTGAAAGATGGGGGAAGTGGGAGTTGGGTCAGGTGGTCGGATCATTTTAGGGAGTGTAGGATTATCTGGGATGTTTGGTATTTATGGGATTTATATGTTTGGATTGTGTTTTAATATGGTAGGAGTATATGTAGGGGGTTGGTTAGGATATGGTGCTCCTAGGGTTTTAGTTCAGGGATGAGGGGGGATAATGTGAATTGGAGTGGTTGAGGTTGAGGTTTTATATATATATTGACGGGACTTATTTGTATCATTAAGGGTGTAAATATGGGGTGGGGTTAGAAAATGAATTAGTTGGAAGGGAAATTGTGGTTGATTGGATTTGAATAAGAGTGAAGTATATTAGACTTGTTTAGGGAATGGGGGGGGAGGTTATGATCAGAGTATGTTTATGTGGGTTGGTGAATGGATAGATTAATGATGGAGTTAGTTGATGAGTTAGTGGATATTATTGGAGGGATTTAGAGTAATTATTATAGTAGAGTGGATGTAAGGGTGATGGGGGGGTTAATGGGGATTATGCGGTGGTGGTTTTAGGGGGAAATGGTGTTATGGTGGGTGGGATATGAGGATTTAATGGGGATGGGGGTTTTAAAGGTATAGGGGGGGGTAGATAGAGATTTTATAGTGGAAGATATGGGGTGTTGGGGGGAGTGGGGGGAAGTATGGTGAAGAAGGGAGGGGGGAAAGGGGGGGTGTGTTGAATGGGGTGAATAGTGGAGGAGGGATGCAGGGGGGTTAGTGTGGTGATTGGTGAATGGGGGGGACTGGGAAGTGAGATATGTGTGGAGAAGGATAGGAGAAGATAATGTAGAATAGAGGGAATTGTGGGTTTTATTAGGGGGGAGAATGGAGATGTGTAAGGAGGGTGGGGGTGGGGGGGGGGAGAGTTTTTAGATTTTATGAGATGTGATTATGAGGGGGCTATGTGGGGGGGGGGTTTTTGGGGAAATATGGGTGAGGAGGGAAGAGAGTGAATATGGGTAGAGATGGGGAATTGGGATGAGAGTAAGGTGAGGGGATATAGATTGTGGGGTTGTTTTTTTGGGATAGGGATTTTTGGTATGGAGGATGTATTTAAGTGAATTTTTTTTTGGGGAAAGGGGGTGGATGAATTATTAGTAATTGGTATGGATGGAGGTTGTATAAAGGTTGGGGTGTAGTGTAGTTAGGGTGGGGTGTAATAAGGGGGTTGGGGATATGGTAGGATGTGGTTGAATTTTTTTTTTTATTGTTTGTTATTTAGTTTTTGTGGTTGTTTTGTTGTGATGTTGGGGTTTTTGGTTGTTGAGGTGTGTATGCGAGGGTTGGTGGGTATTTTTGGGGAAAGTTGGTAGTGTAATTGGGGGTAGGGGGTTGAAGGGTTGGGATTTTGCATGTGTGGTGTAGGTGAATTGAAGTAGGATGGTTTGGGATTGTGGGTGGTGAGGGGATGGAAGAGTTATGTTTTTAATTTTGAAGGTGTAGGGGATAAATGGGAAGATGGGGGGGGGGATTGAAAGTGGGGGTTTTAAAAGGGGTAGGGAAGTATGGTTTGGAGATAGTTGGTTGGATAAGAGTATATGGTTAGGGGGGGGGGGGTTATTTTTATAGAGGAAATGGGAGGGGGGGGTGGGGTTTGTATCGGGGAGAAAAAAAGGAGATTTAGGTGTAAGGAAGTGAGGGTATGAGAAGATGGTAATGAGTTTGAATGGGGGGAAAAGGAGAAGAGGAGGGGATAGGGTGAATTGAAAGTTTTTGGAGAAGAGGGGAAAATGGAAAATGGAAGGTTAAGTAGGGAAGGGTAGGGGGGGTGAAGGGGGGTGGTGTAGGTAGGGGTGGTAAGGGTAGGGGGGTGTAAGGGGTAGGTGTAAGGGTAGGGTTAGTAGATTAAGGGAGAGAGTAAAGTAAATAGAGTATGGTAGGGAAGTAAGAGGTGAGTAGAGTAATATGTAGGGGTAGGTAAAGTGAGTAAAGTGAGAGTAGAGTAGAATAAAGAAAAGTAGAGGATAGTAAGTAAGTAGCTAGGAGAGTTAGAGTAGGGTAGAGAGGAGAGTAGAGTAGAGTAGTGTAGATAGAGTAAGTAGAGTAAGTATAGTGAGGTATAGTATAGAGTAAGTAGAGTAAGTGAGAGTATTGTAGGTAAATTAGAGTAAAGTAAGTTGATAGAGAAGGTTGAGTAGAGAGGAGTAAAGTAAAGTTGAGAGAGTAGAGTAATTTAGGTAGGGTAAAGTAGAGTAAAGTAAGTTGATAGAGTAAATTAGAGTAGAGTAAGGATAGTAGATTTTGAGTAGAGTAGAGTAAGTCGAGTAGGAGTTAAGTAGAAGTAGTTATAGTAGAGTAGAGTAGAGTGTGGAATAGGGGGGAAGGGGTTAATGTTATTTGAAGTAGGGTGGGGAAAGAGGGGAAGGATTAATGAGATAGGGGTAATTAGGGGAAGTTAGGATGGTGGGGGGGAATTGAGGGGTTGAAGTGGGGAATTGTTGTGAAAAGGTAGAGGGGGGGGGGATATGGGGGGATTGTTATTAATGTGTAGGATGGGTTTATTAGTTGTTAAGGGGGGGGGGGTTTATGAGGGTTGTTATTGGAGGGGAGTATGGATGGGGGGGTTTAGTGAGTTTGAGTGGGTTTTTAGGGGATGAAGGGGGGGGGGGTTGAATTGGTTTGGAAAGGAAATGATATGAATGTGGGGTGGGGTATATAAGAGGGGATGGTAGGAGAATAGATGGGGTATGGGGGTGAGGGTAGATGGGTAAGTAAGTTTATGTATAGTGGATGAGGGGGTGGATGAATGTTAGAAAGAGTAGGAGAAGAGAGAGTGGGATAGAGAGAAGAGAGAGGGGGGTAAGAAGAGATAGAAGAGAGAGAGAGATTATATGGGAAAGGGGGGAATTATATTGATGATAAATGGAGGGGGGGATAATGTGTTTATGAGTGAAGTTTTTTGATTGTTATTGTTTTGTGGGTGGGGTGGTGGAATGCAGTGGGGGAGAGATAGGGGGACGCTCTTGTCATATGGAGGGGTGAGAGCGGTGTGGGTCGAGCGAGGTGGGGGACGAGAACAGGAGAGAGGGGATAAATAGGGGGGAGAGATGACGAGATGGGGTGATATAGGTAGAGATCGGAGAAGATATAGGGGGGTGGGTGTGGGGGGGGGGGGGGTATAATTAGGGGAGGAGAGGGATAGACAGTGTGGAGAATAGGAAGAGAGAGGGATGATCAGATAAGGGGGGAGAGGGAGGTATGTGAGAGTTGAATTGGGGGAAGGGGGGGATCATTTGGGTGGTGGAAGGTGGGGGGGGGGATGTTAGGGGTGTTGAGAGAGATTGGAGGGGGTGGTTAGGGAAGGGGGGATAGTGTTTGGTAACAGAGGTAAGGTACGAGGGGTAGGGGGATAGGGGGGGAGGAGGTGTGTTGGGTGATGGGGGGGATTTGTGAGGGGGGTTTATAGGGTTGGTGCGATATTGAAAGGGGAGATGGTGAAATGGATATAATATTGGGGTTTAGGTTTTTGTTGTGAATGTGAGGGGTGGATGGGGGGGGGGGGGGGAATGTGGTTGGGAGGGGGGGGGGGGGGGTTGGAGGGGTGTTGGATAGGGGTTTGGGAAGGGGAGGTGTTATGTAATGTGTTGTGTGTTAATTTTGTGTTAATTTTGGTTGGTATATTTTAATATGTGTGTGTAAGTTGGGGTGGGGGGTAATGTGTTGGTTTGGTGTGGGGAATGTGTGTGTGATAATGTGGGGGTGTGGTGGTGGTGTGTTGGGTTTGAATGTTTGGGTGTTAATGTGTATTTTTGGTTTGGTTTGTAAATTGTTATTGTGTTGTTTTGGTAATTGTGTGGGTGTGTTTTGGGGTGGATGTTTGGGTGATTGGTGGGAGTGGGGTTAAGGGGAGAGGGAAGGGGAGGATGGTAGGGGGGGGGGGGGGAATGGGGTATAATGGGGTGGGGTGGTGGGTGGGGGTAGGAGGGGAATAGAAATAAATGATGATAAGGGGGGGGGGAAGATATGAGGGATATGGAGAAAAAGAGGGGGGGGGAATTTATGGAGATAGGAAGAAGAAATGGTTAGGATAATTTAAAATATAAGGGGGTTGGTGGTAGATGGGGGTAGGGGGTAGGAGTGGTATTGAGGGGGAGTAATTAGGGATATATGGGTGGGTGGGGGGGGTGGGGGGAATGTGGATATATATTTTTTGGGTGTTTGGGATGTTAGTGGTTTTTGGGTGGGGTTTTTTTTTTGTTTGTTGTTATGTTTGGTGGGGGGGGGGGTTTTGTTAGTGAGGTGGTGGTGATTGGTGTAATGGTTTTAATTTTGGGTTATATGTGGTTTGTAATGTGTGTTAATTGGGGAGGTAGTGTGGGTGGTGTGGTAGTTGTAATTTGGGTATTTTGGTTTGAATTTGTTGATTAGGGTTGGGGGATTATGTGGTTTTAGGTAATTTGTGGAATGGGGTGTAATGTTGTGGAGGGGTATAGTTAGGTTGAAGTAGTTTGGGGGGGGGGGGTTTGGTAGGTGTAGTTTGTAATGGTGGTAGATGGGTTATTTGGGGTTATGTTATTGTATGAGGTGTATGTTGGGAGAGTGTATGGTGTGTTGAGGGGTGGAGATATTATGATATATGGGGTGTGGAGAATAGTAATGGGGGGGGGGAATTTAGAGGAAGGGGAGGAGGAGTTTGGATTAATAGGGGAATGTGAAGGGGGATGTATATGGGAGGAGAATGTGAAGGGAGGGGGGGGGATAGGGGTTGGGGGGAAGATGTGGGGAAGGGGATGAGAGGGTATAAGAGGGGATTGGGGGGGGGGGGGGATATAGTGTTGAGGGTGGGGGGATTGGGATGTAGATGGTGAGGGATAGAGGAGATGGAGGGGGGTTGGGGTGGGGGGGTGTGTTTGTTAGGGGGGGGGGGGGAAGGGAGGAGTATGGGGTGTTGTGGGAGTGGTGGGGTGGGGGGGAAAATTATGGGTGGGGTGGGGGTGGGGGGGGGATAGGGTATTGGGTGGTTTGGGATTGGGGGGTGATTGGGGGATGAGTGGATGATAGAGTTTGGGGGGGTAGAGGGGGTTTGGGGGTGGGGTGTGGTGGGTAGGGGTGGGGTGGGAGGGGGGGGGGATGATTTTGATGGGGGGGAGTTGTATGTGGTGTTTTTAGTTAAAGGGGGGATTTGGGGAGGGGGGTTGGTGGGGGGGGGGGGGGGGGGGAGGTAGGGGGGGGGGGGGGGTGTTAGTAGGGGGGGTGGGGGAAGGGGGGGGGGGGATGTGTAGGGGAAGATTGGGTTGGTTAGGGGGGAGTGATGTGGTGTGTAGGGTTGGAGGGAAATTAGTTGGTGGGGGGGGTGGATTTGTGTGGTAGGGGGGGTTGTTTGTGGGGGGTTTTTGGGTTGGATTGTGGGGTTGTTGGGGGGGGTGATGGGGGGGGGTGATGGGGTTGGATGGTAGGGGTGAGGTAAGTAGGTTAGTGTGTATATGTTTTGTTGTAGGGGGTTGAAGGGGATAAGATAGGGTGTAGGGGAGGGAGGAAAGGATAGGGGGTGAGTGGGAGGGGGGTGGGGGGGGGAAGAGGGAAAAGAGTAGGGGATAGAGAGAGGGAAAGAATGAAGGGAAAAGAGAGAGGGAAAGAGAGTGGGAGAAGAGAAAGGGAAAAGAGAGAGAGAGAGAGAAGATTTGGAGGGAAAGGGAGAGGGAGGGGGAGAGATGAGAGGGAAAGTGAGGAGAGTTAGGAGAGAGAGGGGGAAGAGGGATGAAGAAAGAGTGGAATAAGGTGGAGGGGAAGTAAGTTAATGTGAGTTTGGTGGTTAGGGGGGGGGTGGAAGGGTTGGTTGTTAGGGGGGGGGAGGAAGGGGGTGGGGGGGGTTTAGGTGAGGGGTAGAAAGATGGTTTGTAAGGGGGGTGAGTTTAAGGAAGGGGGGGTTTAGGGTTGTTTTATTTTAGTGGTATTGAGTTTTGAAAGGGGGTTATAGGAATGAGATAAAAGGAGATGATGAAGGGAAAGAGGGAGGTAGGGGGGGGGATGTAGGGGGGGGGGAAGGTGGGAGAGAAGAGAGAGGGGGGGAGATGGGATGTTAGAATATGGGGGGTTGGTGGGGTAGAGGTTTAGAGGATAGAGAGATTAAATAAGGGGGGGGAGGAATATGGGATGGGAGTTTTGTATTATTGTGATTGGGAAAAGGATTTTGTTTTTTTATAGATTTTAGTTGGGTTTGTGTTGTTGGGGTGGGGGGGAATAGAGGTTTGGGGGGGTTTGGGGGGGGGGATATGGGGGTATGGCAATGTGGGGTGTGGGTGATTTGTGGTGGGGGATATTGATAGAGGAGTTAGTAGTGTTTTGATTGTTAGGTTATGTTTGTTAGGTGGGGTGTAATGTTAATTGTGTTATTTTTGGGGTTTATGTTGGTAATGTGTGTGGTTGTGGTGGTTTTTGAGTAGTGTTGTGGTTTTGGTTTTTGTAATTGTGTTGTAATTGTGGGGGTGTTGTGGTGGTAATTTGTGTGTAGTGTGTGTTTGTGTAATTTTGGTAGGGTTTTTTGTAATGTTTTTGTGTGGTGTGTATTTGTTGGTGTGGAGGGTTTGTGATAATTGTTAATTGTTTTGTTTAGTGGTGTTTTAATGTGGGGGGTGGTGTTTGTGTATGGATGGAGTTGTTTGTATTGGGGGGTGAATGGTTTTTTTTGTGTAATGTTGTGTTGGTGTGATTTGTGGTGTTGTAATGTGTGTGTTTTGTTTGTAATTTTTGGTGTGTGGTGTTTAATGTGGTGTTTGTTAATTTGTGTTTAATTGTTGTCTTGTGGATAATGGTGTTGTTGTAATTTGGTGTAGGTATTATTAATAAGGGGTTATAGTGTTGGGAGAGTGAGGGGGGAGTTGTTTGTTATTGGGAGTTGTTTAGGGTGTGGAGTGGGGGTATGAGGGTTTGATGGGTAGGGGTGGGGAAGTGGGTTAGATATGGGTGGGGATGGTATGGTTGATTTAATGATAGAGGTTTTTGGTTTGTTGGTTTTTTGTTTTTTTTAATGATAGGGTTGAGTATTAATAATTGATAGGAGGGGGTAAGGATATGAGTATTGAGTGTGGGGTGAGTGGGGGGTAGTGGGTGGGTTTTTTTGTTGTGGGGGGGATTGAGTGGTGAGGTGTTAATAGATGGGAGGAATGGGATGTGGGGGGGGGTGTATTTTGGGTAGGGGGTGTTAGTGTGGTGGGTGTGTGTAGGGTTTTTTGGTTTTGAAGAGATTATTATTATTATGTTGTTTTTGTTGTGGTTGGAGAGAGAGGGGAAAGGGTGTGTTTAGTTTGTTGTGGGGGTAAATGGTTTGGGGGGGTGATAGATTTGAAGTTTGGTTGTTTGTGGGGGTTGAGGTAAGTGGGGGTTTTTATGTTGGAGGGAGGGTATTGTTGTAAGGGAAAAGAAGGAATTAATTAAGGTGAGGGAGGGGGAGGGTTGGGGATTTTTAGATAGGGGTGGGGGGGGGATCGGGGTTGGAAAAATGGAGGGGGGGGGATGAGGGGGGATATTGGTTGGAGGGGAGGTGGGAGGGGGGGGTGGATAGTGTAGTTTGAGGGGATGATAGTAGTTTAGATTTGGAGTTTTTTGAGGGATGTGGGTTATGTGTTGAGTTTATGGGGTTATGCGGATTGTTGATGGATTATGTGTTTTGTTTTTCGGCTTGCAATATTGTGGATGTAGGCGAGTATCAGATAATGGTCTATATAAAGTAATATGAGATGTGAGAGAGGGTTGATATATATGGCTCAGATGATGAGAGATGGTGGAGCAGAGAGATAGTAAGGGAGATAGGGGGGAGAGGAAGAGAGAGTGGGCTCGATAATCAAGAATAGAGGATAGAGATTACATAGAATAGGGAGGGAGATAGGATAGAGAGTGAGAGTATCGCATAGAGAGGAGGGAGATATGGCGAGACCAGATGGAGCAGAGTAGCATAGTGGGATATATGGAGAGAGGGGGAGATAGGAGGTTTATATTAGAGATAGATAAGAGTGAGAATGACTCGATTAGATAGGAAGATAGGAGGGATGGGTGGGGGGGAGAGTGAGGAGAGATTAAGAGGGGGGAGAGATAGGATAGAAGGGGAGGAGTGAGGAGATAGGAGAGGGAGAGAGAAGTGAAAAGAGGTGAGAAGAGAGAGAGAGAGGGGAGAGAAGCGGAGAGAGATGTAGGGTGAGAGGAAAGAGAGGAGATTTAGGTTGTAGTTTGTGTGGTGGGGGTGGGTGGTGGTGTTATAGGTTGGGATAGTGAGGAGAGAAGATAGGAAGTAGGGGGGAGGGGTTAGAGGGTGTAATTTAGTAAGTGAAAAAAGTATAATTTTCATGGTATATGATCAGTACTGAAAGGTGTGAAGGGTTGGGAGGGGGATTGTTTTTGGGGGGTGGGATAGGTTTGGTATAGGGGTTGAAAGTTTTGGGGTGGATGATGGTGGGTGGGGGTGTGGGGTCTGTGAATGAGAGAAATGAGGAGGGATGGGAAGGTTATTAGGTGAATTATAATAGTTGGGGGTTGAAGGTAAAGAATGAAAAATTAGGGATTAGGATATGTGATGGGTGGAGGGGTTGGGGGTTCTGCTTGGGGAAAAGAGAGGTGGGGAGAGGTTGTGGGGAGGAGAGGTTGGGGATTTTTAAGGTAGGGTAGTTATAGGAGAAGTGTAGGGGTTGTGGTAGTAGGGTATGATGATGATATAATTATAATGATTTTGATTTATATGAGAGTATGGATTGGTGGTTTTATGAAAGAAGTTGGGTAGTGGGGGGGAGATTTAGATGGTTAGTGGGTTTGTAATGGTTTGTGGGTAATTGTGGTTTAATTGTGTACTTTTGGGTAATGTGTGGTGTTAATTTTTTAAGTGGGTTTAGGGGGGTATGGGGTGTGATTTTTGGGGTTGGTATTGGTTTATTTGGTTAATTGGTGTTAATTGGTTGTAATTGTGTGGGTAATTGTTGGTAATGTTTTAATGTTATTATGGAGGAAATGGATAGGTTGTATGATTATATGGAGTTATGGTGGGAATGAGGTTTTTGTGGGGGGTTTGGGGGATGATGTTTTGTGGGTTGTGGTTGTGAAGGGTTATAGTTATTGTATTAAAAGTAGGATTTTTTTATATTTTGGGATATGTGGTAGGAGAGGGGGTGGAGGGGATGGGGGAGTGATTAGAGGTGTGGTATAGTAGATGAGAGAAGGGTTTGGGGAATTGGGAATAGGAGGGAAAGAGGGATTTTGAGAGGGTTGTTTGATGTATTGATGGTGTGAGTTATAGGAGGGAATTTGGGGTTGATGGAGGTTATTTGATATGTTATTAGGGATGTATGGGGGGTGGGGGGGGGAGATGATAGTGATTGTTGTGGGTAGGAGGGGGGGGGTATTTGGTTGTTGGAAAGGAGGGTTTTATGTTGTATAGTATTATAGGGAATATTTGTGTAAGTAAGGGGGGTGGGGGTAGTTTTTTTTGTGAAAATTTTAATGGGGGGATAGGGGGGAAATAGGGATGTAATTTTGATAATTATTGTATATTAGGGTTATAATTTGGGGGTTGGTTTGTGGTGATGATGGTTGTTAGGGGTTGAGTTGTAGAAGAGAATATATGGAGTGGGAGTGTTTTATATTTTAAGGTAGAGAGTTATGGTTTAAAAGGTTATGAGTAGTAGTTGGTTTAAGGATATATAAGGGGGTATAGTGGTGTAATTAGGTTCTATATGGGATGATGTTAGGGGACTATGGAGGTAAAGGGGGAAAGACAAATGGGAAGGGTTTGGGGTTTTGGGTTGGATTTTCATTGGAGGTGGATGTTCGACAGAATAAGGGAAGGAGGATGGTATGGTAGGTTTAATATGATAATGATAGGGGGTAGGATCCATAATTATATAGGGATAGAGGGGGTGGGAGAAGAGGTAGGGAGGGGATGGGATGGAGAAGGAGAAGAATTAAGTATGTAAAATAGAAGGGTGAATTAAGGAATTAGGAATGGTGAAAGTTAGGGAAAAGGAAGGTGAATAAGTAATTTGAAGGTTAAAGGAAAGAAAGAATGAGGGTGGAAGATGAAGTCCGGAATCTTAGTAATGGGGTGGTTTGCTTTTGTGATTTCATGAAGCGGGATTATAGGAAATAGAGATGGGAGAGGAATAGGGGAGAGATAGATGGGGGGGGAGAGAAGGAGGGGGATAGAGATAATGGAGAGATAGGGGGAGATCTAGGAGAGAGAGATGCGAGCGCATAGAGGTCGCTAGAGAGGGTAAAGAAGGAGAGAGAGGAGAAGAGGGTAGAGTGGGGTTGTTTAGGTTGTAGATTTTGGGAATAATATATCATGTGTTGCTGGGGGTAGTCTGGAAGGTTAAGGTGTGGGTGACACATCTAATGGGGTACTGTGTTGTGTTTTGTCCTATGATGAGGGGTGATGGTTTTGGGACTGGTATTTTTGTTTATTTTGGGGTTGTATGACGTGGATGTAAAAGGCATTAAGGGGTTAGATATCAGGGATGAAGAGTGTAAAAAGAATAGGGGGGGGGACGGGTGGATGCTTCTGCACGGATGGAGGTTTGTCAAGACATGGTGGACGATGGGAAACCGGGAAATGGTAGCGGGGTCGAAGTTGTGGGGAATGGGGGTGGCACAGACGTAACCTTAATAATCAGAGGTACAAGTATTGAAAATTTATTTGGGCTGGAAAGGTTTAGTTGTTGTTAGGGGGTTTATTCTTTGTTAGGAGATGGAAGGAAAGTAGAAGATGAGAGATAGTATGGAATATTGAGGCGAGATAGAGGGGATAAGGAGGTGAGAGGAGCATGGGGACGATGGTATATAGTTAGGGAAGAGAGAGGATAGAGCAGCATGACATGTATCTCTAGAGTATAGAGTTAGGGGCAAGATAGGAGAGCATTGGGTAATAGTTACTATTGGAGCGAGAGGGGGTAGAGAGGTAGCTATGTAGGGAGATATTGCTCGAGAGAAGACTTTTTGTTGAGGGAATGAATTTAAGGAGGGAAGGAAATTTCTATAAGGAAATTCTAATGCAGGATGATGGATATAAATGTTTAGAGATTCGGTTTTATTCTACGTTTTATTATTGTGTGGTGGATGGCCATCTTGGATAGTCGTGTGGGGGATTTAGTAGGGGGAAAGGCAATGTTTGGGGATATAGGATAGGATGAGAACGAAGTATATTGTATTAGGAATATGCTGGTAGGTCTGTAGGGGATTGTAGGGTTATGTGAATAGTTATACTGCTAACATCTGGTGTGAATTTGAAATAGGGAGTTATGTATTATAAAATAGGGTTTTTGACAGTGGCAGGAATTAATTTAAGGTGTCGGGTGGTTTTAATTATTGTAATGTGTTGTGGATGTTTGGGTTTGTTGGGTGGGGAGTAGTTTGTGTGATTGGGTGTTTTGGGGTGGTAATGGTTGTGTTTGTTTAAATGTGTGTAATTTTGTGTGGAATGTTATATAATTGGGTGTAATTTGTATTTTGTGTAATTTGTGTTTAATTTTTGTTTGATTATGTGAAA
The DNA here is from genome assembly GCA_964034765.1 of Knipowitschia caucasica. NCBI lineage: Eukaryota > Metazoa > Chordata > Actinopteri > Gobiiformes > Gobiidae > Knipowitschia > Knipowitschia caucasica. Next base: position 6,183,572 of record OZ035835.1, on the reverse strand, counting down.
GTTCTGTGTAATTGTGTGGTAAATTTGTTGGTGAAGAAATTAAAATGATGGTGGGGGGTGAGTGGGGGGAATTGTGAGAGGGGGGTGTGGGGGGTATTTTTTAGGGTGAGGATGGGGAGTAATTGGTTTTGGGGGGGTTTGTGTGTGTGTGTGTGGGGATTTGTGATGTGTGTGTTGGTGTAAAATTTGTTGTTTGGTGTGATGGTTGGTGGTTGTTTTGGTGGTATGGGGGTGATGTGTAGGGATGGTAATGAGGGGGTAGGGTATTAGATTGGTTTATTGAGATTTAAGGATTGAAGGGTGGGGATTGAATTGAAGCGGGGGTTGATTTGGTTTGAGGGTGATTATTTAATTTTGGGTTTTTGGGGGAAGGATGTTGGGGGGGGGAAGGGTGAGAAGGTAAATTTTTTTGGGAGGGGGGGATGTTTTGTAGGGGGGTAGGTTGAAAAGGGAATAATAAGGGAGGTGAGAGGAGGTAAGGGGGGGTGTGAGGGGGAGGAAAGTGAAGGGATTTAGGGATAATTTTTTTGTGTAAATGGTTTGGAAGGGGATTAATGGGATTAATTCTATCGAGGTAGGGTAGTGATAGGATGGGTGTTATAAGGTGGGGTTAATAGTAAGTGTTTAATTGTAATTTGTGTGGTATTTTGTTGGTGGGGGGTTAGGGGGGGGTGTATATTAATGGGTTTATAGTTGGTTGGTGTGTGTGTGGTGTGTGTTGGGGTTGTGTTGTTTGTTTGGTTGTTGGTTGTGTGGTGTGGTGTGGTGGGGGTTGGGTTGGTAGGGTGGTTGTGGGGGGGCTTGGGGGTTTGGTGGTTGTTTATTTTGGGGGGGGTGGTTTGTGTGTGGGTTGGTTGTGGTGGTAGGTATTTGGGTTTTGGTTTGGGTTGTGTTGTGTGTTTGTGTGGGTTGGTTGGTGTGGTTGGTTGTGTGGTTGGTTGTAGTTGTTGGTTTTGGTTTGGTGTTTGTGTGGGTGTTGTTGTTGTGGGGTGGGTGTTGTGAGTGGGTTAGTGTGTGGTTGTGTGGGTGGGTTGTTGGTGTGTTTTGAGGTTGGTGGGGGGGTTGAAATGGGAGGGGAATGAAAGATGGAATGGAAGATGGAAATGAAATGGAAATGAAGATGGAAATGAAATTGAAAAAAAGAATGGGAATATGAAAGATGAAATGGAGTTGGGTATGGGGTATGGGGTATGTAGGTAGGAGAGAGGGGAAGAGGGGATGGGAATTATGTTTGTAATATATGTGGAAGTGGAATAAGAAAGAGTTTTAAATAAAAGGGGGAGAAGGGGGGTGATAGAGGGTAAAAGGAGTTGGGAATAAATCTGATTGAGTTAGTGGGGGGGGAAAATGAGGGGATTGGGTTTAGTAAGTGGATTGGGTTTGGTGGAAGTTTTGGGGGGGATATAGATTTGTTTAATTTTTATGTGGTTTGGTTTTTTAGTGATTGGGGGGGGGGGGTGGGGGTGGAGTTTTAAGATGGGATATGTTTTCTTTAAAACTACTCTGCAGGGCGCAAGTATATCATTCTGCTGTTTGGTTCATTGCATAGGGCATGCCCCGGTCCACATGGGCTCATCCTGTTGGTACCGTGTATTTGGGGAAATTTAAACAGAGAGTTTCTCATGATTTTTTATTGTTTTAACTAGTGTAGCTATGTTTTTTTTATTTGTTGGAGGGGTCGTTTGTGGGTTTGTAGGTGGTTGTACATTCAGCGTATGGGAACTTCTTAAAGGTATCAATTATTGATTAGTAGAAGTATAAGCTTAGTTTTGGAAGTCCTATTAGTGCACGGTGCTCATATGGCGTGAGACGTTCATTATAGGGTCACTTTCTTTGGATTGGGGCTCCAGGTTGTTTTATGTCGGTCGGGTGCTAGTAACGGTGTTTGAATAATTATAGTGTCTAGAGGGTATCATGGGCGAGACTTGGGAAAAGCATATCATCTGTGGAGAGTTATCGTTAAGTTGTTTATATGGTGGGATACGGTGGGAAGCTGGATGAGCAGGAAGAGGTGGACGAGTGTTGTGATTTTACTAAGACATTATTTATCTCATGGGGATGTAGTAATGGAGATTATAGTGGGTTGTTTGAGGGAACTGCGGAGGGGTAGTATTGGAGGTGGGTTTTTGGGACAGGTTGGTGTTAGAGGGGAGAGAAGGAAAGGGTAAATATATGGGTAGAGTGTTTTTTTCAATGGTTTACAAATAGGTAGGGGTCTGATGAATAAGTGGGGGTGATTATGGGGTTAGTGTTTATTCAACGGGTCTATAAAGTAAGGTGGGGATATGGTAGGGGATAATTTGCTATATTGGATATTAATGTGTGGAGGGGGGGTTGTTGGCTAGGGGGTTAGGTAGGGATTTTATGGGGATAGGGTTTATTTGATTATGGGGGGGTTGTTGGAGGCATTTTACTTAAATGTATTAGGGGGTTACTGGGGTGTTATAATGTTACTGGTGGATTATGAGAGAAATATAGGGAGAATGGGTAGGATCCTAGAGATTGGGGGGGGGGGTGGTGAGGTGATATGTGGGGTGTTGGATGATTAGGGGTGATGATTATGGTGATGATGTGGGGAAGAGGATGGAGTTGGAAGATGGGGAGGGAGGGAGGGGGAGGGGTTAAATTTTTTGAGGATAGTGAGGGGTGGGGGGAGGGGAGAGTAAAAGGGGGTGTGGATGTAATGTGTAATTATGGGGTAATGTGGAAGGGGTTTATAAGGGGGGTTTGATAAGTTTTTGGGGGGGGAGAGGGGAGGAGGGGGAAGGTAATGGTGGAGGGGGGGGGGGGGATGTAATGATGTTGTAGGAGTGATGTGGAATTTAGGTTGAATGGAGGGGGTTTGGGTATTTGGGGGATGGATTTTGTATAAAGATGGTTTTAGGTAGTTGGGGGGGGAGGTGATGGGATGAAGGGGGGGGGGGGTTAGGGGGGGGTGAGAGGTGAGGGGGGGTTTTGATATGGGGGGGGGGGGGGGGGGGGGGTTGAAGAAGGTATTTTTGATATTAGGATTGGTGGGGAGTTGTATTTTTTTTTGTGTTTTTGTTTTTGGGGGGTTGGGGTTGGGGATGGTTGAATGGGGAAGTATAATTTGTGAGGGTATGGGGTAGGGGGAATGTGTTAAGTAGAGGAGATAGGGTTGATATTAGGGGGGGGGGAAGAAGAGGTAGAGGTGTGAGATGTAGGGGGGGATGTAGTGGGGGGGTAGAGGGTGGTGATATGGGAGTAGAAGTGTAGAAAGGGGGGGGGGTTAGGGGGGTAGGGGGGGGGAAGAATGGAGGGAGAGGGGGGGGGTTTATGTATGGGGAAGAGGGTAAGAGTTGAAGATGTTGGGGGAGAAGGAGGGGGTAGTGTGTATATGGGGTAGGATGGTATGAGGTGGAGGGTGGGGGAAGAGGTAGGAATAGGGGGTGGTGTGTGGAAGGTTGGGTTTGTTTATTGTGTGGGGTAGGAAATGGGTTTGAGAGTATTGATGGATATGGGAGTATGTGTGGGTGGTTTGTGGGGTAGGGGACAAATTAGTGATAGGAAAGATGTGGGTTTGGGGGGGGTGGGTGTTGGGTATGGGGGGGGGGAGGGTTATATTGGGGTGTTAGGTGGTTAGGGTTGGTGGTTGGGTGAGTGGGGGGTTTTTGGTGGGTTAGATAGTTGGTGTTGGGGTATTGTGGAGGGTGGTTAGAGGTTTGTATGTTGGGAGGGGTGGTGAGTGGTTGGGTGGGGTGAAAGGGGGTTAAGGGATAATATAGGTTTGGGTTGTTAATTTGTTAATGTTGTGTAATTTGTGTTAATTTGGAATGTTGTAATGTGGGTGGTATTGTTGTGAATTTGGGTTTTAGTGGTGTAAATGTTGGGGGGTAAGGGTGTTATTGTGTGTGTAAAGGGTGGGGGTAATTGTGTGGGTGTATAATTGGGGGTTGTGAATGTGGGGTGTGGTATGTGGTTGGTAGTGGTTTGGTGTGAAGTTGGTTTATGTGTGTGGTAATGTGGTTGTGGTAATGTTGGGGGTAATTGTGGGTTAATTTGGTAATTGTTGGGTAATTTGGGTTTGGATAATGTTTGTGGTGGTAATGTTGTTTAATTTTGTTATTTTGTTTAATTGGTTTAAATGTGTTGTGTAATGGGTTTGGTGTAATTGTGGGGGGTGTGTATTTTTTAATGTGGTGTAAATTGTGTGTAATTTGTGTTAATGTGGTGTTTAATTGGTTGTTAAGTGTGTTGGTGAATGTGTTTGATTTATTAATTGTTGTGTAATTTGGTTTAAATTGTTTGGTGTAATTTTTAATGTGTGTTAATGTGGTGTGTGGGGTAATTGGTGGGTTTAATGGGGGGGGGGGGGGGGGGGGGGGGGGGGGGGTGGGTGTGGGTGTGAATGTTGTTAATTGGGGTGGTTGAATGTGTGAGGGTAATGTGTTGGGTAATTTTTTGAATTTGTTTGTTAAGTTGTGGTGAATTGTGTTGGTTAATGTGGTGTGTAATTGTGGTTTAATTGTTGGATTGTGTGGTTAATGGTGGTGTATTGTTGGTGGTGGGGGTAATTGGGGGTTTGGTAATTGTTTTAATTTTTATTTTGTGGTAAGTGTGGTTGGTAATGGTGTGGTGGTAAGTGTGGTATTTTGTGGTGTAATGTGTGTGTGATATGTGTTGATATTTTGTATGTGTTGATATTGTGTGGAATTGTGGGGGTTATGGTTGAGGTTGGTAAGGGGGATTTTATAGTTGTGGTGAATGGGGGGGGGGGGGGGGAGTGGGTGGAGGGGAGAGTGGGGGTGGAAGGGAGGGGGGGGGGGTATTAGGGAGGTAGTTGTTTTTGGTGTGTTGAGTGGAGTGTTGTAAGGGGTGTGGATTGTGTTGGTAATTGGTGGGGTAATGTGTTTAATTAGTTAGATTGTGTAATGTGTAATTTTTTGTAATTTGTTATAATTGGTTTATTTTTGTTTAATTGTAATGTGTTAATTTGGTTTTTAATTTGTGTGTATTGTGGTGGTAAGGGGGTGTGGGGTTTTGTGTAAGTTGGTTTTAATGTGGTGGTAATTTGGGTGGTGTGGTGTAAGTTGTGTTTAATTTTGGGTAAATTTGGGGTGTGGTGGTGGTAATTGGTGTTAATGGTTTTAATTTATGGGTAATATGTGTTTTATGGGGGGGGGTGGGTGGGTGTGTAAATGTTTTGAAATGGGGGGTTGTGTGGATATGTTGGAATTTGTTGTTTGGTGGTGTTTGGTTGTAGTGGGTTGGGGGGGAGAGGGGGTAAGAGAATAGATGTTTGGGTTTGAGTTAATAGGTTTTATGTTTGGATGGTGGGGGGGTTGGGTTTTTTTAGTGGTGGGGGGAGTTGTTGGATTATTGGGGATAAGTGGTTAGTTGTTGATGTATATGGATGGTATGGTTTGTGGTGGGGGTGGGGGGAGGAGGGTGTGGGGGGGGTTTGGGGTGGGGGTTGGGAGGAGGAAGTATGGGTTTGGGGGGGGTACTTATAATATAGAGTTATAGAGTAGACTGACTCTAATATCTTATGCTGTGATTCTAAAGAGCCACACTATTGTTGTGTCCTTAGGCAGAACACTTTGCCTAACATGAGTCTGGTGTGTGTGTTTGTGTGTGTGTGAGAGAGTGAATGGCTGGTGGTGGTGGGAGGGACCGGTGGCACAGACTGGTTGCCGCGCTTCTGTCAGTGTGCCCCAGGGCAGCTGTGGCTACTGTAGTAGTTTAGTGAAAAATAATAATGCCATGCCCTGACTCTCGGCACCAGCAGGAGGCCAGTCCCTGTGCAGAGTCCCACTTGGTTCATATGGCACTAACATGTCACAGATGTACTTTGGTGCGAGACCATAGAGCAGGGGTCCCAAACCGGTTCCAGAAAGGGCCAGTGTGGCTGCAGGTTTTACTTCCAACATTTCCAAATTGAGCATGAGCACAGATGACTCCACCCATTTCCTCCAATCTTCAGGTTAAGACTGGACTCACCTGAGGAAATGGGTGGAGTCATCTGTGCTCCTGCTCAATTTGGAACTGTTGGAAGTAAAACCTGCAGCCACACTGGCCCTTTCTGGAACCGTTTTGAGACCCCTGCTTAGAGAAACTTCTTTTAAGTCTTTTCTCTGAGCCGGATCCAATCCTAGGTCTGTGTCTGATGAGCTACACGTTTATAACACTCGGCTCAAAAACGTTGACTTTGCAGAATACGTCTCCTTTAAAACCCCAGCGCAGCTCGCGTTTCTTCTGTGCATTGTATGTAGGTCACATGATAAGGACGAGCACCTTTAGATTGTGAACTGAAACCTGTGCACTGCTATAATCCTTGTTTAGGTGCTTCTCTATTCTCTGCAGGTGTATTATAATCTGACAATGTGAATCTTGATCTCGGCAGCTCTTTGGCACACCCCTGGATGCGATGGCTGCCTTCATTCAGCTTGTCTCTTACATAAACTCTTCTCCATTGAGGCCGTAGTGAGTGATCCGCTGAAACAGGAGCAGAACACACAGAGCGGCTGACACACACACACACACACACACACACACACATTTGCATACTATTGGCGTGTCGAGAACTGTGTGTACAAACAAGCTCGACACTTCGGGGTTGGGCGGCGTGACAAAAACTGATGGATTGATGATTGTTTTGTAATTCGATAACGTGCTAATGTGTGCTAATAGCTCCGATTACAACTGAAATCACCTCCTGACAAACAGCTTGTGTGCAAATAGGAATATTTATAATGGACGGAATCTGAAGATAAAAAAGCTGACCTCAATCTTTCTATAGAAGCTAAGTCAGGATTGCCACCAGGCTTCTCTCTCCGTCGTTAGTATGGACTCATTACTTTAGGTGTGAGGTGGTTCTTCTGGCACTCCCTCTACTGTTTCCAGTTAGCTTTACCAGCATCGCTAACATTGGTCTTCGTTGGTCTCTGTCACTCTGGTGAATCGTAGATGTAATTCATTCTGTGGAGGATGTTGCGGCTTAAACCTGTCTCCACATGGACTAGAGGTCACCCGTGGTACTGCATGTGCATTTTTTGTCATGATCGCAAAGAGAAGTCGGTGTTATGTAGTCAAACAACATCAAAGACTTAGTTTGATTCAGAGAGAAGTGAAGAGGGCTTTACAATCAGACATAGCACATATATGGATGGGCAGAGATGAAGTTGGCTCAAAACTAGAGATTTGGCGCCATGGCAACAGCTCTTGTGTGTAATATCCTGGTGCACACTCTGCAAAAAAAACGAATCTTGACACACATGCTGATGATTGCACGGCCTAATGTTGGGATTGCAAAGCAGAGGGCCACGGAAAAGTCACACAGTGGGCCGCAATTTGCCCCCGAGCCTTGGTTTGGACATGCCTGGTTTTTAGTCACCACAGTCTTGTCTCCAGTACAGAGTCCGTCTCCTTCGTTCTCAAAACCCGGCAGATCCGTCGCATGTATGTTTCCATGGCCCCAAACCCCTCCTGGAGCCACAGACCCTTTCAGTCGTGATTGGCCTCAGCTCATGCGTCCAACGTTACAAAAGACTGAAGTGTTTGTTTAGTTTATTACTGGCAACAGTTTTAAAAAGGATTAATGCTTGATCCCATATCCACTAATGGAATTTGTAAGGCTCTTAACCCTAAGTTGGTAATTCGAACGGACAGCGGAAAGTAGAAGGAAACTGCACTTTGAGCCGAGAGTCTGGGAGAGGGAGCAGAGAGGTATAGATCTGTATTCATTCATAGTGTTATGTCTATTCTAAAGTAGCAATATGTAAGATGTTCATGTCAAGTCATCATTAAAGTGCCCTAATCCGTCAAAAGGTATTAATAAACCATTCTCTTTTCCAATACGAACAGTAGTTCAGAGATATTTGAGTTTCAAAATTACTTTTCCAGCCCCTAAATCTTGTTTTTGTTTTCATTTCAATGTCCCGCCCTCCACCGTTTCACCAATCAGAAAGTCCGTGATCCGGGTTGCCAGAAATCACTGCGTTGAGCTAATCTCACTGGTAAAGTAGAGATGGTAAAGTATGTGGTGGTAGAACTAAAAAAGGTCTAATCATTAACGACAAAACAAACAATAAAACCAGGATTTCTATCTTTGTGAAAAAGGTGTTGGTTATAGATTTGTTGTCGACCAAACTCTTGTCTATTCAGCTGTTATGGTCCCAGCTGGATTCGTCTGCATATCTGGCAACCTGAGTCAGGCAGAGTGGGAGAGGCTGCAGTACCACTTTTGGCCAGATTTGTACATTCTGCTCCTTTAAATACACTGAATCTGATCTAAAAGATGACTAAAGGTTTTATTAGTCCTTTATTATCCGTGTATCTGTTGTGTTGTATTATGTCTCTTTGTTTACCCGGATGAACAAAAGATTCAAAGGAATAACCAGCTACTGTTCAAAGTCACCAAACTCATAAATCTCTCGCTCTGATTGGAGCTGGAGGCTTTTGTGAGCGCCGACTCCTGCAGATGAAGTAAGTGGATCCTGTTTGAGCTGCACACGCAGAGCAGGGCGCGGTGCCAGATCTGCAGGTAGTTTATACAGCCCTGCTCTTGATTTGTTTACTTAGAGCCGCGATGCCGTGAGAATCTTTGTCACAGGCTTTCCGAATGTGGTCCGGCCTGTCACCACCTGGCACTCCACGTTTAGACACTTCCTGCTCTGGTGTTATTACTGTCCTTAGACACAGATGTACAGTATCGACACCTGTTACAGTATCACTATACCCAAGCCCTGCTTCTGTATCTGATGTGGCAAAAGCAATCACGCTCTTAAAACCATCTAGAGCCAACGATGTATGTGGGCCGCTCAGAGATGTTGCTGGTGTGATTTCTCTTCTCTGTGCTGAACATGAGCAATGCACTTTACCCGCAATAAAAGGAAAGAGTTTAGGCCTGACTCTGCGCACCAGCAGAAGGCCAGTCCCTCTGCTCCTCAAAGCCTAAGTTAGTTCAAATCTTTTTGCACTCATGTGTAGCGTGTGTGCGAGTGAGCGAGTGAGTGTGAGAAGGAGAGTTTGTATAAATATGTGATATGAATGTGAGGTTTTAACAAACTGTACACTTATATTTTGACCAAATGTAAACCGTACATCCATGAATGTCTGTTATTTTTAATGTAATATCACAACATCAGCCGGACTACGGGTGGAAATTAGCTCTTGAGCTATAACCTGGAACAGTGCATCTTTTCCTTTGAGATTTTTATTGTTCACTGTCACTGTCTTCTTAAATAAATAAACTAAACTAAACTTTTTACTTAGGTTTCCTCCAGGTGCTCCGGTTTCCCCAACCACTAATAACATGTACAATAGGCAAAATCCTCCAGCTCTGGTCCTGACCAGGCCGAGCATCAACATCTGCAGATGGGTCCCTGGGCACTGTTCTATGGTGACCACTGCTCCTGAGAGGCCCTAGCGTCAACAAAAGATTGGGTCAAATGCAGTATAACTTACAAACTAATGATGTCGGACCTTATTTTAAAGCTGAGAACTGCCCAAAACCAGTCCATACATTTTTCCAATCCTTGTTATCGGCCCCTGGATAAATCTGGTGAACTTAAGAAGCCCTCTTACTTAAACATTTGCCCTTAATTGATAATGCATTATTTTATGCAGTGCTTTTCTGAACACTATAGCCACTGTAGCCACAGCTGCCCCAGGGCACACTGACAGAAACGAGGTAATTCGTTTGTGCCATCACCAACAACCATTCACACACACTCACCAGACTCACACAAACACACACACACACACACATTCACCAGGCAATGTGGGTGAAGTGTGTTGCCTAAGGACGCAACCACAGTTTGACACTTTACATCCGCACCTTACAAAGTCAAAGGTCTCCCATCACATTAGTAACCCTGCCCTACTCTGCTTAGCTTCAGAGGTCTGACAGGATCTGGCTTTTGCATGCATGTATGTATGACGACTGGTGCTTTTTCTATAAAACCCAAGTGTGTGAACCTCTCGCTCCTTTCGCTGCTAAAGCAACAGTAAATATCTGACCTATAAAATAACTCGCATCAAACCAATCTCATGAAACTGGGCAGTGGCAAAACACGTGAACAGCTTTTAAAGAAACCGTATTATAGTGAAGCGATTACCTGCGCAGAACCGAAGAACTAGTTTTGTGGGTTAGAGAGAACAGAGTGAACCGAGCAGGAAACGTCACTCATGCTTAAGGAGCTTGTTCTTTAATTAAGTTCTGAATAAAAACTTTAGACAAGTTCAAACACTCCGAGAACCGTCCGCTTTGAGAGAAACGCCTTCAACATCGAGACTTTTTTATTGAGTTCGAGTTCATTGTGGCTCAAATAGACAACGGCTTTAAAGTGTGTTCAGTGTTGTGTAATCTAAGAAAAAAATATTTAATGCCTCAGTTTGATACAGCGCTTTTTGTGGACACTTGATTAACTACAGTTAAAACACATAAAGAATACAGAACATATGTTGATTAATGTCACACATGTAGAATGTTAAAGTGTCCTGGATCATCACAGTCCTTGTTAGACGCTAACTGTCCAACAGACTCCTGCATCAGAGGAAAAACTCATAAGAAAAACCCATCGGGGAAAAAAGTGAGAAACCTCGGGGAGACCCACATATTGAGAGAGGGATCCGCTCTACACGGACGGATGGGCTATAAATCCACGACTCAGACTGTAGGTCGAGGACTGAGGCTGTAGATCCAGGACCTAAGCAAGAGAACGTGGACCAGGGCCACGCAGAACTGAAGCACTCCCAGGCGGGTCGGGCAGGGCAGTCCGCAGGTGTAGATGGAGGTGGTCAGGTTCAGAGGTCCCGTCGTCGCGCCATGAAACAGGCAATTGACAATACAGTAGCCATAGCTGCCCTGAGGCGCACTGACAGAAGCGAGGGAACCAGTCTGTGCCATCGGCCCCTCCACCACCACCAACCATTCACACACACACCAGACTCATTCTGATGTGAGTTGAAATGTTTTGCCTAAGTTTGACCCTTTACAGCCGCAGTTGCCCCACTGTGGCACCTGGTGTTCCCAAAGGTCTCCCCTCTCAGTACTAACCAGGCCCTGCCCCACTTAGCTGCAAGTGGCTACACAACAATAATCTGCTTCTAACATGATCAGACACTCATAACATATTAAAACATGTTCGTATAAATATCTCCGTAAAGGTCCGATTGTACCATCGGACCTTTCTGTGTGGAGTTTGCATGTTCTCCCCATGTCTGCGTAGGTTTCCTCCAGGTGCTCCGGTTTCCCCTACCTCATAAAAAAAAAAAAAAAAAAAGTGAGGAACAAAAAGTCAAATTTGGCAAAATGACTGCTTTAAGACGAGATTCGGTAATATGTTTTGAGTTGACAAATTGCGAATAGAAAGGCATTGGTAAATACCTCTGTAATCATACAACACATGGTGAAACTAGGGCAATAGATAGATACTTGATTGATCCTTGTACGAGGAGTGCACGTGTCCAATAATGTTGTAAATATTTAAGAATGTAAAATTTCTGCTCGAATTATTGAATGAAATCAAATCAATCAAATCAATGGGACATGCAAAATGATCTTACTTAAAGCTGCACTAACTGACTTTATTTTTGTATTCATTACGAAAATGCTATCCATGTCCGTGTAGGGCATTGGGATATACGTCCTTTTGACGAAAAAGTAGCGCAGATTTGTGCTGGCGTGACATTATATTTTAGATCGAGTTTTGATGAAACAAGGAAGAGAATGTGTTTCGGGTCGCGGATTGTGACCAATCACGCGGACCACTGGCCCCCACTTTTGTGAGAAATCTACAGGTCTCCGTTAGCATAGACGGCTGAGTTAGCACAACAAGACGAGGAGCTAACCTGAAGCTTCCTCGTCTTCGTCACCGGTTACTGCTTACACAGCAAGACAGCCATCCAAAAGAAAGTCTCGTTCCTCCGCGCTTCCCGGTTCTATCGTTCTATGGTCACGCCATCCACGTGCAAATCCATGTCCATGTATTATCCATATTGGGAGACGCTAGCTTCGTCCCAACAGTGAGTGTGTGTGGGGGGCGATAGCTTCGTGGGTGCGGGGAGGGGAGCAGAAAGAGAGAGGCCAGCGAGTCCACGGCTTCAAAATCCCAAAGTCAGTTAGTGCAGCTTTAAAGATACAATGAAAAATAAAGCCACAATTTCTTGCATTAAGACTAATTGGCTTTGTCCCATTTGTTTTAAAATGGTCGGAATGTGCTTAAATTTAGATAAAAAACACTTAAGCAATTATGACCCGAGTTTACTGCTTCTACTGTTTATCACCTTTATACAAACACATGCAAACAAATGCATGAAATACTCCTGTGGTCTCTCCGGCCTCTGCTGCTGTGGTTTCGGCTGCACACTGTTTCTCGTGGAGGTGTTTTTGTGAATGATCCGCTTCTGCTTCTCTGTGAAAAATCTCTCAATGACAGTTCCAGTTTGGCTGAGGACACGAGCTCAACAAACCGGCTCCTCCCGACAGCAGAGAACAGCACTGACTTCACCCTGCGGCGACAACACACTGCTCTCATTGATAAATCAGCAACTTTCTGCAGAAATATCCGGAATTTATGGAGCTGTAGCTCACACATGGGGCATCACGGTTCCTTTTTATTGACTCGAGAACAATTACACTTGTCTTTGAATGTTTTTGGACGAGTTTTATGTTTCATGTGACGAATGGAAATGATTAAGATTAAAGGAGCAGTATGTAAACATGCAACCTGCAGCCTCTCCCACTCTCCCTGACTCAGGTTGCCAGATATGCAGACGAATGCAGCTGGGACCATAACAGCTGAATAGACAAGAGTTTTGTCAACAACAAATCTATAACCAACACCTTTTTCACAAAGATACAAATCCTGGTTTTATTCCTTGTTTTGTCGTTAATGATTTGAGAATCATAACGAGACCTTTTTAGTTCTGCGCCACATGGTACTTTACCAGTGAGATTAGCTCCACGCAGTGAGTTCTGGCGCCCGGATCACAGACTTTCTGATTGGTGAAACGGTGGAGGGCGGGATATCGAAATGAAAATAATAACAAGATTTCCCTCTTTCTCTCTCTCTCTGTCTGTCTGTCTCTCTCTTTCTGTCTGTTTCCCTCATTCTCTGTCTCTTTCTCACTGTCTCTCTCTGTCTCTGTTTCTCTCTGTCTCTTTCTCTTCCCTCACTTCTCTCTCTACCCCCTCTCACCTCTCTCTCTCTCCCCTTCCCTCTCTCTCTCCCCTCCCTCCCTCTCTCTCCCCCTCTCTCTCCCCTTCCCTCTCTCCCTCCCTCTCTCTCTCTTTAATCCCGCTGTGTTGTGGATGATCCCTGTGTGTGAAGCCCGGACAATTTAAATCCCCAACTTTAGCAACACAAACGGCCTCGGGCTTAAACCGGAGGCCGCGAGGGGGAGACTGACTTTGCCGTGAGGAGCTGTTGCCGTGACAGCGCGTGTTCTGCCTCCGGTCGCCGCGGTGATTGCATTTAAACTGGACTCGTTGGTTTTGGTCGTCGCTGTGGGAACAATGGACTCTCTCTCTGATTGGTCGGATAATTATGGCATGAGTTTAGTTTGGAGTTCACCTGTTTGAGCAGCACGACCTTGGAGTTTGAGACATTTAGGTTTTTTAAATACAGTATTCATATGTTTTATTTGTTGTTTATGAATCGACAACTTCGTAAAGTCCTCCAAGACAACAGCTGTTCTGGTTTAGAGTTATACAAATATACATTAAATCTTTTTTGAAATTAGTTTGTGACTTTCTCTTTCTTTTCCCTTTATCTCTCTCGTGTGTAGAAGAAGGACTTATAAGTGCCTAATAAATACCTAATAGCTAGGTTGACCATAAATTATACTCTCGGCCTCCATAAGCCGAACTTCCCTCTGGTGGTAGAAGTGGGGAACTACATGCAGAGATCCTTTGTAATCCTTCATAACGTTTTTCTATTTTCTTATGGCTCTACAAAAAACATCACTTCTCATTCTTTAAAGTCACACACACAAGAGCCTGCTAATCAATCAAGAGCCTGCTCAATCAAAAAGGCCCAACGTGTATGTATAGAAAAAAACCTAAAGTTACTAAACGTTCCGGACTCTCTGTGACCTGCGATGTTCCAACAATATTTCCCAACACTGAAAAACATCGCTCTCTCAGCCGCTGACACCCGATCGTTCTGTTTTTGGGGAGATGTGCGAAGCGTGTGGTGTATTGCTCAATCGCACAAACACACACTGTACAGTAGTGACCTCAGACTCCGCCCCCTTTCCCCCTCGCACTTCCTGGTTTTGCGTTGTCGGTGAAGCAGAGATAGAGTTTCAGCCTCAGGTCCCCTGAGGCAGCACACACCTCCACATGGCTCCGGTCTAAATCTGGGCTTTAAATCCTGCTGTAATGTTGTTCCCACGTCAAACAAACCTGCCTTTGAAGCTGGGGTGCCTAACTTTCAAACCACCAAATGTAATCAAAGCCATGTCACAAGTTTCTAGATCTCAAAATAGTTTCCAGAAAGAGACCTGAAAGAGTTTCTGGTCTCTTTCTGGTCTCATTTTCTGACCTCTATCTCTAGTCTCTCTCTGGTTTCTCTCTCTGTGTCTCTCTCTTCGGCCTCTTTCTGGTCTTTCTCTGGTCTTTCTCTGGTCTTTCTCTGGTCTCTCTCTGGTCTTTCTCTGGTCTCTCTCTGGTCTCGCTTTTTCTGGTCTCTCTCTCTAGTCTCTATCTTTGGTATCTCTCTCTCTGCTCTCTCTCTGGTCTCTCTCTTTCTGGTCTCTCTTTGGTCTCTCTCTGGTCTTTCTCTGGTCTATCACTGGTCTTTCTCTGGTCTCTCTCTCTGCACTCCCTCTAGTCTCTCTCTCTTTCAGGTCTCTCTCTGTTTTCTGTCTTTGGGGTCTCTCTTTTTCTGGTCTATCTCTCTTTTCTCTATTTCTGGTACCTCTCCATGGCCTCTTTCTATCTCTCTCTAGTCTCTCTCTGGTCTCTCTCTAGTCTCTCTCTCTAGTCTCTCTCTGGTCTCAGTTGGTTTCTATCACTAGTTTTCACATTCTTGTATCTCACATCTTTCGATCAGCTTTTTCAGACTGAAAAGTGGCAAAGAGAGGACCACCCTCCATCAGCCAATCAGCTCTGAGCCCAAAGGGTCAAATAGTGACTCACAGGGATCTTTTTTACATGAATAATATGGGTTTTCTAATCATTTGAAGACAGAAGGTCATGGTCTGAGAATCAAGAATATTTTGTTGAGATTCTTTTTTGCAAAATCACATTATCAATGAAGTTAGGTACCCCAGCTTTAACATCAGAAATCCTGAACAAACCTCCCTCACAAAACACTCCCTTCTGAATCTTCCAGAGCTGTGGCGGTCTTTTCGTCCTTTTTAAACACATGTATTCTTCAGTCTTGTGCCTTCATTACCACCGTGCGCTGACATTGACCTGTTGCAACATGTTTTAAAGTCTTGCGTTTGCTGCAAAAACTGATAAAATTATAAAGACACGCTTCAATCAATCTGTTTTTCTTTATCTTGATCCAAGATTTGCCAACGGGACAAATGCAAACAATTCTTATTTTGTGGGTGATTGCAATCTTTGTCTCATTCCAAATTTGCTCTTCGCTCCCGATGACAAATCTGGCTCTTTTGGCAAAATGGATTTATAAACCAAATTTTTTTACAGTTTTACATTTTGTAATTGTTTGCACTCCCCAATAGTTATATGTCTTCCATTAGTGACATGATTTTGTATTAGCCTTGAAATCTTCAGACTAAATATCGTAAGTGAATAAATGTAGTCTGGGAACCGTCTGTTCAATTTCTCATAGGATTTTGGCCATTTTAAGTAACAGGAAGTCATAAAATCGAAGTTGGCTTTGGGATATAAATAATAATAGGTTTGAAGAATGTTTGAATATAAAAGTACAAACAACAGATTCTCCATAGCCATTTATTAAACATGTGTCGGAGTATGTGCACAAAGGGTATTAAGTTTTATTATTGTGCGATTTTATTCTATATTATCTTAAATTATAGATCCATGTGTGCAACCTGAGTGCTATTTCTTTTATAGATAATTTATTTTATCTTTTTATTCCGCTGTAATGTGCAACTATGTCATTGAAACGTCCTCACTGAGAGGCTAGTAAATGTTTATGGTATTTTTGGTCATTCATTTTCATCCCCTTTATTATTTCATTTCTGGGTCGGAGTGGTGTCAATCAGAGCTGCCACCCAATGCTGTGGTGTTTCAGCGGGGGCTTCAGGCAAAGTGAAGTGTCTTGCCCAAGGACACATCAACAGACAACAGTGGAAGCAGATGGACTAAGTCTCGTTGGGGGATCGAACACATGACCTATAGGCCCGAAGACCAACTGAGGCACTGTCAGCCCTTATCTTATCGTATGAATTCTACCAGATAACGTTTGTTGAGCGGTAGAAATTCACAAAAAGGTAATTAGTGAAAGAGGAAAATGCTAACTGCTGCCATCTGCTGGATCTGTGAAAGTCCCACAAGCTTCTGTCCAATTGTGCGGATCTTGCCCTGTTCTGTGATTGGTCCCAAATCCATGCAAACATTTCAGCCTGGGTTTCCATTCTGTTGTGCAGGTCATTATGGGAAAAAACTATGTACATCAATTAGTCCTTCTACAGCTAAAAATGGCAGACAATATTGAAATAAATATTCTGGATTAAGAAATGAATGGATGAATGTATGGTAGACAATTGGCCAGAGCCGCTAACCACTGCCTATAAGCTTATGATGATTGAAATGAAGAGATATTTTGTTTGTCCCACAGTAGGGAAATTTCAGTGGTGCATCATCGGTTACAGAACAGTAGAAATGAGGATCACACAGCACAAGATAAGTGAACAGCAACACTGTACTAAAATGAAATAAAATAGAATAAAATCTCTATAATTAGAATAATAAAGAAATATACAAGAAAATTATATATATATATTATATAGGTATACAAATATAATTGCCAATTGTATAATTATAGGCCAACAATGAAAACAGCCACAGAGCCACAAGTGCATAACAAAATGTATTGAAAATGGAAAGGAGAGAAGGGAAAAAGATAAAGATATAATTAATTATACAAGTTAATTATTGTATATATTTAAAAGTCTGTCTGTAGGTGTGAGTGTGTAGGTGATTTGTGTCTTTTAGAATTACAAACAATGTCAATATTAGCAATGTCTTATGATAATAAGAATATTCATAATATTAATCATATTATCATTATTATTATATCTTTGGAATTAACTATTTTAACTAAATACAAGACTGGGTGTGGGGTCCGGGCCTGCTGTCCTCCCTCTCCTCTCAGGTCCCTCCAGCAACACACTAGTCAGGGTCGAACACAGCATACACTAAGAAAAGGGTAAACCTAATGCTTATTTTAATGCACTTCATTAAACTAGGGGCAAAAGACAATTTAAGAAAAAAAAAAGAAAAACCAGCCACAGAATTCCACTTTGTTCCCTTTAATTAAGTACAAGACGGTCCTGACGATGCTTTGAGCGAGAGGGAAAGTCCACGGTTCTGTCCAATCGTGCGGCAGACTCCAGGCAAGCCTTCTGGTTAGCATTCCTCCGTGTAAACAGCCCGAGAAGAATTGCTACACGTTGAATAATACGAGCGTTGCCCAATCAGACGCAAGCCAAAATATGTCCTGAGGTAAGTAAGTAAGTTGTTATTTATATACCGCCTTTTCACTGCAGATCTGAGTCTCAAAGCGGTTTACAATTGTTAATTTTGGGCATTTGTCTCTCACTCCACACAGAGATGGGAGCGGGGTCGCCAGTACAGGAGGCGCATGCCAGAACTATTGGACATATTTTTAGTGGTAGGGGAAACCGGAGTACCCGGAGGAAACCTACGCAGACACGGGGAGAACATGCAAACTTCACTCAGAAAGGCCCTGGTCCGACCGGGATTCGAACCCAGGACCTTCTTGCTGAGAGGCGAGAGTGCTATCCACTCAGCCACCGTGCCGCCACGAGGTCCCCCATTGAGCAAGCCGCCGCAGACCTGATCCAGACCTGGGCCAGGCCCGGGACCGGCACGCTATGGTGTGTGTGATTTATGGTACTGTAGCTTCTGTCAGCGGTGTTTGGGGATAGAGGATCAGGGGAAGCTGTAGAGAAGATGTGGAAGTGAGCGAAGAAACTGACTCAAAGTTTACAAAAGTCTGAACCAGGAGAAAGCCAGAAACGTCAAACAATTCTTTGTTTCATTTTGCCCTTAAAACGTGAGAAACCTCAGTCCCCTCTCTTTCTCTCTCTCTTCTCTTTTCTTTCTCTTTCTCTCTCTATTTTCTCTCTCTCTCTCTCTCTCTCTCGTGTCTATCTGGTCTCTTTCTCTTGTGTCTCTCTCTCGTCTCTCTCTCTCTGGTCTCTCTCTATATGGTCTTTCTCTCTGGTCCAAGTATGGTCTCTCTCTCTTTCTCTGGTTTATCTCTGTTCTCTCTCTGGTCTCTGTCTGGTCTCTCTTTCTCACTGGTGTCTATCTGGTGTCTCTCTCTCTGGTCTTGCTCTTTGGTCTCTCTCTCTCTTGTCTCTTTCTGTTTTCTCTCTGGTTTCTCTCTCTCTGTCTTTCTCTAGTCTCCGTTTGGCCTCTCTCTAGTGTCTCTCGCTCTGGTCTCTTTCGCTCTGGTCTCCATGTTGCTCCGGTGGAAATGAGTGGAGTCTGTGGTGCTCCTGTTTGGTTGAAATGAAAGCCCTGAAGCAATCGAACAGGACGTATGCAAAATGTGCAGTAAATCTGAGGCATTGGAACAAATCCCCTCCGTCCTCCTCACGTCATCTCTCTTTGTTTGACCTCAGAGTGGAACATTCAAATGCATGTTTCTTGTTCATGTGACCTAAACAAAAAGAGTAATTAATCAAAAAGCATTACTCTAATCTATTGTAAGTATGTGAGTAATGTTTATATACCGCCTTTCACAGACCAGAGTCACAAAGTGGTTTACAATTGTTATTTTTTCGGGCATTTGTCTCCCACTCCACATAGAGATGAGGGCGAGGCCAGTACAGGAGGCACATGACAGATCTGGACGAATGGCGTGCTAATGGATGTATTTTGATTTTAAATATTCAAAAATGTCAAAAATTTCTGAACTATGGAGAGAACAAGATGTGTCAATGCTGAGGGTAAATGAATGGAGCTCGTGCAGCTGGCGCATGCGCAGATGAGTTTTTTTTCACATTTTCCAGCCCCCAGCCATTTTGAAACTGCCCATAGACTGCGGAAGTTGTGGCACATTAGTTAGAACGGCGGAGATAGCCGTGACTACGTCCATTAATATTTACAGAGTATGGACAGGACCACCCCAGATGGAGAAACTTGCCTGGTGGTGGCTTCAGGAAAGGGAGGGTCAGCACTGGGCAGCAGACTCACAAGGCACTAGTGAACCAAGGACCAGGTGTAGAAAAAATAATACAGCAAAAATAATACACTTTAATAAACAAGAATTCAAAAATCAAAACTCTAAAAACACAGGAACTGAAGACAAAGACAAGAAACACTGAGCAAAGAGGAAAAAGAGGGCAGGGAATTTAAGACACAGGTGAAACTCAAAAAGGCAGGGCAGGCAATCAACAGCACAGGAAGTAAAACTCAAAAAGGCACAGGAGAAAAGATATTTACAAAATAAAACAGGAACTTAACATGAAAACCATGACATTTGGTTGATGCCACGTTGAGAGAGAAAAAAATCCACTCTACTTCAATGTATTTATTTTTATTGTTTTTTCCAATAATAGGCCTCTCCAGGTGGAGAGGCGGGTCGCCCCTGGTTCGGGCCGGATCCCATGTAATACTTATTGCCCCTAATACTTCCAGTGTGGACGACAGAAGCTCAGTTGGTAGAGCGTTGGGCTTTGGACCTACAGTAATTGTCGTTGGTTTGATCCCACCACGACTCATGTCATCTGCTCCCACTGATGTCGGCTGTCGTTGTGTCCCTGGGCCAGACACTTTGCCTGAAGCCCCCGCTGAAAGATCAAGGCCGTATCTGTGTTGAAGGAGCAGCCTTCTTCCTGTAAACCCACCACCTGCTGGAGAATCAGAGGGACTGGTGCATTGTGAATGTGGTGGCAGCTCTGCTCCTGACCCCTCAATCTCCTGATGGTTTCATATCTCTCACTTGCGATAGCCTCGAGCTGACAAAGCTGTGTCTCTGAATCCTCAAGGCGTTGCCTCAAGTCCCTGACCCTGAGCTGTGCCTGCAGGGGGTCTGAAGCAGCGCCATCTTGTGACCTCTGTCCAGCCGGAAACATCCGTCTGTGTCCCCATCTCTACAGACGCCACCTCCGTTTGTACAGTTTGATCTGTAGATGTTGCCGCTGACTGGACTTGTGTGGCTGTCTCCTGAACTTCAAACCCTACCTGTACAGCAACGTCTGTGCACTGGCTCGGTCCTACCTGGCTCGGTCCTACCTGGGTCTCCACACCTCTCTCTGCACAGACTGGCGTCCTGCTCCTCTCCTCTAACTGAGTGGACAGCTGCTGTTCCTGAGCCTTCAGCTCATCTAACTCTCTCTTCCATCTGTTATTTAGCCATCTATGTCGAGAAGCAGAGCATGTCTCTGCTGCTTCAACCTCTTCCTCCAATTGTTTTAGAAGCGCTACATATTTATGTGTTACAGCTGAGAGCTCTGACTGCAGACTCTCTTTTTCCAAATTCAATCTTTGGATTGTATTTTAGAGTTCGAACGAGACTTACAATGTCGTACTCACTCTGGTCTCTCTCTGGTCTCTCTCTCTGGTCTTTCTCTCTGGTGTCTCTCTCTGGTCTCTTTCTCTGGTCTCTCTCTCTGGTCTCTCTCTGGTCTCTCTCTGGTCTCTCTCTGGTCTCTCTCTGGTCTCTCTCTGGTCTCTCTCTCTGGTCTCTCTCTCTGGTGTCTCTCTCTGGTCTCTTTCTCTGGTCTTTCTCTGTGGTCTCTCTCTGGTCTCTCTCTGGTCTCTCTCTCTGGTCTCTCTCTGGTCTCTCTGGTCTCTCTCTGGTCTCTCTCTGGTCTTTCTCTGGTCTCTCTGGTCTTTTTCTGGTCTTTCTCTGGTCTCTGTAGTTTCACTTTCCATTTTCTCTGCTGCTGCTAAAGAATGATGTTGGTTCTTTCCCGTCTTTGGCCTGAGGAGGATGTTGTTGAGGAAGTGCTTTTACTGCTGGAGGTTGCGTGTGTCATGTTGTAAAGTTCCACTGCCCCCTACTGGCCACAAGCTACACCTACACGGTTTACAGTCGTGGTGTAGACCCTGTGTACTTGATTAAGGAGCCTGGACGTTTTTGCTAAATACTTTGCAGGGTCGCGTCTAAACGAGGCCTGAGGCTGACGAAAACAGCCTCTGCACCGACTCTGACAAACATGTGCATGAGACAGGAAGTGAGAGACCCCAGAACAACAGCTTACATAATGTCATTTGGGCTTGTTTTTAAGAGCACGACCCCGACATAAAGAGCACTGTTGGTAAAGTTAAGCTCGTGAGGGACAGTCTCTCGCTTGTACACGCACACAAAACTATTGTAGTATTCAGCAGATCCAGAATGAGAGAGAGCACATTACCCCTGTGCTGGTTTCACTCCACTGGCTCCTGCTGTGAAGTGAGGTTGACATTAAGATTTGAATGTTTAAATGGTTCAGCCCCGTATCTGATATAGTTTTTATCGCTGTCTGGCCTCTCTCCGGTCTCCGTTTGGTCTCTCTAGTGCAGGCATGTCAAAGTCAAATACATCAGAGGGCCAAAAAAACAAATTTGCTGCGAGCCGAGGGCCGGACTGGTTCAATGTTTATTAACTCAGTGCCTGCCAGCCTATTTCAGAACAGGTACTCCCATAGTGCCAGCAGTTTCTGATGATTTTTATAGATTTTTCAAGACCCACCGAATATTGTGTACTATGACTATCTGAATTCCGAAACCAGATTCTGAAAGAATAGACTGTCTACTTTCATCAGCAAAAATAATTTTGTTTCTAGCTTGTAATCTGGTCTCTCTCTGGTCTCTCTCTGGTCTCTCTCTGGTCCCTCTCTCTGGTCTCTCTCTGGTCCCTCTCTTCTCTCTCTGGTCTCTCTCGTCCCTCTCTCTTCTCTCTCTCTCTGGTATCTCTCGTCTCTCTCTCTTGTCTCTCTCTCTGGTCTCTCTCTCTCTGGTATCTCTCTCTCTCTGGTCTCTCTCTCTGGCCTCTCTCTCTCTGATCTCTCTCTCTCTCTGGTCTCTCTCTGGTCTCTCTCTCTGGTCTCTCTCTCTCTCTCTCACTGCTCTCTCTCTCTCTCTTTGGTCTCTCTCTGCTCTCTCTCTTTGGTCTCTCTCTCTCTGCTCTCTCTCTCTCTGCTCTCTCTCTCTCTGGTCTCTCTCTCTCTGGTCTCTCTCTGCTCTCTCTCACTGCTCTCTCTCTCTGGTCTCTCTCTCTCTGGTGTCTCTTTGGTCTCTCTCTCTCTGGTCTCTCTCTGCTCTCTCTCTTTGGTCTCTCTCTCTTTGGTCTCTCTCTCTCTGCTCTCTCTCTCTCTGCTCTCTCTCTCTCTGCTCTCTCTCTCTCTGGTCTCTCTCTGCTCTCTCTCACTGTTCTCTCTCTCTGGTCTCTCTCTCTCTGGTGTCTCTTTGGTCTCTCTCTCTCTCTGCTCTCTCTCTCACTGCGCCCACAGCTTCCTTAAAACAACAGTCTTTTCTCCTGCTGTTTGTTGGTTTTGTGCAGATGTTTTTATTGCTCCTAAAC
Source organism: Knipowitschia caucasica (assembly GCA_964034765.1). NCBI lineage: Eukaryota > Metazoa > Chordata > Actinopteri > Gobiiformes > Gobiidae > Knipowitschia > Knipowitschia caucasica. The sequence continues at coordinate 6,160,908 of OZ035835.1, read as the reverse complement.
GATGTGGTCATGACATGTCTTATCGCTCATTCCTTTTCAACAAGTAGCAGCGCTGACGGACGAGACTAAAAAAATGTGTTCGGCAAGATGTGAGTGCATATCTGGCAACGCATTCTTGTCTCTGCTGGTGGAGAAGGGTTGCCAGAAAACGGCAGATGCCAAAAAGGAAAGAAAGAAAAATGCTGATGTAATGTTTCGTCCTGTCATTGTAATTACTCCGACTCCTGTTCCGTGACTTTAATATGGACTTTTTCATTTATTTTACCGCAGTTGTCAAGTTTTTTTTGTTTTCTTGTTTTCTACCGAATTTATCCTTCACTTTCAAACCACCGATAAATCTCTCTAACTAGTGCCTTAGGAGCACAGGGACTGGCTTCCTGCTTGGACTCTCTCTCTCTGGTCTCTCTCTCTGTTTGGATCCTAGTTTTTCTTCTCTTTGTCTGGTCTCTCTCTTTGGCCTCCTGCTGGGACTCTGAGGAGCACAGGGACTGGCCTCCTGCTGGGACTCTGAGGAGCACAGGGACTGGCCTCCTGCTGTGAATTTATGCTTTGAATACCTCAGACCTTTTGTTTTTTGTCACCATGATGCTTTTTCCAAGGTCTGAATTGTGTAAAAGCGACTAGAAAACCAGAAATAAATGGCAAGGCAAGTTTAATTGGTTAAAATGATGAATAATCACAGTTCATTAAAAAGAGTAAAGATAAAATCCTTCAGTTGTTGCAGCGAAACAGAACCGTTTTTGACCTGGATTTAAACATAGTCAGAGAAGAAGCCTGTCCCACAGTTTTAGGAAGACTGTTCCAGGCCAGTACCATTATAATGTAGAATCTGGAACCGTGTCTTAGAAACTTACCCACAATAAACTAGTATTCAAGAGTAGAGTAGAGTAGAGTAGAGTAGAGTAGAGTAGAGTAGAGTAGAGTAGAGTAGAGTAGAGTAGAGTAGAGTAGAGTAGAGTAGAGTAGAGTAGAGTAGAGTAGAGTAGAGTAGAGTAGAGTAGAGTAGAGTAGAGTAGAGTAGAGTAGAGTAGAGTAGAGTAGAGTAGAGTAGAGTAGAGTAGAGTAGAGTAGAGTAGAGTAGTTTTAGGAAGACTGCTCCAGATTTTAGCTGCATGGATCTGAAACGCTGCCTCCTTATGTTTAGTCCTGACTCTGGGACCAGCAGGAGGCCAGTCCCTGTGCTCCTCAGATTCAGCTCATACAGCTTTATAAACTGTGTCTGAAATACAGTTTGTCCGTTTCTATCCTCGAGTCATAAATAACTTTCTCTTTCATGTAGAGGATCAAAAATCCCTGTGTTTTTGGAACCAGCAGCGTTCACACTGGGCCCGGTTTGTGCCGTCACCACCTGCATTGGACCGGACACAGCACACACAGACACACACAGAACAAAGGTACCAGCAGGAGCACAGGGCTTTCATCCGGTGTACCTCTGCTTCACCGCACACTGCTTCAGGTCTTTGGAAATGGGCCGTAACAGAACAAGGTTAAACCACTTTTACAAGATGAAGAATATGAGTTGTTTTTATTTTCATTTTGACACATGGACGTGATGTTTTCTCACTGTGTGTCTCTCTCTCTCTCTGTGTCTGTCTGTGTGTGTCTCTGTGTGTGTGTGTGTGTGTGTGTGTGTGTGTGTGTGTGTGTGTGTGTGTGTGTGTGTGCGTGTGTGTGTCTGTCCATCTGTTTGTCTCTCTCTGTCTCTCTCTTTCTGTGTGTCTCTCTGTTTGTGTGTGTGTGTGTGTGTGTGTGTGTGTGTGTGTGTGTCTGTCCATCTGTTTGTCTCTCTCTGTCTCTCTCTTTCTGTGTGTCTCTCTGTTTGTGTGTCTGTCTTGTGTGTGTGTGTGTGTGTGTGTGTGTGTGTGTGTGTGTTTGTGTGTCTGTCTGTGTGTCTGAAACGTTAATCATTTAAAAATCCATAAACGTCGCTGTAGATTTGATGCTTTTGCGTTGGGTCCAGGGCAGCTGTGGCTCGCTGTATTTTGTCTCTGCAGCCGTCTTTCTGAACCTGCCTCACACACATGGTTTATTACCTACACATGGTTTATTACCTACACATGGTTTATTACCTACAACCGGTTTGAATGTTTTTCATGTGACAATTTTAAATATTATTTCGTTACAACTTCCTCATACAATTCCACGCCACATTTCCCAGTTGGCGGCGGTGGTTTTCAGTAGATTTACTTTGTGAAACTTCTTCTGACACTGAATGTAAATGATAGATTGTCCCAAATTTCCTCAAGATCAAGCAAATGTCAGTGTTGCATCACAAGTTACAGAACAGTAGGAATGAGGAGCACACAGCACAAGATGAACGAACAATTACTCTACTACTAAAATCATCAAATGATATCATATGAGCTCCTCACCATACCTCTCTGGTCTCTGTCTGCTCTCACACTGGTCTCTCTCTGGTCTCTCTCCTTGGTCTCTCTCTCTGGTCTCTCTCTGGCCTCTCTCTCTCTCTGGTTTCTCTCCTTGGTCTCTCTCTGCTCTCTCTCTGATGTCTCTCTCTAGTCTCTCTCTCTCTGCTCTCTCTCTGGTCTCTCTCTCTGGTCTCTCTCATGCTTGTCTCTCTCTGGTCTCTCTCTCTGGTCTCTGTCTGCTCTCATGCTGGTCTCTCTCTCTGGTCTCTCTCTGGTCTCTCTCATGCTGGTCTCTCTCTGGTCTCTCTCTCTGGTCTCTCTCATGCTGGTCTCTGTCTGCTCTCATACTGGTCTCACTCTGGTCTCTCTCATGCTGGTCTCTCTCTGGTCTCTCTCTCTGGTCTCTCTCTGGTCGCTCTCTCTGGTCTCTCTCATACTGGTCTCACTCTGGTCTCTCTCTCTGGTCTCTCACTCTGGTCTCTCTCTCTGGTCTCTCTTTCTGGTCTCTCTGGTTTCTCACTCTGGTCTCTCTCTCTGGTCTCTCTCTGGTTTCTCACTCTGGTCTCTCTCTCTGGTCTCTCACTCTGGTCTCTCTCTTTTCTCTCTCTCTGGTCTCTCTCCTTGGTCTCTCTCTCTGGTCTCTCTCTGGTCTCTGTCTGCTCTCATGCTGGTCTCTCTGGTCTCTCTCTCTGGTCTCACTCTGGTCTCTCTCTCTGGTCTCTGTCTGCTCTCATGCTGGTCTCTCTGGTCTCTCTCTCTGGTCTCACTCTGGTCTCTCTCTATGGTCTCTGTCTGCTCTCATACTGGTCTCACTCTGGTCTCACTCTGGTCTCTCACACACTTTCACCCATTCCTAAACGTGTATTAAATCAGTGAATATTTCTTTATGCTTGTTGTAATTTAACAGTTGTATTGTTCCTGCCCAGGTACGCCATCATGTGTGGGATCATGGCCGAGTACGACACGGTACAGAACAAAATCAAGAACGGATACATCTTTAAGGTGAGTTTATTCAACTCTATGTCTTTTCTCTCTGCTCCCAGTTTTCTTCTACCACTATAGTTTTCACATTTTTGACATCCATCACGTCTGTTGATGGATGTTGAGGTCCTCTCAGGTCAGCGTTCTGTCTTTACACAAATATGTCGCATCTAGATAAGAAAGCCTCGATAACTCTGCCCTCTTTTGTAAATAAATCCAGTGTATTCTGTCGTTTAAAGCTTCCTCTTTGAAACGACACTCGGAGGTTTTGGAAATGTGTCGCTGTGGAATGTGAGCGTGGGGCCGCGGCACGTAGCTCTGCTTATCTGCTGTCCGCCATTACTGTGTGCTCTGATGGGAGGGAGGATAGAGGGGGAGGAGAGGAGAGGGGGAGAAAGGAGAGAGAGGATAGTAGAAGAGAGGGGGAGAGGAGAGAGTAGGAGAGGGGGAGACGGGGGGGGGGGGAGTACAGTCGGGGGAAGGTGGGAGGAGAGGGTAAGGGAGAGGAGAGTGGGAGAAAGAGAGAGGGGAGAGGATAGAAGAGGAGAGAGGGGAGGTGGGGGGGGAGAGGGGGAGAGGAGAGAGAGTAGAGTAGGGGAGGGGGAGACAGGGAGGGAGAGGAGAGAGAGAGTAGGGGAGGGGGACATGGGGGGAGAGGAGAGAGAGAACAGTAGAGAGGAGAGAGAGTATAGTAGAGGAGAGGAGAGAGAGCATAGTGGAGACGAAGGGGAAGGTGAGAGGAGAGGGGGACAAGGGATAGAGAGGGGGAGGAGAGGGGGAAAGAAGGAGAGATGGGGAGAGAGGAGGAGACAAAGAAAGCATGTTATATGTTGCATACTAGGAGAACACACAAGAAAGATCCCTGTGAGTCACTGTTTGACTTTTTGGGTTGAGAGCTGATTGGCTGATGGAGGGCGGTCCTCTCAAATGTGACAAAGGCAAAAAACACAGCCATGAAAACTAGTGAAACAACTGTTGCTGTTATTACATAGTCTTGCTTATTGTGATTGAAAGTTACGTACCCGAGCTTTAATACTATTTCAAAAGACAGGGAGGTGTTGGTTATAGATTTGTTGTTGACAAAACTCTTGTCTATTCAGCTGTTATGGTCCCAGCTGGATTCGTCTGCATATCTGGCAACCTGAGTCAGGGAGAGTGGGAGAGGCTGCAGTACCACTTTTGGCCAGATTATCACTTATAGCTCCTTTTTAAGCACTTTGAGTTTCCTTGTGTATGGACTGTGCTTTACGCAGATAAACGTTCTTTTCATTGTGATCTTGGGATATTTGGCCTTGTTAATTGTTAGTCTGTGTATTTTCAGGACCATTTGGACAAAGCCATCGAGCTGAAGCCTCACGACCCTCTGTCCTACTACCTGATGGGGCGCTGGTGCTACGCTGTACGTATCTGAGCCACAGCCCCACCCCTTCTGTCCAAACCCTCTGTTTTCCAGCGAGTGACGACTCCACAGACTAGAACATGTTTTCTGGTTTTTAAATTAGCTTTGGCCATTTCTCCACTTAGGCGATCAAAAGATATGATCCAGATGTAAATGTAGCAGAAAGTCATTTTAAGATTCACGGTTCAATTTCTTGTTGTAGTGGATAAGTTAGTCAGTAAACCCCAGGATCAACAGAGAGACCAGAAAGAGACTAGAGAGAGCGAGGGAGATACAAGAAAGAGAGAAAAGCTAGAGACTAGAGAGAGACCAGAAAGAGAAGACGAGAGAAAGAGAAGATCAGAGAGAATAGAGTGAGTCTAGAGAGACTCAGAGAGAGAGCTACCAGAGAGAGAGACCAGAGAGAGACCAGAGAGAGAGACCAGAGAGAGAAACCAGACCTGTTGCTTCTTTCAGGTCTGAGGAGAACCCTGTTCATTCTTCTTGTGTATCTGTGACTCCTCTCTCTCACACCTGAACAGAGTCTCCTAGTTTCACACAGTCATAACTCCTCTTGCTCCTGTCAGAAAAGCCTTGAAGCAAACTCCAAAACACAACTCCATCCATCAGAGAACCATCAGAGAACCATCAGAGAACCATCTGTCTATCTATCTATCTATCTATCTATCTATTTCAGTAACTTTCGCAAGGTACTGTAGATAGAATTTGGCCCCCTTGAACCTTTCAACATTTCGCCACATTTCAGGCTTCAAACATAAAGATATAAAAAAAATTTTTTTTTGTCATGAATCAACAACAAGTGGGACACATTTGTGAAGTGGAACGAAATTTATTGGATAATTTTAACTTTTTTAACAAATAAAAAACTGAAAAGTGGGGCGTGCAATATTATTCGGCCCCTTTACTTTCAGTGCAGCAAACTCAGTCCAGAAGTTCAGTGAGGATCTTTGAATGATCCAATGTTGTCCTAAATGACTCATGATGATAAATAGAATGCACCTGTGTGTAATCAAGTCTCCGTATAAATGCACCTGCTCTTTGATAGTCTCAGGGTTCTGTTTAAAGCGCAGAGAGAACCATGAAGACAAAGGAACACACCAGGCAGGTCCGAGATACTGTTGTGGAGAAGTTTAAAGCCGGATTTGGATACAAAAAGATTTCCCAAGCTTTAAACATCTCAAGGAGCACTGTGCATGCAATTATATTGAAATGGAAGGAGTATTAGACCACTGCAAATCTACCAAGACCCGGCCGTCCCTCCAAACTTTCATCTCAAACAAGGAGAAGACTGATCAGAGATGCAGACAAGAGGCCCATGATCGCTCTGGATGAACTGCAGATAACTACAGCTGAGGTGGGAGAGTCTGTCCATAGGACAACAATCAGTCGTGCACTGCACAAATCTGGCCTTTATGGAAGAGTGGCAAGAAGAAAGCCATTTCTCAAAGATATCCATAAAAAGTCTTGTTTAAAGTTTGCCACAAGCCACCTGGGAGACACACCAAACATGTGGAAGAAGGTGCTCTGGTCAGATGAAACCAAAATCAAACTTTTTGGCCACAATGCAAAACGATATGTTTGGCGTAAAAGCAACACAGCTCATCACCCTGAACACACCATCCCCACTGTCAAACATGGTGGTGGCAGCATCATGCTTTGGGCCTGCTTTTCTTCAGCAGGGACAGGGAATATGGCTAAAATTGATGGGAAGATGGATGGAGCCAAATACAGGACCATTCTGGAAGAAAACCTGTTGGAGTCTGCAAAAGACCTGAGACTGGGACGGAGATTTATCTTCCAACAGGACAATGATCCAAAACATAAAGCCAAATCTACAATGGAATGGTTCACAAATAGACGTATCCAGGTGTTAGAATGGCCAAGTCAAAGTCCAGACCTGAATCCAATCGAGAATCTGTGGAAAGAGCTGAAGACTGCTGTTCACAAACGCTCTCCATCCAACCTCACTGAGCTCGAGCTGTTTTGCAATATACAGTGCCTTGCGAAAGTATTCGGCCCCCATTGAACCTTTCAACATTTCGCCACATTTCAGGCTTCAAACATAAAGATATAAAAATTACATTTTTTTGTCAAGAATCAACAAGTGGGACACAATCGTGAAGTGGAACAAAATTTATTGGCTAATTTAAACTTTTTTAACAAAACTAAAACTGAAAAGTGGGGCGTGCAATATTATTCGGCCCCCCTTGCGCTAATACTTTGTAGCGCCACCTTTTGCTGCAATTACAGCTGCAAGTTGCTTGGGGCATGTCTCTATCAGTTTTGCACATCGAGAGACTGGAATTCTTGCCCATTCTTCCTTGCAAAACAGCTGGAGCTCAGTGAGGTTGGATGGAGAGCGTTTGTGACCAGCAGACTTCAGCTCTTTCCACAGATTCTCGATTGGATTCAGGTCTGGACTTTGACTTGGCCATTCTAACACCTGGATACGTCTATTTGTGAACCATTCAATTGTAGATTTGGCTTTCTTCTTGCCACTCTTCCATAAAGGCCAGATTTGTGCAGTGCACGACTGATTGTTGTCCTATGGACAGACTCTCCCACCTCAGCTGTAGTTATCTGCGGTTCATCCAGATTGATCATGGGCCTCTTGGCTGCATCTCTGATCAGTCTTCTCCTTGTTTGAGATTAAAGTTTGGAGGGACGGCCGGGTCTTGGTAGATTTGCAGTGGTCCGATACTCCTTCCATTTCAATATAATTGCTTGCACAGTGCTCCTTGAGATGTTTAAAGCTTGGGAAATCTTTTTCTATCCAAATCCGGCTTTAAACTTCTCCACAACAGTATCTCGGACCTGCCTGGTGTGTTCCTTTGTCTTCATGGTTCTCTCTGCGCTTTAAACAGAACCCTGAGACTATCAAAGAGCCGGTGCATTTATACGGAGACTTGATTACACACAGGTGCATTCTATTTATCATCATCAGTCATTTAGGACAACATTGGATCATTCAAAGATCCTCACTGAACTTCTGGAGTGAGTTTGCTGCACTGAAAGTAAAGGGGCCGAATAATATTGCACGCGGCGCTATCTGCTCATTTGTGCACAAAGAAACAGGAGAAGCACTGGCCGAGCCCTACAAAATGACCTCCGGAGGGCCACAAATGTGCATGTTGGTACTCAAACGGTCAGAAACCGACTCCATGAGGAAGGTATGAGAGCCCGACGTCCACAAGTTGGGCCGATGCTTACTGCCCAACACCGTGCAGCCTGATTGGCATTTGCCCAAGAACACAGCGATTGGCAGATTGTCCAATGGTGCCCTGTGCTCTTCACGGATGAGAGCAGGTTCACCCTGAGCACATGTGACAGACGGGACAGAGTCTGGAGACACCCTGGAGAACGTTCTGCTGCTTGCAACATCCTCCAGCATGACCAGTTTGGTGGTGGGTCAGTGATGGTCTGGGGAGGCGTTTCATTGGAGGGCCGCACAGCCCTCCATGGGCTAGCCAGAGGTTCCCTGACTGGCATTGGGTACCGGGATGAGATCCTCAGACCTTTTGTAAGCCCTGGGTTCCTTCTGATGCATGATAATGCCAGGCCACATGTGACAAGAGTGGGTCAGCAGCTCCTGCATGATGAAGGTATTGATGTTTTGGACCGGCCTGCCCGTTCCCCAGACTTAAACCCAATAGAGCACATCTGTAACGTCATGTCTCGTCCATCCATCAATGCCACGTCGCACCACAGACTGTCCAGGAGCAGACTGATGCTGTAATCCAGATCTGGGTGGAGATCCCTCAGGAGGACCTCCGTGGTCTCATCAGGAGCATGCCCAGGAGTTGTAGAGAGTGTGTGTGGCACATGGAGGCCACACACACTACTGAGGATGATGAAGACTCATTTTGAGGAATTTCTACAGAATTTGGATCAACCAGTTACCTCATTTGTCACTTTGATTTTGACTATAATTTTGGATTCAGACCTCCAGGGGCTGAGAATTTTATTTCCATTTGTCATTCTTATGTTATTTTGTTCTCAACTCACTATGAATAAAGATTTTCATCTAAAAAATCTAATTGATTGACATCTAGGATGCGTTTTTTGAGTGTGCCCTAAGTTTTTGTGAGCAGTGTACCTGTATATATATGTATCTACTGTATCTATATATCTTTCTACCTGTGTATCTTTCTACCTGCCATCATGTGTTGGATGCCTACAGTAGATAACAGTGTGTGACATCACAGAGGTGCAGGCTGGATGTGATTTTCCACTGGGGAAAGCTGATCCGTAAGGGATCCGTCGGAGCGCTGTGCCGTGTGTTGATACAGGGGAAAGTTGTGCTGTGTAATGTCCTCTGGAACCGGAGCCGCAGCGCCGCACTGACACCGGATCGCCGCCTTCACACGGTCACTCCGCTTTGTGCGCAGGTGGCTCAGTTGTCGTGGCTCGAGAGGAAAGTCGCTGCCACGTTATTCGGCGAACCCCCCAGCGCCTCCGTGGAAGACGCACTCCGGAATTTCTTAAAGGTACACTCACGCTGTCACAATAAATACATTTGTTATTTTGGTCTGGAGATATACAGCAATAACGGTGAAAGAACCAGCATAAATACACACACACAAATACGTACAAGAAATACACACACAAATACTGTACGTACAAAAAAATACACACACACATATGTACAAAAAATACACACACACACGTACAAAAAAGATACACTCACACATACGTACGTTAAAATACACACCTATACGTACAAATATACATACATACACACACACACACACAAACACTTCTGTATAAAGTTTTAGTAATTTTATTGTCAATCAACATGCTTTGCCATCCCAATAATTTTCAAACTTGAAAAAGGAAAATATCTTCTCCCCCTCTGGTGGCAGCATAAGGAATTACAGGCGCATAGCATTTTCTTTTTTTTACCCTTTATTCTTTTTCCACCCTATCCCTACCCCCTACCGAAGATATTATTTCACATTCTAAAACATCAACAATAAGTAAATGATCTCATTATCTTATGTATTGGCCAAAAGTAGTGGTAATATTTTCTGATGCTTTACATTATGTGTCCTGAACGTTCAACAAATGTACTTATTCTATCCTCTGTTTGTACATGTAGCATATTAGCTAGTTTACATAACAATGTGTAGTTTTTTTGTCGTGTTTTTTGTCTCAACCTTAAATTAAGCTAAACATCCACTAAAATATGTAATGGTTATCAATCTTGTTTTATGTGTCTTTGGAGCTACTATTTATCTTGTTCCTACAGCTGGACTTTTATATCACCTGTGGCTCCAGTCCTGGGATCCATCGTGCTACTTTGCGCTCAGGTTTCCAAGAGCCACATGAAAGCCTCTGTCATTTACAAAATCTCAAAAGCGCAGGAAGATTAAAAAGTTCTCCGTTGCTAATTGCGCGGCTCTTTGAGAAAACTACCAAACGGTGTCCTCTTCTGCTCCTGCTTCTACAACTCCACAGACAGAGGTGTTGATTTAATCGTTCCACATTTTTGCTTTATTGACACATGCCTCCAGGTTGCTTCTGTTCCAGACCAACCCCAGTGCATTTAAAACTTAATCCTCTATATTCAAACTCTTCATCTGTTTATATAGCATGGATTTTAACCCGACCGCTCCCGGCCAAGACTTCCCCTGCTCCGGTCTCGTGCGCTCGGATCGTCTCGGTAGTTGATTTGAGCGGTGTGTGTTGAGACTTGCCTGCCGTGACCAGAATCAGTGTGTTGTCTGTGTGTGTGACTGGATGGAGACGTCTCACTCGGGGCTAAAAACCTGTTACCGATGTTTTCCAGGTTGAAGAAATCCAGCCGGGCTATTCCAAACTCAACTATGTCTATCTCGCAAAGGTCAGTGAGAAGTATTGGAGAAGTTCAAAGGGCCGAGTATGGAGCCCTGAGGGATACCAGGGTTTGAAAGTAGTAGTAATCGATATGTTTACAAACTTTGAATTGTGTTTTGTTGATATATTTTACAGATGATTAGTCACAACAGAAAGTCTTGTAACAAAAGGGACCACAACTTTGCTTATTAGAAATGTCGTCTTTAGCGTAAGATCCCTGTGAGTCACAATTTGAAGTTTTGAGCAGACATTTCTGGACTGTGGTCATCCCGTTCCGTATGGACCAATGGCTGCTATGTGTTTGGTATTATTTTATTTCTTTTGTCCGCACTGTTTGATTCTCTGATCTGTTATCGACAAAGCACTATTGTGATTTAGGGCCAGAGCTGGTGCTTGCCTTGCTGGGGCCCTAAGCAGAAGTCAGTATAGGGGCCCTACACCTAATTCAAGAAACCATACAAATTAAGCAAGCAGACGTTCCGTTACACATATATATTACAATTACATAATTCACACTAATCAAGCAATAAAAGACTGGGTTAGTGATTGATTACACACGATAAAATAACATTTGAACTTTTCACACACGATTTGGCATGGATAGAATCACTCAGATTTGTGCAAAAGACAGAAGTGTGCAACATGTTAAAATACAAGAATAAATAAAATACAAATAAGTAGTGCAGTATTAAACTGACCAGCACAATACAGAACAAACAAGGTGGAAAATGTACTCAAAATGTACTTTGCAAGACCACTTATACGCTCCTGACCCAATGAAGCTCAAGTATGTTTTTATTAACACAACAAATTAATTACAGATATTGTTATTTCACTTTTATGATCTAGTACTATTATCATAATTATTATTATCATCACCACTAGTATTATTATATTACCTTAATATTATTAGTAGTACATTATACTAACACTGTTATTATGTCTAAATTACAAATGTAACAAAATACTTCTGATTACCAAAGGAGCAGGTTTAGTTTGAAGGTGTCCACCTTAACCACAACAAAGAGCTTGATTTGGGACTCGTTAAAAACAGAAATAAAACATGTCAGACACAATATTCAACTTTCTTTGCAGACGTCAATGCGTCGGGTCTGCGCCACATGTTTTTGTACTCTTTTGTACTTTTTTTTTCCTTTTTTCATCACTCCGCTTCAGCGTCTCTTCAGCCTCGGCTGTGGCTGTGGACGGAGGGGAGGGTTCAAAGTGCGACGTAAGGACGTAACGTATGAGGATCAACCCATTTGATTGGTTGTTGACACAACAACCAATCAAATGGTTGTGATTCAGGATACGAAGGGCCTCGTAACTGCACGAGTGAGAGTCCGCACTCCGGGGCCCTACGCATACTGCGTCGTCTGCGTATAGGAAGCGCCGGCTCTGTTTAGGGCTATACAAAAATGTATTTAAATGTTACTTTTAGTCAATATTATATAATTATAGCACTGCTTTAGAAAGTTATCTGTGAATTGAGGAGGGAAAAATCATTCTTTCTGTCTAATGCATGCAGCAAGGAACTGTATATTTATCTCAATCATGTGAGTCGCCTTTTAGACTTTGACAGCAGACTTTGAAAAGTTCTCAAAAACAGATCAGAGAATCAAACCGTTGGAAAACAGGAAATTCAATATCACCACACAGAAGCCTTTGGTTCATTGTGAGGATCACCGATGTCCATAAATGTTAAAAAAAAAAGGCGTTTAAATACCCTGTGCTCTTAAATGCATCTTTCCTCGTGGTCTCATGAGGATCCTATCGACACGCAGACATCAAACTCAACCACAGTAGAATCAGCTTCTCAGAAAGTCTTCATCAATAGTATTCAATAGAAGAAGAAGAAGGTGCAGTTTTCATTTCCAGCCTGGTTTTTTTTGTTTTTTGTTTCCAATTTTATGAGTCCCTTAGATGGGACTCAAAACCCATCTAAGGGACTCAAAACCCATCTTTTTACTAAAGCGTACTGCTAATTCTTTTTATAGTCTTTTACCTGATTTTATGTGTTTGCTTTTATTTATGCTCCTGTTTGTAGCACTTTGAGATTTGATGTCAAATATAAAGTGCATTATAAATAAAATTTATTATTATTATTATTATTATTATTTTCTAGTTACAACAACAAATCTGTAAACAATCTGTAAACATCACATGCCAAACTTCTTACTTTATAAGTGCTTCATCCACCACCAAAGGCTTATTGGCGCTGACAGATATGAGTTCATACCAGGGCTGGGCGATATGGCAAAAAAGTCAAATCTCGATTCTATTTCCTGCTTTGGACCATTTCGATTTAACTTGTTTGCACCGAGAGCCGAAGCCATTTCCTAGTGTGTGACTTCCTGTTTCTCACATGGCAATAAAAAATATTCTGATTCAATTTCACGATTTTCACCTTGTTCACAAATTCGATTTTTTTCAAAAGCCGATTAATTGCCTATATTTGATTAATTGCCCAGCCCTAGTTCATACAGGGGAAAATAAAACAAAGAAATGTATATATGTGTACTTTTTATATACACATTTGAGCCTGATGTGTGACTGCTGCTGCGGTTGTCAGTGTTACAGAGACCTGGGGCAGCAGGCGAAGGCTCGGAGGTGGTGTGAGAAGGCCACCTCAGCCCCGGCACAGACCAGAGAGGTACAAACACCATCTGTCAATCATCTGAGTTTACACACACAAACACACGCTTTGTTCTAAAACTGGCAGTAATAATAATACATCTTTTTTGTATTGCACTTCTCAAAAACCAGTATTTATAAAGCGCTGCACAGTTAGCATAAAGCAGTAAAAACATCTGGATATGCTAATTGCTACATTTGGATATGCTAACAGCTACATCTGGATATGCTAATAGCTACATCTGGATATGCTATGCTAACAGCTACATCTGGATATGCTAACAGCTACATCTGGATATGCTAATAGCTACATCTGGATATGCTATGCTAACAGCTACATCTGGATATGCTAATAGCTACATCTGGATATGCTAACAGCTACATCTGGATATGCTAATAGCTACATCTGGATATGCTATGCTAACAGCTACATCTGGATATGCTAATAGCTACATCTGGATATGCTATGCTAACAGCTACATCTGGATATGCTAATAGCTACATCTGGATATGCTAACAGCTACATCTGGATATGCTAATAGCTACATCTGGATATGCTAATAGCTACATCTGGATATGCTAATAGCTACATCTGGATATGCTATGCTAACAGCTACATCTGGATATGCTAATAGCTACATCTGGATATGCTAACAGCTGCATCTGGATATGCTATGCTAACAGCTACATCTGGATATGCTAATAGCTACATCTGGATATGCTAACAGCTGCATCTGGATATGCTAATAGCTACATCTGGATATGCTAACAGCTACATCTGGATATGCTAACAGCTGCATCTGGATATGCTAACAGCTACATCTGGATATGCTATGCTAACAGCTACATCTGGATATGCTAACAGCTACATCTGGATATGCTAATAGCTACATCTGGATATGCTAATAGCTACATCTGGATATGCTAACAGCTACATCTGGATATGCTAATAGCTACATCTGGATATGCTAATAGCTACATCTGGATATGCTAACAGCTACATCTGGATATGCTAATAGCTACATCTGGATATGCTAACAGCTACATCTGGATATGCTAATAGCTACATCTGGATATGCTAACAGCTACATCTGGATATGCTAATAGCTACATCTGGATATGCTATGCTAACAGCTACCCTCTCTCCTCAGGCTGAAGAGGCGCAGAAGGAGCTGGACGTCCTGTGTCCGGCTTTGGGAGTTTGACGTTGGATCCATTTTATCTGTGACTTTGTGGACGTTTTTTAAAGAATTATTCCTCTCTGTCCCGCAGCCTGTGGGGACAGAATTCTGAGGAGACACAAAGGAAATACTGCTAAGAGTTTTTAAAATCAAAAATAATCTCAAAACACTATTGTAGTTTTTGTCGTCGCGCTTATTTATTCAACGAAGACCCAAGAGAGAAATGGGAAAAATGGTTTTGTTTTGTGTTTTTGGAGATGTATCTGTAGTGCAGCACAAACACTTTTAATAATTATTTAAAAATAGGTTGTGGCAAACTTGTCTGAATTTTTGTCGGCAGAAAAACATTGAAATTTCTCTGTAATCTTTTGTATCATTTGTAATCTGAAGCTAAATCAGAATCTGACTCTGATCCGCTGAGATTCAACACATTTTTTGCCAATTTATTTTCATTTTTTAATCTGGTTTTACAGACAACTGTTTTGGTTAAAACTTGACCAAATATTGACATTTTGTACCTAATTTTAAAGCTCAGAGTCGTCCTAATCTTCGCTTGGGAAGTTTTGTATCATTTTTTATTGATACAAAGCTGCTTCAGAGAAAGGTCACTTCTAACACGTATCTCAGTGTTGGTGGCTGACATGTTTGTTATGGGCAAAACTATAAGGAAGTGCTCATGGATGAAGTTTTGCTCCATCTCTCACTGGCTCATATGGACTCTTGTGTAAAAGTGAACTCCTCTAACTCACTAACTGTGTCACACTCAACATTTTGGGTTTAAATCCCTGGTTTCTGGCTCTCTGTGATCCTGGTGTTTGTATCGAGATGTTGCCAGATATGAGCTGTATAAAGATCAACCAATCAGAGGCCTTCATTCAGGTGGGAAACTCCAGCTTGCCTTAGCAGCCGTCTTAGCAACAAATCTCTGAAACAAATGCCCATATATGGAAATTGGCTCCAGTTAGAAAACTTTATCTGTTTCTGTTTCTTTTCAGGAAGTTTATTATTATAAGTTTATTTTTGTAATGAAATTATCCTTTATTTTTTTTATATGTGAGTAATTCTACTTCTAAAATAAAGATGTCGACCAAAAGACATTTGAAGCAACATTCAGTGGAAGTTAAAGCCACTCATTTCGCTGGTCCTGGTCTGGTCTGGTCTGGTCCTGGTCGGATCTTGGAATGGTCTTGGAATGGTCTTGTACTGGTCTCGGTCTGGTCCTGGTCTTGTACTGGTCTTGGTCTGGTCCTGGTCTAGTTCTGTTCTGGTCTTGTATTGGTTTTGGCCTTGTCCTGGTCTTGTACTGGTCTCGGTCTGGTTCTGGTCTTGTACTGGTTTTGGTCTTGTCCTGTCTAGTTCTTCACTGGTCCTTTACTGGTCCTGGTCTGGTCCTTGTCTAATTCTGTATTGGTTATTTACTGGTCTTGGACTGGTCCTGGTCTGGTCTGGTCCTGGACTGGTCTTGTACTGGTCCTGGTCTGGTCCTAGTCTAGTTCTGTACTGGTCCTGTACTGGTCCTGGTCTGGTCCTAGTCTAGTTCTGTACTGGTCCTGTACTGGTCCTGGTCTGGTCCTTGTCTAGTTCTGTATTGGTCCTGTACTGGTCTTGGACTGGTCCTGGTCTGGTCCTGGTCTGGTCCCAGTTCGGTTTTCCACCAGAGAGCGGGAGTCTGTGGGAGTTTTAAGAGTTTCAGTTTCTGGGGGTCCAAGAGTTACAGCCTCTGGTGATGTCACACTCAGTGCTCTCCTCATACACGGTCTATAAAGTGGGGAAAGTTATTGATTTCATGTTTTTTGGCTTAAAACTGCTGCGTCTGCTTTGTTTAATCACATACACTACTGTTCAAAAGTTTGGGGTCACATTGAAATGTTCTTATTTTTGAATGAAAAGCTGTAGATAATTTAAACTAGTCTAAACTATAAAGAAATACACTCTATACATGGCTTATGTGGTAAATGACTGTTCTAGCTGCAAATGTCTGGTTTTTGGTGCAATGTTGTAATTGCTGCAAATGGAGGATTCTTTGACGAAAACAAAGTTTGATGTAAAAGAAATCTTATTTCAAATCATTATTTCTAACCTTGTCAATGTCTTGACTCTATTTTCTGTTCATTTCACAAAGTATGGTGGTGAAGAAGTGACTTTTCATGGAAAACACTTTGGTGACCCCAAACTTTTGAACGGTAGTGTAAATGCAACACTAAAGACTCGTACTTTTACATTCCTTTTTTATTTGATTCTGAGAGATTTTAGACAAATACAGAGGTTTTGCACAGTTAAACACAGGAAAAGTTAAAAACGGCTTTGACTTTTTTACTCTGCTCTTGTTAATCAATAATAATGATGAGTCTAGTTTCCTGAAGACTCCAAAAAGTACATTTATCAACTTATTTCTCAATGAATCTAGATAAAATCATACTAGACACTGGTACAAGAGCTCATGGTGGGGCTGGAGCTTTTTCACATGGTACGTTGAGTTTTATAGTCATTTATGACGTGTTTTGACTGATTTGGGTCAAAACACATGAAAACACTACAGAATGTCTATTTACTTGGATCCTGCTAAAGCTGAGGTACCTGTTTTTAGATCTACCTTGTTCCCAACACGGGGAGACGCTCGTGAAAGATCGCTCAAGTCGGACAAAAACAAAGAAAAAAGTTCATTTGTAAGAGTTTGAGATGATTAGAATAGACAAGAATCCGTTCTGAACACTACCATCAGAACACGTGGGGCCTTTAAAGCTGGGGGGCGTAACTTTTGAATCGTGAAATATACATGTTGGGCTAAAATAACCAAAAAACACATTCATATGAAAACAAGGGATAGAACCAGACTGTTTTGAGAACAAGGGGTGGCTGAGTGGTTAGCGTTCAAGCTTCTCTGCACTGTATTGTACTGGGAACAGGGCCTTTGTGGGTATCCTCCAGGTGCTCCGGTTTCATGTACAATAAGCCCAACCTGAGCATCAACTAAAATTAGCAACTTGATGTCTCTGGTGACTTAGATTTCATTCCATACAGATTAGATTAGGTCAGAGTATGTAAGAACAGCTGCTTTGACTGCTGCCCCCGCAACCCGGCAACGGGTTAAAGCAGAAGAAAACGGACGGATTAGATCAGTGTCCAAATTTAGTTCATTGTGTTCATTTTAAGACACAATTGAAAACAAATGAGAGAATATAAAAGTGAACGGCTGGATTCCAAAAGTTTAGAGCTTTACAACGAGGTGCAGCATGACTCTAATGGTGAAGCTGAAGTTGGCTGAATGCTATGCACCTCTGTATCAGCCAGGCAGAGGGTCACATGAAGTGAAACAGTGGATTAGATTAAACTTTATAGTAATTACAAAGTCACAAAAACAAAGCAACAAAATACAGTTTACCCAGAATGCAGCACAAGTTTAGGATCATATTTACTCAGAAGAAGTTACATAACCCAGCTTTAAGGGAACAATGTCCAGGCCCCAGACCACAACAGCAGCATCCAGAAGGAAGGGGGCGTGTCTTATCCAGATAAAATATCATCTAAATGTGTGTGGCTGACTACCTTCGTCACAAACTTCTACGTCGACTTCGAGAGAACGACCTCAAACCTTGGAAAGTCAGGTCCCCCGGCTTTAACACCAGGTGATACCTGTGTGTGTGATCCTCGCTGCTACTGTTCTGTCATGGTTTGGTCCTGATGACTAATGCATCTGGAATCTCTCAATAAAGTGGTTTGAAAGTCCGCCCTCTCGACTACTTCTGTTGTTTGTCTCTGAACACTGCAAAAAAAGACCAAATATGAGGTCGTCATTGCATGAACCATTTTTATCTTAATTTAAGTCTTAACTTAAAGACTTTTTTATTATTTTCTGTTTCCAAGAGAGACGTTTCTTGTAACTTTTTATCATTGTCCTTTGTCCCATCTGTATAATTATGATTATTAATATAGAAATAAAATTATGAAGTAGAATTGATCTTTCTAAAAACTTAACAATAGTAATAATCAGGTCACAGCAGCAGAGGTGGACCATTTTCTCTGCTCTGGTCCAAAGTAAAATGCTTCATTAGCAATTAAAAAGAAAAAAAAAAAAGTTTGCATTCCTCCAGTGGATTTTCTCCTGATCCACTTGGTTGGGACCATGAATCCTCTCTGCTCTGGTCTGGACCAGTGTAAAACCATGAATCCTCTCTGCTCTGCAAATAACATTTGTAAAACACAAAACAACTGCTTCTGAGTTATTTTTCATCACTTTTTCCTGTGTTTCCAAACGTCCTGCATCTCATCAAACATGATCTTCTGCCAAAAGGAAGAAGCTGAAACATGGATTTTTCCAGGGGCCAGAAGAGTCATTGATTCGGCCCGAGTCCTGGTCTTGGGCTTTGGGTCTGAGACTGGTCTAAACTACAGCCTCCAACACAATACTCAAAACTACACTACAAAATTAAATGTGCTCAAATGAAACTAAAAACCACTCGATTCAAGCATTTATTACCTCGTTTTAACATTTTTTGCAGTGATCGTAGTTGTTTTGCTACGTTTTTAGTCTGAGCAAAACATGAGACAGTATGAGGTAAAATATTTTGTTTTACTTAATCTGAAAACATTCTGACTGTGTTAAAAGCAGATTCTCCACTGGGACAAAGCATTTGTGAGCATTTGTGAGGGTGATTCAAAGCTCGGACGCAGCTGTTTGTTTCCACGCAGTCATTTTGAGGTGTTTTAATAAAGAGTCGCAGCTCCAGATGTTTGTACAAGAGAGGAATTCTGACCAGGAAGAACGAGAGAGCACCTCCTGTAGCCCTGTTTCCACCGACTCTACTCTACTCTACTCAACCCTAACCCTCTTCTCTAGCACCTGCATGTCTCTCTCCTGGGGTCTGTCTGTGTCTCTCTCCTCATCTCTCTCCTCGTCCCTTTCCTTGTTCCTCTCATTGTCTCTCTCCTCCTGCCTCTGGTCTCTCTCCTTGTCTCTCTTCTCGTGAGTCTCACCTTTTCTCTCTCTCTCATGGTCACTCGCTTCTCTCCTCGTGTTTATCTCCTAGTCTCTCTCCTGGTCCCTCTCCTGGTCCCTCTCCTGGTCTCCCTCCTGGTCTCTCTCCTGGTCTCTCTCCTGGTCTCTCTCCTGGTCGCCCTCCTGGTCTCTCTCCTGGTCTCTCTCCTGGTCTCTCTCCTGGTCTCTCTCCTGGTCTCCCTCCTGGTCTCTCTCCTGGTCTCTCTCCTGGTCTCTCTCCTGGTCTCTCTCCTGGTCTCCCTCCTGGTCTCTCTCCTGGTCTCCCTCCTGGTCTCTCTCCTGGTCTCTCTCCTGGTCTCTCTCCTGGTCTCTCCTGGTCTCTCTCCTGGTCTCTCTCCTGGTCTCTCTCCTGGTCTCTCTCTGGTCTCTCTCTGGTCTCTCTCCTGGTCTCTCTCCTGGTCTCTCTCCTGGTCTCCTCCTGGTCTCTCTCCTGGTCTCCCTCCTGGTCTCTCTCCTGGTCTCTCTCCTGGTCTCTCTCCTGGTCTCTCTCCTGGTCTCTCTCCTGGTCTCTCTCCTGGTCTCTCTCCTGGTCTCTCTCCTGGTCTCTCCCTGGTCTCTCTCCTGGTCTCTCTCCTGGTCTCTCTCCAGGTCTCCCTCCTGGTCTCTCTCCTGGTCTCTCTCCTGGTCTCTCTCCTGGTCTCTCTCCTGGTCTCTCTCCTGGTCTCCCTCCTGGTCTCCCTCTCCTGGTCTCTTTCTCCTGGTCTCTCTCCTGGTCCTGGTCCTCTCTCCTGGTCTCTCTCCTGGTCTCTCTCCTGGTCTCTCTCCTGGTCTCTCTCCTGGTCTCCCTCCTGGTCTCTCTCCTGGTCTCTCTCCTGGTCTCTCTCCTGGTCTCACATCCACAGATCTGCTTTTGCAACACTCAGGTGTGACAGGTCTGAGCCGCAGAGTCTCACCACAGGCTTCATGCAACACTGTAGAAATGTGCAGCAGGGATTTGGACACGGCCACAACTCACACATGAGCAGAAAGTCTACAGCAGCAAACACACGACAACAGACACGACAACAGACACACACTTATTCAGCTCAAAGTAGTGGATTCACCAACACAGATCAGAGAATCGAGCCGTTCACACACAGGACACACAATAATAACAGACACATGGAGCCTTTGGTCCAGAGGGAGCGGGACGAGCACTGTCCAGAAACCTCCTGGATCATCATTACTGGGCATCAACAAAGAACCAGTCAAAGTGACTGCTTCAGACTGTGCAGTGACTGCTTCAGGCTGTGCAGTGACTGCTTCAGACTGTGCAGTGACTGCTTCAGGCTGTGCAGTGACTGCTTCAGACTGTGCAGTGACTGCTTCAGGCTGTGCAGTGACTGCTTCAGACTGTGCAGTGACTGCTTCAGACTGTGCAGTGACTGCTTCAGACTGTGCAGTGACTGCTTCAGGCTGTGCAGTGACTGCTTCAGACTGTGCAGTGACTGCTTCAGGCTGTGCAGTGACTGCTTCAGACTGTGCAGTGACTGCTTCAGCTGTGCAGTGACTGCTTCAGACTGTGCAGTGACTGCTTCAGGCTGTGCAGTGACTGTGCAGTGACTGCTTCAGACTGTGCAGTGACTGCTTCAGACTGTGCAGTGACTGCTTCAGACTGTGCAGTGACTGCTTCAGACTGTGCAGTGACTGCTTCAGACTGTGCAGTGACTGCTTCAGGCTGTGCAGTGACTGCTTCAGGCTGTGCAGTGACTGCTTCAGACTGTGCAGTGACTGCTTCAGGCTGTGCAGTGACTGCTTCAGGCTGTGCAGTGACTGCTTCAGACTGTGCAGTGACTGCTTCAGGCTGTGCAGTGACTGCTTCAGACTGTGCAGTGACTGCTTCAGACTGTGCAGTGACTGCTTCAGGCTGTGCAGTGACTGCTTCAGACTGTGCAGTGACTGCTTCAGGCTGTGCAGTGACTGCTTCAGACTGTGCAGTGACTGCTTCAGACTGTGCAGTGACTGCTTCAGGCTGTGCAGTGACTGCTTCAGGCTGTGCAGTGACTGCTTCAGACTGTGCAGTGACTGCTTCAGGCTGTGCAGTGACTGCTTCAGGCTGTGCAGCTACAGTCATATTCTCTGCTCTGTTTCGTTCAGAAAACACAATCTCATTCTTTTCGTTCTCACTGAGCGACACTTGCTGGTATCAAAATGACTTTGTTTTTAACTCCCCTTGCAACAAAGATCTTTTTTCTTGTCTTTGACCAATAAAACCGGCTCCCATCCAACCTCTGAAGCTAAGCAGGGCAAGGCCTGGTTAGTACTGTGATGGGAGACCTCAGGTGACAACCGGATGCCACAGTGAAGCGGCTGCGGCTGTAAAGCACTGCTCCTTAGTGGCTCAGGTCTGTGTCAATCAATCAAATTTTATTTATGAAGCGCTTTTCATACAAAAGATGCAACACAAAGTGCTTTACAGTTTGGTTAAAAACAATCCCGCCGACCCAAGACCCCTCCCCCAGACCACCCAACAGACCCACCCCAAACCACAGACAAACACACACACACGCTCATGAACACTCATACACACACACACACACACACACAGACACACACACACACACACACACACGCACCAGTAAAACAATAAAACCATGATGAAAGACTTGGCAGGGTTCAGATGCAACCAGCTGAAAAAGCGTCATCCAAGGAGCCGTCTGCACCAGGAGCAGAGAGCCGCCCGTAGCCACAGGGGACGACGCAGGACCCAGAGGAGACATGAAACCGAGGCACCAGGCCCAAGAGTCCGACCCCCGCAGCCACACCGACCACTGCTCCCAGTGCAGAGGGCTCCTCCAGAGGAAACACTGGGTACACTAAAAACAATACAATACAATAAGTAAAACACTAAAATGTGAGACTAAAAGGAACACACAATACATGAATAATAGCAATAGCAATATAATAAATAATAAAAGATACATAGAATGGAATAATAAAAACTAATCAAAAGCTAATCTAAAAAGGTGTGTCTTGAGCCTACTTTTAAAAATATGAACGTTCTCTGCGGCCCTGAGCTCCTCCTCAGACTGTTCCAGAGACGGGGGCCGTAGTGCTGGAAAGATGCCTTGCCGTGAGTGTGTGTCCTGACTTTTGGAATGGTTAGGAGTCTGCTGCCGGAGCAGGGGCCGGGAAGGTTCATAGAATAAAAGCAGTTCTGAAAGATAAGAAGGCCCAAGACCATTAAGACATTTAAAAACCATTAAAAGAACCTTAAAATCGATCCTGAAACACACGGGGAGCCAATGCAGCGATTTTAAAACCGGTGTAATGTGGTCCCGCCCCCTGGTCTTAGTCAGGACCCGCCCCCTGGTCTTAGTCAGGACACGTGCCGCCGAGTTTTGGAGTAATTGTAAACCTGAAATATTCTTATTGGGAAGACCAGAGAGCAGGGCATTACAGTAGTCAATGCGACTGGTGATAAAAGCATCAGCGTCTCCGTGTTGCCCCGAGAGAGAATGGGGCGGACTCTGGCGATGTTCTTTAAATGATAAAAACCTATTTTTGTGATATTCTTGATGTGAGGAATAAAAGTCAGCTCAGAGTCAAAGATTACGCCCAGGTTTTTCACTTGTGATGATGGATTAAAAGAGTGTGATTGGAGTTTTGGTAAAAGTTTCTCTCTCTGGGCCTCAGGACCGATGACTAAAACCTCAGTTTTGTCCTGGTTAAGCTGGAGAAAGTTTTCTGCCATCCAGGATTTCAGGTCTAAAATGCAGTTAAAAAGAGCCTCCATTGGCCTGGTGTCATCAGGAGACATGGAGATGTACAGCTGTGTATCATCTGCATAACTGTGGAAGTCAATTCCATGTCTCCTGATGACACCGCCAAGAGGGAGCATGTACAGGTTAAAAAGGACTGGACCTAAAATGGAACCCTGGGGCACACCACATGTGATTTTATGGACCTGAGAGGAGCAGGTATCCAAACTTACCATGAAGGATCTGTCTGTTAAATAAGAAGTGAACCATTTGTGGACAGCACCAGAGAGGCCGAGGTGTTGTAGGCGTGATAAAAGAATGGTGTGGTCTACTGTGTCGAAGGCAGCGCTAAGATCCAGTAGAACCAACACAGTCACCTTTTTGAAATCATAACTTAGTCTAAAATCATTTCAAATCTTTTAAAGAGCTGTCTCTGTGCTATGGTTCACCCTAAAACCTGATTGAAATTGCTCTAAAATTTGCTGCTGATCTAAAAAGGCATTGAGCTGGGTAAAAACAAGTTTTTCTAAAATTTTGCTTAAAAATGGTAAGTTGGATACCGGTCTGTAGTTGTTAAAATCATTAAAATCTAAATTGCTCTTCTTCAGAAGGGGTCTCACCACAGCCGCTTTGAAGGCTGCAGGAAAGACCCCAGTCTGAAGAGAGCAATTCATCAGGTTTAAAAGCTCCTCTCTAAAAGATTCATAAAATGACTTAAAAAATGGAGTGGGGACTGGATCTAAAAGACATGTGGTGGGCCTCACTGAGGAGAAAACTTTATCAAGCATCTCAGCATCAACCAGGACAAAACTGTCCAGTGTTTCCTCTGGTGAAGACAAACAATCAGATGTGTTAAAAACAGTAGTGCAGTTGGATAAAATGTTACATCTGATTGTATTTATTTATTTATTTTAGGACTGCTCCTCACAGAGGGAGTCTGTGGGGGTTAAAAGAGACATGCTAAAATCAGGGTTTAAAATGGTGCCGATGGTTGAAAAGAGGATTTTTGGATTATTTTTGTTCTGGCTGATTAGATTTTTAAAGTATTTGTTCTTATGATTTCTATTTGTGTAATTGTATGCTTTTTGATTGTTTTTATATATTTCGTAGTTGATTGTTGTTTTATTTTTCCTCCATCTTCGTTCTGCCACCCTGCACTCTTGTTTCATTTTGCGTACTTCCTCATTTCTCCACGGGGGTAAAGATTTTGTTTTTATGATTTTTGTTTTTAAAGGAGCCACCTGATCCAACGCAGAACTAAGTCTACTGTTAAAATCATTTGCTATAAAATCACATGGGGCAGGTAAAACCAAGTGGGGAGTGTTGTTTAGGATGTCGATAAAATTTGCAGCCACTTCAGGGGTTTATAGTAAGTAAGTAAGTAAGTAATCTTTATTTATATACCGCCTTTTCACTGCAGATCTGAGTCTCAAAGCGGTTTACAATTGTTAATTTTAGGCAATTGTCTCTCTCTCCACACAGAGATGGGAGCGGGGTCGCCAGTACAGGAGGCGCATGCTAGAACTATTGGACATATTTTTAGTGGTAGGGGAAACCGGAGTACCCGGAGGAAACCTACGCAGACACGGGGAGAACATGCAAACTCCACTCAGAAAGGCCCTGGTCCGACCGGGATTCGAACCCAGGACCTTCTTGCTGAGAGGCGAGAGTGCTATCGACTCAGCCACCGTGCCGCCCGGTTAGATGTCGCCTCCTCACGGTTCTCACAGAGGTCTCGCGCTGAATAAAATCAGTGATGTTAAAAAACACACAGTAGTGGTCCGAGACAGCCAAGTCGACAACAGAGGACACATCCGCAGTCAGGCCATAGGTAATGACCAGGTCGAGGGTGCGTCCCCTGTTGTGTGTTGGCTGTCTGACGTGTTTGGTAAAATCCATGTAATTAAGAACATCTAAGAAATCTAGGGTAGAATTGTCAGAGGGATTGTCAATGTGTATGTTAAAATCACCGGTTAAAATTATCATATTGTAAGAATTGTGTAACTGTGATAAAAACGCTGAGAATTCAATGATAAAAAGGCTGCACTTTTTAGGTGGCCTATAAATAATTACTGTTAAAATTTTGGGGTTGCTAAAAACAAGAGAGTGATACTCAAAACTTGAGTATTGGTTAAAAACAATAGGTTTGGTGGCCAGGGTGTTACTGCATATTGAGGCTGTGCCGCCACCTCTCTTTCCTTCTCTTGTTTTAAAAGCAAAGCTAAAATTGGGGGGGGGGGGGCTCTGTAAGAACAGCCGGAGCATCCGGACCCAGCCACGTCTCAGTTAAAAACATACCATCCAGTTCGTGTTCTAAAATCAAATCGTTTACAGTAAAAGTCTTATTTAAAAGAGAGCGTACATTTAAAAGGGCAAACCTGATGGTAGATGGGTTGTTATTGTTGATGGGGAGTCCATTGTTTGAAGTGGGGGGAGCAGAGGATGAGAGAGGGCAGGGGGAAACAGTGATGAGGTTGGTGAAGGACGGTTTCCTGGGTATGGACGGTCTGTAGGGGCGGGGTCTGGACAAAACTGTAATTTTGTGCTGGGGAAGAGAGCAGGGGTTGATGCTGGGGCATAGACGGCAGGAGGGATGTGGGATGTGGGGGTGGGTTGTCAGAGGTATGTAGGATGGGATTGGACTGCGTGGGTGATGTTGGAGATCAGGTACCGGTTGCCAAGTGGGTTGATGTGAAGTCCGTCGGGTGTGAAGAAGGGGTAGCGGTTCCAGAACAGATTAAAATTGTCTATAAAACCAAAGTTGTGATGGAGTGATGT
This sequence comes from Knipowitschia caucasica, assembly GCA_964034765.1. Classification (NCBI taxonomy): domain Eukaryota; kingdom Metazoa; phylum Chordata; class Actinopteri; order Gobiiformes; family Gobiidae; genus Knipowitschia; species Knipowitschia caucasica. The sequence goes on along the minus strand of OZ035835.1, from coordinate 6,135,055 downwards.
TTGATTGAGCCAGGTGTTGAGTGATAAAATCCTGCTAAAACGCTCCTTGCCGCGGTTCAGAGTGTCGATGCCTTTAGATTTACTGTTGAGTACTTAAGATTTTTTTTTTTTTTTTCGACTGAGCGACAGTGGCTCAGTTGGTAAAGCACTAGCCTGGTCTTAACCATCCGTACTCTCCGGTCAATGATCATTTCCTGCATGCAACGTCTGGGTCTGGTCCCTGTGTTTGCGATTAAATCTGTTGACTTCTATCCGACCAATCAGCGAGCGTGGGAGGCGGGTGTTGTAGTTAGATGTGGGTGACGTCATGAGTTTGCGTTGAACGGGCAGGTTGTAGTTTGGCAATGGTGAAGAATGTGATAGTAAAGTATTCTGGTCTGGTTCTATCAAGAAATTGAAGCCGGAGCAATAGGAATGTTTAGCAAATGTAATCGCTGGCAAAGATTGTGGCGCTACTCCCCGCGGGCTCCGTTAGCGGCGAAGGAGATGGCTAATGCTAGGCTAAATGCTAACGACTCACTCGGGCTCATTACATACGTCACAGTAAACACAGATCCAACCGTTTCAATCTGTAAAAAGAGTTAGCCCCTCCCACCTGTTCACGGAGTCAATGGAGCACCTCCAGACCTTAGTAAGAAATGTAACTTGTACTATGGTGTGGTACGACCAGGCTAGTAGAGCACAGGTCTTTGGACCTAATTCTATCCTGGTCTCTCTCCTAATCTCTCTTTTGGTTCTCTCCTGGTCTCCCTCTGGTCTCTCTTCTCATTGATGCGATTATAACAAACTGTTTGATTCTCTGATCTGTCGTTGGAGAATCCATTGAATAGAGTTGAATAAACATGGACTCGTTGACTGTAAAAATATGTTAGTTTATTGTTTCTACACTGTACAAACATAATTTTAAACACATCCGAACATGACGCAGCAGAGACGTTTTACTGAACACAGATATTTGAGGTAAAGTCGCCGTAAAATAAAGAATCTCAGACTTTTCTCCACATTTCAAAAACTCAAGTTGTGTTTCGCTTTTTCCCTGGAGACAAGCAGCCAATTCGTCCACTTCTGGTTTGTTTATAATGTATGGATTACCTGGATTTGTGACGGCACAAAAACACGTGACATCACACATTTCGACACGGGAAAACCAAAACCGAGAAAAGTCCGAGATTACGGCAACTGCAGAAATAACTGAGTTTAAAGAAATATGGCATTTGTAGAAAAAGACACCGCTGAGAGAAAGGCACGTGTTGAATTCTGTGGAAGTTACTAAAGAGAAAGCAGCTGTGTTATGTGGCATCCAAGGTCCCGCAGACATGAAGTCAGCGATCAGCAGAGGTTATTTCCTTAAACAACTAAGAGTAGGCAATGGTTTTGATCACTTTGAAAGTTTTTTTTTGGACGATAGGTGAGGTGCGCTCCAAGTGTGAGCCGAGGTGAAGGCCCCCTCGTCCCTGTTGATGGTCCGAATATACGTCACGTGTCTCTTCTGACGAACGCGAATGTCACAACTTAGCAGCACTAGCTTCTTATCAAACAAACCTTCTAAGCCTTCAATATAAGATTACAGCTCAAAAAATACTTGAAAATTAAAACTTGATTAAGGCATTTTCTACCTTATATTTGACCATTATTAAAATCAAATTAACGTCATAATAATTTCAAAAGGTGTTGATTAAAGCTGGGGAACGAGACCACGACAGCCTGCCTTCATCTCACTGCTTACATATACATTAGTGTGGTCCCTGTGAATCACTATTTGACTCTTTGTGCTCTGATTGGATGAGTGAGGGTGGTCCATTTTGTCCCTTTTCTGTCTAAAAAAGCAGCGACAAAGGCCAAAACACATGAAAACTAAGCTACAAGGATTGTTTTACATAATTCTGTGATGATGGCTTGAAAGTTACATACCCCAGCTTTAAAATGTGGTATAGTTTTTGCCCAGGCCTGTTTGAGTGTCTCTATAACAACAGAAAATAAAATAACAAGGTATAAAAGCAGTGAAAAGTCTGCTTTGCGTTTTATACATCGTCTCACAATCGCACTCAAAATGGCCGCCACATTCTCCACCTTCTCTCTAGTAACTCTGATTAGTACATTATTATCACTTTTCCCGGTTACTGGCATCGCAGGAAAGACCATATATGGAGCAGCATCTATCATTGACAAAAATCCACACATATAAAAATAGCAAAAGGTTTAAACAGTTTGTGATAATCCTGAGTAGTTTTGTGGGTTTTGCTAAATGCAAAAGGCAAGAATTGTGGCACTTTGTTAAATATACATGAGTTTTGACGGTATGACAGAAGGATAAATGTCTCTTTTATAATAAATGTATAAGTTTACATGATGTTTATGTATTTATGTGATGTTTGTGATTCCTTCAAACTCAGCATGAAATAGTTTTTGTCGTGAAAGTTGAAGGAAGCAGTTGAGAACTCAGCTTTACTCCGTATGAAATGAACTCATGTAGATATTTCTCTGTCTGCAGTGTTAGACTGTACCAGCAGCTCAAAGGGCTCTGCAGTAGACTCAAGTCCAGACTAGGGTTAGGGTAACACACATGTGACGTAGGATCACATTAGTCCTGGTCTCAGGTCTCTGCACCTGTGGCTCAGAGAATAGACTTTAAATCAGTTCTGTTTGTTACAAGGTTCATCTGAGACATGTTAGAGACATATGAACCAAGTCTGCTCCTGCTGGGACTCTGAGGAGCACAGGGACTGGCCTCCTGCTGGGACTCTGAGGAGCACAGGGACTGGCCTCCTGCTGAGACTCTGAGGAGCACAGGGACTGGCCTCCTGCTGGGATTCTGAGGAGTACAGGGACTGGCCTCCTGCTGGGACTATGAGGAGCACAGGGACTGGCCTCCTGCTGGGACTCTGAGGAGCACAGGGACTGGCCTCCTGCTGAGACTCTGAGGAGCACAGGGACTGGCCTCCTGCTGGGACTATGAGGAGCACAGGGACTGGCCTCCTGCTGGGACTCTGAGGAGCACAGGGACTGGCCTCCTGCTGAGACTCTGAGGAGCACAGGGACTGGCCTCCTGCTGAGACTCTGAGGAGCACAGGGGCTGGCCTCCTGCTGAGACTCTGAGGAGCACAGGGACTGGCCTCCTGCTGAGACTCTGAGGAGCACAGGGTCTGGCCTCCTGCTGGGACTCTGAGGAGCACAGGGACTGGCCTCCTGCTGAGACTCTGAGGAGCACAGGGTCTGGCCTCCTGCTGGTCCCAGAGTCAGGACTAAACATGAAGAGGCAGCGTTTCAGATCCATGCAGGTAAAATCTGGAAGTCTTCCTGAAAATGTGAGACAGGCTTCTTCTCTGACAATTTTCAAATCCAGGTTAAAATAGTTTTGTTTGGAGTAAAGCGGCTTCTCAATGAATAACTCTTTAAACACATGCATGGACGGCCCTTTGTCCAATTTTGCAGCTTAATAAAGTTTATATTCCAAAGGGTCCGTCGACAGTACAGATGGAGCTTGTTCCATCTCTGGTTTGTAAAAATATCAGTTATTTTTTTCAGTGACAAAAACAAAGTAATTTCACATTTACAGAGTGTTTGTGAAGCAGCAGCGTTCTTTCAGGAGCCTGTCTCCATGACGACATGCACGAGTCCAAGAACAGTGACTTAATACTAAAAAGTCCAAACAATAAGGATGGAGCCTGAGATTTGAGCTTATATAAATATAGATTCTTACATCAAACTGGAAACAGTGAAGCGAGGTTCAGACGCCGAGATGAGAGAAGGAGAGAGATTTGAGCTCCAGTGGGGTTGAACAATGAGGTGGTAAGATTGTTCCGGATCCAACATAGAGCTGTGGTTGTGGGTTCAAAGAGAGAGACCAAAGAGAGAGACCAAAGAGAGGGACCAGAGAGAGAGACTAGAGAGAGAAACCCGAGAGAGAGAGAGAGAGAGAGAGAGAGAGAGACTAGAGAGAGACCAAAGAGACAGACCAGAGAGAGACAACCAGAGAGAGAGACCAGGGAGAGAGAGAGACAACCAGAGAGAGAGACCAGGGAGAGAGAGAGACAACCAGAGAGAGGCCAGAGAGAGAAACCAGAGAGAGAGAGACTAGAGAGAGACCAAAGAGACAGACCAGAGAGAGACAACCAGAGAGAGAGAGACTAGAGAGAGACCAAAGAGACAGACCAGAGAGAGACAACCAGAGAGAGAGACCAGGGAGAGAGAGAGACAACCAGAGAGAGACAACCAGAGAGAGAGAGACTAGAGAGAGACCAAAGAGACAGACCAGAGAGAGATCAGAGAGAGACAACCAGAGAGAGAGGCCAGAGAGAGAAACCAGAGAGAGAGACCAGACAGAGAGGGGCCAGGGAGAGAGAGAGAGGCCAGAGAGAGAGACCAGAGAGAGACTAAAGAAAGAGAGACTAGAGAGAGACCAGGAAGAGAGAGAGAGGCCAGAGAGAGACCAGAGAGAGAGAGGGAGATAGAGGGAAAGAGAGAAGCCAGAGAGAGAGAGAGAGAGAGAGACCAGAGAGAAAGGATGTCTGTATTGTATGTATTTTGTCTTTTTTATGTTCGATGTGATTTAACTTAAATGTAACTCAAAAAATCTTGAGATAATTTTCTTCCCGGAGGCAAAATCTCTCTCCACTCGCTCTGGATCCAGGCCCCAAACCAGGCAGCTCCGCCTCTTTTCCTTCACGACCGGGAGACCCCCTCTGTGGCCCCCTCTGTCATGCTCACATGGTCCCTGAGCGTCACCGCAATATGGTACGCGTGCGGCTTCAGCGTCAGCCCGTACTCAAAGCCCATGGACGGTGGCCTGGAGGGGTCCGCTGTGATGTCACACTGATGAGCCAGCAGTGCCGTGAACAGAAACAGCTGCAGCTTGGACAGCTCCTCGCCGATGCACCGCCGTTTCCCCACAGAGAAGATCAGAACGCTCCCGGCGAGGTCTTTGTCCAGGGCTCCTTCTGCCGTCAGGAACCGCGCCGGCTCGAAGGCCTCGGGCTCCTCCCACATCTTGGCGTCGTGGTTGTGAGACCATTGGTTGACGAAGACCACGGTGTCCTTGGGGACCGGGTAGCCGTGGATGCTGGTGTCGGCCGTGGTGGCGTGCGGGATGGTGAGCGGGACGAAGCTGGAGAAACGCATGACCTCGTAGATGAAGGCCATGACGTAGGGCAGGCGTGGCTGGTCGTCCAGGGAGGGGAGGCGGCTGCGGCACAGAACCTGGTCCACTTCCTGCTGGAGGCGCCGCTGCATGTGCGGGTATCTGAGGAGAGAGACCAGGGGAGAGACCAGGGGACGGGGTCAAAGGGGAGGGCCGGGAGATTCAAACAGAAACGTGAGATTGGAAAGATTTTTGTGGGATTGTAATGAGAAAGAGAGCAACGAGACACCAGAGAGAGACAAGAGAGAGAAGCGAGAGAGACTAGAGAGAGAATAGAGAGAGGGAAACGAGAGAGACCAGAGAGAGAGGAGAGCGGAAAGAGAGAGAGAGACCTAAGAGACCAGAGAGCGAGACCAGTGAGAGAGACCAGAGAAAGAGAGAGAGAGAAAAGAGAGACCAGAGAGAGAGAGACCAGTGACAGAGAGAGAGAGAAAAAAGAGAGACCAGAGAAAGATCTCAGAGAGACCAGTGAGAGAGACTAAAGAGAGAGCAAAGACAGACCAGCTAGAAAGACCCACAAAAGAGAGATCAGAGAGACAGAGAGAGACCAGAGACAGAAAAGAGAGACCAGTGAGAGACTAGAGAGAGCAAAAACACATGAACAGGAAAACTAGTGATTGAAGCTAAATGTTTTGAGAGCGAGGAACTCTAATGTTTTTGTTTTGTTTCACAGTTGACAATGTGCCATTAAAGTTCGGATACGCAACTTTAACTCTTCAACAATTTTCACTAAAAACCAAAGTCCCTCTCTCTAGATGGACCAGTGCTTCTATAGTTTTCACAGAGCGTCCTGTGGGTTCAGCCTCGGTCACAGCTTCAGAGCAGATTTCACAGACAGTCAAATAGTGACTCACAGGGATCTCTCTCATGTTTACAAACGATCACAGATACACGGCTTTAGACACATATTTCACATGTTTACAATCAGATATTTTGTAGTTTTGTGAAAAGCCAAATCTCATAAAGTTTCAATACTTTTTGAGCAAATTCGGTGCATGTTTCTGTCAATAACAAACATGTTGATTTTAGCTGAATGGATAGAACTTTTTTCACCTTTTCAAAGCTGTGATGTATGTTTTTGGCAGAGAACTGTCCTAGTCTGTCTCGTTCACATTTAACTTTCACAAACCAGACTTTCTAAGACAAACTAAAGTCAGGTCCCTCAGCTTTAACGCGCAGCACTTGTTGCACTCACTTGATGAGGATGAGGATGATCCACTGCAGCGCCGTGGACAGTGTGTCCTGACTCGCCCCAAACACGTCCCCCACGATGGGACTAACTACGTCCTGGTCCTGGGTTATCCCGGGGCGGTGCCGCAGACTGTCCAGCGCCACGATGTATGCGTCTGTGATGTCACGGATCACCCCGTTCTCCAGGGTCTTCCGGTGCGCCACCACTTTGTCCCTGATGAAGTCGCCGAACTCCAGGTTGAGTTTCTTAAAGTTGTCAAAGATGGTTTTGATGGGGTTTGGGAAGTACTGCAGCCAGGGCATCACGTCCACGATGCTGCCCGCGCCCACGGTCTTAGTGAACTGGTCGTTCCTGCCCACCACCTGCTGGAACTCCTCATCATCGTAGGCGTAACGCTTCCCGAAGCAGAGCGCGCTCATCACGTTGGCCGTGGACACCACCAGATAATTCAGCGGCACGAAGTAGCTCTGCTCCCGGGTCTTCTGCACGAACAGCTGCAGCAGCTCTCTGCACTCGCTCAGGATGTGACGCTCGAAGGTCAGCTTGGTCTCGGGGTTCCCCTGGTAGAACATGCGCAGTGAGGACTGTGCCACTTTGCGGTGCGTCTTCCACCAGTCCGTGGGGGTGTTGAAGGCCACTCCGTTCCCCTCGGACACGTACTTGAAGGAGGCAAAGTCCGGTCTCCCCGCGAACTCTGGCCCCTGTTTGACCAGCGCCTGGCGGATGGAGGCTCCGTTCAGCACGAGCACGGGCCGTGAGCCCAATTTGATCTGGAACACGTTTCCATATTTCTGCGTCAAACGCGCAAAGTACTTGTGCGGTGTGCTGCCCATCTGCGCCGCGTTCCCGATGATGGGCCAAGAGAAGGGCCCCGGGAGCGCGGGCCCTGAGAGCGCGCGCAGCCAGCGCCACAGGTGCACGCTCACCAGCAGCGTGACGCATGACAGCAGCAGAGCGCGGAGGGTCGCAGGGTGAAGGTCTTCAGGCACAAGCTCCATCACGTGACGGGGAGCTCCTCAGGGGGTCTCAGAGGGCTCGTGCGCGGGGTTCGGGTGCGTCAGGTGACGCAGAGATGTGCGTCTGTCTCCGCTCATTGAGGCTTTGAGGACTCTGCTGCAGCTGCAATTTATCTGAAGCAGTAGTAGAGCGCGCCCCCGCTGCCAGGCGCGGGCCCTCCCACCTGCGCGCGCCTGAGACGTGCACGAATGTGAAACCAGAGGCTCTCGAGGAATTACACGACAGCAGCGCGCGTGCACTGAACAAGAGGAGACTTTAGTTCAATGTTTCACTCTGCTCTCCTCTGAGCTGAGGATAGAGCTGAAGTTAGAGCTGAGGCTGAAGTTAGAGCGGAGGATAGAGCTGAAGTTAAAGCTGAAGTAAGAGCTGAAGTTAGAGCTGAGGTTAGAGCTGAAGTTAGAGCTGAGGTTAGAGCTGAGGATAGAGCTGAGGATAGAGCTGAGGTTAGAGCTGAGGTTAGAGCTGAGGTTAGAGCTGAAGTTAGAGCTGAGGTTAGAGCTGAAGTTAGAGCTGAGGTTAGAGCTGAGGTTAGAGCTGAGGTTAGAGCTGAGGTTAGAGCTGAAGTTAGAGCTGAGGTTAGAGCTGAGGATAGAGCTGAGGATAGAGCTGAAGTTAGAGCTGAGGTTAGAGCTGAGGATAGAGCTGAGGATAGAGCTGAGGTTAGAGCTGAGGATAGAGCTGAGGTTAGAGCTGAAGTTAGAGCTGAGGTTAGAGCTGAGGATAGAGCTGAGGATAGAGCTGATGTTAGAGCTGAGGATAGAGCTGATGTTAGAGCTGATGTTAGAGCTGAGGTTAGAGCTGTGTTTTAGAGCTGCCTTCCTTTTTAAGTTCTGGAGCATGTGCACTTCTCTGTCCGTCCACCAGGCGGCGCTCGTGCTGTGGCTGGACTGTGCACGTCCACAGCCACAGACCATGACCTCTGCAGTATTTCATTTGTACATTATCCATGTATACAGTATGTGTGTATACATCCTTTGCAGTCAATTTGACGGCTTGTAATTGTGTAATGAACTTTGGGACTTTTTCTTTTCTGTTTCTGTAGTTTATTGTCATTATGTTTCCGCAGCAGGATCTACGGACAGTGACGATCAGGACTCCACATTCAACAACATTCATGGACATCGCTCTCTGCTCCTTATGGACCAGTGAATCTGTGTGTTTTTAACTCTTTGATTCTCTGATCTGTGTTGGCGACAGCTTTGTAAAGTATTCAGAGATCAGAGATTGCTTTAGGGCCAAACAAATATTGATCAACTAAATTTAAATGATCTCAATCCTAATCCAAACCCTAGACTGATCCTAGATTGATCCTAGGACAGGTTCAAGTGCTATAGTTACCATAGCAACACACTGTTTACTTGCAGCAGATAGTAGTTTTGTATCAAGTAATAAAGATCAGTCAATCTTTCTTTTGTTTCCTTTTTTTTTTATAGATGATGAAAAGATGAAAAGTAGTAAAGATGAAACGAAAAGTAGTGAAAACTAAAACTTTTTTTTGAACTCTAAAACACTCTAAAACATTTTAATTGCAGTCGATTTGACGGCCTGTAGTAAATACGTTCTTGGTCTTCATAACTTTTTCTATTTCTATGTCTCGTTTGTTTCTATGTCATTATTTTTATGACATTTACTTTTTCTATGAAATGAGAGTAATGCTGACGTTGCCGTAGAGCTAGAGTTACCATAGCAACAAAACGTTGCAAGCTAGCAGTTAGCATTTGCAAGCCTCAACATACTGTATTTGTTGCTGTAAGCTAAGTCAAGTTGTATTCACTAGTTTTAGCGCTTAGTAAAAGTGAGTAAAGATTAAAAAATAAATAAAAAAATAACACACTTTTAAGGACTTATTCTTTTAATAAAATCTGTCAAAAACCAAAAAATGTTTGAGGCAATTTCTCAGATTCTATTGGTCTGAATGAAAACCGTTAAAATGACCCCTCTGGTTGTAGCAGTTTCAAACTTGTGGGAGTCCTGTTGTTTAACCCTTTCACGGTGGTGCAGAGCTGGTGCGTGCGGCTCCAGTCCGTGGATCAGCACCGTGGACAGCGCATTTGACCCACATCTCCCGCGGCGGCTGCGAAGAGGCTCGTGCTGCGTGCCAACGTCACTCCCACGTGATCAGAGGTCTGCGTCGCGTGTGAGCGGAGAGAAAGAGGCGGGGCTTCCGACAGGTGACTGACAGGTGAATGGTCTCTGTGGCAATGCAGTGTTTGGACCAGGTCTTGGTTCAGGACACAGTGTACAAGTCAGAAGAATGTGTTCCCAGGAAGTGTGGCGACAGCCTTAACTCTGCACCTCTGAAGTTACAACATGAATGTGTCTAACTGAAATAAAGCTGAGGTACTTAACTTTTGCACTACAAATATGGAACCATATGAGCCCTGTTTCCACCAGACCTTCTCAGCCCTACTCTATATCTACTCTATACTCTACTCTACTCTATATCTACTCTACTCTACTCTACTCTACTCTACTCTACTCTACTCTATACCTGCTCTACTCTACTCTACTCTACTCTACTCTATACCTGCTCTACTCTACTCTACTCTATATCTGCTCTACTCTACTCTATATTTACTCTACTCTATAACTGCTCTACTCTACCTTGAGCCCTGTTTCCACCAGACCTTCTCAGCCCTACTCTATATCTACTCTATACTCTACTCTACTCTATACCTGCTCTACTCTACTCTACTCTACTCTACTCTATACCTGCTCTATTCTACTCTACTCTACTCTACTCTACTCTACTCTATATCTGCTCTACTCTACTCTATATTTACTCTACTCTATATCTGCTCTACTCTACCTTACTCTACTCTATACTTTACTCTATATCTGCTCTACTCCACTCTACTCTACTCTTCTCTATATCTACTCTACTCTACTCTACTCTACTCTACTCTACTCTACTCTACTCTACTCTACTCTGCTCTACCCTACTCTACTCTGCTCTACCGTGCTCTACTCTACTCTACCCTACTCTACTCTACTCTACTCTACTCTACCCTGCTCTACTCTACTCTACTCTACTCTACTCTAAGGTAGTCTACTCTACTCTACTCTACTCTACTCTACCCTGCTCTACTCTACTCTACTCTACCCTGCTCTACTCTACTCTACTCTAACCTACTCTACTCTACTCTATACCTGCTCTACTCTACTCTACTCTACTCTACTCTACTCTACTCTACTTTATACCTGCTCTACTCTACTCTACTCTACACTATACCTGCTCTACTCTACTCTACTCTATATCTGCTCTACTCTACTCTACTCTACTCTACACTATACCTGCTCTACTCTACTCTACTCTATACCTGCTCTACTCTACTCTACTCTATATCTGCTCTACTCTACTCTATATTTTACTCTACTCTATAACTGCTCTACTCTACCTTGAGCCCTGTTTCCACCAGACCTTCTCAGCCCTACTCTATATCTACTCTATACTCTACTCTACTCTATACCTGCTCTACTCTACTCTACTCTACTCTACTCTACTCTATACCTGCTCTACTCTACTCTACTCTACTCTATATCTGCTCTACTCTACTCTATATTTACTCTACTCTATATCTGCTCTACTCTACTCTACTCTACTCTATACCTGCTCTACTCTACTCTACTCTATACCTGCTCTACTCTACTCTACTCTACTCTACACTATACCTGCTCTACTCTACTCTAGTCTACTCTATACCTGCTCTACTCTACATTGAGCCCTGTTTCCACCAGACCTTCTCAGCCCTACTCTATATCTACTCTATACTCTACTCTACTCTATACCTGCTCTACTCTACTCTACTCTACTCTACTCTACTCTACTCTACTCTACTCTACTCTACTCTACTCTACTCTATACCTGCTCTACTCTACTCTACTCTACTCTACTCTATACCTGCTCTACTCTACATTGAGCCCTGTTTCCACCAGACCTTCTCAGCCCTACTCTATATCTACTCTATACTCTACTCTACTCTATACCTGCTCTACTCTACTCTACTCTACTCTACTCTACTCTACTCTACTCTACTCTACTCTACTCTACTCTACTCTACTCTACTCTACTCTACTCTATACCTGCTCTATTCTACTCTACTCTACTCTATATCTGCTCTACTCTACTCTATATTTACTCTACTCTATATCTGCTCTACTCTACCTTACTCTACTCTATACTTTACTCTATATCTGCTCTACTCCACTCTACTCTACTCTTCTCTATATCTACTCTACTCTACTCTACTCTACTCTACTCAACTCAACTCTACTCTACTCTACCCTGCTCTACTCTGCTCTACTCTACTCTACTCTACTCCTACTCTACTCTACTCTACCCTACTCTACTCTACTCTACTCTACTCTACTCTACTCTACTCTAAGGTAGTCTACTCTACTCTACTCTACTCTAACCTACTCTACTCTACTCTACTCTATACCTGCTCTACTCTACTCTACTCTACTCTACTCTACTCTACTCTACTTTATACCTGCTCTACTCTACTCTACTCTACACTATACCTGCTCTACTCTACTCTACTCTATATCTGCTCTACTCTACTCTACTCTACTCTACACTATACCTGCTCTACTCTACTCTACTCTATACCTGCTCTACTCTACTCTACTCTATATCTGCTCTACTCTACTCTATATTTACTCTACTCTATAACTGCTCTACTCTACCTTGAGCCCTGTTTCCACCAGACCTTCTCAGCCCTACTCTATATCTACTCTATACTCTACTCTACTCTATACCTGCTCTACTCTACTCTACTCTACTCTACTCTACTCTACTCTACTCTACTCTACTCTACTCTACTCTATACCTGCTCTACTCTACTCTACTCTACTCTACTCTATATCTGCTCTACTCTACTCTATATTTACTCTACTCTATATCTGCTCTACTCTACTCTACTCTACTCTATACCTGCTCTACTCTACTCTACTCTATACCTGCTCTACTCTACTCTACTCTATACCTGCTCTACTCTACATTGAGCCCTGTTTCCACCAGACCTTCTCAGCCCTACTCTATATCTACTCTATACTCTACTCTACTCTATACCTGCTCTACTCTACTCTACTCTACTCTACTCTACTCTACTCTACTCTACTCTACTCTACTCTACTCTACTCTACTCTACTACTACTCTACTCTATACCTGCTCTATTCTACTCTACTCTACTCTACTCTATATCTGCTCTACTCTACTCTACTCTACACTATACCTGCTCTACTCTACTCTACTCTACTCTATACCTGCTCTACTCTACATTGAGCCCTGTTTCCACCAGACCTTCTCAGCCCTACTCTATATCTACTCTATACTCTACTCTACTCTATACCTGCTCTACTCTACTCTACTCTACTCTACTCTACTCTACTCTACTCTACTCTACTCTACTCTACTCTACTCTACTCTACTCTACTCTATACCTGCTCTATTCTACTCTACTCTACTCTACTCTATATCTGCTCTACTCTACTCTATCTATTTACTCTACTCTATATCTGCTCTACTCCACTCTACTCTACTCTTCTCTATATCTACTCTGGTCTACTCTACTCTACTCTACTCTACTCTACTCTACTCTACTCTACTCTACTCTACTCTACTCTACTCTACTCTACTCTACTCTACTCTACTCTACTCTACTCTACTCTACTCTACTCTACTCCACTCCACTCCACTCTACCCTACCCTACTCTATTCTATTCTACTCTACTCTACTCTATATCTACTCTATTTTACTCTTTTCTACTCTATCTACTCTACCTCCCCATGTTTAGTTCTGACTCAGAGTCCCAGCAGGAGGCCAGTCCCTGTGCTCACCAGAGTCCCAGCAGGAGGCCAGTCCCTGTGCTCACCAGAGTCCCAGCAGGAGGCCAGTCCCTGTGCTCTTCAGATTCCTTCCATCTCGTTATAACATATTTGTGTTTGTTTGACCTCAGTCTGTAAAATGCGCTGTATAAATAAGATTTCTAACAAGCACATTCGCACACGCAGACGATCAGTGACTTTCTCTGTCGGTTTCTCGCACAGATCTTTGGCTCAGAGGAACTATTACATCACTGTGTCCTGAGGAGTGTGTCTGATTTATGAGCTCATAACGTATGGCACAACATGAAGACAGAGCAGGGGCCCCGGGGCCTCGGCTCCTGTCACGCAAAACACCTCCATCAAACCTGCCAGGAGCCAAACTCAGCCTCAGATCATCCATCAATATCAGACACAACACTCACACAAGAAACTGTCAGAATAGGAAAAGACTTCGTGTGATGTGTAGCATTAGCATCCAACATAACGGTAGCTAAACTTTAGGAGTGTATAATAGACTGTATTTTAATGGATAATGCTAACCTGCTAGCTTAACGAAGCCCAATCGGGTAAGTTACTCGACATTCAACAACTTTTATGGACTTTTTCAACTTTTTGGGACATTGGTCATCTGCCCTTTATGGACAGATGTGTTTTTAGCACTATATTTCTTATGGTTGAACTGTTTGATTCTCTGATCAATCATCGACAAAGCAACGGTTTTGTACTATCCTCCAGGGTAACTACTTTTGTGATTTAGGGAAATACACAAATGTATTATATGACTTGGACCGTACGCGCTCTGATTGGCTGATTACCGGTCTGATATTTTCCCATCTCGGACCGTTACCATGACAATTGGTCCGAACAGCGCGTATCACATTGGATATCTTTCCGTGGACCGTTACCATGACAATCTGTCCGGAGCGCGTATCACACAAAACCAAGTCGGTCATGAACATACTTCACAAATATCTCAAAAGCATTGGTAAAGACACAGACGAGAGTCATATAATAAAACATTTATTAACCTCGCTTGCTCGGTCTGTGCAGAGAAATATCCGACCTTGGCCTTTTTGCACAGACCTCGCCAGACCTCGCGCCCTGTTAATAAGCCGTTATTATTGAGCTGCTCTAGCTCAGTAACCGTTTGTGTCACACTCTAAAATTGTGGCTTCTCGCTCTCATGATCCTGGTGTTCAGATATGTCCAGATATGAGCCATATAAGGATCGATCAATCAGATGCCATAGTTTGAGGGCAAAACGCCAACTTGCCTTAGCAACCGCCTTAGCAACACGTCTGCCCCTGATACAGCACAAAGCTAACACCGTGTAAGAAATGCCCAGAAAGAAAATAGGCTCCAGCTATCTTCATTGATATTATATTCCACCTCTTCTATCACACCACAGTACTTTCTACTCACAGCAAGAGGGTCCCAGCCTCGAGCAAAGTGTCCCCTTTCAGTGTGGAGTCAGCAGATTCTGTGAAAACTCCGAAACAATAGCCTGAGACTTCAGGGCGAGGACTTGTGTGTCATGTGTGATTGTCAGTCATGTAGCAACAGTCAATGCAGATAATCCAGAGTTTAAAGTGAACATGACTGGGTTTTGTTGCTCCACAATGAGAGTAATTCCAGAGGTTAATTTACAGCAGTTTGAGATTACAGCATTTATGTGTTCAGCCCAATGCAGAGAATACAGAGTCACAGACGCCCTGGGCTTATGGGAACTCTACAGGGAGGGGCCACTGTATCTTCAATTCCACTCATTTCACATTAATATATTTGTGAATCATCCAAAGTCACAGCAGCAGTCGTCTCGAGAGGACTTTACAAAGATGTGGATTCACCAACAACCAGATAATAAAACGGTTTAAACACAGAGAATGTAGTGTATATGCAATGACAAACACATAGGAGACATTGGTGAATAGAGAGCGGGATGATCGCCGTCCAAAAAGATTAATAAATTTTCTTAAAAGTCCGTAAATGTCCTGGATCTTTGCTGTTTTTCGACCCTCCTGCATCAGCAAGGAGCCAGGGGGAAAAAACAGTGTGGAAAAAGTGAGAAACCTTTGGAGGGAGCCACAAATAGAGATGGTAAAGAAAGGCTGTAGATCCAGGACTCAGGCTGTAGAACGAGGACATACACACACACGCACACACACTCTCTCTCTCACACACACACACACACACACACACACAGTCACAGAAAACACTCTCTGACCCTACACCTCTCTCCCATCACTCTCTGTCCTCCTTGTACATTCATTTTTATTCCTTCTTTGTATGAACAGAATCATATTTGCCTGTAGAAGGAGGACACACACACACACACACACACACACACAGTCACAGAAAACACTCTCTGACCCTACACCTCTTTCCCATCACGCTCTTCTCTCTTTCTTTATAAATTATATTTATGAGCAAAATCATACTTGCCTGTAGAACGAGTACACACACACACACACACACACACACAGAGTCACACAAAACTCTCTGACCCTACACCTCTTTCCCGTCACTTTCTACTCTCTTTCCTCCTCATACTTACTCTTCATTACTTCTTCTTATGAACAGAATCCTATTTAAACATGTTTTCACTTCGCCCGGTCAGGTACATCAGCGAAGACGGAACAAAACCAACTCCAGATGTCGAAACATGGATAAAAACACACACAAAAACTCAATTTAACCTACTTTTTACACCCTTCGCAGCTCTCTCTCACATCCTCACGTCTCACTGAGCAGCCCATGAATCCGTCTCTTGTTTGCTAACAGTGCACTGACTGACCGAAACCGCCCGTCCTCGCCTCTCGCTCCCCTCGCCGCGCTCCCAACCCGCCTTTGTCTCCCTCAAACCTTCTTTAATTGTGTTGTGACACGGCCGCACACCCATTCACGGACCCGCCGCGGTCAGCCAACCCCAAACTTTGCCGAAATTCACATCGGATCAGGCATGTTTTCGCCGCGTAATTGCGTGTGACACATAACAGACAACATATAAACACACACAGCGCGCACACACAGGGGGCGGCGCGCATGACCTCGGCTTGTTAATTATCGTGCCGCAGAGTTAGTCTGGCGTGGAGTCAGGAGAGTTGAACGTTGGGCTACACTTTTCTCTTTGGTCGGAGCGCAGAAAAACCCGGATAACCTTGCGACTCTGGATGTCAAAAAAAAAAAAAAACGTCCCCCCTTTTTCTAGCCCCTAAAAAACTTCCCAGAGCGGCTCCGAAAGCAGCGCCAGTGAATCTAATGAGTCGGTGCAGGCCCTGGTGAATGCGGCGGTCTCTATACACGCGGTTCCCCCGAGCCAGCCGGCCGTGAAGCTGCCTCCTCTCAAAGGTTTTTTTTTTGTTTGTTTTTTTTGAGCCAGGGTTTGTCGCTTGTTACGGTTTTGGAGCTGCATGACTGCGCATTCACAAATCGCGGAAATAAAGCCGCTTGGATTCGGCAACGGCGGCTTCTGTTTGTGTTGCCGGTGGTTTTGTGAAGGCCGAAGAATGGGGAGAGTCCGTATAAGCGCGGGGTTGAATGGGGTTCCATGAAGGAGGAGGCGTTTTAGCAGAATTCTGGGAGAAATGTAGTTAGTAAAAGTTCTGTCTGTTGTTAGAAAGTCAGAAAGTACTTTTTATCTTGCACTAGAAAAGACAGGATTTTACACATGCTTCATCATCACGCTAAAGCTGCGGATTTTAGGCTTGCAGTTCTGAAACAGTTGTTTTTTTTGTTTTGTGCTTTATAAATTGTATTTTTCCAGCTGCAGTTCAGTGCACATGGTTTTGCACTGGTCCAGACCGGAGCAGAGAGGATTCATGGTCTGAACCAAGTGGATCAGATGGAAATCCACTGGAGGAAGGCTAAAAGGCTAATGAACCATTCAGCATTTTACTTTGGACTAGAAAATGATCCAAACCAAGCGGCTCCACCCAGAGGCTACTCCACCTCTGCTGCTGTGACCCGTCCTGCTCCACCTCTGCTGCTGTGACCCGTCCTGCTCCACCCAGAGGCTACTCCACCTCTGCTGCTGTGACCCGTCCTGCTCCACCCAGAGGCTACTCCACCTCTGCTGCTGTGACCAGTCCTGCTCCACCTCTGCTGCTGTGACCCGTCCTGCTCCACCCAGAGGCTACTCCACCTCTGCTGCTGTGACCCGTCCTGCTCCACCCAGAGACTACTCCACCTCTGCTGCTGTGACCCGTTCTGCTCCACCCAGAGGATACTCCACCTCTGCTGCTGTGACCCGTCCTGCTCCACCCAGGGGCTACTCCACCTCTGCTGCTGTGACCAGTCCTGCTCCACCCAGAGGCTACTCCACCTCTGCTGCTGTGACCCGTCCTGCTCCACCCAGAGGCAACTCCACCTCTGCTGCTGTGACCAGTCCTGCTCCACCCAGAGGCTACTCCACCTCTGCTGCTGTGACCCGTCCTGCTCCACCCAGAGGCAACTCCACCTCTGCTGCTGTGACCCGTCCTGCTCCACCCAGGGGCTACTCCACCTCTGCTGCTGTGACCCGTCCTGCTCCACCCAGAGGCAACTCCACCTCTGCTGCTGTGACCCGTCCTGCTCCACCCAGGGGCTACTCCACCTCTGCTGCTGTGACCCGTCCTGCTCCACCTCTGCTGCTGTGACCCGTCCTGCTCCACCCAGAGGCTACTCCACCTCTGCTGCTGTGACCCGTCCTGCCCACCCAGGGGCTACTCCACCTCTGCTGCTGTGACCCGTCCTGCTCCACCCAGGGGCTACTCCACCTCTGCTGCTGTGACCCGTCCTGCTCCACCCAGAGGCTACTCCACCTCTGCTGCTGTGACCCGTCCTGCTCCACCCAGAGGCTACTCCACCTCTGCTGCTGTGACCCGTCCTGCTCCACCCAGGGGCTACTCCACCTCTGCTGCTGTGACCCGTCCTGCTCCACCCAGAGGCTACTCCACCTCTGCTGCTGTGACCCGTCCTGCTCCACCCAGAGACTACTCCACCTCTGCTGCTGTGACCCGTCCTGCTCCACCCAGAGGCTACTCCACCTCTGCTGCTGTGACCCGTCCTGCTCCACCCAGAGGCTACTCCACCTCTGCTGCTGTGACCCGTCCTGCTCCACCCAGAGACTACTCCACCTCTGCTGCTGTGACCCGTTCTGCTCCACCCAGAGGATACTCCACCTCTGCTGCTGTGACCTGTCCTGCTCCACCCAAATTTTCAGAATTATCAATTTTATTTTTTATTTTTTGCTGCTACCGGACACCTGAATTTCTCTTATAGGGACCAAAACAGAGTCTATCTAGAAATAAATGGTGGAATCAAACCCAGGACCGTCTTGCTGTGGGTCAACAGTCATTAATTCAAGTTGCCATATTACAATTTTGGCTTTTCTCTGCTTAGTAGTAGTTTTTCATTAAAAAAATGTATTCTTTATGTAGAGAGCAATCTTTCTCTTTTCACACATTGATTTATATTACTGTTGCGTTGGGTTAATATTTTAGAATGCATTCAAATTAAATATAACATGCCATGGTCGCCCAAAACCATCAATGCTGAAAGTTAGTAATATTGTGTTTGACCTGAGTGAGAGCACGGTCAGGAACCTCTTTGGTTGATCTTTGAAATCTTCGTAGGCATTAAACGTAAACAGAAGGATTTTCTACTTCCGGGTGGATCATCAAAACTGTTGGTCCTGCAAGTTTGGTTTGGTGTTTGTCAAATAAGACCAGAGAGTTTTGTTCACAAAGTGGAGAGTGCGGTTCATTCCTAAAATTTGGCAAAATCTTCATACATACCTTCAACAGTAAGAATGTTGTATGTATTGGATTCCTTCAGTATGAAAATTGTATTATACAAAATAATAGATTCTGAGACTAATATTATTCTATAAATGTGTTGATCTTGTTTTAGTAAATCACAATATTCACAGTAAAATCTGAGCCGTGAGCTTCCTGTTCCGAGCTCATGCCTCCTCTGTCCCCGGGATGTTCCAGCTTCTTCCCTCAGGCAGAAGATATCGTTTACTGAGCTGCAGGACATCTGTGTATGCTAACAGTTTAAACAGAGCACATGATCTTGCCTTTTAATTTAAACTGTTTTTGCTTGATTTAATTTCACAGTGTCAATTATTTACCGCTTTGTTAGTTTAATTTCTGTATTATTATTATTATTTGTAACTTTTTTATGTATGTACTTGTCCGGTACACACTGAGGACTTATGCAAATGTATGTGGTTTTACTGCAAATGGCAAAAAATATAATAATAAAATAATAATCTGAAATCTAAAAAGAAAATGTACTGTATACGGCTCTTACAGAAATATATTTTAGGATTTCTGCTAAAAATGTTCCCGACCTCTGGGTTGGAGAGTTTTCTGTGACTTGCATCTCCACCTCCTCAGACTCCGCTCTCTTCCTCTGCTCGGCTGGAGTTTGTCTTGTTAATGGCCTTGTGTCTCCAGCTTTAAGAGGAAAAGAAAACGCTCTCTGGCAGCCTGTGCTAATCCCCTGACCCCCCCGGACCCCCCCTGTGCCCCCCTGCCCACAGCCTTTCATTAGCAGCCACTCAGACCCTGTGTTTATCTGCCCCAGCGGAGGAGGTCGAAGGGCAAGCTCCCAGGGAAGTGTGCGCTGAGGGAGGCCAGAGAGAGAGACCGGAGAGAGACCAGAGAGAGGGACCGGAGAGAGACCAGAGAGAGGGACCGGAGAGAGACCAGAGAGACCAGAAAGAGAGACCAGAGAGAGGCCAGAGAGACCGGAGAGAGACCAGAGAGACCAGAGAGAGAGACCGGAGAGACCAGAGAGACCAGAAAGAGAGACCAGAGAGAGGCCAGAGAGACTGGAGAGAGACCAGAGAGACCAGAGAGAGAGACCGGAGAGAGACCAGAGAGACCAGAGAGAGAGACCGGAGAGACCAGAGAGACCAGAGAGACCAGAGAGAGGGACCGGAGAGGGACCGGAGAGAGACCAGAGAGACACCAGAGAGACCAGAGAGACCAGAGAGACCAGAGAGACACCAGAGAGACCAGAGAGACCAGAGAGACCAGAGAGACCAGCGAGACACCAGAGAGACCAGAGAGAGGGACCGGAGAGAGACCAGAGAGACCAGAGAGAGAGACCAGAGAGAGGCCAGAGAGAGACCAGAGTGAGACCAGAGTGAGACCAGAGAGACACCAGAGACCAGAGAGAGAGGCCAGAGAGAGGCCAGAGAGAGAGGCTGGAGAGATCAGAGAGAGAGATCAGAGAGAGAGACCAGAGAGAGACCAGAAAGACCAGTTTTAGTTTAGTTTAGTTTATTTATTTAAAAGGGACCATGTACAATTATAACATAAATGTTGCCATTTGATGCATTGTACCAGAGTTAGCCTGAGGCTAATTTACATCTGCAGTCCCTGGCAGGGAACGGACGACCCATAACAGAAAAAAGACAAGATTCACAAGACAAGGGGTCGACCAGGAAAGACAAACCACATACAACATTACAGATTCATAAAACCCAGACAAGACACATCAACAACACAAATACAGACAAATAAGTCAGTACCAGAGGGAGTGTAAAAACCAAAGAGGGCTGGCATGGCTAGTGTGTACAATGCTGGCTACTTTTTAGATGCTTTTTGAGTTCAGTTTTAAAGCCCTTGATGGTCGTGCATGTCTTTATATTGTCAGGTAGTTGGTTCCACAGTTTAGCAGCCTTCACTGCAAACGCTGATTGACCAAAGGTGGAATGACGGAAAGGTACAATGCAATCATGTAGAGAAGCTGCTCGAGTAGATCTTAAAGAACTCCCAGAGCGCTGTCGCACAAAGGTTTGTAAACAGCCAGGAGCCAACCCCTTCAGGATCTTAAAGACCAAACATAGATATGAGAAAGTTCTAAAATTTTCAAAACTCAAGAAATTGTATTTCTTGTACCAGAGAGAGAGATCAGAGAGAGAGACCAGAGAGAGACCAGAGAGAGACCAGAGAGAGACCAGAGAGAGAGACCAGAGAGAGACCAGAGAGAGACCAGAGAGAGATCAGAGAGAGAGACCAGAGAGAGACCAGAGAGAGACCAGAGAGAGACCAGAGAGAGACCAGAGAGAGATCAGAGAGAGAGACCAGAGAGAGACCAGAGAGAGAGACCAGAGAGAGACCAGAGAGAGAGACCAGGGAGAGACCAGAGAGAGATCAGAGAGAGAGACCAAAGAGAGACCAGAAAGACCAGAGAGAGAGATCAGAGAGAGAGAGACCAGAGAGAGTTAAATTGTTTTATTAAATGTTTATTTCTATCCTTCAGCATTTCATTTTGTTCATTACTGAAGTTTCAACCAAGCGACAAACCAATGTTTTTTTATATCATTATGTATTTCATAAACACCAACTTTGTAAATCAACACTAAACTCTGTCCTCACAGTGTTGACGAGTCCCTGCAGGAGGTCAGGGAGTTTTACGGGAAGTTTTCTGAAATCCCGGTTATTCCCTGATGAGGATTACATTTAGTCCCAGCGCTGAACCCGATCTGCTCATTGTTTCCAATAATAGTGTGGGAGGGAGGCCTCTGTCTTTGTACCGGTCTTTGTGAGTTCAGCTCCTGTCGGTCGCAGCCAACGTGACCTGAAGAGGAATCAGACTGAAGGTCCAGGATTAGAATCAAACAAGTTTTATATTTATAATTGTAACTTAATGTATGTCGGTGCTACGACTAGAGAGAGACCAGAGAGAGAGACCAGAGAGAGAGACCAGAGAGAGAGACCAGAGAGACACCAGTGAGAGGCCAGAGAGAGGCCAGAGAGAGACCAGAGAGAGACCAGTGAGAGGCCAGAGAGAGACCAGAGAGTGACCAGAGAGAGACCAGTGAGAGGCCAGAGAGAGACCAGAGAGAGACCAGTGAGAGGCCAGAGAGAGACCAGAGAGAGACCAGAGAGAGACCAGTGAGAGGCCAGAGAGAGACCAGAGAGAGAACAGAGAGAGACCAGAGAGAGACCAGTGAGAGACCAGAGAGAGACCCGAGAGACACCAGTGAGAGGCCAGAGAGAGACCAGAGAGAGGCCAGAGAGAGACCAGAGAGAGACCAGAGAGAGACCAGAGAGAGACCAGTGAGAGGCCAGAGAGAGACCAGAGAGAGACCAGAGAGACCAGAGAGAGACCAGAGAGAGACCAGAGAGAGACCAGAGAGACCAGAGAGAGACCAGAGAGAGACCAGAGAGACCAGAGAGAGACCAGAGAGAGACCAGAGAGAGACCAGAGAGAGACCAGAGAGGACCAGTGAGAGGCCAGAGAGAGGCCAGAGAGAGACCAGAGAGAGACCAGAGAGACCAGAGAGACCAGAGAGAGACCAGAGAGAGATGAGACTGAAGGTCAGGGATTTGTATCAGTCAAGTGCTCATGACTAGCTTTATATTTATAATTGTAACTTACTGTAGGCTCCAGGATGAAACATTTATTATAGATTTACACAAACAAAGAAAGTTTGTGAAGAAAAAATGGGAAAATCTGTCAATGGAGTATAAAGTAAACCAAAACCAGCATTTAAAACCAGGACTAAAACCAGGAAGTAGGATCACATTAGTCCTGGTCTCAGGTCTCTGCACCTGTGGCTCAGAGAATAGAACATGTGAGATGCCTCTCCAACCTTTCCACAGAGACCTACTTCTCAGGACAAACAAGCTCCTCCTTTAAGCAGTTCAAAATAAATAGCGTCAATACCGTAGAATGTGTGGAAAGGAATTAGATTGTTTTTTGAGTCTATTTTTTTTTTCTTTTCTTGTTTTG
Source organism: Knipowitschia caucasica (assembly GCA_964034765.1). Classification (NCBI taxonomy): domain Eukaryota; kingdom Metazoa; phylum Chordata; class Actinopteri; order Gobiiformes; family Gobiidae; genus Knipowitschia; species Knipowitschia caucasica. The sequence goes on along the minus strand of OZ035835.1, from coordinate 6,112,146 downwards.
TTTAACACTTTGAGTTGCTTTTAACTGTGCTAAACAAATCAACTGTCATATCCTTGCCTCACTAACTGTCGTAAATGTATGACAGGTGTGGACATAGCAATCATGAGATGTGAAATATTCAAGGATTATTTAAGATGTTGAAATCCTTCGGTAGCTCCCAAGCCACAGGTTGGAGACCCCTGTGTTAGTGCCAAATGAACCAACTCTTACTCTGAGGAGCACAGGGACTGGCCTCCTGCTGGGACTCTGAGGAGCACAGGGACTGGCCTCCTGCTGGGACTCTGAGGAGCACAGGGACTGGCCTCCTGCTGGGACTCTGAGGAGCACAGGGACTGGCCTCCTGCTGGGACTCTGAGGAGCACAGGGACTGGCCTCCTTGTGCCCTGTAATGAGTGTGGAAATAACTTCAGTAGCAGTGACTACATTTACGTTCATTTATTATTTCACAAAAATAAAATAAGGGAAAAAAGGGGTAGGGAAGACAGTGTAAAACTTGAGTCTCTGGAACACGCACACATGCAAGCGCTTGTGGGCTGGGTCTTTTGAGCATCTCCATCAGGTGCACTGCGCGTCACAGATTGTGTCGCGCCAATCCTCTGCCTGCAGCGCGCTGCGTTCAGGGACGGAACATGCCCAGGGTCAGGACTAAACATGGGGAGGCAGCGTTTCAGTGTGTCAGTCCCAGTGGGTCAGTCCCAGTGTGTCAGTCCCAGTGTGTCAGTCCCAGTGTGTCAGTCCCAGTGTGTCAGTCCCAGTGGGTCAGTCCCAGTGTGTCAGTCCCAGTGTGTCAGTCCCAGTGGGTCAGTCCCAGTGTGTCAGTCCCAGTGTGTCAGTCCCAGTCCCAGTGGGTCAGTCCCAGTGTGTCTGTCCCAGTGTGTCAGTCCCAGTGGGTCAGTCCCAGTGGGTCAGTCCCAGTGTGTCAGTCCCAGTGTGTCAGTCCCAGTGTGTCAGTCCCAGTGTCGTCCCCAGTGTGGTCAGTCAGTCCCAGTGGTGTCAGTCCAGTGTGTCAGTCCCAGTGTGTCAGTCCCAGTGTGGTCAGTCCCAGTGTGTCAGTCCAGTGTGTCGTCCCAGTGTGTCAGTCCCAGTGTGTCAGTCCCAGTGTGTCAGTCCCAGTGGGTCAGTCCCAGTGTGTCAGTCCCAGTGGGTCAGTCCCAGTGGGTCAGTCCCAGTGGGTCAGTCCCAGTGTGTCAGTCCCAGTGTGTCAGTCCCAGTGGGTCAGTCCCAGTGGGTCAGTCCCAGTGGGTCAGTCCCAGTGTGTCAGTCCCAGTGGGTCAGTCCCAGTGGGTCAGTCCCAGTGTGTCAGTCCCAGTGTGTCTGTCCCAGTGGGTCAGTCCCAGTGTGTCAGTCCCAGTGGGTCAGTCCCAGTGGGTCAGTCCCAGTGGGTCAGTCCCAGTGGGTCAGTCCCAGTGTGTCAGTCCCAGTGTGTCAGTCCCAGTGTGTCAGTCCCAGTGTGTCAGTCCCAGTGTGTCAGTCCCAGTGGGTCAGTCCCAGTGGGTCAGTCCCAGTGGGTCAGTCCCAGTGGGTCAGTCCCAGTGGGTCAGTCCCAGTGTGTCAGTCCCAGTGTGTCAGTCCCAGTGTGTCAGTCCCAGTGTGTCAGTCCCAGTGGGTCAGTCCCAGTGTGTCAGTCCCAGTGTGTCAGTCCCAGTGTGTCAGTCCCAGTGTGTCAGTCCCAGAGGAAGCAGGAGGGGAAGGCTCTGTCAGCACCGCGCTTGAGGAATGTGCAGCTGATAAATTTAGACGAAACACAACAACGCGATAAGAGCATTTTGAACATTCTGTTTCTGTCTTTATCTGAGGAAGTGGATTTAAACAGAGACAACACAGGGTTTAAGTCCAGTTTCTACAGTGATATTCTCTTTGTCCATCCAGACATGAGCCATATAAGGATCGACCAATCAGAGGCCTTTGTTCGCAGGGGAAAGTCCTGCTTGCCTTAGCAACCGCCTTAGCAACCGTCTTAGCAACACATCTGCATCTATTAAGGCGCGAAGCTAACAGCGCAGAAGAAAAGCCTGTGTCAGTGACTTGGCCCCAGCTTCTGTTCAAATCGACTTCTTCTGCATCGAGGCTCACACTGTGATGTCACACTGTGGGTGATGTCACACTGTGGGTGATGTCACACTGTGGGTGATGTCACACTCAGACAGTCCTTGTAAACAGCCTGTGGTGTTCTTAGAAAAGCAGAATCAGATAAAGGTGAATAAAAGTGTTTGGTGTCGATGGTTCTCTGGGAGATCGCTGGTACGTACTCTGGGAGATCGCTGGTACGTGCTCTGGGAGATCGCTGGTACGTGCTCTGGGAGATCGCTGGTACGTGCTCTGGGAGATCGCTGGTACGTGCTCTGGGAGATTGCTGGTACGTGCTCTGGGAGATTGCTGGTACATGCTCTGGGAGATTGCTGGTACGTGCTCTGGGAGATTGCTGGTACGTGCTCTGGGAGATTGCTGGTACGTGCTCTGGGAGATTGCTGGTACGTGCCGCAGAGCAGCTCTGTGGGAGATAACATCTGTGCTTCGTCCTCGGATAACGATCAACAAAACATTTCTTCCACAAACGACTTCAGTAAAAATAGACTTTCTAAGTTTTGACTCTGAATGAATCTGCTTTTTAACAGAGCAGCGTGACGCGGATCAAAGCCTCTGTGGAGCAGCGTTCACAGCTGGAGATCTGGAGATTCAGTTATGGCAGAAGTCGACGTGCCAATATGCATGGGCAGCCGGGTTAAAGCTGGGGTACTCAACTTTTAGTTACATAAATAATACATGTTTCATGCAGAACACATAATACATGTAAAAACAGAAGTTTCTTCTAATAAGACAAAAGTGTAAAGGAGAATAGTAACCATACCCTTCTTACAAGGGGTCAGAGGTCACACACATAAACATATATTTTAATGTAGGTGTTGCATACGTGGCATGTTTAAAATCATCAGTTTTTCTAAATGTCATGTCCATATATGGACATACACGTGTGTGCTGCATTTAGCCGACAGACTGTACATGTGCATCTTAGATTCTGCATCGCAGATTCTCATAAATGTTCTTTTTAATAATCAAACCACACAAACAGTTCCACACACAGACACTCTTACACACACACACACACACACACACACTCAGGTCCACAGGGTTGAGAGGGTCGGCGCTGGAGCATGACGTTCACACACTGTTTGCACAACATTGAGAGGTGAACACACAGAACACAGAGTTCCGTGGGCAGAGGACTGGACCAAATCTGTGAGATACATTCTAGTTTTGTCCCGTGGTCTTCTGTCCGTGGGGGGTCCGGCTCAAAGCAAAGTCAACACACACAGGGTCAGTGTTCTGGACTCCTCAGGGACCGAGGCGGCTCCTCATTACAGAGTTATCAGAGCATGTCCAGGTCTTTGTGTTGGGAGCCGTTGGACCCAGACTCTCTGCAGGTCTGACCCCCAGGAGAGACCTCGAGGCTGGGCTCCGGATGTGGGCTGGGGTCCCGTCCTCACACACCCTCCACCTTCACGCAGCATTAAGCAGCAGCATCAACACAATCAAGATGTTTAGAAACACAGCGCAGCGGGAGACCGGGCGCCACGACGGGGACGTTACACGATCAGCGACGAAAGGAGGACTTAAAAACCGACGGGAAATAACCGAAGGATGAACTTGTCTCTGCTTTTCACCGTGTTATAGATGTTTTTCCCTTTACACACACAAATAGCTAGATCTACAGCCTCAGTCCTGGATCTACACCCTCAGTCCTGGGTCTACAGCCTCAGTCCTGGGTCTACAGCCTCAGTCCTGGATCTACAGCCTCAGTCCTGGATCTACAGCCTCAGTCCTGGATCTACAGCCTCAGTCCTGGATCTACAGCCTCAGTCCTGGATCTACAGCCTCAGTCCTGGATCTACAGCCTCAGTCCTGGGTCTACAGCCTGGATCTACAGCCTCAGTCCTGGATCTAAAGCCTCAGTGGAGGGATCTGGATCTACAGCCTCAGTCCTGGATCTACAGCCTCAGTCCCTAAAAGTGTGTGTTTGTGTTGCTGGTGGTGTTTGGGGTTTTGGAAGAAGGGGTGGGTGATGGGGGGGGGAATTTTTTATATGTATTGTTTAATTTTTGTTTAGAGTGGGGGAGTTGTTTTGGGTAGTTGTGGTGGGGGGTTTGAGTGGGGGTATGGGGGGGGGGGAGGGGGGTTGTAATAGGGGTATGGGTGGTGATGATAGGTTGGGGGGGTGTTATGGGATGGAGTTATTGGGGTGATATTTGAGGTTTGTTGAGGGTGGATGATGGGGGTTTGGGGGTGGTGGGGTGTGGTTTGGGGTTTGTTGGGATTGGAGGGGGGGGGGGGGTGGGGGGATTGGTGGGGTGGGTTGAGTATAGGTGGGGAGTTGAGTGGGTGATGTTTGTGTGGTTGGAAGAGTTGTTGAGGTGGGGTGGTTATTGTGGGGGTGGTGAGGGGGTGATTGTGGTAAGAGTGAGGGTGGGTAGTGGTTTTGAGTGAAGAGGTTGTAGAATAGTTTGTATGAATATTTTATTATGTTGGGTTTATGGTATGGGGTGGGGGGGTTGAGAGGGTTTGAGGATGGTTTTTGGAAGTTTTTAATGGGTATATGGATTATGGAATAATTGGTATGGTGGGGGGATTATTGTGGGAGGGTATTGTATTGTTTTGATTAGGTATTGGGTTATATGGAGAATATAGTGTTAGTGGGAATTGGTGGGTGTATTGGGATGGTATTTTTGTATAAAATATAGAAGGAGGAGGTTATTTAGGTAGATTAAGATATGTGAGAAGGTTGTTAGAAATATGAAAGATTTTGGGAGGATGTTGATGTAGGTGTGGATATGAGGGTGGAGGGTTGTATGGATAGTGTGGAGGTTGTTAGGGTTGTTGGGGTTTAAGGGTTTTGAGATAAAGGATAAGGATTAAGTATGAGAAGTGGTATTGGTTTGGTGGAAGGGTTTTATGGATTGGGAGGGTGATATGGGATTAAGGGTGTGATGAAAAGGAAGGAAGAGGGGAAGTATGTAAAGAAGTAGATAGGAAGAAGTGGATAGGGGGTTGATAAAGGTATGTGGTTGTTATTGGATGGGGGGTGGATATTGGATTTGGAGGGATGTTTTGGGGGAGGTAGAGGGGGGGGGGGGGATTGGGGGGGGGGGGAAATATATTGGGGAATTTGTTTGGGGGGGGGTTGTTGGTGTTGATGGGGGTTGTATTGGTGTTGGGAGATGGGGATAGGTGGTTTGTGTTTATTGTTGTAGGTTTTTGGGGTTGGTGTGGTGGGGTTGGGTGGTTGAGTTGGTGATGTTTTTGGTTTGTATGTATTGTTTTGGGTGTTGGTTGGGTATGTTGGTTGGTGGGGGGGGGGGTGGTGGGGTGTTGGGGGGTTGGGGGGTGGGTGGGGTGGGGGGGTTTTGTGGTGGGGTGGGGGGGTGGGGGTTGTGTGTTTGTGGGGGGAGGTGTGGGTGTGGGGGGGGGGTGGTTTGGTGGTGTGGTGTTTGTGTGTGGGGGTTGTTGTGGTTGTGTGGGGGTTTGGGGGGGGGGTGGGGTTGGTGTTTTGGGGGGGGTGGGTTGGTTTTTTGGTGGGGTTGGGGTTGGGTTTTGGGTGTTTGTGGTTGGGTTTGTGTTGGGGTGGGTGGGGGTGTGTTTTTGGGGGTGGGTTGGTGGGTTGTGGTTGTGGTTGTGGTGGTGTGGGGGGGGGGTGGTGGGGGTGTGGGGTTTTGGTTGTGGGTGGGTGTGGTGGGGGGGTTGGGGGGGGTGTGGGGGGTTGTGTTGTGGGGGGTGTTTGTGGTGTGGGGTGGGTTGGGGGGTGGGGGGTGGTTGGTTGGGGGGTTGGGTGGGTGTGTGTTGGTGGGGGTTGGGTGGGGTGTTTGTTGGGGTGTGGGGGGGGTGGTGGTTGGTTGGGGTTGTGTGTTGTGGGTGTGGGGTGTGGGGGGGGGGTGGGGGGGGGGGTTGGGTGGGGTGGTGGTGTGGGTGGGGTTTGGGGGGTGGTTTTGTGGGTGGGGGGGGTGGGGTTGTGTGGTTTTGTTGGTGGGGTGGTGGGGGGGGGGGGGGGTGGTGTTTGTGTGGTGGTGGGGGTGGGGGTTGTGGTTGGGGGGGGGGGTGGGGGGTGGGGGGTGGTGGGGGGGGGTGGGGGGGGGGTGGGGGGGGGTTTGGGGTGGTGGGTGTGGGGTGGGGGGGGTGGGGGGGGGGGGGGTGGGGGTTGTGGGGGGGGGGGGGTTTGGGTGGGGGGGTGGTGGGGGGGGGGGTTGGTGGTGGGGTGTGGGGTTTGGTTGGGTGTGGTTTGTGTGGGGGGGTGGGGTGTGGGTGTGGGGGTTGGTGGGGGGTGGGGGGGGGGGGGTGGGTGGGGTGTGGGGGGGGGTGGGGTGGGGGGGTGGGGGGGGTGGGTGGTGGGGTTTGGGGTGGGGTGGGTGGTGTTTGTTGTGTGTTGGGTGGTGTTGGGGGTGTGGGTGGTTTGGGTGGGTTGTTGTGGTGGTTGGTGTTGGTTGTTGTGTTGGGTGTTGTGGGGTTGGTGTGGTGGGGGGTTTGGGGGGGGTGTTTGGGTGGGGTTGTTGGGGTGTGGGGGGGGTGGGGGGTGGGGTTGTGTTTGGTGTGTGTGTGTTGTTGGTTTTGGTTGGGTTGGTGGGGGTGTGGGGGTTGTGTTGGGGGGGGGGGGTTTTGGTGGGTTGGTGTTGTGTGGGGGGGGGGGGTGGTGGTTGTTGTGGGGGGGGGTGGGGGGTGGGGTGGTTTTGGGGGTGTTGTGTGGGGGGTTTGGGGTGGGTGGGGGGGGGGTGGGGGTGGGGGGTGGGTGTGTTGGGGTGTGGGGTTTTGGTGTGGGTGTTTGTGGTGGGTTGGGGGTGGTGGGGGGGGGGGGTTGGGGTGGGGTGGTTTGTGTGTGGGGGTGGGGTTGGGGGGTGGGGTGTGGGTGTTGGGGGGGTGGGGGTGGGTTTTTTGGTGGTGGGGGGGTGTGGTGGGGTGGGGTGTGGTGTTGGGGGTGTTGTGGGGGTGTGGTGGGTGGTTTGTTTGGGGGGGGGGGGGGGTGGGTGGAGGGGGGGGGGGGGTGTTTGGGTTGTTGGTTGTGTGGGGGTGTGTGGGGGTGGGGGTGGGGTGTGTGTGTGTGTGTTGTTGTTGGGGTTGGTGTGTTTGTTGTGGTGGTTTTTGTTGTGTGGTTGTTGGTGGTGTTGGGTTTGGGGGGGGTGGGGTGGGTTGTGGGTGGTTGTGTGGGTGGTTTGTGGGTTTGTGGTGTGGGGGGGGGGGGTGGGGGGGGGTGGTGGGGGGGTGGGTGGTTTTTTGGGGGGGGGTGGGGTGGGTTGGTTGGGTGGGGTGGGGGTGGGTAGGTGGGGTTAGTGGGGGGTGGGGTGGTTGGTGGGGGTGGTGGTTGTTTTTGTTGGTGGTGGGGGTGGTTGGTTGTGGGTGTGGGGGGTGTGGGGGGTGGGATTGTTGGGGGGTGGTGGTGTGGGTGGGTGTGGGGTTGGTGTGTTGGGTTGTGGGGGGGGTGTGGTTGGGTGGTTGGGGGTTTTGTGGGGGTGGGGTGGGGGGGTGTGTGGTTGGGTTTGGTGGTGGTGGGGTGGGTGGTTTGGGGGGGGGGTTGGGGGTGGTTTGTTTGTTTGGGGGTTGGGGTGGGGGGGGTGGTTTTGGGGGGGGGGTGTGGAAGGTGTGTGTGGAGAGAGTGGGTGGGAAGTGTGGGGTGGTGTGGGGTTGTTGGGTGGTTGGTGTTGGGGGGTGGGGGTGGGGGGGTGTGGGTGTGGTGTTGGTGGGTGGGGTGGGGGGGGGGTGGTGGGTTGGGGGTGGTTTGTGTTGGTTTTGGGGTGGGGGTGGGTTGGGGGTTTGGGGGTGTGTGGGTGGGGGGTGGTTGGGGTGGGTTGGGTTTTTGGTGGGTGGGTGGGGGGTGGGGTGTGTGTTGTGTTGGGGTGGTTTGGTGGGGTTTGGGGGGGGGGGGGGGGGTGTTGGGGGGTGGGTTGTTGTGTGGGGTGTGGGGGTTGTTTGTGGGGGTTTGTGGGGGTGTTGTGGTGGTGTTTTGTGGGTTGGGGGTGGGGGGGGGGGGGGGGGTGTTGGGTGGGTGGGGGGTTGGTGTGGTTGGTGGGGGGGGTTGGGGGGGGGTGGGTTGGGGGGGGGTGGGGGGGTTGGGGTTGGTGTTTGTGTGGGGGGGGGGGGTGTTGGGTTGTGGTGTGTTGTGTTGGGTTGGTTTTTTGGTGGTTTGTTGTGTGTGTTGGTGTGGGGGTTGTTGTGGGGTGTGTGTTGTGGTTTGGGGTGGGGTTGGGGGGGGGGGGGGGGGGTTGTGGGGGGGGTGGGGTGGTGGTGGTGGTGGGTGTGGTGGGTTTGTTGGGGTTGGTGTGTGGGGTGGGTTGGGGTTGGTGGGTGGGGGTTGGGGGGTGGTTTGGTGGGGTGTGGGTTGGGGTTTGGGGGGTTGTGTTGGGTGGGGGGGGGGGGGTGGGGGGGGTTTGGGGGGTGGGGTGTTGGTGGTGTGGGGGGGGGGGGGGTGGGGTGGTGGGGGTGTGGGTGGGTGGGTGGGGGTGGTGGGTGGTGTGGGGGTGGTGGGGGGTGGGGGTTGGGGGTGTGGGTGGGGTTGGTGGTGTTGGGGTTGTGGTGGTGTTGGGGTTTGGGTGGGGTTGGGTGTGTGGGTGGTGGGGTGGGGGTGTGGTGGGGGTTTTGTGGTTGTTGGGTTTTGGGGGTGGGTGGGGTGGGGGTTGGTGGGGTGTTGGTGGGTGTGGTGGGGGGTGGGGTTGTTGTTTTTGGTTGTGGGTGGGTGGTAGGGTGGTTTGATGGTTGTGTTGGGGGGGGGGGTTTGGTTGTGTTGTGTGTGGTGGGTGGGTGGGGGGTGTGGGGTGTGGGGGGGGGGGTGGGTGGGGTGGGGGTGGGGGTGGTGGTTTTGGTGGGGGGTTGGGTTGGGTTTGGGTGGGGTGGGTGGTGTTGTGTGTTGGTGTTTGGTTGGGTTGGGGTTGGTGGGGTGGGGGTGGGGGTTGGTTGGGGTGGTGGGTTTGGGGTTTGTTGGGGTGGTGGTGTGGGGGGTGGGGGGTTGTGGGGGGTGTGTGGTGGGGTGTGGTGGGTGGGGGTTGTGGGTTTGTGGTGGGGTGGGTGTGTTGTTTGGGGGGGGGTTGTGTTGTGGGGTGGGTGTTGGTTGTGGGGTTGTTTGTTGGGGTGTTGTTATGTGGTGGGGTTTGGGGGGGTGGGGTTGGTGTTGTGGTGGTTGGTTGGGGGGGGTGGTGTTGGTGGGTGGGTGGGGGGGGTGTGGTGTGTGGGGTGGGGTTGGGGGGGTTTGGGTGGGGTGGGTGGTTGGTTGGGGGTGGTGTTGTGTGGTGGGTGGTGGGGGTGGGGGGGGTGTTGTGGGGGGGGGGGGGGGGGGTGTTTGTTGTTTGTGTTGGGTGTGGGGTGTTGGGGGGGTGTGGGGGGGGGTGGGGGGGGGGGTGTTTTGTGGGGGGGTTGGGGGTGTGTTGGTGGTTTTTGTGGGGGTGGGGTGGGGGGGGGGTTTGGTTTTTGGGTTGTGGTGTGTGGGGGGGGGGGGTGGGGTGGTGGTTGTGGTGGGGGGGTTGTTGGTGGGGTGGGTGGTGTGTGGTGTTGTGGGTTGGGGGTGTGGTGGGTGGGGTGTGTGTGGGTGGTTTGTTTGGGGGTGGGGTGTGTGGGGGGTTTGTTGGTGGGGGTGTGTGTTTTTGGGTGGTGTGGGGTGGGGGGGGTGTGGGGGGGGTGGGGGTTGGGTGGGGGGGTGGGGGGTGGGTGTGGTGTGGTTGGGTGTGTGTGGGGTTTTTGGTGTGTTGGGGGGGTGGTGTGGGGGGGGGGGTTGGTGTGTTTGTGTTTTGGTGGGGGGGGGTTGGGGGGGTGGGGGTGGGGGGGGGGGTGGGGGGGTTGTGGGGGTTGGTTTGGGGTTGTGGTGTGGGGGGGGTGTGTTGGGGGGGGTGTGGTTGTTGGGTGTTTTGTTTTGTTGTGGGGTTGTGGTTGGGGTGGTGTGGTGTGGGTTGGTGTGGGGGTGTGTTGGGTGTGTGGTTAGGGTGTTGTGGTTGTTTGTGGTTGGTTGGGGTGGGGGGGGGGGGTGGTTGGGGGTGGGTTTGTGGTGGGGTTTTGGGTGGGGGTTGGTGGGTTGGGGGGGTTGTTGGGGGGGTGTTTTTGGGTGGGGGGTTGGGGTTGGGGGGTGTGGTGTGGGGGGGGTGTGGTGTGGTGGTGGGGGGTTGGTGGGTTGGGTTGGGTTGTGGTTTGGGTGGGTGGGGGGGTTTTGGGGGGTGGGTGTGGTTGTGGGGGGGGGGGGTGGGGTGGGGGTGTGGTGGGGTTTTGGTGGTGGGTGTGTGTGGTGGGTGGGGGTGGGGGTGTTGGGTTTTGGGTGGGGGTGTGGGTGGGTGTTGTGGGTTGGGGGGTGGGTGGGGGGGTGTGATTGTGGGGGTGGGTGTGGTGGTGTTGTGGTGGGGTGGTGGGGGTGTTTGTGGTGTTGGGGGGGGGTTGTGTGTTTGTGGGGGGGGGGGGTGTTGGGGGGGGGTGGGGGTGGTGGGGGTGGGGGGGGGGGTGTGGGGGGGGTGTGTGTTGGGGTGTGGGTGTGGGGGGTGGGTGGTGGTGTTGGGTGGGGGTGTGTTGGTGGGGGTGGGTGTGGGGGGGTGTGGGGGGGTGTTGTTGGGGGGGTGGGGTGTGGTGGGTGGGTTGGGGGTGGGGGGGGTGTGGGTTTGGTGTGGGTTGTGGGTGGGGGGGTTGGTGTGGGTGTGTTGTTTTGTTGTTGGTGGGGTGTGTGGTTGGGGGGGGTGTTGGGGGGGTTGTGGGTGGGGGGGGGGGTTGGGGGGGGGGGTGGGGGGGGGTGGGGGGGTGTTTGGGGTGGGGTGGTGTGTGTGAGTGAGTGTGGGGGTGGGGTTGTGGGTTTGGGGGTTTGGGGGGGGTGTTGGGGTGTTGTGGTTTGGGGGTGTTTTTGTTTGTGGTGGGGGGGGTGGGGGGGGTGGGGGGGGGTTTGGGGGGGGGTTGGGGTGGGGGGTGGTGGTTTGGTGGGGGTGGGGGGTGTGGTTGTGGGGGGGTGTGTGTGTGGGGTGTTTTGTTGTTTGGTGGGGGGGGGGTGTGGGGGGTGTGGGGTGGGGTGTTGGGGTGGGGGGGGTGGGGGTTTTTTTTGGGGTTTTGTGGGTGGTTGGGGGGGGGTGTGGTTGTGGGGGGGGGGGGTTGTGGTGGGGTGGGGGGGGTTGGTGTGGTTGGTGTTTGGGGGTGGTTGGGGGGGGGTGTGGGTGGGGTTGGTTTTTTTGGTGGGTGGGGTTTGTGGGGGGGGTGGGGTGTTGTTTGTGGGGGTGGGGGGGTGGTTGTTGGGGGGGGGTGGGTGGTGGGGGGGGGGGGGTGTTGTGGGGGTTGTTTGTGGGGGGGGTGGGTTGTGTTTTGGGGTGGTGGGGGTTGGTGGGTGGGGGGTTTGGGGGTGTTGGGGTGTGGGGTGGTGGTATTGGGGGGGTTGTGTGGTGTGGGTTGTGGTGTGGGTTGTTGTGGTGTGTGGGGTGGGTGGTGTGTGGGTGGGGGGGGGGGGGTTGGTGGTTGGGTGGGTGGTGGGTGGGGTGGGTTGTGTTTGTGTGGGGGGGGGTGGTTGGGGTTGGTGGGTTTTGTGTTGTTTGGGGGTGGTGGTGTGGTGGTGGGGGTTGGGGGGGGGGTTGTGTTGGGGGGGGGGGTTGGGGTATGGGGGTGGGGTGTGTGTGTGGGTAGAGTGTGGGTGGGTAGGGTGGGGTGTGGGGGGGGGGTGTTTTGGGAGATTGGGTGATAGTTAGATTTGGAGTTAAGGGAGTGTGGAGGTGATTTTAGGATTAAGTGGGGGAGGGTAAGGGGTTTGAGTTTAGTGGAGATGGATGTTGTTAGAGTATAAGTAAATGGAGGAGGGGATAGGACAGGGTGAGGGGAGGGGGGTTGAGGAATTTGTGTGGTGTTGGGGGGATGTGGGGATTGGGGGGGGTAATGTGATGGGGGTTATTGTGGGTTGTGTTGTGTTGGTGGTTTGGGGGGGTGGGTGGGGGGGTGGGGGGGGTTGGGTGGTTGGTGTGTTGTGGGGGGGTGGAGGGGGTGGGGGATGGGGGGTTGGTGGGTGTGGGGTGGTGTGGGGTGGGGGTGGGTTGGGGGGTGGTGGTGGGTTTTTTGGGTGTGGTGGGGGGTTGGGTGTGTGGTGGGGGGGGGGGTGGCGGGGGTTTGTTGGGTTTGGTTGGTGGTGTGGGTGTGTGGTGGGGGGGGGGGGTGGGTTTGTTTGTGTGGGGGTTGGGGTGGGGTGGGGGGGGGGGTTTGTATTTGTGGGTGGGGGAGGGGGGGGGTGTTGGGGTTGGGGTGTGGGGGGGTGGGTTGGTTGTGGGGGGGTGGGGGGGGTTGGGGTGGGGGGGGGTGGGGGTGGGGGGGGGGGTGTGGTGTGGGTTGGGGTGGTTGGTGGGGTGTTGTGGGTTTGTGGTGGTGTTGGGGGGTGGGGTGGGGGGGTGGGGGTGTTTGGGGTGTGGGGGGGGGGTGTGTTGGGTTTGTGGTTGTTGTTGGGGGTGGGGTGTGTGGGGGGGGTGGGGGGGTGGGGGGGTGGGTTTGGGGGGGTGGGTGGGGGGGGTGGGGTGGGTGGGGGGGGGGGGGGGGGGGGTGGGGGTGGGGGGGGGGGGGGTGGGGGGGGGGGGTGTGGGGGGGTGTGGGGGGGTTGTGTTGGGGTTGGTGTGGGGGGGGTTGTGGTGGGGTTGGGGGTGTGGGGGGGGGGGGGGGGGTTGGGGGGGGGGGTGTTGGGGTGGGGGGGGGGTTGGTTTGTGTTGTGGGGTTGGGGGGGGGGGGGGTGTGTTGGGTTTGGGGGGGGGTTTTTGTTTGGGGGTGGTGTGTGGGTGTGGGGTGTGGGGGGTGTGGTGTTGGTGTGGTGTGGTTGTTTGGGGTTGGTTGGTGGTGTGGGGTGTGGGTGGGTGGTTTTTTGGGGGTTGGGTGTGGTGGGTGGGGTGGGGGGGGGGGGTGGGGTGGTTGGGGGGGGGGGGGGTGTGGTGGTGGGTGGGTGGGTGTTGTGGGTTGTGGTTGGTGGGGGGGGGGTTGGGGGGGGGGGTGGGTGGGTGGGTGGGTGGGGGGTGGGGTGGGGTTTTGGGGGGTGTGGGGGTGTGTTTTGGGGGTGGTGGGTGTGGGTTGTGGGGGGGTGGGTGTGTTGGTGGTTGGGGGGTGGGTGGTGTTTGGTTGGGGTTTTTGTGGGGGTGTGTGTTTGTTGTGGGTGGTGTGGTGGGGGGGGGTTTTTATTAGTTTGGTGTGTGTGGTAGGGGAGTATAGTTGTTTTTGGTGTGGGTGGGTGGGGGTGGGGGGGGGGATTTGTTTTATGGTGAGTGATTTAGGGGTTGGATTGGGGGGGTTGAGGAGGGGGGGTGAATGGGTTGGGGTGTTAAGGGGATGATGGATATGTAGATTGATGGTATGGTGGGGGAATAGGTTTTGTTAGTGGGGGGGGGGGGGGGGGGTGGGGGTTTTGGGATATGGGTAATGGAGATGATTTTTTGTTTGGTGTTTGTTTTGGTTTGGGGGTGTGTGGGTTGGGGTTTTTTTTGGTGGTTGGTGGGGGTTGGATTTTTGTTGGTTGGGTTTGTGGGTTTTGGTGGGGTTGGGGTGTTTTGGTGTGTTTTGGTGGGTGGTGGGGGGTGTTGGTGGGGGGGGTGGTTTGTGTTGGTTGGGGTTTTTTGGGGGTGGGTGGTGGGTGGGGGGGGGTTGTTTGGGTTGGTGTGGTGGTGTTGGGGGTGTGGGGGGGTGGTTGGGGGGTGGGGGGGTTGTGTGGGGGGGTGGGTTTGGGTGGGGGGGGGGGTGTGGGGTTTGGGTGGGGGTTGGGGGGGGGGGGGGGGGGGAGGGGGGTGGGTGGGTGTGGGGGGGGGGGGGGTGGGGGTGGGGGGGGTGGGGGTGTGGGTTTGTGGGGGGGGGGGGGTTTTGGGGGTGGGGGTGTTGTTGGGGGTTGTTGTGGTATGGTGGGGTGGGGTGTTGGGGGTGTGGTGTTGTTTGGTGGTGTGTGTGGGTGGGGTTTGGGGGGTGGGGGTGGTGGGGGGTGGGGGGGTGGTGTTGGGGGGGGGGGTTGTGGGGGTGGGGGTGTGGGGGTGTGGTGTGGTGGTGTTGGTTGGGGGGGTGGTTTGGTGGTGGGGTGGGGGTTGGGGTGTTTGGGTGTTGGGGGGGGGGTGTGTTGGGGGGGGGTGTGTTTGTGGTGGGGGGGTGGGTGGGGGGGGGTGTGGTGTGGGGTGTGGGGGGGGGTTGTGTTGGGGGTGGGGGGTGGTTGGGGGGTGTGTGGGGGGGGGGTGGGGGGTGGGGTTTTGTGGGGGTTGTGGGTGGTGTGGTGGTGGGTTGGTGGGGGGTGGGTGTGGGGGGGTGTGTTGTGTGGTTGTTTGGGTTGGTTGTGGTGGTGTGGGGGGGTTTGTGGGTGGGTGTTTGGGTGGTGTGTGTTTGTGGGGTGGGGTGGTTGGGGGGGGCTGTGGGGTTTGGGGGGGGGGGTTTGTGGTGTTGGGGGGGGGGGGGGGGGGGTGGGGGGGGGGGGGGGTGGGTGTGGGGGTGGGGTTGTTGGGTTTGGGGTGGGGGGTTGGGGGGGGGTGTGTGTTGGGGGGGGGGGTGGGGGTGGGGGTGGGGGGGGGGTTGTGGTGTGGGGGGGGGGTTGTGTGTGGTGGGGTGGGGTGGGTGGGGTGGGTGGGTGTGGGGTGTGGGGGGTTGGGGGTGTTGGGGGGGGGGGGTGTGTGGGTGGTGGGGGGGGGGGGGGGTTGGGGGGGGGGGGGGGGGTTGGGGGGGTTGTGGGGTGGGGGTTGGTGGGGGGGTGTTGGGGTGGGGTTGTTGTTGGGGGGGGGGGGGGGGGGGGTTGTGGGTGGTGGGGTGGGTGGGGGGGGGGGGGGTGGTTGTGGGGGGGTTGGGTGGGTGGGGTTGTTGGGGGGGGGGGGGGGGGTGGGGGGGTTGGGGTGTTGGGTGGGTTTGGGGGGGGGGTGTTGGGTGTTGGGTGGGGGTTTGGTGTTGGTGGGGGGGGGGTGGGGGGTTGTGGGGGGTTGGTTTGTGGGGGGGGGGGTTGTGTGGTGTGGTGGTGTGTGGGGGGGGGGGGAGGTGGGGGGGGGGGTGTGGGGTGTGGTGGGGTGGGGGGGGGGGGGGGTGGGTTGGTTGGGTGAGGGTGGGGTTTTTGGGGGGGGGTTGGTGTGTTGGGTTGGGGTGGGGTTGGTGTTGGGGTGTGGGGGGTGGGTTGTGTTTTGGGTGGTGGTTTGTGTGGTTGGTGTGTGGGGTTGGGTGTGGGGTGGGTGTGGTTGGGGGTTGGGGTGGGGGGGGTGGTGTGGTGGGTTGGGGGGGGGGTGGGTGGGTTGGTTGGTGTTGGGTGGGTGGGGGGTGGTTGGTTGGGGGGTTGGGGTTTGTGGGGGGGTTGGGGGGTGGGGTGGGGGGTGGGGTGGGGTGTGTGGGGGGTTGGGGGGTTGGGTGTGTGGGGGGGGGGGGGTGGGGGGGGGGTTGGGGGGGGGGGGTTGGGGGGGTTGTGGGGTGGGTGTTGTGGGGGGGGTGGGGGGGTGGGGGTGGGGGGTGGGTGGGTGGTGGGGGGGTGGGGTGGGGGGGTGGTGGGGGGTGGGGTGGGGGGGTTGTGTTTGTGGGGGGGGGGGGGGTGGGGGGGGGGGGGTGTGGTGTGGGGGGGGGGTGGGGGGTGTGTTGTGTTGGTGGTGGGTTGGGTGGGGGTGGGGGGGTTTGGGGGGGTGTTTGGTGTGGGGGGGGTGGGTGTGGGTGGGTGGTGGTGTGGTGTGGTGTTTGGGGGGTGGTGGTGGTTTTGTTGGGGGTTGTTGGGGGGGGTGGGGGGGGGTGGGGGGGGGTTGTTTTTTTTTTGTGTTTTTTGTGGGGGGTTGGTGGGTGATGGGGGGGGTGTGTGGGTGGGTGATGGTGGGATATTTTATGTTATGTATATGTAATTGATTGTTTAGAATGGGGATAGGGTTTTGGGGTTATTTGAGGTGTGGGTGTGGTGTGTGGGGTTGGTGGGTTGGGGTTTAGGTTGGGGGTAGGTGTTTTAAGTGTGTGTGGGGTTTGGGGTGTGGTGTGTTGGGGGGGTTGTTGGGGGGTGGTGTGTTGTGGTTGTGTGTTGGGGGGGTTTGGGTGTTGGGGGGGGTGTGTTTGGGGGGGGTTTGGTGGGGGTGTGGGGGGGGGTGGGGGGTTGGGGGGGGGGGGGTGGGGGGGTTGTGGGGGGTGGGGTGGTGTGTGTGGGGGGGGGTGGTGGGGGGGTTGTGGGGTTGGGTGGGGGGGGGGGGGTGGTTTTGGGTGGGGTTGGGGGGGTGGGGTGTGTGGTGGGGTTGGGGTGGGTGGGTGTGGGGGGTGGTTGGTGGGTGGGGGGTTGTTGGGGTTTTGTGGGGGTGGTGGGGGGGGGGTGTGTGGGTGGTGGGGGGGGTGGGGGGGTTTGGGGTGTTGTGGTGGGTGTTTGTGGTGGGGGGGGTGGTTGGGGGTGGGTGGTTGGGGGGGGTGGTGGGGGGTTGGGGGGTGGGTGGGTTTGGTGGGGGGTGGGGTTGGGGGGGGTGGGGGGGGTGGTTGGGGTGGTTGTTGTGTTGTTGGGTGTGGGGTGGGTGTGGTGGGTTGTGTGGGGGTGGTGTGGGGGGGTTTGTGTGTGTTGTGGGGTGTGGGGGGTGGTGGTGTTTGTGGTGGGGTGGTGGGGGGTGTGGGGGTGGGGGGGGGTTGGGGGTTTGTTTGTTGGGGGGGTGTGTTGGGGTGGGGGGGGGTTTGGGGGTGTTGGGTGGTGTTGTGGTTGGGGGGGTGGTTGGGTTGTGTGGGTTGGTGGTGTGTGGGTTTTTTGGTGTTGTGTTGGGGTTTGGTGGGTGGGTGGGGGTGGGTTGGGTGGGGTGTGTTGGGGGGGGTGGGTGTGGGTGGGGGTTGTTGGGGTTTTGTGTGGGGGTTGGGTGGGGGGGGTGGGGTTTTTGTGGTTGTTTGTGGTTTTGGGGGTTTGTGGGTTGGTTTTGGGGGTAGGTGTGGGGGTGGTGTTGTGTGGGGTGGTGTGGGGTGTGATGTTTGTGGTGTTGGGGGGGTGGTTTTGGGGTTTTTTGGGGGGGTGGGGGGGGTGGTGGGGGTGGTTGGGGGGGTTGGGTGGGGGGGGTGGGGGGTGTGGTGGTGGTGGGGGGGGGGGTTGGTGTGTTTGTGGGTGTGGGTTGGGTGTGGGGGGGGGGTGGTTGTGGTGTGGGTGTTTGGTTTGGTGGGGGGTTGTTGTGGTTTGTTGGGGTTGAGTAGGGGGTGGGTTGTTTGGGGGGGGGTGGGTTGGTTTGTTGTGTTTGGGGGTTGGTGTGTTGGTGTTTGTGTTGTGGGTGGTGTTGTGTTGGGGTGGGGTTGGGTTTGTATTTTGGTGGGGGTTATGTTGGGGGGGGGTTTGGGGTTGTGGTATGGGTGTTGTGGGGGGGGGGGGGGGAGAGGTGGAGATTGTTAAGGAATGAGCGCGAGCGTATGATCGATGAGAGTAGTGGGGAGGATTTGTATGAGGGTGGGTGTGAGGGGTGGTTGGGGGGGGTGGGAAGGGAAGGGGGTTGTATATGTTGATTTTGTTGTTAGGTTTATTAATGGTGGGGGGGTTGTTGTGGTTGTGTAGTGGGGTGTTGGTGGTGTTTTTTGTTAGGTAGGATGGGGTTGTGGGGGGGTGAGTGGGGGGTGTTTGATGGTTTGGGGGGGTGGGGTGTTAGTGGGGGGGGGGGTGTTGGTTTGGTTGGGGGTTTGTGGTTTTGTGGTTTGGGGGTGGTGGGGTGTGGGTGGTTGGGGGTGGTGGGGTGGGTGGTTGTTTTTTTAGTTGTTTTGGGTTGTTTTTGTGGGGTGGGGTTGGGTTGTGGGGTTGTTGTTGGGTGGTGTGGGGGGGGGGTGGGGTGTGTGTGATGTGGGGGGGGTGGTGGGGTGTAGTTGGGTTTGGGGGTTGTGGTTTGGGGGTGTGTGGTGGTGTGTGGGGTGTGGGGGGGGGGGGGGGTGGGGGGGTGGGGGGGGTTTGGTGGTTGGGGGGGTGTTGGGGGGGGGGTTGTGGTGGGGGTGGGGGGGGGGGGGTGGGGGTGGTGTGGGGGGGGGGGGGTTTGGGTGGGGGGGGTGGTGGGGGGGGGGGGTTGGTGGTGGGGGGTGTGGGGGGGTTTGGGTTGGGTGGTTGTGTGGGGGGTTGGGTGTGTGTGGGGGGTTGGTGGGGGGTGGGGGGGGGGTGGGTGGGTGGGTGTGGGGGGGGTGGGGTGGGGGGTGGGGGGGGGTGGGTGGTGGGTTGGGTGGGTGGGGGTGGTTGGTTTTTGGGGGTGGGTGTTGGTTGTGGTGGTGGGGTGGGTGTGTGTGGTGTTGGTGTTTTTTTTGTGGTTGTGGTTGTGGGGGTGTGTGTGGTGGGGGGGGGGTTTTTGGGGGGGGGTGTTTTGGGGTGGGGGGTTGTGTTGGGGTGTGTGGGGGGGGGTGGGGGGGGGGGGGGTTGGGGTGTGGTGTTTGTGTGTTGGTTGGGTGTGGTTGGGTTGTGTTGTGGGGGGTGGTGGGGTGGTGGGTTTTGGGGGGGGGGGGGGGGTTTTTTGTGGTTGGGGGTGTGTGGGGGGGGGGGGGTGGTTGGTTGTTTTGGGGTGGGGGGGGGGGGGTGGGGTTGAAGTTTGGTGGGGGGTTTGTGGGGGGGTGTGGGGGGGTGGGTGGGGGGGGTGGGGTGGGGGTGGGTGGTGGTGGGGGGTGGGTTTTTGTTGATGTTTGTTGGGTGGGGTTGGGGGGTGGTGGGGGGGGGGGTTGGGGGGTGGGTGGTGTTGTGTGGGTGGGTGGGGGTGGGGGGTGGGTGTGGGGGGGGTTGGGGTGTGTTTTTGGTGGTGGGGGGGGGGGTGTGGGTGGGTGGGTGTGGGTTTGGGGTGGTGGTGGGTGGGTGGGTGGGGTGTTTGTTGGGGGTGTGGGTGTGGGGGGGGGGGTGGTTGTGGGGTTGTGTGGGTTGTGTGTTGGTGGGTGGGGGTGGGGTGTGTGTGGGTGTGTTGTTGGTTGGGGGTTGGTTGGTTTGTGTTGGTTTTGTTGTGTGTGGTTGGGTGTGTTGGGTTTGGGGGGGGTGGTGTGGGGTTGGTGTTTGTGGTGGGGGGTTTGGGTTTGTGTTGGGGGGGGGGTGTGTGGGGGGGGTGTTGGGGGTGTTGTGGTGTTGGGTGGTGGGGGGTGGGGGTGGGTTGGGGGTTGGGTGTGTGTTGGTGGGTTTGTTGGTGGTGGTTGGTGTGTTCTGTTGGTGTGGGGTGGTTGTTTGGGGGGTGGGGGGTGTGGGGGTGGGTTTGGGGGGGGTTGGTGGGAGTGGTTGGTGTTGGGGTTGTGTTTGGGGTGTGGGGGGGGGGGGTGTGTGTTGGTGGTTGGGGGTTTTGTGGGGTGGGGGGTGGGGGGGGGGGGTTTGTGGTTTGTGGGTGGGGTGGGGGGTGGGGTGTTGGGGGGGGTTGGGGTGGGGGTTTGGTTTGGGGTTTGGGGTTGGGGTGGGGGTGTTTGGGGGGGGGGGGGTGTGGGGTTGGGGTGGTTGGGGGGGGTGGTGTGGGTTGTGGGGTGTGTTGGGTGTTTGGGGTGGGGTGTTGAGGGGGGGTGTGGTGTGGGTGTTGTTGTGGGGTGGGGGTGGGGGGGGGGTGGGGTTCCCCCTTGTGGGTATTGTTTGTATCTTGTGTTTGTCCATGCAGAGCTACCGTAGTTCAGTTTGCTGCTAACAATCTTAACAGCTATTCCACAGTGTTTGTCTGTTCAAATTTTCTTTTGGCTCTTAAAAAATATCTGTCTGTAAGTATGTGTATAAATACAGTCCTAGCTTCAGCTAGTCTCCAAATTTAGTCATTGTAGCATGTTTTAATCTTGTTATGTTAAAATATATTCAGCGATAATAGCGGAGCATCCCTATGGCGTTTCCTATACAAATTAGCATCGTGCTAACCTTCGTTTAGCGATCTTTTTGACTTTCATGGTTTAGCCACTTTATTTTACATTTACATTGTTTGTATGCCACAATAAGACTGTAATATGCCTATTTTGTTTTTCTGTATGTTACAGTTTTACAGTCACCCACACTAGTAAAGGCAGAATAGTAAAAAGACAAGATGGGAGGCCAATCAAAAGTTGATACAGAAGACAACACTGCCATCCCTAACGACAAACAAAGTACAGTCAGCAACGCTGGTGACCTGTGGGAAACAAGATCAAACTGTTTGACCGTATCACGTGCCAGTCAGCGGTCCCGAACCAGCCAGTGGTCCAATGCAAGCGCTTTAGCAGCAAGAGCACGTGCTAAAGCAGCAGCCGCACAAGCACAGGTATCATACGCTGAAGGAGAGGCTGAGGTAATTAAACAACAAGCCCACATTGAAGCTGAAGCTACAAAAAGGAAAGCAATACTCAGCGCTGACCTTCTCAAACTACGTCTACAAAGTGCAGCAGCAGCTGCCAACGCTGAAGCAGAGGTCCTAGAGGCAGCAGCGGGGGACGAAGATGGAGATACGCGGTTACCTACAGAAAGAAACGACATCTTCCAGCCCAGGCCAGATCCATCTCCGCCACCGCCAGGCAACACCCGCTTTGACTCCTCACAAACAAACACGCTTGTGCTCCCAACAGCTCAGCAAGTAAAGAACAGTGGTGAGTTTGTGCAAAGTAAAGCCAAAGAGCACAGCATACAAAGCAGAGAGAACAGTGAATATGAGTTCCAAGAGCTACCAGTAGTGCAATCACCAAGGTATAGAAACATAATTGCAGCAGATCGTTTTGTGGCCCAAAGTTGTCCGAGCAAGCAAAACGATTAAGGTCTGTACACATCTGCGATGCTTCAGCTGGCGTAAGGATGGTGTGGCAAAGACTGGAGGATGTATATGGGTCTTCTGAAGCAATAGAGAATGCTCTCCTAAAAAAGTTGGAAGATTTTCCCAAGATTTCAAACAGAGAAAATCACAAGTTGAGGGAGCTCGTGGATCTACTTACAGAGCTTGATGCTGCTCATGTAGACGGGTTCCTACCCGGGCTCAGTTACCTGAATACGTCCCGAGGCATCACTCCTATTGTCCAAAAACTTCCATTCCATCTCCAGGAGAAATGGATCACTACAGCATCCTATCACAAAGAGCAAAACCATGCGTCCTACCCGCCATTCCCTGTCTTTGTGAAATTTGTGTGTGACAAAGCTAATACTCTCAATGACCCTAGCTTTGCACCTTTGCTCTCCACCTGTGGCCCAAGCGCTTATAAGCCAGAAAGACTGAACAAGCCCAACTTCAAAACTGCAGTATCTGTCCGCAAAACTGAAGTAACTACTACCAAAGGCTTTCACGATGCTCAAGACCAAAAGGTGGTTGACCCAGATAAACAATGCCCACTCCACAACAAACCGCACTCCCTCCGCAAGTGCCGTGGTTTCAGAGCAAAGACCTTGGATGAGAGAAAAGCTATTCTGAAAGAAAATAATATTTGTTACAAGTGCTGTTCCTCCGTCAACCACATGGCAAAAGACTGTGACACAAGTGTACAGTGCTATGAGTGTAAAAGTGACCGCCATGTCACCGCGCTGCACCCTGGACCTGCCCCGTGGAAAACTCAAGCTCCAGACTCTGCGGCCCAAGATGAGCATAGCGGGGAGCAACCAGAAAGTTCCACCCAAGCCGTTGTGTCCAAATGTACAGCAATCTGCGGCAAAGGTAACAGCTCACGCTCATGCTCCAAAATCTGTCTAGTGAACATCTATCCAGCTGGACACAAAGAAAAGGCCGTGAAAGTCTATGCTGTGTTAGATGAGCAAAGTAATAGATCTTTAGCAAGGACAGAATTCTTTGAGATCTTCAACGTTAACACAAACGCTTAGGTTTACACTTTCAAAACCTGCTCAGGTGTAGACGAAACAATGGCACGCCAAGCTGACGGGTTTGTTGTAGAGTCTCTAGACAGCAATACTAGTGCCCAGCTCCCCACCTTAATCGAGTGTGACATGCTCCCAGATGATCGATCTGAGATCCCGACACCAGAGGTTGCAAAGCACCACACTCACCTCAATCACTTGGCGAACAAGATTCCAGATTTGGACCCAAATGCTTCGATACTGGTCCTCCTCGGCCGAGACATACCAAGAGTGCACAAGGTCAGAGAACACTACAACGGCCCCCATGATGCCCCATACGCCCAGCGCCTTGACCTTGGCTGGTTCATAATAGGTGAGGTCTGCCTTGGGGGTGCTCATGTGCCTAGTAAAGTCAGTGTTTACCGCACAGCAGTGTTGAACAATGGACGCAGGTCGCTCTTGGACTCTTGCCCCAACTCATTTCAAAGTCTTGGGCTCGGACGGCCCTTTCAGCTCTTTGAACATGAACAGCTTGATTTACATGGACGAAAACGACTGTCTCAGCAAGAAACTATTCATGAGAACCCCACATGATGACAAACCTGCTATGTCGGTGGAGAATGAACGTTTCCTGGAGATCATGGATGAGCAAGTGTTCATGGATGAGTCCAACAGCTGGGTGGCGCCACTACACTTCAAAACAAACAGGCGCAGACTGCCCAACAACCGAGACCAAGCTGTCAAACGTCTCAATTCATTGTGTCGCACACTGGATAAAAAACCCCACATGAAAGAACATTTCTTCAACTTCATGCAGAAAATGTTTGAGTCAGGACATGCAGAACCCGTCCCGCCACTCGACAAATACAAGGAATGTTGCTACTTACCATTTTTCGGGGTGTACCATTCTCGCAAACCAACACAGATACGTGTAGTATTTGACTCTAGTGCCATCCATGAAGACACTTCTCTGAACAACGTTTTGTTGAGCGGCCCAGACATGAACAACACTCTTATCGGGGTACTCTTGAGGTTCCGCAGAGAAAACGTGGCGATCACTGCAGACATAGAGCAGATGTTCTATTGTTTCGTCATTCGTGAGGACCACCGCGACTTTGTCCGTTTCCTGTGGTACGAAGGTAATGATCCCACAAAAGTCATCAGAGAATACAGGATGACTGTACATGTGTTTGGAAACAGCCCGTCTCCTGCCATAGCAATATACGGCCTCAGGAGGGCGGCTCTGGATGCACAGGAGGACTACAGTGATGAAGCCAAACAGTTCGTTCTTAAGAATTTTTATGTTGACGACGGACTGGCCTCCTTTCCCTCGAACGCCGTTGCCATACAGATTCTGAAAAGCGCCAAAAACATGCTGGCAGCTTCCAACATCCGCTTGCACAAGATAGCCTCCAACAGTCCAACTGTAATGGAAGCGTTCCCATCTGAAGAACGTGCAAAGGAACTGAAAAACCTCGACCTTGGCTCAGAGCCCCTGCCCTTGCAAAGAAGTTTAGGGCTTAACTGGGATTTGCAAAATGACTGTTTCACCTTCCTTGTGTCACGAGGACACGAGACAAGCTATTCACAAGAAGGGGCATCCTCTCCACCTATAACAGCTTGTATGATCCCCTCGGGTTTGCTTCCCCCATCATCATGCAAGGCAAATCTCTCATCAGAGAATTCTGCTCAGAGAACTGTGAATGGGACACTCCACTGTCAGCAGAAAACGAGTCACAGTGGAAAGCCTGGAAAAGATTCACTTGTCGACCTCGAGAAACTACAAATCCCCAGACAGTATGTAAACAGTTCACTGCAATCTTTCTGTCAAAAAGAGCTGTGTGTTTTTGCAGACGCTTCAACATCAGCTATATCTGCTGTCGCTTATCTTCGAGTCACAGACACTGATGGCCACATCTATGTAGGCTTTTGCATGGGTAAATCCAAATTAGCCCCCAGACAAATCCACAAGATGCCTCGCTTGGAGTTATGCGCTGCTGTTTTAGCGGTAGAGCTGGCGGACATGATACAAGATGAACTGGACATTGAAATTCAAAAAGTGAAATACTACACTGACAGCCGAGTTGTCCTAGGCTACATCAACAATACCAGCCGGAGATTCTACGTCTATGTCGCTAACCGGGTTGCTCGTATCAGGAAGTCATCTGAGCCCAGTCAATGGCACTTTGTGAGCACGGAAAGCAATCCCGCTGATCATGGAACACGGCATGTGCCAGCTTCAATCCTAAGCTCTACAAACTGGTTCACCGGACCTGACTTTTTAAGAAAATTTGATGGAGCGTGTCCTGTGCAAATGGACAGCTTTGAACTTGTTGAACCTGCCACAGACATTGAAGTCCGCCCACAAGTTTCAACATTTGTAACCACATCTGTAACAAAATCACTCGACTCACACAGGTTTGAGCGCTTCTCCAGTTGGAATTGTCTTACACGAGCTATCGCGTAGGTCAGATCTATCTCAAAGGTTCCTGAGACAAACAAGCCGAAAATGGACATTCTAACACAAGCAAAGTTAATTATTATACGAACTGTTCAAGGCGAGACATTTGAAAAGGAAACCAAAACATTGAACAACAGAGAGGAACTATCAAAACACAGTGTACTAAAAAATCTTAATGTGTTTTTGGACAAAGAAGGACTGGTGCGAGTAGGAGGACGTGTGTCTTCTGCAGAAATCACTCAAGAACAAAGTCAACCCATTGTTATCCCAAAAAAACATTACATTGCCACTTTACTGGTTCGATTTTACCATGAACAGGTTGCGCATCAAGGCAGACACATCACTGAAGGAGCCATCAGGTCTGCCGGACTGTGGATCCTTGGAGGAAAAAGGCTGGTGTCAAATCAGATCAATAAGTGCACCACCTGCCGCAGGCTACGAGGAAACATGCAGCAACAAAAAATGGCAGACATTCCAGCCGATCGTCTCACCCAAGCTCCTCCTTTCACACATGTCGGAGTAGATGTGTTTGGACCGTGGAACATCACTATCCGCCGGACAAGAGGTGGAGTGTTAGAGAACAAGCGCTGGGCAGTGATGTTTACTTGCTTAGTTCACATTGAGGTAATTGAGTCCCTCTCAACTTCGAGCTTCATAAATTCTCTCAGAAGGTTTCTAGCAATAAGAGGCCCAACCAAGCTCTTTCGATCCAACTGTGGAACAAACTTTGTTGGAGCGTGCAAAGAGCTTCAGATAAGTTCTGACGATCCAGAGCTTCAATCCTACCTAAAGAATGAGACATGCACTTGGAAGTTCAACCCACCTCATTCCTCTCACATGGGAGGGGTGTGGGAAAGAATGATTGGAGTGGCCCGACGTATTTTGGACGCCATGCTGATGAAAGTCCACTCTCCAAACCTGACTGAAGTGATGAAGTACTTGTAACGCTCATGGCAGAGGTAGCAGCCATAATGAATGGTCGTCCACTAGTACCCGTGTCATCCGACCCCCACCAACCCGACTTGCTGACGCCAAGTGCCCTTCTCACTCAGAAGATCTGTCCCGTCTCTATTCCACCTGGAGATTTTGATTCAAAAGACTTGTACCGTAAGCAGTGGCAACAGGTTCAAAGCCTTGCCAACCCATTCTGGAAACGATGGCGACAAGAGTATCTTGCTACTCTTCAACCAAGAAGGAAATGGCAAGCTGATCAACCCAACTTAGCCATTGGTGACGTCGTTCTCCGCAAAGATTCTCAGGTCAAAAGAAACAAATGGCCCACTGGACTTATCGTGAACACTTATCCTGGTCGAGATAAAAGAGTGCGAAAAGTAGCTGTACGCGTAATTAAAGGAGGTACTTCCAAGGTTTACACAAGACCTGTTTCAGAAATGGTGTTATTAGTTAAAAGTTAATAGTGGTATAGCAGTATACCAGGCGAGGAGTGTTCTGCCCCCTTGTGGGTATTGTTTGTTCTTGTGTTTGTCCATGCAGAGCTACCCTAGTTCAGTTTGCTGCTAACAATCTTAACAGCTAATCCAACTCCACAGTGTTTGTCTGTTAAAATTTTCTTTTGGCTCTTAAAAAATATCTGTCTGTAAGTATGTGTATAAATACAGTCCTAGCTTCAGTTAGTCTCCAAATTTTGTCATTGTAGCATGTTTTAATCTCGTTATTTGTTAAAATATATTCAGCGCTAATAGCGGAGCATCCCTATGGCGTTTCCTATACAAATTAGCATCATGCTAACCTTCGTTTAGCGATCCTTTTGACTTTCATGGTTTAGCCATTTTATTTTACATTTACATTGTTTGTATGCCACCATAAGACTGTAATATGCCTATTTTGTTTTTCTGTATGTTACAGTTTTACAGTCAATCAGTAAAAACACACCAACTACAGCAAGATGCTTCCGGTCCTTTATTGACTGTTCGCTATCTGTAAAGCTAGTTCACCCACACTAGTAAAGGCAGAATATTCTGTCTGTCTGAACTTTTATTAAGTTACTGTGTCTGACACCCAGGTCAGATTTCCTCGCATATAGTGCTTTAGACTTCAAGCGAGGAACACACAGTTTCAATCTGACTAGGTTCTGAGGCTAGTAACTGAGCACACACAGGCACACACACACATGCACACACAGTTTCAATCTGACTAGCTTCTGAGGCTAGTAACTGAACAGATGGGGGCTCAAAGGTTGTGGCAGAGCAGCTCTGCACCCGGGCCTCAGTTCTGCACCGTCATTTGAGCCGGGCAGAACAATTTAGAGCCAGGGCCAAATTCTTAGCCAAAAGGGATGTACCCGCCAACGTTGGGTGGATATCATCCGAGCGGATGAGACCGGGCTTTCCCCAAAAGGCACTCCAATTGTCAACATGAACAACACCACTTCGAGGGCACCAGCCAGACAGCCAGCGGTTGAAAGCCGAGTGTCTGCTGAATGCTTCTGCACTGCTAGTGCTAGGTAGGGGCCCAGAGAAGATGACAGTGTCGGCCATTGTGCTAGCCAGCTTGCACACCGCGGCGACTTGCCGCTTCAACACCTCGGACTGTTTCCGCCGAACATCATTACCACCCTCGTGAATAACAATTTGACGGAAACGCTGCTTGTGGGTCATCATGAGCCTCAGATTCCCTTCAATATCACCAAGCCTGGCCCCAGGGAAGCACCGAACAGTGGCTCCTGGGATCTTAACACCTCTAACAATAGAGGAGCCAATTACCAGCGCATCAGAGACTCTATCGGCTCTCTCAGCAGCTCTCTCAGCGGCTCTCTCAGTGGGGCCTTCTTCCCCGCCCGGCCGCGCAGGGGTGCAGTCGGACAGAGCTTCCCAGCGATTGTAAATGGATATAGGTTCAGCTATACTGAACCTATATGAGTGTGTTCACAGTAAAGTGACAATTGAAGTATCTGGACTTTAAAAGGTTATAACTTAAAAACTAAAATTACTTTCATAGATTGGAAGAAAGATTTCAAACACAAACACATTGAAGAGATAGTGTGGAAAAAATCAAAAGGAAAGATTGACATAAAAATGTTTAGCAACATTTTAAACGACCAAATGAGCCTCTGATTGGACCATTCTACTGTGACGCCAGTTACATAGAAAATAAAATGTCCTCAGTCTGAAAAAGCAGAAGATGAAATCCCACAAGATTTACATGGTTAACACAACAGAAGGGAATCACTTGATATAAAAAGGAATCGTAAAAAAATAAAAATGTATTAATTAATTAAATGACCCCTGAAAAATGTATAACGGACGTGATGAGGACGGTCCTCTTTTCTCTAAAAATTAAACTTGAGAAAAAAAAAATGTGGTCTGTTTTCACATTTAATTGCTTGACAATATGGAAGTATCACTTTGCATCTACTTTGTGTAAAAAAATAGAATCTCTGAATCAAATGTGGACATCTGAAAATACCATCAAACTTCCACAAAGCTCATTCCGTCAAATCATCACGTCCGTTACATAAAATAAACAGGGCCGCTATAGGAAACTTGTTTAATGTATAAAACAGTTATGTTCTAGCAACTTCTAATGGACAGAGGAGGTGGAAACATGAAAAACATAAAATATCTTCTGATTATTAAAATCTAATTTTTGGCCTTTTGTCACACTTTTGTGCCCTTTAGTGTGAACAAGCCCATATCCATAATCATTTATATACTGAACCTATATCCATGAACAAAGACCTGTCTCTGGTAATTGGGGACAAATTGATTTATTGTCAGAGGTTGAGCTAGCTTGGATGTCCTTTAAGGAAACTTTTGAGAAAATTGTGAACAAACATGCTCCTATGAGAACATTCAGAGTAAAGGGTTATGAAAACCAGAGTTATCAAAAACTATTTATCAGCGTAATGTAGCATGGGCCAAGGCCAGAATAATAATAATGCATTGGTTTTATAAAGCGCTTTTTTGGACACTCAAAGACGCTTCAAATGTCATTATTCATTCACTCCAAACACGGTGGTGATAAACTACTACTATAGCCACAGCTGCCCTGGGGCACACTGACAGAGGCAACCAGTCTGTGCCATCGGCCCCTCTGACCACCACCAACCATTCACACACACACCAGACTCATTCTAGGCAATGGGGGTGAAGTGTCTTGCCTAAGGACACAACACCACTTTACAGCCACAGCCGCCCCACTGTGGCACCTGGTGTTCCCAGAGGTTAAGCGTCTTGCCAAGGACACAACGACAGCGGACATCAGTGGGAGTCGATGGTGAAGGTTGGGCTCGAACCCACAACCCTCTGGCTCAAAGGCCAAGGCTCTACCAACTGAGCTGCTGTCGCCCATAAAAACGGACTCTGCCTCTGATTGGTCCATCTGAGAAATAAATGCACTTCTCTTATCAAAAGGGCTAAATCAGAATACTACCTGTCAATCACAACCGAGAACCTCAATAATCCAAAACAATTTTGGAAAGTAATTAAGTCTTTATCTGTAAGTAAAAGTCCTCAGACTATTCCAAAATGTGTTAAAGACTCTGCCCCAGTCTATGCTAAAAGTGAGATCTTAAATTTCTTTAATAAGCATTTTGCATCATCTGGTTCTCTGTTTAACAGCACAGGAACAGCCACTGTGACACCCCTCACTGACCCTCCAATGTTTCCTGGAGACCCTTTCAACTTTGTTCCGTTTGATGTGCAGCAGGTGCATAAAATTCTCAAAACATTAGATCACAGGAAACCTCCTGGACCAGGTTTGATGGAACCCTATTTTTTGAAAATGGCAGCTGATTTTGTAGCCCAGCCTTTAACAGCCCTTTTCAATCTTTCAATCAAAAACAATGAAATACCATCAGTTTGGAAATCAGCCTTTGTTATGCCGGAGATCCAGCAGTTTTAACTAATTATAGACCAATATCACATTTGTGTGCCCTGTCAAAAATTATGGAATCTCTTGTATCTGACCAACTAAAAGAGTTTCTATGCTCAAATGACATTCTCTCCAAGTTAGAATCAGGCTTCAGGAAAAAGCACAGCACCATCACTGCGGCTACAAAAGATATACTTGTTGCTCTTGACAAAAAACAGTACTGTGCTCTGACTTTGTGACTGTCCACAAGGGGGTGCCACAGGGCTCAATATTAGGACCCCTCCTGTTCATAATGTATGTAAATGAAATGAGACAAAATGTGTAAAACTTTACGTTTTTTTGCTGATTACACACTTATTTACAGTTTTGGAATGACTCCAGCCAAAGCTGTTGAATCTCTGCAGAAAGCGTTTGAAGTGGTTCAGCACACTCTTCTGCAAGATAAAATAATTGTTGTTTTCAAAACTACAAAAGGACCTCAATCTGTTCCTGCGTTATCCACACTAGAGGGAAACGTCATAGAGATTGTTCATACGTACAAATACCTTGGTATTGTGCTTGATGACACCCTCACTTTCAAACCACATATTCAGAATCCTACAAAGAAGCTCAAACTTAGATTGGGCTTCTTTTTCATAAATAAAATTTGTTTTTCTTTTAATGTGAATAAGCGGCTTGTTACTGCAACATTTTTATCTATTTTAGATTATGGAGACCTGATATATATGAATGCCTCAACTCAAAGTCTCTGTCAGATTGACACTTTGTATCATTCTTCTCTGAGGTTCATTACGAACTGTAAAGCCTTGACTCACCACCGTGCTCTGTATTCTGGAGTGGGATGGCCTTCTTTGCCCACAGAAGGTTTGGACACTGGTGCACTTTTATTTATAAGGCTATGCTTGGTCTGCTGCCCTCTTACATCAAATGATCTTTTGTTGCTCTCTTTTCCTTTTGCCCGCACAGAACTGGGGAAAAAAGCTTTTGCACATGCTGCTCCTTCTACATGGAACGTGTTGCAAAAAGACTGGACATTTTCTGAATATATTTCATTGAATTCTTTTAAATCCAGATTGAGACGTCTTCATTGAAATGTAACTGTTATAATCCGTAATTTTATGAAATTGTATGTAACTGTTTTATAAAATGTATGAATGAAACGGTATGTAACTTTTGTTTAGGACCCTTGAAAAAGAGGTTCTTAATCTCAATGGGACTTTTCTGGCAAAAAAAAAGTAAATAAAAAGATTTCATGACTTTTCACAAGTTAAAAGCAGCATTGTTAAAGTTTTTATTATTTGAATCTGAGATCCGTTAGAAACACGGGGGCGGGGCCCGAGCTCATATAAGGAGCCGCTCTGCCCTCTCTCATTCATTCACTCCACCCACTCGTAGACACAACCTGAAGAAGACCTATACGGTCGAAACATCGTTGCTATACAGTGTTTACAACATTCTACCCTGAGCTAGACATAACCCAGTTTATTATTCCCCACCATAACCCTTAACTTAACCTATTTGTTTTCGGACTAAAGCCCACCCTGACCCGCCCTAAAAACATAACCCACCCTGACCCGCCCTAAAAACATAACCCACCTCCACATTCATCGTTCACATTTCCAACAACACTCACCTCCTTGTTGTCCATCATCAGCTGTTCCATAACGGCCTACAGGTGTGTCTCCCACACACAGGTGGAGAGCATTTTTATGAACTTTTTAAAAAAAATGTTATCGGGTATAGCTTCTTTAAATCTCTGTTGTTCCAAATATGATGTGATTTACTAGAATTAGATGACATATGTAATTTTAAGTCACATAAACTATATATAATCGGCTAAATTATTAATCTACATGGCCACACCTGGATGTGAAGGTAAGTAAGTAAGTAATGTTTTTTATGTAGCGCATTTTTCAGACCAATGTCACCCATTCACTTCACACACAGTCATGACGAACCAACACCATCCATCCACTAACTCATTATAATCATATTTATTGTACATGTTTTAGCGTTTGTAGAAACCGGAGCACCCAGAGGAAAACTACGTAGACACAGGAGGAGAACATGCAAACTCCACACAGAAAGGCCTGGAGGAGGAATCAAACCCAGGACTTTTCTTGCTGTGAAAGCTCTAACCGCTGTGCCACTAGACCCTGTTAGACCTCTGAAGATGAGCAGAGCAGGGCCTGGTTAGTGCTGTGATGGGAGACCTCTGAGAACACCAGGTACCACAGTGGGCCGGCTGTAAAGTGCCAAACTGTGGTAGTGTCCTTAGGCAAGACACTTCACCCACAGTAGAATGAGTCTGGTGTGTGTGTGAATGGTTGGTGGAGGTGGGAGGGGCTGATGGCACAGACTGGTTGCCTCGCTTCTGTCAGTGTGCCTCAGGGCAGATGTGGCTACAGTAGTAGTTTATCACCACTGTGTACGGAATGCATCTTTCAGAGTCCAAAAATTATTATTATTATTCTTATTATGTTTAAGGGTAAAATTTAGCACATAGCATCTCTCCCTTTAGGGCTGCCATGGCTTGTACAAACATATAGGAGAAATATGTACATTTTTACAGTGTCTTGTGTCTATATAATTATTTTACTTTTGACAGTGAAATCAGGTCAGTACGTCAGACTCAGCAGAACCTCTCAGAAGCTGCTGGCTCTTCTCCAAACCAAAGAACCGTGATTAGCCCTCAGCACAATGGTGTTTTTACATCGCTTTTAATGCACATTCCTTTACAGCCAGTCTCTCCCTGGCCTTGCGTCTTCTTCCTCAGGTGGAAAAACACACCGTACAACTCTCTCTCGTCGGCTTTTGTGTCTGCGTTCGAACCGTCGAAGAATAACACAAGGCGAAACAAAGGAGCTGACAACAAGGTGTGGTAGAAATGTTTGGTTATTTCCCCACGGTGAAATCAGAAAGCAATTTTGAGCCTCGATAATGCGGCCTCCGGCTTCACGTGGGCTAAATATTTACGGCTGGAGAGAGCTGTCGGAGGGGTGTAATTGTGCGATTAGGAGTTGTAATGGAAGAGGAATGACAGGTTAGTGTAAAGAGCATTCCTCCAGTATGAGTTACGCGGTCGTTTCGATGGCCCGAGTCTGACCCCCTGCAGAGAGAGAGAGAGAGAGAGAGAGAGAGAGAGAGAGAGAGAGAGAGAGAGAGAGGAAAACAAAGTCATTCTTACAGTGAACGAAGTGGGATGTTTATTACCTCGAGGAAAAGCTCAAAGAAAACAGTGGCTTTATGTTGTTTTTGATGAAGAGGAGAAGCTAGCAACTGAAATCACTGTCACCTCAAATAGTAAATGATCAAATGAAAGTATACATTATGTAAATTCAGATTCAGTTTCTTTGCCATTTGCAGTAAAACCACATCGGACCCAAAAATATCGGAACGTTCAGTAACGGTAAAGTGCTTTTGGTGACTTTGGTCTGTCAAATGCACTTTATAAATTAATATAACTTACTTACTAACAGAGGCTGAGTGAATAGTACTCTCATTCTAAGCAAGAAGGTCCTGGGTTTGAATCCTAGTTGGAACAGGGTCTTTCTGAGTGGAATTTGCATGTTCTCCCTTTGTCTCTCTTTCCTCCAGTGCTCCGGTTTCCTCTACCTCTAAAAACACACACAATACTGTAAATCCTCAAACTCCGGTCCTGACCGAGCCTGGTCTTCCCACACCATTGTACAAATTTCATTCGGTACTAAAGTCTGGATTTGTTCCGATGACTCCGTTAACAGGTGGGAGGGGTTAACTTAGTCCTGACCAAGCTGAGCATCAACATCTGGAGATGGGTTCCTGGGCGCTGTTACTACGGCAACCACTGCTCCTGATTGAAGTGGCATTTGTAGGATGGGTCAAATGCAGAGGACAAAGAAAAAGCTTTGTTATCAGTTTGAACAAAGCACATGTATTTCAATGTGGTTTTTCTGCAAATAATCTGAATCTGTTAATTCAGATTCTAAACTAGAATCAAAGTCAAGAATCTGCTTCAAAGACTGTGGTTTAAGAAGTTTGTCACAGACTTTCTCCAAACCGCTGCAGTCGAATGAAAACATTTTACTTAAGTCCTAAAACTGCCTCCTCTCTCTGCAACTTAGAAACTTTTTTAAAAAGACGACACAATCCCGCTCTCCTTTGTCCAAAAGCTGCTTCAGGAAGAGAGCAGGGTGTGTGTGTCCGCAGCACTGACCACGGGAATGCAGCAGGAAACACACACACACACACACACACACACACACACAGACACACACATGCACACAAGGGACCTGGGGGTGTGTGTTCTTTCAGTGAAACAGACCTGGAGTGGTTTTTAGCTCAATCCAGGCTCATATCAGGCTCATATCAGGCTCATATCAGGCTCATATCAGGCTCATATCAGGCTCATATCAGGCTCATGTCAGGGCCATGCTTCAGATTCTTCTGTCCTCAAAACTCTGTCTTAAGCAGAAAAAATGAAGTACTGTATGAGATCTGTTCTCATGGACGGTTATTATGGAGATGTTTCCACAAAGTGTCTGAGTGATTTACAGCAGGTGGTCAGAGGGGCCGAGGGCAGATTAGTTGCCTTGTTTTCAGTCTGCTCTAGGGCAGCTGTGGCTACATGAATACAACATTCTTAAAGTTTGGACGAGGCAAGGCTGACAAGAATGAGATTACATTCTGAATCTAAATCTAACATGGTGTGGTCTCATTTCAGACGCACACTTATAGGAAGAATTTCCCAAAACTTACTTAGAAGCAATTACTTGGAAATCTGAAATCCGAAATTCAATTCACATCAGCAGTTGTCTTGGAGGACTTTACAAAGTTGTTTATTCACCAATAACAGATTAGAGATTCAACAGTTCCAACACAGGAAACACAAATGCTAATAAAGGTCCTGGATCATCCCTGTCCTTTGACCCAAACCCTGTATCGGCAAGAAACCACTTAAAAACCCAGATGGATCCAGGTTTGAGACTGTTGAACCAGGACTGAGATACAGATAGTGCTGGAGATGATCCTTATATTAGTTCAAACTCCAGGTCTATTTTATAAAAGGAACAAAGTTGTAACAAGCTGAAAAGTTGTTATAATCCATTATATTTGTTTTATTTCCCACATCACTCCTCCCTCATTCCCAGCTCCACTCTCAGGTTTGTTGCTGTTCTCTGGTGAACAAAGGCTGGATCCGGACCATGAAGCACTCCACGCTGCAGCTGCGCTCTCAGAATAGAGCTCGGATATTTCTGGCCTGAGTTTTATGAGCCCAGATGAAATTAAACATGAGGGTTGCCAGGTTCAGAGCGGCTTTGAAGCAGAACACAACATCTGTGTGACTGTGAAGAAAAGACTTTTGTTATTCTAAAGCAGAAGTGGCGGTTGGTGGTGACTCAGGTCTGGGTCTGTCCTCTGCATTTGACCCGTCCTGCAGGTGGAGTCTAAAGCCAGGGTTAAATACACTTTGAAATACTGTTAAAAATATCTATGTCGTGTTCATGTGACATCAGCACATACCAAAGAGCCTATAGTTTCATATCGTGGTGGAGGGAAGAGCTAAAATTAGTATCTTTTCTCTGTACGCAGGGACAATCCACATGAAACAAAAGCTGTCACAAAGTCCTACATCTTCTGTGTCAGCACATGTCAATTATGGTCTCTCTCTGGTCTTTCTCAGATCCCTCTCTCTCTCTGGTCTCTCTCTGGCCTCTCTCTGGTCTCTTTCTGGTCTCTCACTGGTCTCTCACTGGCCTCTCTCTGGTCTCTTTCTGGTCTCTCACTGGTCTCTCTCTGGCCTCTCTCTGGTCTCTTTCTGGTCTCTTTCTGGTCTCTCTCTGGCCTCTCTCTGGTCTCTTTCTGGTCTCTTTCTGGTCTCTCTCTGGTCTCTCTCTGGTCTCTTTCTGGTCTCTCACTGGTCTCTCTCTGGCCTCTCTCTGGTCTCTTTCTGGTCTCTTTCTGGTCTCTTGGTCTCTCTCTGGTCTCTCACTGGCCTCTCTCTGGTCTCTCTCTGGTCTCTTTCTGGTCTCTCTCTGGTCTCTCTCTGGTCTCTTTCTGGTCTCTCTCTGGTCTCTCTCCGGTCTCTTTCTGGTCTCTTTCTGGTCTCTTTCTGGTCTCACTCTTTTCTCTGTCTGATTTCTCTCCCTTGTCTCTCTCTGCTCTCTGTATGGCCCCTTTCTTTTTCCCTGGTCTCTCTCTTTCTCTCTCTGGTCTCTCTATCAACTATGTTCTCATTATTTTAAAGGGTCTAGAAGTGTTGACAATATTCACAGACATATGCATCATGTTGTTCAGTAGAAAGAACTTTCAGACATACTGTAACAATAATGTTGAGCTATTTTCAATCGATTTTTTTTTTCAATACTTATTTATAAAACTATTTCTTAT
This sequence comes from Knipowitschia caucasica, assembly GCA_964034765.1. Classification (NCBI taxonomy): domain Eukaryota; kingdom Metazoa; phylum Chordata; class Actinopteri; order Gobiiformes; family Gobiidae; genus Knipowitschia; species Knipowitschia caucasica. The sequence continues at coordinate 6,076,885 of OZ035835.1, read as the reverse complement.
AGAGTTACTTTGGCGTCTGCTGAAATACTGAAGTAAAAGTCTACAACATTAAGGCACCATATTGTTTTTGTATGTTTCTATTCTCAGAAAACAGCACAGAGGCTGACCCGCATCTTTCATCGAAACACGAGGTCTGTCTGCCCTCTGCTGGACAAAACATGCATTACAATTGAAAGTCAATCAGAATACACACCTTTTATTCCTCACGATAGAAAATATGTAATTGTTTTAGTCATGATGTAGAGCACTGGGAACTAGACGCTGATTTTGTCACGTTGTGTAAAGTACCTTACAGAATAATAGACATATGCTATAACATCTTGAATTTTAAATATGTTTCAGGATTTCATTCGTTTTCATTGAAATGTTTTCCTGTGTGCATGCAATAAAATAGACCTTTGAAAATGCAAGACAGCCACAGACGTGAGAGCATTAATATGCGAGTTTGGGGATAATAAACTTGAACTGAATTTGGTTCCTAAAAAAGTTTCCCAAAAAGTTGTGTGGGTCAGTCAAGTGAATGTCCTCTCTCCCTTTGGTCCATCTGCCTCTAGAGGGCAGTGTTGGTCCTTTGTGGTCTCCAGGAGAAATCTATAGGCAGGAACCAGACAATAGATTTGAACATTGTTAGAGAAGAAGCCTTTTCCAGATTTTAGCTGCATGAATCTGAAATGCTGCCTCCACATGTTTAGTCCTGACTCTGGGACCAGCAGGAGGCCAGTCCTTGTGCTCCTCTTTAATGGAGGATTTGTTGATGGCCTAAAGCACCCTCCGATCTCTCTCACTCTGGTCTCTCTCCCTCCCTCACCCTGGTCTGGTCTGGAGGGTTGCGTGCCGTGCAGCCTGTGATGTGGTGAGTTTGAAAAAAGGGGAAAATCCAAACATCAAAACATCAATGCACCTGTTTCTGCTGTCGGGCGGATCACAGGTGAGGGAGGAGAGGAAGAGGAGGAGGAGGAGGTAGGGGAGGAGGGGGGAGAGGGTTACTGTTCAAGCAGTAACCCACCTCCTCCCCATCACTGCCTCTTCAGTGCAGTATCATGTCGTGTCTTCGGCTCTGCTTCTTCACCTCAGGTTCAAGGCCCCGGGGGTTGCAAGCTCAAACTCCCTCCTGCACGTCACGCAGTATTTATGCCGGGGTCTAATCACAGATTATAGAGCAGTAAATATATTCTGCTGTGCACCGTGATTGTTTTTATCCTTTCACTGTTTTTATCCTTTCACAAAACACTTGCCACTGTGGTATATGATCGACAGACTCTCCTGGACATACGGGACTTGGCTTGTGAGCCAGTGTTGCCTGCTCTTAAGTGTGATGGCTTTGACGAGTGCCCAACTCGAGGAGAGCGGCGTGCGGACCGCGACAGAGACTGGGAACAGGGCGATGAGGCCGGGCGCCTCCCCCGTGTTCACCACCGTGCGGAGCCGGGTGTCTCTCGCCGACGAAGGAAGCGCAGACACCGGGGAAAGCGTGGCGGGCTTCTCGTGCGGAGTCGCGCCCCCAGGGTCCCACTGCCACCTATCTACCTTGCAAACGTTCAGTCTCTCCCGAACAAGTCGGATGATCTCCTGAGCCGAATCCAGTACCAGCGCGAGGCTCGGGACTGCGCAGTGTACTGCCTCAGCGAGACGTGGCTGCATCCGAACATCCCGGACTCAGCTGTTCAGCCGCCGGGATTCGCCATTTTCCGCTCGGACAGAGAGAAGGAGAGCACGGGGAAATCGAAAGGCGGAGGTGTGTGTCTTTTAATTAACCAGCGCTGGTGCACTGACAGTTGTATTGTAAACAAAACGTGCTCTGCTGACCTGGAGTGTCTGGTTTTGAGATGCCGCCCGTTCTATCTTCCCCGAGAATTCTCAGTGATTTTCTTATGTGCTGTATATATTCATCCTCGGGCTGACTGTACAGCTGCGCTGAATGACTTAAGTGACATTTTGCATAAACATGAAGCTGCTCACCCCAATGCTGTGATTATAGTTGGTGGTGATTTTAATAAATGTAACTTAAAGTCTGTATTACCGAACTTTTATCAGCATGTGAGTCAGCCTACCAGGGGAGCTCACATCCTGGATCACTGCTATAGTAACGTGAAGGCAGCTTACAGGTCCAGTCTCAGACCTGCTTTTGGGAAGTCTGATCACTCCGCTGTTCTCCTTCTTCCTTCTTATACACAGAGGAGCAAACAGCACAAACCTACTTCCCGCACTGTGCAGTGCTGGTCTGAGGAGGCTAACATGAAGCTGCAGGGCTGCTTTGATGCCACAGACTGGTCTGTTTTTAACTCTGAGAATATTGATGAATTCTGTGAGGCTGTGACAGGATACATACAATTTTGCATTGACTGTTGTGTCCCCTATAAAGTTATCAAAGAACACCCCGGCCAAAAACCTTGGATGAACACTGATGTCAAATTTAGAATTAATGAGCGGACACTGGCGTTTCAATCCGGTGACGAGGGTGCTTACAAGCTGTCCTGCTACGCTGTGGAACGCTCTATAAAAGCTGCTAAGCGTTCCTATGGGGACAGGTTGGAGGGCTTCTTTGGGGAAGAGGACCCTCGACGCATGTGGAAGGGGATCAGTCTTATCACGTCCTGGAAACCAAGTGCAGGGAAAATTGCTGCTGGCCAAACTCTGCCAAACGAGCTCAACGACTTTTACTGCCGCTTTGAATCTGCTGATCCCCTGCCTTTTGTCTTCCCCGAATGTCAGGGAGCCTTCACAGTGACTCAGGAGGAAGTACGGCGGGTCTTGTCCAGGACCACAGCTCGGAAAGCCGCAGGCCCGGACTGCATTCCTCCCCGCGTCCTGAAACTGTGCTCCGAGCAACTTGCCCCTGTTTTAACGGACATCTTTAACTTGTCAGTCAGGAGCTGTACGGTGCCGGTGAGCTTTAAAAGGTCCACCATTATTCCAGTTCCTAAGAAGTCTCCAGTGACATGTCTCAATGACTATCGTCCCTGTGGCCCTCACGTCTGTTCTTTATGAAGACTTTTGAGCGGCTCGTGCTGGACTTCATTAAGAGCCAGATCCCTGTGAGCGTTGACCCGCTCCAGTTTGCTTACAGACAGAACAGGAGTGTGGAGGATGCCATCTCCTTTGCTCTGAACTCTGTCTACACTCATTTGGACACTAGTAAATCTGTCGCGAGAATGCTTTTCATTGATTATAGCTCTGCTTTTAATTGTCTTGTCCCAAGCATATTGGTTGAAAAACTAATGTCCCTTGGTCTGAATGTTGCCATGTGTAAATGGATTTTTAGCTTCTTAACTGACAGATCTCAGAGAGTAAAAATCAATGGCTGTTTTTCTGATGTTGTTTCTGTGAGCACTGGTTCTCCTCAGGGATGTATTTTGAGTCCTCTGCTTTTTACTTTGTACACTCACGATTGTGTGTCCTCCTCTGACTCAAATTTGATCATCAAATATGCTGATGACACCACCATCATCGGTCTCATCAGTGACAATGATGATTCCTCTTATAGAGCAGAGATCGAACATGTTTTTCAGTGGAGTAAAGTAAACAATCTCCAGCTGAACACTGCAAAAACATGTGAACTTGTCTTTGACTTCAGTCGTAGCAGTTCTCACACTCCTGTTGTTATTGATAAATCCCAGGTGCAGATCGTAGAGGAGTGCAAGTTCCTGGGTTTAACTCTGTCTAACGACCTGAAATGGGTTAAAAACACTGACCGGGTTGTTAAGAAAGCTCGTCAGCGGCTCTTCTTTTTGCGGAAACTTAGAGAATTTACCACTAACTCTAAGATTCTGCTTAATTTTTATCGCTGCACCATTGAGAGTTTACTTGTTGGTTCTGTGTCTGTGTGGTTTGGAAACATCACAGATAAAGAAAAGAGAGCTTTAAACAAGGTGCTCCGCTCTGCAAAGAGGACCGTGGGCTGTGAGCTTCCTGTTCTGGAGGTTCTTTACAAATCCAGACTTTTAAACAAAGCTCTTAAAATCATCGGTGACTCTTCTGGCCACCCTGGGAAAGCCATGTTCCAGCTTCTTCCCTCTGGCAGAAGATATGGGTCACTGAGATGCAAGACATCGCGCTATGCTAACAGCTTCTTTCCACAGGCTGTTAGGTGCCTAAACAGAGCACTTTAATTCCTGCTTTTACCCCTTGTATTGTTTTGTTGATCGGTGCCACAGTGTCAGCTGTTTTTTTTATTATTTTATATTCAGTGTATGTGTATTTATATTACATTGTATCGTGCTTTTTATTCTGTCGGTGCACACAGAGTACCTCTTTTTGCAAATGTATTCCAATGTAGTTTTTATACTGCACATGGCCAATAAATGAATCTGAATCTGATCTGAATCTGTATTAGAACTCAATCAGCACGTCTGCTGGTGTCTATTCATGCATCTTTAATGTAAATATTCTAACGCAATCTCCGTCTCGAGCCTTTTCAGATTGATCATTTTGCAAATTTTCTAAATCTTATTTAAAACAACAACAAAAACTCCTCCTTCCTACTTTACCTGTTTAGCATTATTAGGATTTTGACTGTAGTTTGTTCATTGTCTGTTTCATGGTGATGACAGGATCTCTGAGCCTGGCCTCCTCCATCTACACCTGCGGACTGCCCCGCCCGACCCGCCTGGGAGTGCTTCAGTCCTGCACCGGACCTGTCCACGTTCAGGTCCTGGATCATTAGCCTGTCTGTCCGGAGGAGCGGATCCCTTTCTCATATGGGTCTCCCTCCCTGTGGGTTTCCCTAGTTCTCCCCAAGGTTTCTCACTTTTTCCCACTGGGTTTTTTAAGAGTTGTTCCTTGTCGATGCAGGAGGGTCTTGTTGGACAGTTAGTGTCCAACAGAAAGGATTGGTGATGATCAGGACACTTTAGCATTCTACAACATGTATGGACATTTTCTTCTGTGTGTGCTTTATATTCTTCATGTGTTTTAACGGTTGATTCTCTGACCTGTGTTGGTGATTTCAATGGTTTTGTTAAGTCCTCTGAGATTACTTCTGTTGTGACCTAGGGCTACAAGAATAAATTGTATTGTATTGTATTGTAAAACAAGATTTAGACAATGAGCACACATATTCTTATTTGTTTGTTGTATGTATGTTATTTGGCAATACAAATATAATTTATAAACAACAATATTTATTAACGTTTATTATCCCCAAACATAATTTTCATCACTTTTTGCAGTTTAATGAAGCACCAAGCATTCCCAGAGGTCTCCCATCACAGTACTAACCAGGCCCTGCCGTGCTTAGCCTCATTGGTCTGACAGGATCTGGCTTTCACATGCAGGTATGATCTCTTTGTCTTATTTCAAAATACCTTTTGAAACCTGAAACATAAAGACATGGAGAACTTTTTGACATTGACAACACCACTTTTCATGACTTTTTGAATAAAGAACTAAATTTAAGCCCTTATTATTATTATTTTTATTATTACTGTCCCTGTCTTTGTTCTGTGGAGACGCCCACACTGGTCTCTGGTGACAGTATCGGGCTGGATCACACTGGTCTCAGGTGACAGTATCGGGCTGGATCACACTGGTCTCTAGTGTCAGTATCGGGCTGGATCACACTGGTCTCTGGTGATAGTATCGGGCTGGATCACACTGGTCTCTGGTGGTAGTATCGGGCTGGATCACACTGGTCTCTGGTGATAGTATCGGGCTGGATCACACTGGTCTCTAGTGTCAGTATCGGGCTGGATCACACTGGTCTCTGGTGACAGTATCGGGCTGGATCACACTGGTCTCTGGTGGTAGTATCGGGCTGGATCACACTGGTTTCTGGTGACAGTATCGGGCTGGATCACACTGGTCTCTGGTGACGGTATCGGGCTGGATCACACTGGTCTCTGGTGACAGAATCGGGCTGGATCACACTGGTCCTTGGTGACTGTATCGGGCTGGATCACACTGGTCTCTGGTGACGGTATCGGGCTGGATCACACTGGTTTCTGGTGACAGTATCGGGCTGGATCACACTGGTCCTTGGTGACTGTATCGGGCTGGATCACGCTGGTTTCTGGTGACAGTATCGGGCTGGATCACACTGGTCTCTGGTGACAGTGTCGGGCTGGATCACACTGGTCTCTGGGGACAGTATTGGGCTGGATCACACTGGTCTCTGGTGACAGTATCGGGCTGGATCACATTGGTCTCTGGTGACAGTATCGGGCTGGATCACACTAGTCTCTGGGGACAGTATCGGGCTGGATCACACTGGTCTCTGGTGACAGAATCGGGCTGGATCACACAGGTCTCTGGTGACAGAATCGGGCTGGATCACACTGGTCCTTGGTGACGGTATCGGGCTGGATCACACTGGTCCCTGGGGACAGTATCGGGCTGGATCACACTGGTCTCTGGTGACAGTATCGGGCTGGATCACACTGGTCTCTGGTGACTGTATCGGGCTGGATCACACTGGTCCCTGGTGACAGAATCGGGCTGGATCACACTGGTCTCTGGTGACAGAATCGGGCTGGATCACACTGGTCCTTGGTGACGGTATCGGGCTGGATCACACTGGTCCTGGGGACAGTATCGGGCTGGATCACACTGGTCCTGGTGACAGTATCGGGCTGGATCACACTGGTCCTGGGGACAGTATCGGGCTGGATCACACTGGTCTCTGGTGACAGTATCGGGCTGGATCACACTGGTCCTTGGTGACGGTATCGGGCTGGATCACACTGGTTTCTGGTGACAGTATCGGGCTGGATCACACTGGCTAGTCTCTGGGGACAGAATCGGGCTGGATCACACAGGTCTCTGGTGACAGAATCGGGCTGGATCACACTGGTCCTTGGTGACGGTATCGGGCTGGATCACACTGGTCCCTGGGGAAAGTATCGGGCTGGATCACACTGGTCCTTGGTGACGGTATCGGGCTGGATCACACTGGTCCCTGGGGACAGTATCGGGCTGGATCACACTGGTTCTGGTGACTATCGGGCTGGATCACACTGGTCTCTGGTGACGTACGGTATCGGGCTGGATCACACTGGTGGGGGACGGTATCGGGCTGGATCACACTGGTCTCTGGTGACGGTATCGGGCTGGATCACACTGGTCTCTGGTGACAGTATCGGGCTGGATCACACTGGTCTCTGGTGACTGTATCGGGCTGGATCACACTGGTTTCTGGTGACGGTATCGGGCTGGATCACACTGGTCTCTGGTGACGGTATCGGGCTGGATCACACTGGTTTCTGGTGACAGTATCAGGCTGGATCACACTGGTCCTTGGTGACTGTATCGGGCTGGATCACACTGGTTTCTGGTGACAGTATCGGGCTGGATCACACTGGTCTCTGGTGACAGTATCGGGCTGGATCACACTGGTCCTTGGTGACGGTATCGGGCTGGATCACACTGGTTTCTGGTGACAGTATCAGGCTGGATCACACTGGTCCCTGGGGACAGTATCGGGCTGGATCACACTGGTTTCTGGTGACAGTATCAGGCTGGATCACACTGGTCCCTGGGGACAGTATCGGGCTGGATCACACTGGTTTCTGGTGACAGTATCGGGCTGGATCACACTGGTCCTTGGTGACTGTATCGGGCTGGATCACACTGGTTTCTGGTGACAGTATCGGGCTGGATCACACTGGTCTCTGGTGACAGTATCGGGCTGGATCACACTGGTCCCTGGGGACAGTATCGGGCTGGATCACACTGGTCCCTGGGGACGGTATCGGGCTGGATCACACTGGTCTCTGGGGACAGTATCGGGCTGGATCACACTGGTCCCTGGGGACAGTATCGGGCTGGATCACACTGGTCCCTGGGGACAGTATCGGGCTGGATCACACTGGTCCCTGGTGACGGTATCGGGCTGGATCACACTGGTCCCTGGGGACAGTATCGGGCTGGATCACACTGGTCCCTGGGGACAGTATCGGGCTGGATCACACTGGTCCCTGGTGACAGTATCGGGCTGGATCATGCTGGTCCCTGGTGACAGTATCGGGCTGGATCACACTGGTCCCTGGGGACAGTATCGGGCTGGATCACACTGGTCCCTGGGGACAGTATCGGGCTGGATCACACTGGTCCCTGGGGACAGTATCGGGTTGGATCACACTGGTCCTTGGTGAAAGTATTGGGCTGGATCACACTGGTCCCTGGTGACAGTATCGGGCTGGATCACATTGGTCTCTGGTGACAGTATCGGGCTGGATCACACTAGTCTCTGGGGACAGTATCGGGCTGGATCACACTGGTCCCTGGTGACAGAATCGGGCTGGATCACACAGGTCTCTGGTGACAGAATCGGGCTGGATCACACTGGTCCTTGGTGACGGTATCGGGCTGGATCACACTGGTCCCTGGTGACAGAATCGGGCTGGATCACACTGGTCTCTGGTGACAGAATCGGGCTGGATCACACTGGTCCTTGGTGACGGTATCGGGTTGGATCACACTGGTCCTTGGTGACGGTATCGGGCTGGATCACACTGGTCCCTGGGGACAGTATCGGGCTGGATCACACTGGTCTCTGGTGACAGTATCGGGCTGGATCACACTGGTCTCTGGTGTCTGTATCGGGCTGGATCACACTGGTCTCTGGTGACGGTATCGGGCTGGATCACACTGGTCTCTGGTGACGGTATCGGGCTGGATCACACTGGTCTCTGGTGACAGTATCGGGCTGGATCACACTGGTCTCTGGTGACGGTATCGGGCTGGATCACACTGGTCCTTGGTGACGGTATCGGGCTGGATCACACTGGTCCCTGGTGACAGAATCGGGCTGGATCACACTGGTCTCTGGTGACAGAATCGGGCTGGATCACACTGGTCCTTGGTGACGGTATCGGGTTGGATCACACTGGTCCTTGGTGACGGTATCGGGCTGGATCACACTGGTCCCTGGGGACAGTATCGGGCTGGATCACACTGGTCTCTGGTGTCTGTATCGGGCTGGATCACACTCGTCTCTGGTGACGGTATCGGGCTGGATCACACAGGTCTCTGGTGACGGTATCGGGCTGGATCACACTGGTCTCTGGTGACAGTATCGGGCTGGATCACACTGGTCTCTGGTGACGGTATCGGGCTGGATCACACTGGTTTCTGGTGACAGTATCAGGCTGGATCACACTGGTCCTTGGTGACTGTATCGGGCTGGATCACACTGGTTTCTGGTGACAGTATCGGGCTGGATCACACTGGTCTCTGGTGACAGTATCGGGCTGGATCACACTGGTCCTTGGTGACTGTATCGGGCTGGATCACACTGGTTTCTGGTGACAGTATCGGGCTGGATCACACTGGTCTCTGGTGACGGTATCGGGCTGGATCACACTGGATTCTGGTGACAGTATCGGGCTGGATCACACTGGTCTCTGGTGACAGAATCAGGCTGGATCACACTGGTCTCTGGGGACAGTATCGGGCTGGATCACACTGGTCTCTGGGGACAGTATCGGGCTGGATCACACTGGTCCCTGGGGACGGTATCGGGCTGGATCACACTGGTCTCTGGGGACAGTATCGGGCTGGATCACACTGGTCCCTGGGGACAGTATCGGGCTGGATCACATTGGTCTCTGGGGACAGTATCGGGCTGGATCACACTGGTCCCTGGTGACAGTATCGGGCTGGATCACATTGGTCTCTGGTGACAGTATCGGGCTGGATCACACTGGTCCTTGGTGACTGTATCGGGCTGGATCACACTGGTCTCTGGGGACAGTATCGGGCTGGATCACACTGGTCCCTGGTGACAGAATCGGGCTGGATCACACTGGTCTCTGGTGACAGAATCGGGCTGGATCACACTGGTTCTTGGTGACGGTATCGGGCTGGATCACACTGGTCCTTGGTGACGGTATCGGGCTGGATCACACTGGTCCCTGGGGACAGTATCGGGCTGGATCACACTGGTCTCTGGTGACAGTATCGGGCTGGATCACACTGGTCTCTGGTGACAGTATCGGGCTGGATCACACTGGTTTCTGGTGACAGTATCAGGCTGGATCACACTGGTCCTTGGTGACTGTATCGGGCTGGATCACACTGGTTTCTGGTGACAGTATCGGGCTGGATCACACTGGTCTCTGGTGACAGAATCGGGCTGGATCACATTGGTCTCTGGTGACGGTATCGGGCTGGATCCCACTGGTCTCTGGTGACGGTATCGGGCTGGATCACACTGGTCTCTGGGGACAGTATCGGGCTGGATCACACTGGTCTCTGGGGACAGTATCGGGCTGGATCACACTGGTCCCTGGGGACAGTATCGGGCTGGATCACACTGGTCCCTGGGGACAGTATCGGGCTGGATCACACTGGTCACTGGGGACAGTATCGGGCTGGATCACGCTGGTCCCTGGGGACGGTATCGGGCTGGATCACACTGGTCTCTGAGGACAGTATCGGGCTGGATCACGCTGGTCTCTGGGGACAGTATCGGGCTGGATCACACTGGTCCCTGGGGACGGTATCGGGCTGGATCACACTGGTCTCTGAGGACAGTATCGGGCTGGATCACACTGGTCTCTGGTGACAGTATCGGGCTGGATCACACTGGTCCCTGGGGACAGTATCGGGCTGGATCACACTGGTCTCTGGTGACAGTATCGAGCTGGATCACACTGGTCCCTGGGGACGGTATCGGGCTGGATCACACTGGTCTCTGAGGACAGTATCGGGCTGGATCACACTGGTCTCTGGTGACAGTATCGGGCTGGATCACACTGGTCCCTGGGGACAGTATCGGGCTGGATCACACTGGTCCCTGGTGACAGTATCGGGCTGGATCACACTGGTCCCTGGGGACGGTATCGGGCTGGATCACACTGGTCTCTGAGGACAGTATCGGGCTGGATCACGCTGGTCTCTGGGGACAGTATCGGGCTGGATCACACTGGTCTCTGGTGACAGTATCGGGCTGGATCACACTGGTCCCTGGGGACAGTATCGGGCTGGATCACACTGGTCCCTGGGGACGGTATCGGGCTGGATCACACTGGTCTCTGAGGACAGTATCGGGCTGGATCACGCTGGTCTCTGGGGACAGTATCGGGCTGGATCACACTGGTCCCTGGGGACAGTATCGGGCTGGATCACACTGGTCCCTGGTGACAGTATCGGGCTGGATCACACTGGTCTCTGGTGACAGTATCGGGCTGGATCACACTGGTCTCTGGTGACAGTATCGGGCTGGATCACACTGGTCCCTGGTGACAGTATCGGGCTGGATCACACTGGTCCTTGGTGACAGTATCGGGCTGGATCACACTGGTCCTTGGTGACAGTATCGGGCTGGATCACACTGGTCCTTGGTGACGGTATCGGGCTGGATCACACTGGTCCTTGGTGACTGTATCGGGCTGGATCACACTGGTCCTTGGTGACGGTATCGGGCTGGATCACACTGGTCCTTGGTGACGGTATCGGGCTGGATCACACTGGTCCTTGGTGACGGTATCGGGCTGGATCACACTGGTCCTTGGTGACGGTATCGGGCTGGATCACACTGGTCCTTGGTGACGGTATCGGGCTGGATCACACTGGTCCTTGGTGACAGTATCGGGCTGGATCACACTGGTCCTTGGTGACTGTATCGGGCTGGATCACACTGGTCCTTGGTGACTGTATCGGGCTGGATCACACTGGTCTCTGGTGACGGTATCGGGCTGGATCACACTGGTCCCTGGGGACAGTATCGGGCTGGATCACACTGGTCTCTGGTGACGGTATCGGGCTGGATCACACTGGTCCCTGGGGACAGTATCGGGCTGGATCACACTGGTCCTTGGTGACTGTATCAGGCTGGATCACACTGGTCCTTGGTGACTGTATCGGGCTGGATCAGGGACGAGGCCACGGCTGGATGCTCCTCCGCTGCTTATCGTCCTCTTCCATCTGTTATATTTTTATTTCCATGAGCAGAGTGTGTTCTTCAGGTCGCGGCCACAGAACAATGCAGCGTTCAGGAGCAGGAAACAAACTGCACGTAGCCGTTATGTAAGAGCCGCTCTCACCTCGGCCTTCTCCGGCTGCTAATGGTCGACATTCAGACGGATACAGCCACGGTTAAAGCTGGGCGACCTGGATTTGTTTCATAAATATTGCATTAAAAACAGATTGGTTAAATATCTTGTTAAGTTTTTAATAAGTTAAGTTTTCTGGCTGTCTGAAAGTATCCAAAGTCTAAATAAAAATGACACAATATTATTATTATTATTGTTATTATCCATCCCTCCAGTTTCTTCTGCTTTAACTGTTGCCGGGTCAGAATGGATAGGGTCATGGAGGATTGAGCCAGACTCTGCAGCACAGGGACTGGCCTCATGCTGAGACTCTGAGGAGCACAGGGACTGGCCTCCTGCTGGGACTCTGAGGAGCACAGGGACTGGCCTCCTGCTGGGACTCTGAGGAGCACAGGGACTGGCCTCCTGCTGGGACTCTGAGGAGCACAGGGACTGGCCTCCTGCTGGGACTCTGAGGAGCACAGGGACTGGCCTCCTGCTGGGACTCTGAGGAGCACAGGGACTGGCCTTTTGCTGGGACTGTATTTTTACATAAGTTTTTAATAACTTCTTGTTTTCTTACATTTTGTTGTTGCTGAATTGTTTAATCATCTGGTGTAATATTTAGTATATTCAGGGATGACACATCGTAGAAGAGGCTGATTTGAACTTAAGCAGCAGCCTCCAGGATCACAGAGAGCGATGAACCGCAGATTTAAGCCCAGAATGGTCTCACACGAGCAGTTACTGAGCTGAAGGAGTTTACTTTTCCAGAACAAGTCTGAGCCAAACTTTGTGCATGAGCTCTTCTCTATAGCGCTTCATTGAGCTAGCAGGTTAGCATTGTCCATCTATATACAGGCCATGGCTCCACCGACACTATTTGCACTGAAAGTTGACCTTGGTTGAATCACTTTAAGATGATAAAGAGATCCTTGATTCGTCTCACAGAGGGGAAATTTCAGTGTTGCATCACCAGTTATAGAACAGTAGGAAGGAGGAGAGCGCAGTACAAGATAAATGAATAATAACTCTATACTAAAGTAGAATAAGATAAGATAAAATATAATAAAATCTCTAACTATAGCATATAAAGAAGCCGTATAAAATCTCTATCTTTAGCATAATGTGGAAAGAAGTCTAAAATCTCCAACTTATTTAAACCAAATCACATTTAAAGCCAACGTATTTGGCGTGTGTGTGTGTGTGTGTGTGTGTGTGTGTGATTTCTGTCCGTACTTTGAATGATAGACAATAAAGTTATTCTATTCTGTGCAATGAGTAACTGAAGTGTTTTCTTTTTAGTGAAGATGGAAAACCAGCACAGAACCTTCAGAGTCTCATTACTTCACACACAAGGACACTGAGGTCTCTGCAGGTCAGGGTTTAGCTTCAAAAACACCTCCCTCACTTTGTCACTGAGCAGAGAAGCAGCCTCCTCACCACAGCACAACGGTAAGAATTAAGTAGTATATTTCATTATAAGATTTTTTAATTGTTAAGCACACGAGGCAACTCAAAGTGCCTAACAAAACTAGATAGACACAATACAAGGTCCAATCCTTCAGTTGTAAGCAGATAAAAATAACTGTTTTTAAGCTGAGATTGAACATTGTCAGAGGAGAAGCCTGTCTCACGTATTCAGGAAGACTGTCCCGGGTTATAGCTGCTTAGGCTGACTCTGGGCACCAGCAGGAGGCCGGTCCCTGTGCTCCTCAGAGTCCCAGCAGGAGGCCAGTCTCCAGAGATGTACAGTACTTTGAGGCCATGGAGAGACTTGTAACAGAGTTGATCTAAAGTCTATTCCCTGAGCCACAGGACATAAAAGAAAATCTAGTGTTCCTACACTTTATTGTTCTCGGAATCAGAAAAAACCCTGTCATTTAAAACTATCTGATGCAGCAAATGTATCACATGTAGCCTGCAAGTTTTGAAGAGTGTTTTTTATACCTAGAAATAGCTCTATTGTGGTTTTAATAATACAGTAATAACAATAATAATAATAACACAGACTTACGCAGTACACATTTTTGGACACTTGAAGACACTTTACAAAGAGACAGGTTCAAAAGACTGTGTTACAATAAAGTCATCCATTACAGTAATCAGTAACTTGCCCTGCTACACAGAGATCTGACGGGATAAGACCATTCCATTTCTTTCCGTTACTTCATAACGTTTGAATTGGGTATTGGGCATGGATCTATAATAATAACGGTATTGAGTAGCTTTTGTCATGGACCTATATAATATATCTGCTAGACAAGCATTCCCTATCCGTTTGTTAAATACAGTATCATTATATTAGTTACGGGCGCAATGAAACGTTTATTATTATTTTGTTCATGTATTTATTTAATTATTATTATGTGCGAAACCGTTGTAATCTTCTGGACCGGCGGAACCACTGTTTTTGCTCTTGTTCCTACACGGATGTCAAACCCTGTGCACCGCTCAGCTGTCAAGTGAAACCAGTGTAAACAAACGTGTTTCTGCTTTCCTCCTGCAATTCTCGCGTCTATATCGTTTTTATTTTATTTTTAATGATCGGGAACTCAACATTACGGGTTTATTGTTTCACTTTTGGGGATAAATTAAAAACCAGGCGCTGATTCAGTCTCATAACCTTGAGAGGTAAGTTTGAGTTTCTCTGTTTCTAGCTTCGGACTTTAGCGACCGGCTGATTTCGCCACTGAATCTGTAAATAACTTGTGTAATCAGCGGTGACATGTTTTTCTAACGCTTTGAAACATGTTTTTGGTTCAGTATTTGGTTTTATGGTCGTGTAACACCTCTTGTACCACAGCCATCAGTCCCTAGGCTGCAGTGGTTCTTGGACCTTAACCCAATGAGAGATTATCGTGAACTCTTGATCAATAGGCTACACTCTGATCGTCCATCATTCAACCTTTAATCGTCAGTGAATTGCGTTTTTGAAATCTCTCCATGACATGTCTGTGCGATATGAAGCAACACGGACTCTGAGGAGCACAGGGACTGGCCTCCTGCTGGGACTCTGAGGAGCACAGGGACTGGTCTCCTGCTGGGACTCTGAGGAGCACAGGGACTGGTCTCCCACTGGTGCCCGGAGTCAGCACTAAGCATTAGGAGGCAGCAGTTCAGATTTATGCTACATAAATTGGAATAATCTTCCTGAAAATGTGAGACAGACGTTGTCTCTGACAATGCATTAAAGTATATGATAAATGGCAAGCAGTGTTGCCAACTCCTCAGTAAGGAAAGTAGCTATTGGCTGTCCCAAAAGTCGCTAGAAGTCGCTAAATAACGTCATCGCCTAATTTGCATAATTGGCAATTTGCAAATAACTGTAACGGACGCTGTAGGCGAGAGGAATAAGGTCGTGGGAGAGACAAAAGTGAGTAAAAAACACCCTAAATATGTTTAGAACTACAAATGTACAAAAATAATTTCAACATTAACAACATTTAATGATTTTAATGCTTTGTCTAGATCCACATTACACACATCAGTTTTGTCCTGTATTGTTAAATGTTATAACAGCAAATGTAATCAAAAGATTGTTATGTAGGGTGAAATTGCTAGCTCTACAACCAACCCTCCTCCTTTATCCGGGCTTGGGACCGGCAAAGTGACCCAAAAGACACACTCTGGCATAGTTACTTAGGTTTATTTTTATAAGTTTTTTTTTTTTTTTCATATTTTGGCATAACAAATGATTTAATGTGACCCACTACTGAGAGAAAACAGAGTCACGGACAGAGCTGCCGCGGATGGAGTGGGGGTAGTGGGGGGTGGCGGTGGTAGGAGTGGCCGGGGAGCTTTGGATGTGTGGTGGTGGTGGAGCTGAAGTTCAGTCTGCAGCAGCCTGAAAACTTCCTGTGCTTTTGAGTCTCCTCTCTCTCTCTCTGCTCCGCCCATAGACTGTAGCTGGGACTGCTGCGCAAGGCTACTGTGAGACTGGCCGCCTGTAAGTGCTTTGGGACGGGGGAGGGGCTCACGTTGAGGACAGTAACTGCAGAACAATACATGCTTCACGCCAGAGTCTCAAACACCAGATAAGTCTCCAATAACACCAGAAAAAGTCGCTAGATTTGTCGCTAGTCGCTTTTTTGAAAAAAAGACGCTATAGGGGTCTGAAAAGTCGCTAAATCTAGCGACAAAGTCGCTAAGTTGGCAACACTGAGTGGCAAGATTCAAATGTATATTTGATGGGACAATACATTTTGAACTATTTGACTGGTAACAGGTAAGTCTGATATTACAAAAACACATGTTTTTAATGGAATGAACAAGACCTGAGCTGTAATGTACTGTGCATTAATGTAACTTACTTTCATTATACAGTGCCTTGCGAAAGTATTCGGTCCCCAAAAAGATTTCCCAAGCTTTAAACATCTCAAGGAGCACTGTGCAAGCAATTATATTGAAATGGAAGGAGTATCAGACCACTGCAAATCTACCAAGACCCGGCCGTCCCTCCAAACTTTCATCTCAAACAAGGTGAAGACTGATCAGAGATGCAGCCAAGAGGCCCATGATCACTCTGGATGAACTGCAGATAACTACAGCTGAGGTGGGAGAGTCTGTCCATAGGACAACAATCAGTCGTGCACAGCACAAAGCTGGCCTTTATGGAAGAGTGGCAAGAAGAAAGCCATTTCTCAAAGATATCCATAAAAAGTCTCGTTTAAAGTTTGCCACAAGCCACCTGGGAGACACACCAAACATGTGGAAGAAGGTGCTCTGGTCAAATAAAACCAAAATCAAACTTTTTGGCCACAATGCAAAACGATATGTTTGGCGTAAAAGCAACACAGCTCATCACCCTGAACACACCATCCCCACCTCAGCTGTAGTTATCTGCAGTTCATCCAGAGTGATCATGGGCCTCTTGGCTGCATCTCTGATCAGTCTTCTCCTTGTTTGAGATGAAAGTTTGGAGGGACGGCCGGGTCTTGGTAGATTTGCAGTGGTCTGATACTCCTTCCATTTCAATATAATTGCTTGCACGGTGCTCCTTGAGATGTTTAAAGCTTGGGAAATCTTTTTGTATCCAAATCCGGCTTTAAACTTCTCCACAACAGTATCTCGGACCTGCCTGGTGTGTTCCTTTGTCTTCATGGTTCTCTCTGCGCTTTAAACAGAACCCTGAGACTATCAAAGAGCAGATGCATTTATACGGAGACTTGATTACACACAGGTGCATTCTATTTATCATCATGAGTCATTTAGGACAACATTGGATCATTCAAAGATCCTCACTGAACTTCTGGAGCGAGTTTGCTGCACTGAAAGTAAAGGGGCCCAATAATATTGCACGCCCCACTTTTCAGTTTTATATTTGTTAAAAAAGTTTAAATTATCCAATAAATGTCGTTCCACTTCACGATTGTGTCCCACTTGTTGTTGATTCATGACAAAAAATTAAAATTTTATATCTTTATGTTTGAAGCCTGAAATATGGCGAAATGTTGAAATAATACTTTCGCAAGGTACTGTATATTTAATATATACAATTCTGCAGGAATATCAACCATCAAAGCAGTTTTGTTGATGGTGACTTGGCCCACTGTTGTATGAACATGTTAATCCACTACTGTTGTTGACACATTGTCAGTTTGGTTAAAGCAAGACAAAGTTCAGGTAATAATTAAAGCGCTAAAATATTGACTTTAGTGAACGGCTGCTGGATTTCTCTGATCTATTTACATTGTGCGTCCTCATTTTAAAGATCAGAAGTCTATTTTACACAACATGTTGACCTCTAATAACTTGACTTTTTCAGAGAATAAATGTTTTGTTGTTGTAAGTACTTCCTCCTCTGTCCACAGTCTGGAAGAATGGCCCAGTCCGACAGCAAAGTCCTGCTCCTGGGGGCCCTGGCCGGAGCCGCAGGTCTGGGTCTGGCAGTGGCCTGTTATCAGGGCTATGGCACGCTGCGGCGCAGACACTCGATGCCGGCGCAGGCTCACCGCGCCGCGCTGCAGAGCCGCAGCAGCGAGCTGGTGTCTGGGCTGGTGCTGGCGGACGGACTCCCCAGGGGCCAGGCCGAGGTGCTGGACCGGCTGGAGGCCCTGATCCAGTGCGTGTCGGAGCTGAAGGAAGAGATGAAGTCCCTGAAGACTGCGCTGCCCTCGCTGCAGGAGGCCGTGAGGGACGAGCTGAGCGCCTCCCACCGAGCCAGCCCTCTGCACAGAGCAGGAGCCGCCCGGAGGAGGAGAGCCGCCGCCGCCAGAGCCGAGAGGAGCTCTGAGGAGGCGGAGAGCGAGGGAGGGTGAGTGCAGCTGCAGTGGTTCTGTCTGGGTTTTATCAGGCCTTCATGGGCGGCACGGTGGCTGAGTGGTTAGCCTTCTCGCATCTGAGCAATTCAACTCCCGGTCAAAACAGGGCTTTTCTGAGTGGAGTTTGCATGTTCTCCCCATGTCTGCGTAGGTTTCCTCCGGGTTCTCTAGTTTCCCCTACCACTAAAAACATGCACCCTATGAATGTAATGAGTGAGTAAAATGGATGGTGTTTGGTCGGAGGCTTTGATGGTCCAGTGTGTTCGGTGACTCGCCTCCGTCATCACCGTGTGGAGAGAACGGGAAACCAACTAAACTCGGAACAATTGTAAAGCGCTTTTTTTTTACCTTGGTCTGAAGCTTTACAAATGTGATATATAAAAGTGCTATATACAGTATATATGAACCTTACTGACTTACTTCATAGAGAGCACTTCATGTTCTTCTCCTTATTCCGCTGGTTTTCTAATCTTTCTAATCGCACAGAGACAAAAAAAGCCTTGATGGAATGGTGAACTTATTGGAGTTTGGCAGACGGTCATCTCTCTGTGACCTGTAGATCGTGGGAAAGGCTTTTGTCATGTTTTTGAATGGGTTCCACCTGTTAATGTTAATGATTATGTTAATGATTCAAAACGGTTCATTTTGTCTTGAGTTAAAATGTTTTCTTTTTCTAATTCTTTTGAAAGACAAGTCTGATCTATTACCTGTCTACATCTAACTTGTCTTTCAAAGGAACCACGCAAAAAAGTATGTAAATGGCTTGAGTTTTGGGGTGGTTTGGTGCCCTATGCTGCTCAGATGGATGGTTCTTGGTGGAATGAAAAACATGGTCTGAATGAATGGAGTTTTTAGCGTCGAAATGAATGCTTTTGCACAGTATGAGGAGAGGGGCAGAGGAGATGTGTGGATTCAGTATTTTACAGTATTGCTGATATTCTGCCAATAATCTGGGGACTTTTGCAAATATATTTTTATGTGGTTTTTACTGCAAAATATATCCATCTATTTTTGCTGACGTCCAAAACAAATCGCCTCAGTTGTTTTAGAACACTCAATGACATTTTAGTCCAACAATCGCTGCCTATGTCTGAATCACGGTCATGAGTCTGAACCACGGTGGCTTTTGTGTGACTAGATTGTGCCTGAATGTGTGTGATATGAGAGAAGTGCATCACTGTATTCTATGTGCACTGAGGATAACTATTATGTTTTTAATCAGACTGTAAACTAGTGTGTTTTAGGTGTGCTTTGCCATTATATTACTTACTTACTTGTACTGCTTACCGTACTTCTGAACATTGTAAAGTGCTTTGGGTGACCTTGGTCTGTAAAAATGCTCTATATAAATAAACATTACTTCTTCCTTTAATCCACATGTGTCAAAGTCAAGGCCCGCGGGCCAAATCCGGCCCGCGAATGAATTTTACATGGCCCGTTGCCTGCCATTGACGCACTATTACGTCAATTGCGTTTTCCGCTATTTTCATGTTCCCAGATGTCTATTATATCTTATGTATGGGGATAAGCTTGAGAGCATATTGAATCGAGCCAGCAGGTGGCAGCAGCGCTCTCTGAATGGTTTGAAAACAGCTAGATGCACTTGTTGTGCCTCTTTTTTCTCAGCTTTTTGGTGATTTCAGTAAAACTTCCCTCTACTCAACTGAGGATTACAAGCTAGAAACAAAATTCTTTTTGCTGATGAAAGTAGACAGTCCATTCTTTCAGAATCTGGTTTCGGATTTCATATGTCATAGTACACAATATTCTGTGGGTCTTGAAAAATCTATAAAAATCATCAGAAACTGCTGGCAATATGGGAGTACCTGTTCTGAAATAGGCTGGCAGGCAATGAGTTAATAAACATTGAACCAGTCCGGCCCTCGGCTCGCATTTGACTTTGACATGCCTGCTTTAATCCAATGGAAAGAGTGTTTTAAAAAGTAAAATGTTGTTGATGTATCCACTCAACTCTACTCTAACTGGTTTGTGTTGATATGGAGTACAGTATTCTAACGGCCTATCCACAACAAACCAGTATACGAGGAAATTCCTTGGTAACCATGGCTTCCAACAGCCCTCTGTCCAATCACTGTCAGTCAGAACACTTTAGCACCAGCTCGGCCTGGACAGAACCAGGACCAAGAGGGACTAAAGGAGGACCTGGTACTGGTTACACAGGACCAGACCAGGGTCAAGAGGGTCAAATCTATAACCAAGAGGTTATAGATTTGTTGTGGACAAACTCTGGGAGAGTGCAGCACCAATTCTGCCCAGATTTTTACATATTACTTCTTTAACCAAAATAATAAATCCAACGACCACAAAGTCACAGGAGATGAGTAGCTACACCTCTGACTACTGAGTTCCACACTTAAAATCAAATCACACCGGTCCTTTAACTTTTATCTGTCACTTTTGCCCCGACACATCTGACGGATAGCTTCCTCAAAGCCCTTATGCGCTTCACAGAAATCTCTCCTCTCATAATTAAAGGCATTTTCAGCCGCTCTGTCATCTGCAGAACCACAGCCCCAGGTCACACGGACATCCCCTTTAAAAACACCACCTGATTCTGCTCCACCGCCTCCGCTCCATTCACAAAACAGTCAAAGTCATCTGCTCAATGCTGCCAATACTCAGAGGATTCAACATGTGTCTGGTTTTAACTTAATGTAGTTCAAAATGCTTCACAACAGCAAAATACATACACAACAAAACAATAACAGAAACCTCATACAAGTCATTTATAGTCGCACAACAGCAGAACAAAAATAAAATAAAATAAAAGTAGATTAACCCAAATAGTGGGTTTTAAGTTAATTATAGTGGAAGAAATACTAAATATACTAAGTACAGATGATGGGGGAGTAACCTTCCTGTTTTTGTAGTTGTAGTACCTTCAGTGGCCAACAGAGGGCGCTGCTCACGTTGGGATGTGAGAAACGGCTCATACATGTGTATATATATATTTATCAGTTCATACTTTACATTATTGTACACCATAGCCTCTCCTAAACCGACAAGACCCTAAGACTAGTTATTTATTATTTTTATTTCACCAAGAAAGTCCCATTTAGTTTTCAAAGGAGTCCTGGACCAGAGGCAGCAGAAGTTACACACAGGTACATACATTTACAGATTATTAAAACAGTTACATACGATTTCCAATCCACTTTATTCATATAGAACATTAAACCGTTTCCAAAGGGCTGCACAAAAAAGTGTAATTAAAACAAATCCATAGTAAAGCAGTAAAATCATTATAAATTGGATAAGATAAAGCCACACATGAAACCACCTGTGAATATAACAATAACAGAACAATAACTTAACATAAAAGGATCATACAACAAAAGCCAGAGCGTAAAAAATGGACTAAAAACACTCCACAGAACGATGGAAGAATTACATGAAATTACAGATGATAAAACAGTTACGGGTCAATGAGGATTAAACACTTTCAATGAAATAAGTTCATTTCCAGTTGTTTTGTAAAACCAGGAATAAGGAGCAGACGATAGACTTTTTATCCCAACTCTGCGTAAACGGAACAACCGGGATTAAGTGAAGGAGGACTCAACAGGAATGTGATGATAATAATGATTTAATGAATAATAATCATCATAATAATCATAATAATAAAAATCTGGAAAAACAAAACTCCAAAATACAGAAGAACCAGGAACAAGACAGATACAATGAGAGACACAGGTACATATAGACACAGAGAGACACAGGTACATATAGACACAGAGAGACACAGGTACATATAGACACAGACAGACACAGGTACATATAGACACAGAGAAACACAGGTGCATATAGATACAAAGGTACATATAGACACAGAGAGACACACAGGTAAATATAGACACAGAGAGACACAGGTACATATAGACACAGAGAGACACAGGTACATATAGACACAGGTACATATAGACACAGAGAGACACAGGTAAATATAGACACAGAGAGACACAGGTACATATAGACACAGGTACATATAGACACAGAGAGACACAGGTACATATAGACACAGAGAGACACAGGTACATATAGACACAGACAGACACAGGTACATATAGACACAGACAGACACAGGTACATATAGACACAGAGAGACACAGGTACATATAGACACAGAGAGACACAGGTACATATAGACACAGAGACACAGGTACATATAGACACAGAGAGACACAGGTACATATAGACACAGAGAGACACAGGTACATATAGACACAGACAGACACAGGTACATATAGACACAGAAACACAGGTACATATAGACACAGACAGACACGGGTACAAATAGACACAGACAGACACGGGTACAAATAGACACAGAGAGACACAGGTACATATAGATACACAGGTACATATAGACACAGAGAGACACAGGTACATATACACAGGTACATATAGACACAGAGAGACACAGGTACATATAGATACACAGGTACATATAGATACAGAGAGACACAGGTACATATAGACACAGACAGACACAGGTACATATAGACACAGAGAGACACAGGTACATATAGACACAGAGAGACACAGGTACATATAGACACAGAGAGACACAGGTACATATAGACACAGAGAGACACAGGTACATATAGACACAGAGACACAGGTACATATAGACACAGAGAGACACAGGTACATATAGACACAGAGAGACACAGGTACATATAGACACAGAGAGACACAGGTACATATAGACACAGAGAGACACAGGTACATATAGACACAGAGAGACACAGGTACATATAGACACAGAGAGACACAGGTACATATAGACACAGAGAGACACAGGTACATATAGACACAGACAGACACAGGTACATATAGACACAGAGAGACACAGGTACATATAGATACACAGGTACATATAGACACAGAGAGACACAGGTACATATACACAGGTACATATAGACACAGAGAGACACAGGTACATATAGATACACAGGTACATATAGATACAGAGAGACACAGGTACATATAGACACAGAGAGACACAGGTACATATAGACACAGAGAGACACAGGTACATATAGACACAGAGAGACACAGGTACATATAGACACAGAGAGACACAGGTACATATAGACACAGAGAGACACAGGTACATATAGACACAGAGAGACACAGGTACATATAGACACAGAGAGACACAGGTACATATAGACACAGAGAGACACAGGTACATATAGACACAGAGAGACACAGGTACATATAGCTCCATCTTCTCTGTGGCACGATGGACTCGAGGCCTGCGCAGCGTTCGCAGGTGGATTGGTGGATTCGTCTGAATGTGACGGACGACACGGCAGCCAATAATCGTGTTGTGTCTGGTACTCGCAGAACATTAATAAAAGCTCAGATTGTTACAGATCAGAGCCAGAAATGTGTCTTTGAAGCCTCTGCATCTGTCCGCGGCCCGTCACTTCTCTTCGTGTTTGGAGAAGTTCTGCAATAACAGATTAGTGAGACGTCATGTCAGGGTGAGCCGAGTGTTTTTTAAATGTCAAGTTCGACCTTGTTTATGTTTTGAAACCAGGTTTTCTGTCTGCATGTAGATTGTACTGGACATTAGACATTTCACCAGGATTAAAATTTTTATACAGCGCTTATATGAACACTTTTAACTCATTGACTGCCATAGACTTATTTGCCTGAGACCGGTGATTTCTGTCTAACTTCCCTCTATTCAACTGGGGATTACAGGAGAACAAAACCAGCTAGAAAAAAACTTTTTTTCCGATGAAAGTAGACAATCCAGTCTTTCAGAATCTGGTTTCATATTTCACATAGTCATAGCACACAATATTCTGTGGGTCTTGAGAATCAGTGAAATCATCAAAAACGGCTAGCAGTCAAATGAGTTAAGGCGCCTTAAGCATTATTCATTCACTCCTTCACTTCATACACAGTGGTGATAAATTACTACTGCAGTCACAGCTGTCCTGGGGCACACTGACAGAGGGGAGGCAACCAGTCCGTGCCATCATCCCCTCCGACAACCACCAACCATTTGCGTAATTCTTGGCAATGCGACCAGAGCAGGACTAAAGGCAAAAGAACCAGGCACTTTACAGTTTTGTTTGTGGTGTTCCCAGAGGTCTCCCATCACAGTACTAACCAGACCCTACCCTACTTACCTTCCTAGGTCTTATGGGCTTTCACCCGCAGGCAGCCCCACAATCAAAGGATTAGAACAGCCTCATCTTCTTCCTTCCACACTGAGCAACACGAGCTAATGTGTCAGAACGACTCCATAAAGATCTTTCTTATCTGAGAGGAATATACTGTTACTTTGTGAAAAATCTTTAAAACCTAAGACGGAAGTGTTTACATGGAAAGGGGTGACGCTACACCTTTTTTTCCTGAAGTTTGTGTTAGAATCGTGGATGGATGGTCTGTCTTTGATG
Source organism: Knipowitschia caucasica (assembly GCA_964034765.1). Lineage (NCBI taxonomy): Eukaryota > Metazoa > Chordata > Actinopteri > Gobiiformes > Gobiidae > Knipowitschia > Knipowitschia caucasica. The sequence goes on along the minus strand of OZ035835.1, from coordinate 6,052,213 downwards.
AGTGACAAAGTTGTGACGTGGTTAAAATCTCATTGATATTTCCCGATACATCTCCTTTAAAGCATAATTTCTCCCCTTTTCTTTCCGAGCCCAGTCTCCCGCATGAAGCCTTGGGTCTATGACAGTTCAAAATGTCTACTATTTTATTTTCTTATTTAGCTTTAACATCAAAACAGCTTCCTCAGCGCGCTCCTGTCCCGACTTGCTTCCCGACACGTTTACCCGCCTTTTCGTAGCTCGAGGACGTGATTACTGCTGCCACTCCTCCCCCTTTACTGAGGAAAAAAAGCGTTTATGACATTAGATGGTTGTTGATTTGGGCAGAATTAGGTTTTGTTTAGAGAAGGGCAAGTCCCATCAGCGCATGCAGGTGTTTAGAAAAGGGGAAAAGGGCCCACATTGTCTGCACTGATTAAAGGCTTTGGTGGAAGTCGTGCGTGACGTCATCCTCGAAGTTTGTAGTAGTAGTAGTAAGTAAGTAATCTTTATTTATATACCGCCTTTTCACTGCAGATCTGAGTCTCAAAGCAGTTTACAATTGTTAATTTTTGGGCATTTGTCTCTCACTCCACACAGAGATGGTAGGGGCCAGTACAGGAGGCGCATGCCAGAACTATTGGACATATTTTTAGTGGTAGGGGAAACCGGAGTACCCGGAGGAAACCTACGCAGACACAGGGAGAACATGCAAACTCCACTCAGAAAGGCCCTGGTCCAACCGGGATTCGAACCCAGGACCTTCTTGCTGAGAGGCGAGAGTGCTATCCACTCAGCCACCGTGCCGCCGTTTTTGGAGACGGATCAGAGACAAGTGAAGAGGACAATGTTTATTTCAATAGTTTATGTAGAGAAATTATTTAAAAAAGAACCACACCCATAACCTGTTACTGGTAATGCCATGTGAATCCTGCTGGGACTCTGAGGAGCACAGGGACTGGCCTCCTGCTGGGACTCTGAATAGCACAGGGACTGGCCTCCTACTGGGACTCTGAATAGCACAGGGACTGGCCTCCTGCTGGGACTCTGAATAGCACAGGGACTGGCCTCCTGCTGGTCCCAGAGTCAGGACTAAACATGGAGAGGCAGCGTTTCAGATTCATGCAGGTAAAATCTGGAATAGTCTTTCTGAAAATGTGAGAGAGGCTTCTTCTCTGACAATGTTCAAATTCAGATTAAAAACAGTTCAGTTTTGTTGCAACAACTAAAGTTCACTCAGGATTAAGGTGATTTTTATTTTTGATTTAAAGGGGGAAATGCAGAAAATTCAGCAAAACATTGAGGGAACAAAGAAAGAGAGGAAAAAAAATTGAAATTCCGGACTGACTGCATTATACATGTTCATAATAGGTGTATAATGCACTGCAAAAAGTGACAAAAAATAATTCTTGTTTTAAACAGATACAAGAAATGTCTCTCTTGGAATGAGAAAATGAAGCAAAGACCAAAAAGCTTGTCCTGTTGGTAAATCTCGTTTTAAGACAGGTGTATTATATTATTATAGGTGTACAAGCACAGGTGATTCTAAAAACGCTAATAATACTTCATAGTTCACTCCTGTTACTGCACCTTCACGTTTTCCCCGTTCTATCAATAGCACAATCGTTGATCATCGTCCCACGCTCCATGGCCTCACGTGTTTTTAAAGCTGCTCCCGAAAATAGAGACGAAGAGGAAACTGGATGTGTCAAACCTTGAGCCGGTGGAGTTTAAACGATGAAGGGTTTTGGTTCGATGCCAGAGCAGGTGTGAAAAGTCGTGGGTGGAGACACTTTCGGTACAATGCAGTAATGATCCTATGTCTAATGTCATGATTGCAGATTTAAAGTCTTGCACATGTTTTTTTTTTTTTTTCTAATCCACAACGTGCTTTAATCTCTGCTTTTTACGCCCTCTGCATCTCAGTGAACAATGTCTTGGGCCAGAGGGAAGAAGCTGGAACATGGATTTGCCAGGGGGCAGACGAGGAATCGCTCTCGCTGATCTCTCTCTGGTCTCTCTCTCTGGTCTGTCTCTGGTCTCTCTCTGGTCTCTCTCTGCTCTCTCTAGACTCTGTGGTTTCTCTCTAGTCCCTCTCTAGTCCCTCTCTAGTCTCCCTCTGGTCTCTCTCTCTGGTCTCTCTAGTCTCTCTCTGGTTTCTCTCTATTCTCTCTAGTCTCTCCCTCTCTCTAGTGGTCTCTCTGATCTCTCTGGTCTCTCATGGTCTCTCTGGTCTCTTTAGTCTCTCTGGTCTCTCTGGTCTAGTAGTCCATCATTTAGGTCTAAATGTCACAGGTCCCACATACAACTTTTTACATTTCTGACATCGTATTGTTTTAGCGGATTAAGAAAACGGAAACACAATGATTATTGTTACACCCACAATTCATGAAGTATTCTGTGTCCAAATGATGTCAACATTGTTCTACATTATTTCCACACATGACCTCAGGGACTTTTTCAGCCCACGCTTGTGCTGCAGGCTCCATTACTGGTCAGATCTAAAAATAAAGTTGGATTGGATTCATGTATTGTTTACAACTGGTTCTGAAAGTGCTTCTTCCTCTTTTCTTTTCCTGGAGCAGAGAGTTGCACCATCGCACAGAGGATGAGCTCATGGTGTAGATGACTCGGCTTCAGACTCTTTAGACAAAAAGAAACTTTTAATGAGTGGTTTGTGCTTAAACCAGCGTCTACATCTGCTTCTGTATTATGCTAGCCTGGTCTTATCCAGCTGTAAACTCTGGTCCATGATAATCTCCTACATGTACGTCTGGGTCTGATCCTAGTGGCTGCAGTTTCCTCGGTTGAATCCCCTCCGATCAATCAGGTGTTGTAGATGTCGGTGTCGGTGACGTCAAGAGTTTGCGCCGAAACATGCTGGTTGTAATTTGGAAATGGTGGCAAATTGCGATCGTAAAGCAATCCGTTATGGTTTGGCTCCAAATATCTAGAAATTGAAGCCGGAGCAAGAGGAATGTTTAATGCTAAATGCTAACGACTCACTCGGGCTGAGGAGTTAACCCCTCCTACCTGTTAACGAAGCTCAATAAAGCAAATCCAGAACTTAGTACGAAATGAAATGAGTATGATGGTGTGGTAAGACCAGGCTAGTGTTATGCTAAAGTGGCCTTACTTGAATGTGAAAGCCAGATTCTGTTGAACTCCTGAAGGATCTCCTAATATTCCTCTCAACAGTAGCTCAGTTGGTAGAGCATTGGCCTTTGGGCCCAAAGGTCGTGGGTTCGAGCCCACCATGAGACCTTCTCCCCCAACTCCACTAATGTCTGCTGTCGTTGTGTCTTTGGGCAAGACACTTAACCCACTTAATTGCCTATAAGGAGCGTGGAAGAAAAAATTAAGAAAACCTTGGGGCCCGCACAGCTATTACACAGTATAATCAAACCAGTAAAACCATTCTCTGGGACCATATTTCTCTCTCACTTGTATCTTGGCCTGTTCTCTAGCTCTCTCTGTGCCTCCTCCTTGTCCTCATGCGGAGAGGCCGCATGCTCCCGGCCTCTCCGCGGTTGAGATGGAAACCCTGGTTTGTTTTTGCGCACGTTTCTGGGGAGACCGTCCGGAGCGGTGCATGGGGCCCCTCTTGAGAGCCGTCCCCAGGAGCCCTTTCCTCTCAGGGCCTCCGCGGCTTCCATTGAAAAACAAGCGCGGAGCGTTTGGCCGCAGCTCCGAGGGTGAAGTCATGTGTTTGGTTTGTGCTCATCGCCACGTTCAACTTGTCCGGACCGAGAGCGAAGAATGAAGGAGAATGAGTGAATGAGCTGACGTCGGCAGTTTGGGTTTGTTATGGACGGATCACCAGGAGAAACCACTGAAGCAGCAGCAACATTTAATGATTTTTTTTTATTTTGGGACATTTGAGATGAGAAAAACAAAACAAAAGCATTGTATTTTGTGCATTGGTTCTGCAAATTTAATAAACAATCGATGTCGGAAGAAGTAAAAAAAAAATTGCGTGATCCCACCCTTTACTTACAACTATGATTTTACAAAATAAATAATATTTTCTTTTACCATTTGTAACCTAGCGCTTGAAAGTTTTGGCCATGTTTCACAAACATATTTATCAAAAATAATGACTGTGTTTGTTTTTTTCAACCTGAATATTGTTTGACATTGTTTTAAGTTCCTCGTCCAATTTATTCAATGTTTTTTATTTCAACTCTTTTCAACTATATTTAAGTTTTATAAAGTTAGTTAGATACTTTATTGATCCCTGTAAGAGAAAGTCCGGTGTCCAGTAGCAGCAAAAACCCATCCGTAAAAAAAAATATCCTTATGAACATAGCTCTAAATAACGAGAGCATTTTTCTTTTAGTATATTTTTTAACTTCATAATCAGTTTTGATCTTAATTCCTTCGCAAACTGAGATTAGACTAGTCCAAATATAGACTTTTTAAACCAACACATGAGTGAAAATCTCAGTCATATCACTTCTCCAAACTTGTTCAGCCTCGGTTTGCAGGTCTCTTCCTCCAAACTAATAAGTATTTGTGAATGAAAGTGCTGACAGGGCGTTTCCGTGCTGCTCTGAACTCGTGACATTATTAAACCTCCCGCTGTTATTACCAGCTTTGCAACATCTCATTCACACCGAGCAATTTGCACCTGAGACTCGCCCATATCCTTAAATTAGGGTTGAGACTTTTAACACTGTAGAAAAGCCGACCCAAGACCACAGGGTTTTGCTCGAGCTCTAGATTAGTGACCCAGTTGTTAAAGGTCCCATGCAACGCTTTTTGACTTTTCTCTGCTGTTTTTAAATTTAGTTTTTAAACATCATCAAAGTGCTACAATGTTAAAGTATGGACCAGTGGTTTTATGTGGGTTCTATCATTGCATTTCTTGAGTATTAACCGTTTGATTTTCTGATCTGGGTTGGTGAATTCAAAGTCCTCTGGGATAACTACTGTTGTGATTTAGCGCGATACAAGAACACATTGAATTGAATTGAATTGATTTGATTTGCCGCTTCGCTTTCCTACAGAAGCCCAAAGTTGTTTAGTTCTAATCCCTCAAGCTTTAGTTAGAGAACGATCTTTCTTTTTCATAATTGAGAGGCTTGGTGAACTTCTCGGTTCACATAGATGACGCAGAAGCAAGAAGAGCCCGCCCCCAACAGGTGATTGACAGGTGAAAAAACCAAAACAGTGAATCAGCGCATGCAGGTTCTCTCCCAGCATAATATACATTTCTCTATTGTGAGATAAAGTTTATCTTGTCTTGTCTCTACCACCTCAAGCACTACTGTTCTTCTGTTGTGTTAGCGTAATGTGACATGGAAAAAAAATGTTTTTTGATGTAAATATGTGACACTAGTCTGGTTGTACCACACCATAGTCCAAATTACATTTCATACTAAGGTCTGTAGGTGCTCCATTGAGCTCCGTGAACAGGTGGGAGGGGTTAACTATTGAATCTGAGTTTACCGTGACGTATGTAATAAACCCGTCGTTAGCATTTAGCATTTAGCCTAGCCATCTACTTCGCCGCTAACGGAGCCCGTGGGGAGTAGCGTCACAATCTTTGGCAGCGATTACATTTGTTAAACATTTCTCTTGCTCCGGCTTCAATTTCTTGATAGAACCAGACCTGATTACTTTATTATCGCATTCTTCGGCAAACTACAACCTGCCCGTTCGGCGCAAACTCTTAATGTCACCAACATCTAACTGCAACACCCGCTCGCTGATTGGTCGGATGGACTTCAACTGATTGTAATCACAAAAACAGGGACCAGACCCAGACGTTACATGCAGGAAATGATGATCGATGGATGAGATGGATGAGACCAGGCGATGACAACACCATTTTGGCCGAAGACAAAGAATGTGGCAAATGTAGCCGGACTTTATTTACAGCATCTGTCTCTGAAATCTGTGACGAATCTGTTTATGTGCGAGTGACACTTCACCCGAGACTGTTTCAGAACTACAGGTACCATGAAACTGGACTTGAAGCTAATCTGGAAACATGGTGCTATTCCCACAATAAAATATGCTAACAACGAGCATTGATCTGCAAGTTCTGCGCTACAAACACGTGCTATATTTTGGCAAACTAAATAATTAGGGTTTGATTCTGGATCGAGGACGTAGGGCTATCGTCATTGTTGGAAAACGCTTATTCTCAGATCTGAAATGACTCTGTACCAGTGTTGACAATCACCAGAAATGGCTATAGTTTGACGAGTTTTGAGTGTTGTTTTGTGTATCATACAAACTTTTATCACACATATGTGCATAGGGTGGACTTTGAACCATGAAGAGCGAAATATGGGACCTTTTATTATAATGAAACAGACTCCGTTTCAAAAGCAGTGCTGGTTTTGTGATTGCTAACTGTTCGGAAGTGCCTTCTTGGGGTTGAACCAGCGACTCCACTCCACACACATAAAGCTGGAAGTCAATTTTCTCTGCTCAATGCTAGAACGCTCGTGGATCATTGAGAAATCTCTGCTGCAGGAGTTTGACGGAGCGAGAGCACGAGGAGCTTTAGACTTTCATCCCAAAATCACTGCCTTAGAATCCGCAGAAATTAAAGAGCAAAGGAAAGACTGATTGATGGACGCTGCTTCATTGGCGCATGTTTCCTGACCTGCAGAGAAAATGCTAACGTTTGCACTAAATATCATCAAGATGCGGTTTGTCTTGGTCTATGTCTGGACTATTATTAGTAGTATCATTAATTTCAGAGCCAGCAGATACAATACCATACAGAGGACTTTCAATTCCATACAATATATGTCTAAACAATACAATAAAGATTCAGTAAAACAAGACTTCTAGCTGCTAATCCATCGAAAAATGCAACTTATTCATCTTGAGCAAGAGAAACCGGAGCACTTGGAGGAATACTGCCTCACACTGTAAAAATTCATAAATAAAAAGTAAAATGTTTCTTAATATGAGCACATTTTGACTGCTTTAAAACAAGATTTGCCAACGGGACAAAGAAAAATCATCTTGTTCGAGAAAGATTGTGAAACTAAAGCAAAACCGGAGCACTTGGAGGAAATCTAGGCGGCATGGTGGCACAGCTTTAAGGGCTTGTGTTGTTTCACAGCAGGAAGGTGTTGCATTCGATTCCACCTCTAGGTCTTTCTGTATGGAGTTTGCATGTTCTCTCTATGTCTGTGTACGTTTCCTCCAGGTGCTCCAGTTTCCCCTAATACTATAAACATGCACACATGGTCTGAATGTAACGATGGTGTTGGTTGTAAGCTTTGATGCGTCGGTGTTTGGCGTCTCGCTGCCGTCGTCACAGTATGTGGAGAGAATGTGAAATGCGCTATATAAAAAACATTACTTACTTCATTACATACTCTGCACGTGCAAACTCCTCTCAGAAAGGCCTGTTCGGAGGTGGAATCCAAACCAGGATCTTCTGGCTGTAAAGCACAAGTAACTCACCGCTTTTTCTCCTGTATGGGCAATTTTCCTACAAACCTGAGGCAAAAAAGTGTGTGATTGACCAAAGTGATGAAAGATAATAATAATAATTGCATAAATTGGACATTTATGCTGTAATTAAAGCTGCTCAGGGTCCACTAAGTTCTCTCTTCTCAATTTTGTATCGATTAAAAAAATAACAAAAAAACATTGAAATAAGCAATCGATTATTACTAAATGAAAAAAAACATTATGTATTTAAATATCTCTCTTTTTTAAGTTTAGCAGTAGTTATAAGCTCAAAACTACAAATGTGTCTTTAGAGTCCACGGCAGCCCCTGCTAAGAAGGTGAGGCAGTGGGCGGTCTCCCCGCCGGCTCTCAGCACCTGTTGGAGTCCTGATGATGTCTGCTCTGCTCTGACACATCCCCAAACATTCCCTTAACCACCGTGACGCACACGCCGCCGCCGCCAGCTCCCCAGCCTTTCATTTACCTGCCGCTCGCCTCCTCTCTCACCGCCGCGCGTGTGTTTGTCGCTCTGGGTGTGAGGAGTCCTTTTAGACGCACTGTCGATTTAGGATACTGCCTTCACACTGCAAAAAGTCATGGAAAATAAGTAAAAATTTGCTCAAATTTGGCAAAAAGTATCTTCATTTGAGCAGATTTTTACTGTTTTAAAACTAGATTTGCCAACGGGACGAAGCAAAATTATCTTATTTTTAAAGGATTGAGAAAATAAAACGACAATCATTTTAATTGCAATATTATCTTCATATTTTATCATTTTTTGTCAAACACCATCAATGCAATAGATTTTTTGCACTGATGCAAAATGGAACCCACAGACTCCGTTGTTTACTTTGTTAAAATGATGTCTTGGTTTGTTTTGTTTTGTAAGCTGTGCTCCAAATATGGTCATGAGGAAGAAATGAAGAGAGGAAAAAGATCTGAAATATCTTAGGTTGCTCCGTCTGATAAAAGTTTATTTAAGAAAATCCCCTTTAGATGAATCCTCTCATTTTCATGGGTGTCCTAAACATAAATACACAAACATACTGTATATATATATACACACATATATATATATATATATATATATATATATATATATATATTAGGGCTGTCAAAATTATCGCGTTAATTCACGTTAATTACCGTTTTTATTAACGCGTTAAAAAATAATTAACGCATTAACTTGTTTGCCATTGACGTGTTAACACGTCAATTGCGTTTCCCGCTATTTTCACGTTCCCAGATGTCTGTTGTATCAAATATGTAAGGCTTGAGGCAATATTTTATCGAGCCAGCAGATGGTAGCATTGCTCTATGAATGGTTTGAAAACAGCTAGATGCACAAGTGCCTCTTTTTTCTGGTGATTTCAATAAAACGTACCTCTACTCGACTGGGGATTACAGGGGAACGAAACAAGCTAGAAACAAAAATATTTTTGCTGATGAAAGTAGACAGTCCATTCTTTCAGAATCTGGTTTTGGATTTCAGATAGTCATAGTACACAATATTCTGTGGGTACCTGTTCTGAAATAGGCTGGCAGTCAATCGCATGTCCGAATGACCCGCCCATTTATAATAATATCACTCAGAATGCCACGGACACGTGCCTGTGTGATAATGACAGCGGTAACGTGGTCATATAATACACGCATATATATACACGCACAGGGGCCATTCTCTGATGTTCTCTGATGAAGAATGTTAAAAATGCGATTAATCGTGAGTTAACTCACCATTACTATGCGATTAATCAACTAAAAAAAATTAATCGTTTGACAGCCCTAATATATATATATATAATATACATGCATACATATTTACAGTTTGGTTGGAGTCCTGACCGTGGTCTTTCACATCCAAACCCATTGACACCTCTTTGCCCTTTTAGAGTAAGCCATAAAACCTGGAATTGCGTGCCTCCATTTCACAAACAAGTCTAGGGATCGAGAAAAAGCCTCGGGGAATCCACATAAGACGTCAAAGTTTCTTAACAGCTGGTATTATAAACAATTAGGTGACCTGCTTATGTAAACAAACGCCGCGCTCCGGATTGATCCCTCTAATCAGCCGCGCCTGGCACAACGCTGTAAAAAAGTGCTTGTTAAATCAGGATTCAAATTGATCTTAAAAATTCCTCTGTTTGTGATCGTGTTTTGCAGCGTGCCATGAAGACAAGCAGAGAGAGAGATGTGCAAATGTACTGGTTTTTATTACTGCTGATTTTAAAGGGGCCCCCCAGACACACACACACACACACACACACACACACACACATATAGGCAGACGCAGGCAGATAGACATACACACATATATGTATCTATGTATACACACAAATACAGCAACAGACACAAACATGCAGATAGACACATAAACACACACGCACATATGCACAGACACACACACACAGGCACACACAAGACACACACATACACACACATATACGCAGACGCATGCAGATAGACATACAGTATCTATGTATACACACACACACAAATACAGCAACAGACGCAAACATGCAGATAGACACATAAACACACACGTACATATGCACAGACACACACACAGGCACAAATATGCACGCACACACACATATATATATATTATATATACATATTAAAAAATCTAATTTGAGGCTTTGTAATTTATTAATTGCATTTTATTCGCATATAAATATTTGACCTGAGAACAGTGAGAAGTAACACATATTACGCATGCGTGGACAGGAGCCAGCTGCAAGTTGCATCGCTCCCCCTCTCCTTCCCACTTTTCTTACTTTTTAGCATACTTATTTTTATTAGGCCCGAGCCCCAACCGGGGTAAGGGCCTATTGCTTTTCCAACGAGTAATGCCTGGGCGAAGCCCAGGCATTACTCGTTGAACTGTTTTAAGTCACAATCTCCGGGCGCAGCCCGGAGATTGTGACCTGCACGCGACGGCACGTGCCCAAGCACCGATAAATCCGTGCCGGAGGCACGGAATGGCTTTGTTCCTGCTGTAGTACACAGTGAAATGATTGAAGTCCTATTAAAGGGGGGTTCCTTCAACTGTTTTATGGACGAATGTCCGGGCGAAGCCCGGACATTCGTCCCCCAAGCCCGACGGCGCGTGCCCAGACACTGACAAAACAGTGCCGGAGGCACTGAATGGCTTTGCTCCTGCTGTAGTACACAGTGTAATCAATGGGGTCCTATGGGGGGGGTGGGTGACCTCATGATGGCGAGGTGATTGACGAGCGCGTCAGCGCTCGTCAATCACCGAGAACCCAATAGTTGCGTTCGTCTGGTCGTTCGCTTTAAAACGACGTATCATTTGTATTATAGGTTACTATGGAAACCTATATTGTTTTTGCTCGAAGTTTAAAAAAAAAAAATTCCTTCTTATTATTATTTCTTTCTTTCTTTTTTCTTCTGCGCTTTGAACCTTAATTTGACCCCCTGAACATTGATGAAAAGTTGTGAAATTTTGCCCAAAATTCAGAACCGGCGAAAAATTAATTTTTTTGGTGTTTATTTTTATGGGACTAAAAAAATGTCAGAATAGCGCCCCCTACAAAAGTCAGTTTACATTGCGCCTATGGGAGGGGGTCGAAGGTCAAGTTTGTCGTAGAGCCACGAAATTCGGTACACATGTTCCTCAGGTCAAGACATGAAAAAAAAGTTATTATGGCTCCGCCCCCTGACAAACAGGAAGCTCATTAATTTAATTGGAAAATGGAAAAATGAAAATTGATCTTTTTCACACATGTCGGCTGGAAATTATCTCCTCCTCGGCCGCTTCACCGATTTGTCTCAAAATCGCTCCACATGGTCTAAACCCATGTCCCATCTATTATTGAATATAGAATTTGGATCAATTAAACGTTGTCCGAGCAGCGGAGCGGCAAAATGTGAAATTTTTTTCCCAATTTTTGACAAAAGTAAATTTGCTCCCGTTTGCACAAACAAAGCCGGATTTGCACCAAATTTTAATCCATTGTTCAGCTCCAGGGTCTAGGTCATCTGAAAGTGGAAATATTGAAATTGGCTCATTAGCGCCCCCTAGAGACTATGTTAAAGTTTTACATGGGCTTTTTAAAATTTAGTTTTGTCAAAATGTTTGAAATTTTGCACATAATTCTGTTTTGTCATCTGGATTCAAAAAGTCAATGACAACATATGGTTATTTTTTACCCTGTTGCCGTGGCGACGACAAACATTCCCCTGTCTGTGTCTATGAGAAAATCGTTAAATCTCTGAAAAGTACACCTCGCTCAAACATCAAACCAGCCACGGCCGTTTCACTAATTTGTCTGAAAATCATTCCACATCGTCTCAACACATGGACCATCAATAGTTGCATATAGAGTTTTAATTAGTTAAACGGTCTGAGCGTGACAGACCCCCAAAGTGTGGTTATTTTCATAGAGAGGTGTAAAGTTCCCATGTTATCCGATGGAGACTGTATGGACACACTCACAGATTGTATGTGCAAACAGGAGCACATTAGCACTAAATTTGACTCTATTGTTCAACTCCTGGGCCTAGGTCACATGACAGTGGGAACAATGAAATTGGCCCATTAGTGCCCCCTACAGGCTGAGTAAAGGTATACATGGGGATACAGGAATTTAGGTTTTGTGTTGTTTGATCTCATATTTGACCCACTGAACAAACACGAAAACTCACCAACCTTTGCCACAAGTTTTTTTCAGGCATAAAGTGTATTATTTTGGTGTTCATTGGTATAACACTGCAAAATTTAAAATGTAGGGGGCGCTATTTTACAACATAAATGCCCCCATTTGCACATACAAAGTCCGATTTGCACAAAATTTGAATTGATTGTTCAACTCTCGGGTTTGGGTAAACTGAAGGTGTGAATCATGATATTGCAACAATAGCGCCCCCTACAGACTGATACAAGTGTTACATGGGGAGAATCAAGTTTACCTTTTCAATAGACACACACAATCACTAATCATAGGTCCAAAACACACAGTGTCGCTCCCATCAGGGGGGCAAAAAAATGGCGCGTCAGCGCCACCTCCTTTGCGCGGTGCGGCGAGGGCCGTTAGATGCCGCTTGCGGCTTTAATTTCTTCTGTAACTGCTGTTATATTACAGCTGGGTGAAGCTAGTGCCCACTTATGAAGTTTTTCCACCGTTTTCCTCATCATAAACGTGGATTATACCTGTGACCGGACATGTTGCTGGTGCTGCGGAGAGCAGAGGTCCCTCCGAACACCCACGCCGCGCGGGATGGAAGGTACAAAGGAAAAAGAGATCCAGACCTGCGGTGCCTGCCGTGATCACCGGGAATGTCCTTCTCCAATAAGACAGACGAGCTAGCGGCACTGACGCGCTGTCAGACATGGCTACCAGCTGGAGTACCGCGACGCCAGCCTTCAAGTATTTACAGAAACATGGCTACACACAGAAACTCCTCCGATGAAAAACGTTCCACGGTGGAAAAAACAAGGATACAATTTAAATGCGTCAATTTTTGTGTGTGTAATAATTCATTTTAATTAACGCGTTTAAGTCCCGGCCCTAATATATATACACTAAAAGGGACCTCTCCCGGAATTGACAAGCTGATCCGTAAAGCTGGACAGGTGATGGCTGTCAGCTGGAGTCATTTACGACAGTGAGAGACAGAAGGACAGTGGAAAAACTGCTCTCCATCATGAACAATCCTACACATCCACTCCACCAGACTATAGAGGGGCACAGGAGCTCCTTCTAAAACAGACTCCTACAGCTGCCACAGTGAGCGGTACAAGAGCATGTTCATGCCACACTCCATCCTGCTGTAACAAGTCACCGCTCTGTGACAGATACACACATTTATTATATGACTTGGATCGTTCGCGCGCTCTGATTGGTTGATTTGCGGTCTGATATTTTCCCATCTCGGACCGTTACCATGACAATTGGTCCGAACAGTGCGTATCAAATTTGATATCTTTCCTCGGTAAAGAAAGAATGAGCGACTACTTCGAAGAGCCAGATGAAGTAATAACAGGAGTTGTGTTTTCGGCGTTATTTGCTAACAGTCAAGAAGAGATTGACAACTTCGTTACAGACCAGAAAGTTAAAAACACGGTTAGGAAAACCAAGTCGGAGATCGATATTTGCATAAATTAAAAAGTTGTTTAATAAAACATTTATTGACCTTGCTTGCTCGGTCTGTACAGAGAAATATCAGACCTTGGTCTTTTTGCACAGACCTCGCCACGGCTCAGTCCGTACATTAAGGCCGCGGTCTGATATTTCTCTGTACAGACCTCGCGCTCGCAGCTAAACAGACGTCAAGTTTATCTGCTTCGTCCTTGTATATGTTGTATATTAACTGATGTGTAGTGTCCTGTTATCTCTTTATTTTATACTGTAAATGTGCACATATTCACAGATATGTACAGTATATGTCTGAGCATCTACATCCAGATTTTTTTCTCACAATATTATATTATTATTCAAATTTTCAGATTGTTTCTTTAATGTTATTTTTTATTGTGAAATACTAGGCAAGCTACTGTGACAACGCAATTTCCCTTGTGTATCAATAAAGTCTAAGTCAACACACAAATATACACATTAACAGACATACATGCACAAACACGTACAAAAGACACAGATAAACACACACACACAGGCACACGAATATACACGCACGCACACAGACACACACGTATATATACACCAGCAGACAGACTCGCACAAACGCGTACACAAGACACACACGCGCGCAGATGAACACACGCAAACACACAGACGCGCAGACACACAGGTTAAGATGTCGTCTTGTGTTCTTTGGGTCGTCCTGACGTTGGAAACATTTTAACTACAGCAAGTTCAGTTCTGTCACTGATCCACAGAAATATGTTGATTCCATTGCTCAGGGACAGCAATTTTAACTCAACACTGTGGCACCTGCTGTCTCCCATCACAGCACTAACCAGACCCTGTTCTGCTTAGCTTCAGAGGCCTGACAGGATCTGGTCTTCCAATGCATGTGTCGTAAAATTAAGTTTTGTCTATGAATAATAAGAAATGTTAGTGCTTGTATGTGTTGCCCATGGATCTATAATAATAACTGGATAGTGTATTACTAGCTTATAGCTGTCCCACCCGAAAATTGGGCTATACTGGAGTGATTAAAAATGGCCGCTGGGGCTGGAAAATGTGAAAAAACGCATCTGCGCATGCGTCAGCTGCACCAGCCCCATTCCGAGTGTCTTCAAAAATTCACAGCGACTAAACTAGACTGGTCCAAAACACTCCCCTCAGCATTGACACACATGTGGAGCTTTGGGCCAAGAGCCACTTTTGGACCATCCTAGGGCTGGGCGATATGGCAAAAAAAAAAAATCTCCGATTTTTTCACACCAAATCCGATTTTCGATTTTAATCGATTAATTTTTTTCTATTTAAAAACAAACTACAACTGACAAAGAAATAGATTTTCCTTTATGCAGTTTAATCTAAATCCCCATGGAGCATAAGTGTAACAGGAATTAAGCCTTAAAACATGCTTGTAAACGAGATGGCCCTGCCATTGTAAACAGTGAAAATGTAGCTTAACAGTTTTATAATAACTTCACTTACAATGACACTATGCACCTTCAAAATAACTTAAATCACACAAACAAGGCCCATCGCAAATATATCAATCCTATTAAACATGCATTATTTACATGAAATATCACATTTTTAAAACTGATTACTCAAAATAGAAATGTTGTAACAGACAGTCTTTTCCAAAAGCCTCCTCGGGTTTTCATGCTTGTTCTTTCAACTGTGCCTGAGTAACTGTGCTGTAGTACAACGCTCGGTCCAGCTGGTGGCGCTAATACTAACTTCAGTGACTCCCGCATTGTGCGAGCTTCCTGTTTACATTCTGATGCTGTAGCTAACAGCTACTGTAGCAGCTACTGTAGCAGCTACTGTAGCTAACAGCTACTGTAGCAGCTACTGTAGCTAACAGCTACTGTAGCAGCTACTGTAGATAACAGACAGCGGGGAACACGTTGTTTGTATCAGAGCAATGAGAGCAATGTGTGAGACGTGTCTTTCCCCAAAGTGCAGCGGCTCAGTGGGACACGAGTGTGTGAGCGCCACGGACACGGGAGTGCGCTTTGGAATAACGAGCGTGAAAGATGTGGCGTACGAACATGGCGTACGAACATAGCGACCGGAGCCTGCGTGCGTGTGTGTGTGTGTTCTGGCGATTAAATAAAGTCTGATTCTTGAACGTTTGAAGTGTTATTGCAACAGCACCAACTGTGAGAGCGAGCATCAGGCCAGAGGGAGACTGTTAGCATTAGGTTAGCTTCAAAATGACTGCTCAACACCATAGACCCGCGGTTAGCGCGTTAGCGCTGTAGTTCTGCGCTGGAGAAAATAAAAATCGAATTTTTAAAAAAAGAAATCGCCCTAAACGTAAAACTCGAATTAATGATTAAAATCGATTAATCGCCCAGCCCTAGACCATCCCTTAAAGGTGTTTTTGAGAGGTCAGCTAATGCTATATGTTAGCATTGGCTAATTCTTATTCTGGGTCCACCCCCATCGGCCCGGGGTAGTATTGTAGCATGTCAGCGCACATCATTTTGGCCACTTTTGAGCCGGGACCCGCCCCCACTGGTCCCATCCCACAAGCCATTCATTTGAATAGGACGCCATCTTGGATCACTGGAGCTTGGTGTTCCTCCTGGTCGTCTCTCTAGGCGTGTCTCACTGGAAAGAGGTCCTGACAAAACCAAGGACACGCTACAATGTTCCGGATCAGTTTATCACATTTTAATTTTTGTGTTGATAAATTGACACCTTTTAATCTGTAGTCAGTCATCAATGACATGTTTGAGTTCTCACAGGTCTTTCTCCATCCATCCATCCATCCATTTTCTTCCGCTTTATCCGTTGCCGGGTCGCGGGGGCAGCAGTCTAAGCAGAGACGCCCAGACTTCCCTATCCACACACACCTCCTCCAGCTCGTCCGGGGGGAACCCAAGGCGTTCCCAGGCCAGCTGAGAGACATAGTCTCTCCAGCGTGTCCTGGGTCTTCCCCGGGGCCTCCTCCCGGTGGGACGTGCCCGGAACACCTCCCCAGGGAGGCGTCCAGGAGGCATCCTGAACAGATGCCCGAGCCACCTCAACTGGTTCCTCTCGACGTGGAGAAGCAGCGGCTCTACTCCGAGCTCCTCCCGTGTGACTGAGCTCCTCACCCTATCTCTAAGGGAGCGCTTGTATCCGCGATCTCGTTCTTTCGGTCATTACCCAAAGCTCATGACCATAGGTGAGGGAGGGAACGAAGATTGACCGGTAAATCGAGAGCTTCGCCTTTCGGCTCAGCTCCCTCTTTACCACAACGGTCCGATACAGAGACCGCATCACTGCGCACGCTGCACCGATCCGCCTGTCAATCTCACGCTCCATTCTTCCCTCACTCGTGAACAAGACCCCGAGATACTTGAAATCCTCCACTTGAGGAAGGACCTCTCCACCCACCTGGAGAGGGCAAGGCACCTTTTTCCGGTCGAGCACCATGGCCTCGGATTTGGAGGTGCTGATTCTCATCCCAGCCGCTTCGCACTCGGCTGCAAACCGTCCCAGTGCATGCTGCAGGTCCTGGTTCGTTGGAGCCAACAGGACGACATCATCCGCAAAAAGTAGAGATGAAATCCTGTGGTTCCCGAACCGGACCCCCTCCGGCCCCTGGCTGCGCCTAGAAATTCTGTCCATAAATACAGTGAACAGAACCGGTGACAAAGGGCAGCCTTGGCGGAGGCCAACATGCACCGGGAACAGGTCTGACTTACTGCCGGCAATGCGAACACAGCTCTGGCTCCGGTCATACAGGGACCAGACGGCCCTCAGCAGAGGACCCCGGACCCCGTACTCCCGGAGGACCCCCCAAAGGACACCCCGGGGAACACGGTCGAACGCCTTCTCCAAATCCACAAAGCACATGTGGACAGGTTGGGCGAACTCCCATGAACCCTCGAGTATCCGATGGAGAGTATAGAGCTGGTCCAGTTTTCCGCGACCGGGACGAAAACCACACTGCTCCTCCTGAATCCGAGATTCGACCATCGGACGTAGCCTCCTCTCCAGTACCTTGGAGTAGACCTTACCGGGGAGGCTGAGGAGTGTGATCCCACGATAATTGGAACACACCCTCCGGTCCCCCTTCTTGTAGAGAGGGACCACCACCCCGGTCTGCCACTCCATTGGCACCGCCCCCGATTGCCACGCGATGTTGCAGAGACGTGTCAGCCAAGACAGTCCTACAACATCCAGAGACTTTAGATAGTCAGGACGGATCTCATCCACTCCCGGCGCCTTGCCACCATGGAGGCTGCCAACCACCTTGGTGACCTCGGCCAGGGAGATGGAAGTGTCCGCCCCAACATCCTCAGCCTCTGCCTCCTGAAGGGAGGACGTGACGGGGGGATTGAGGAGAACCTCGAAGTATTCCTTCCACCGCCCGACAATATCCTCAGTCGAGGTCAGCAGCCCTCCACCCGCACCATACACGGTGTTGGCAAAGAACTGCTTCCCCCTCCTGAGGCGCCGGACGGTTTGCCAGAACCTCTTCGAGGCCGACCGATAGTCATGCTCCATGGACTCTCCGAACTCCTCCCAGTCCCGGGTTTTTGCCTCTGCAACAGCCCGGGCCGCGGCACGTTTGGCCTGCCGGTACTGGACAGCTGCCTCAGGAGTCCCACGAACCATCATTGCTCGATAGGACTCCTTCTTCAGCCTGACGGCATCCCTTACTGCCGGTGTCCACCACCGGGTTCGGGGATTGCCGCCGGGACCAGCACCAGAGACCTTGCGACCACAGCTACGAGCCGCCGCATTGGCGATAGAGGAAGAGAACATGGTCCACTCGGACTCGATGTCCCCCTCCTCCGCCGGGACCTGGGAGAAGCTCTCCCGGAGGTGTGAGTTGAAAGTCCGTCTGACAGGGGGCTCCGCGAGACGTTCCCAGCAAACCCTCACTATACGCTTGGGTCTGCCAGGTCTGACCGGCTTCTTCCCCTGCCAGCGGATCCAACTCACGACCAGGTGATGATCGGTTGACAGCTCCGCCCCTCTCTTTACCCGAGTGTCCGAGACACGCGGTCGAAGGTCAGATGATACGACAACAAAGTCGATCATCGACCTCCGGCCTAGGGTGTCCTGGTGCCACGTGCACTGGTGGACACCCTTGTGCTCGAACATGGTGTTTGTGATGGACAGGCCGTGACTGGCACAGAAGTCCAACAACTGAACACCGCTCGGGTTCAGATCAGGGGGGCCGCTCTTCCCGATCACCCCTCTCCAAGTGTCACTGGCATTTCCCACATGGGCGTTGAAGTCCCCCAGGAGAATAACGGAGTCCCCGGGCGGTGCACTGTCCAGTACCCCTCCCAAGGACTCCAAGAAGGCCGGGTACTCTGCACTACCGTTAGGCCCGTAGGCCGTCACAACAGTGAGAGACTTGTCCCCCACCCGGAGGCGGAGGGACGCGACCCTCTCATTCACCGGGGAGAACTCCATCACGTGGCGGCTGAGATGGGGGGCAATGAGTATGGCCACCCCAGCTCGCCGCCTCTCCCCGCGGGAAACACCAGAAAAGTGGAGCGTCCAACCCCTCTCAAGGAGTTGGGTTCCAGAGTCCAAGCTGTGTGTGGAGGTGAGGCCGACTATCTCTAGTCGGTATCGCTCAACCTCCCCCACAAGCTCGGGCTCCTTCCCCCCCAGTGAGGTGACGTTCCACGTCCCAACAGCCAGATGTTGGGTGTGTGGACTGGGTCGTCGAGGTCGCCGCCTTCGACCGCTGCCCAGTCCTCGCTGCACCACGCCACCACGGACCCCTCTGCAGGTGGTGGGCCCACAGGAGGGACTGCCCACGTCATCCCTTCGGGCTGAGCCCGGCCGGGCCCCGTGGGCTAAGGCCCGGCCACCAGGCGCTCGCTTGCGAGCCCCGACCCCAGGCCTGGCTCCAGGGTGGGGCCCCGGCTGCGCCATGCCGGGCGACGTCACGGTTTTTGTTGTCGTGCTGTCCATGGTTTGCTTCGGACTGCGCTTCGTCTGACTCGTCACTTGAGACCTGTCTGCCATGGGAGGCCCTACCAGGGGCATGAAGCCCCAGACAGCATAGCTCCCAGGATCATCCGAGTGCTCAAACTCCCCCACCACGTTAAGGTGGCAGTCCAAGGGGGACAGGTCTTTCTCAGTATTCATAATGTTGCCTCTGTTTTCAGATACATCACGGCTCTGACTGACTCTGACGATGAGGAGGAGGCTGTGGCTGAGAAGCCTGAGGAAGAGCGCCCCCTGGAGGACCCTGTCTGTGCTCTGTTCGAGAGGATCGACCGCCTGCACCAGGGACCGGAGTCCGACAAGAGAGAGAGCCTCAGTCTGCTGCTGCAACAGAGAGAACAGGTCCCACAGCTCTCCCTCTGTCTCTCTCTCTCTGTCTGTCTCTGTCTCTCCCTCTGTCTCTTTGTCTCTCTTTCTCTGTCTGTCTCTCTCTTTGTGTCCCTGTCTCTGTCTCTCCCTCTGTCTCTCTCTCTCTCCCTGTCTCTCCCTCTGTCTCTCTCTGTCTGTCTCTCTCTCTCTCTCTGTCTCTCTCTCTGTGCTATATTGAGATGTGTGGAATATTGGGGCTGGTTCATGAAAATACATATACAAATACACCCAAAAAAATCACACATGAATAAGAACAGACTTACAGAAATAAAACAGCTTATAAAAACATTAACAGATTCAGATTGATGCTTTTTAGATTCTATTGTCTACATAAGTAGACAATAGAAGAACCCACAACTTAGATTTTGTTTACATTTATTTCTGTACTGCCTTAAATCACAACAGCTGTTATCCCGGTGGACTCTAAAAAGCTGTATTTGCCAACAACAGATCAGAATCAAATTTAATGGTTCAAAAAACGCATAGAGACATTGGTCCATCAGAGGCAGAGACCAATGTCCATAAATATTGATAAATGTTCGTAAATGTCCTCAGACCCTTCTGCATCATCAAAGAACCACTGAAAAGCATTGTGTAAAATATGTTTGTTTGACCTTCCTGATGATGTGCTGTTGCAACAATAATCCTGTATGTCATTGGTAATTCGATACCAAACATGTGATACATATTCATAAAGAACCAACTCATATTTCTTAATAACAGTATGATCATGCTTCATAACCAAAAGAAGATTGACAAAGAAAATCCTGCTTCTCTAATATGTCAATAAATGTGCGTATAATTCCGTCTGTGTTTTTTACAGCTGGGACAGAACTCCAGTTTCTTGTGGCGTCTGACTCGCGCCTACAGCGACGTCCACGACTTCTGCTGCAGCCTGGAGGAGAAGAAGCAGCACGCCGAAGACGGTAACTCTAAATCAAGACTAAGACTGCTTTGTTGGGACTAATAAGGAGGATGCAAACACAGCAGTAAAGTTGTAAAAGTGTTGATATCGAGAACTCTTTGAGTCAAGGATCTTTGTGAAAGCTTTTAAGAATAAGTGTTACGTGTTTCATATGGAAGAATTTGCATTATAGAATCACATGTGGCTCTGTCGCTTGAATTAGTCATTTTGTCCCAGAGTTAATCTAGAGGGCTATGGGGAGACCAGAGAGAGACCAGAGAGAGACCAGAGAGAGAGACCAGAGAGAGAGACCAGAGAGAGAGACCAGAGAGAGAGACCAGAGAGAGAGACCAGAGAGATAGACCAGAGAGATAGACCAGAGAGATAGACCAGAGAGAGAGACCAGAGAGAGAGACCAGAGAGAGAGACCAGAGAGAGAGACCAGAGAGAGAGACCAGAGAGAGAGACCAGAGAGAGAGACCAGAGAGAGAGACCAGAGAGAGAGACCACAGAGAGAGACCAGAGAGAGAGACCACAGAGAGAGACCACAGAGAGAGACCACAGAGAGAGACCAGAGAGAGAGACCAGAGAGAGAGACCAGAAAGAGAGAGACCAGACAGAGGGAGACCAGACAGAGAGAGACCAGAGAGAGAGACCAGAGAGAGAGACCAGAGAGAGAGACCAGAGAGAGAGACCAGAGAGAGAGACCAGAGAGAGAGACCAGAGAGAGAGACCAGAGAGAGAGACCAGAGAGAGAGACCAGCGAGAGAGACCAGCGAGAGAGACCAGCGAGAGAGACCAGCGAGAGAGACCAGCGAGAGAGACCAGACAGAGAGACCAGACAGAGAGACCAGACAGAGAGACCAGAGAGAGAGACCAGAGAGAGGGACCAGAGAGAGAGAGACCAGAGAGAGAGACCAGAGAGAGAGACCAGAGAGAGAGACCAGAGAGAGAGACCAGAGAGAGAGACCAGAGAGAGAGACCAGAGAGAGAGACCAGAGAGAGAGACCAGAGAGAGAGACCAGAGAGAGAGACCAGAGAGAGAGACCAGAGAGAGAGACCAGAGAGAGAGACCAGAGAGAGAGACCAGAGAGATAGACCAGAGAGAGAGACCAGAGAGATAGACCAGAGAGAGAGACCAGAGAGAGAGACCAGAGAGAGAGACCAGAGAGAGAGACCAGAGAGAGAGACCAGAGAGAGACCACAGAGAGAGACCACAGAGAGAGACCACAGAGAGAGACCACAGAGAGAGACCACAGAGAGAGACCACAGAGAGAGACCACAGAGAGAGACCAGAGAGAGAGACCAGAGAGAGACCAGAGAGAGAGACCAGAAAGAGAGAGACCAGACAGAGGGAGACCAGACAGAGAGAGACCAGAGAGAGAGACCAGAGAGAGAGACCAGAGAGAGAGACCAGAGAGAGAGACCAGAGAGAGAGACCAGAGAGAGAGACCAGAGAGAGAGACCAGAGAGAGAGACCAGAGAGAGAGACCAGAGAGAGAGACCAGAGAGAGAGACCAGACAGAGAGACCAGAGAGAGAGACCAGAGAGAGAGACCAGAGAGAGAGACCAGCGAGAGAGACCAGACAGAGAGACCAGACAGAGAGACCAGACAGAGAGACCAGACAGAGAGACCAGAGAGAGAGACCAGACAGAGAGACCAGACAGAGAGACCAGACAGAGAGACCAGACAGAGAGACCAGACAGAGAGACCAGACAGAGAGACCAGAGAGAGAGACCAGAGAGAGGGACCAGAGAGAGAGACCAGAGAGAGAGACCAGAGAGAGAGACCAGAGAGAGAGACCAGAGAGAGAGACCAGAGAGAGAGACCAGAGAGAGAGACCAGAGAGAGAGACCAGAGAGAGAGACCAGAGAGAGGGACCAGAGAGAGGGACCAGAGAGAGGGACCAGAGAGAGGGACCAGAGAGAGGGACCAGAGAGAGGGACCAGAGAGAGGGACCAGAGAGAGGGACCAGAGAGAGGGTCCAGCGAGAGAGAGACCATTATCTGTATATTAGTACATTCCCACACACAGTAAGCAGAGACCCAGGGGTTGGCAGCACAATGACAGCTCAGTTCTCGTCTTACAGTGACTCTAGAGAAACGACAGAACCTTCTGTAATAACACTGTTGTCATGTGATTTAGCAAAACTGAAACTGGACCAACCAGTTATTCTCATCATCGTAATGAGAGTCATAAAAAGCAGCTCTGTCTTTCAGCACATGAAACTTGACATGTCGCACGGATCACTGGGCCGCTGAGTGACGAGAGACTTCCTTCCTGGATATTCAGACCTCAGTTTTATTTAGATTCTACTGTAGTCATGTTTTATCAATGTACTGTCATTTTTAATCACATCAATTGAATTTTTATTGACCCAAATCACAACAAGACGTCTCAGAACCGCCTCCTGCCAAGCAACAGACTGGGGACTAGTCCTCGGGTCCAGGGAGTCCAGGGTTTCAGGCTGGGGACTAGTCCTCGGGTCCCAGGAGTCCAGGGTTTCAGGCTGGGGACTAGTCCTCGGGTCCCAGGAGTCCAGGGTTTCAGACTGGGGACTAGTCCTCAGGTCCCAGGGAGTCCAGGGTTTCAGACTGGGGACTGGTCCTCAGAACCAGGGGCTGCATGGTTTCAGACTGGGGACTAGTCCTCAGAACCAGGGAGTCCAGGGTTTCAGACTGGGGACTGGTCCTCAGAACCAGGGGCTGCATGGTTTCAGACTGGGGACTAGTCCTCAGAACCAGGGGCTGCATGGTTTCAGACTGGGGACTAGTCCTCAGAACCAGGGGCTGCATGGTGTCAGACTGGGGACTAGTCCTCAGAACCAGGGGCTGCATGGTGTCAGACTGGGGACTAGTCCTCAGAACCAGGGGCTGCATGGTGTCAGACTGGGGACTAGTCCTCAGAACCAGGGGCTGCATGGTTTCAGACTGGGGACTTGTCCTCAGAACCGGGGGCTGCATGGTTTCAGACTGGGGACTAGTCCTCAGAACCAGGAGCTGCATGGTGTCAGACTGGGGACTAGTCCTCAGAACCAGGGGCTGCATGGTTTCAGACTGGGGACTAGTCCTCAGAACCAGGGGCTGCATGGTGTCAGACTGGGGACTAGTCCTCAGAACCAGGAGCTGCATGGTGTCAGACTGGGGACTAGTCCTCGGGTCCAGTGAGTCCAGGGTTTCCTCTCCCATCAGTGTGTTCATGGTACTCCAGTTTCCCCTACCGCGACCCCGCTCTGTGTGGAGACAAATGACCACATTTGTAAAACTCTTTGTGACTCGGGTCTGTGAAAGGTGCTCTATAAATTAAAATTAATACCAACCCAGGAATTTCACACCATAAAATCCGTCTTGTCATCTTGTTTTTTTGCCAATGTTTGTTCAATGTGACCGAATATAGCAGTTATTTGGCCAAGACAGAAAACAGTTTTTTCTTGCCTGTTGCTCATCAGGGGTCTCTCTCTCTGGTCTCTCTCTGATCTCTCTCTGATCTCTCTCTGATCTCTCTCTGGTCTCTCTCTGATCTCTCTCTCTGGTCTCTCTCTGGTCTCTCTCTTACTGGTCTCTCTCTGGTCTCTCTCTGGTCTCTCTCTTACTGGTCTCTCTCTGGTCTCTCTCTTGTCTCTCTCTCTGGTCTCTCTCTCTGGTCTCCTTCTGGTCTCTCTCTTGTCTCTCTCTCTGGTCTCTCTCTCTGGTCTCCTTCTGGTCTCTCTCTTGTCTCTCTCTCTGGTCTCTCTCTCTGGTCTCTCTCTCTGGTCTCTCTCTCTTGTCTCTCTCTCTGGTCTCTCTCTCTGGTCTCCTTCTGGTCTCTCTCTTGTCTCTCTCTCTGGTCTCTCTCTCTGGTCTCTCTCTCTGGTCCCTCTCTCTGGTCTCTCTCTGGTCTCTCTCTTTGGTCTCTCTCTCTCTGGTCCCTCTCTCTGGTCTCTCTCTGGTCTCTCTCTCTGGTCTCTCTCTCTGGTCTCTCTCTCTGGTCTCTCTCTGGTCTCTCTCTTTGGTCTCTCTGGCCTCTCTTTGGTCTCTCTTTCCGGTCTCTCTCTGGTCTCTCTCTTTGGTCTCTCTGGCCTCTCTTTGGTCTCTCTTTCTGGTCTCTCTCTGGTCTCTCTCTCTGGTCTCTCTCTCTGGTCCCTCTCTCTGGTCTCTCTCTGGTCTCTCTCTTTGGTCTCTCTCTCTGGTCCCTCTCTCTGGTCTCTCTCTCTGGTCTCTCTCTTTGGTCTCTCTGGCCTCTCTTTGGTCTCTCTTTCCGGTCTCTCTTTCCGGTCTCTCTCTGGTCTCTCTCTTGTCTCTCTCTCTGGTCTCTCTCTTTGGTCTCTCTCTCTGGTCTCTCTCTGGCCTCTCTTTGGTCTCTCTTTCCGGTCTCTCTCTGGGAACCCTTTTATTTTGACACAATCCTGTCTTTCCCTTGGTAAAAAGCCAACACTGGTCTAAACAACACTATTGTCCCTGGTCAACACTTTTTCACTTTTCAGTCTGAAAAAGCTGATCTACTGTAAAGCTGTGACAGAGGCCAAACATACATGCACGTGAAAACCAGACTGTTAGGAGAGCTAGGAACTAAATATCACTATGAATTTTAAGACATATTTCTATATTTTGAATGCTGAAACTTTGGGACTCCAGCTTTGAAACCATGGATGGATGGATGGATGGATGGATAGAAAAGTTACAGTAAAAATGTGACAGAGACCAATAATGACCTTTAGAATCGCTAACAGCAGGAGCTAGCATACTAAACTGTATCTGTATCAGTCATAACCATCATTTTTGACTAAAGATTAGATTCATTTTAGAGAAAAGTTCCAACCACTAATCTGAGTTTATGGTTTAAATTGAAGCCGACTTTCCACCTCCCCCTGTAATTATCGTCTCTTTGCTTTTGTGTTGTCTCAGGGAAGCGAGTGGGTGCGGAGGCCGTGCAGCTGAACCCGACGTGCGCCCATAGCCATCAATGGTGCGTGTCACGTTTTTATCCTTCCCCCTCCTTCCTCCCTGCACTCACGGACACAGGTACTTTCCTTCTGAATCCTGAGTGACGTCTTTGCCTCTGGGCTGTTCTCTGTGTGCAGCGCTTCTTACTGGAGCTAAAAAGGAAGAAATCAAAAGAAAAACTTTCACTTTAACAAGGGCTGCATGAGAGAGAGACCAGAGAGAGAGGAGAGAGAGAGACCAGAGAGAGAGAGAGGCAAGAGAGAGAGACCAGAGAGAGAGAGAGGCAAGAGAGAGAGACCAGAGAGAGAGAGAGGCAAGAGAGAGAGACCAGAGAGAGAGAGGCAAGAGAGAGAGGCAAGAGAGAGAGACCAGAGAGAGAGAGGCAAGAGAGAGAGACCAGAGAGGGAGACCAGAGAGGGAGACCAGAGAGGGAGACCAGAGAGGGAGACCAGAGAGGGAGACCAGAGAGGGAGACCAGAGAGGGAGACCAGAGAGGGAGACCAGAGAGGGAGACCAGAGAGGGAGAGACCAGAGAGGGAGAGACCAGAGAGCGAGAGACCAGAGAGCGAGAGACCAGAGAGCGAGAGACCAGAGAGCGAGAGACCAGAGAGCGAGAGACCAGAGAGCGAGAGACCAGAGAGCGAGAGACCAGAGAGCGAGAGACCAGAGAGCGAGAGACCAGAGAGCGAGAGACCAGAGAGCGAGAGACCAGAGAGCGAGAGACCAGAGAGCGAGAGACCAGAGAGCGAGAGACCAGAGAGCGAGAGACCAGAGAGCGAGAGACCAGAGAGCGAGAGACCAGAGAGCGAGAGACCAGAGAGCGAGAGACCAGAGAGCGAGAGACCAGAGAGCGAGAGACCAGAGAGCGAGAGACCAGAGAGCGAGAGACCAGAGAGCGAGAGACCAGAGAGCGAGAGACCAGAGAGCGAGAGACCAGAGAGCGAGAGACCAGAGAGCGAGAGACCAGAGAGCGAGAGACCAGAGAGCGAGAGACCAGAGAGCGAGAGACCAGAGAGCGAGAGACCAGAGAGCGAGAGAACCAGAGAGAGCGAGAGACCAGAGAGCGAGAGACCAGAGAGCGAGAGACCAGAGAGCGAGAGACCAGAGAGCGAGAGACCAGAGAGCGAGAGACCAGAGAGCGAGAGGACAGAGAGCGAGAGGACAGAGAGCGAGAGGACAGAGAGCGAGAGGACAGAGAGCGAGAGACCAGAGATAGCAAGGAACCTGCACTGTACCAAATTACCTTCTGTTTTGTTCTAACTTATGAATCAGTGTTTACCCCTAGAGGCACACAAGGGTATTACAGGGGGTACTAGAATGTATTTTCCAACATTTACAACATTGAAAGTGATAGGTGGAGCAATGGAGCTACTATGACATGTTATACATAATTTTATAGCTGCATTGTCCACACAAAATGCATTTTATTCCAATATTTGAATCCAGAACACAATTGATAATAATCGTCACGCAAAGAAGGTAATAATATGTCTTTCCAGTGGTAAAAAAGACAACACTGGTCTAAAGAACACGCCAAACTATCGCACTGTTGTCCCCGGTCGACATTTTTGGCTGAGAGCTGATTGGCTGAGGGTGGTCCATCTTTTTAAAACAAAATTATTTATTGTCCCATTGGCAAATCTTGTTTTAAGGGAGTCAGAATGTGTTCAAATTAAGACACAGTTTGTCAAATTAGAACTATTTTTAGACTTATTCCTTACCACTTTTTAAGTTTTGATTCGTCTTTGTTTAGAAAAATCTAGCCAAATTCAATGCAAAAATGCTAAATATACTATATATATGAACGCTTGGTTTTTTCATATTTTCAGAGTAAATTCTTTCAGGTAGAGCTCAGTTATACAACACATTTTGACAAGATTTGGAATGAGAAGTGATATTCGGAATGAGAGAATGGCTCTGAGTGTGGCCTCCGTGGGCGCTGTGGGGATTTCCTTTTCGAAGCCTCTTTAAGTGAGGAGTTGCGTCTCTCTGTTGTGATCCCGGTTCCTGTTGGTCCCAAACCCGTCTGCTCTCGATAACATCACCTCAGCGCTGGAATGTAAACAGCGGCTCAGTCTGTGTCTTCTTCTGCTCCAATCGTATCTGATCTGACATCTGCTGCTTCCTGTCTGTAAGAGCTGCTGTCACGTCATTCAGAAAGAGATGGTTACACAGCGACTGTACACAGATGGACCACGCTAACCCGCGAGCTCAGTGAAGGCCAACAGGGAAGTGCTCATAGAGGAAGATTAGCTCCAACTCGCTCTGGCTCCTATTGACTTGCATGTAAAGAATTAAACTCCTCTTGTTTAGTAACTGTTTGGGTCACACCACTCTCTGTGATTCTGGTGTTTATATTGTGCTATTGTCTTTCTACATCTAAAAATCTAGATATAGTCGTAAATGGATCGACCAATCAGATGCCTTCATTCACAGGGGAAACTCCAGCTTGCCTTAGCAACCATCATAGCAACACGTACTTACTTACTTACTCATGTCTTCTTCTGCAGTGACACAGAAAATGCATCTATATAAGGAAGTTAGCTCCAGCTAGCTTATGTTCAAATCGGCTTCTTCTAACGCTATGGTGACGTTAGCACTCAAACACTCGTAATGCTAAGCTCTATGTTCACGGGTCAAATCTGAACAGGTAGCTAGGTTAGCCTGCAACCCAAATTGGTATCAGAAAATTAGCTTAAACATGTATCCTTACCGTTTTCAAGGGGCTGCTGTGGTTAAGGCTTGTGCATGTTCTCAGCATATCAGCATAGGTTTCCTCCAGGTGCTCCGGTTTCCGATACCACTTAAAACTTGTATGATAGGTCTGAATGTAATTATGTAAAGAATGGTGATGGTTGGAGGCTTCGATGCATTCGCCGTCTTGCTTTTGTGAGAATGGAAAAATGTTGCTGCTCCAGAACATTGTAAAGCGTTTGTGTGACCTTAGAATGTGAAATGTATATATAAAGATTACTTGCTGAATATTTCTAGTAATTTAAAAGTTTCCGAGCAGCTCATATGTGGCCTCTCCTCTGGCTCACTGGTTCACAGCGCAGATTGGGTGGGACTGGTTGTATTAATTTTATTTTTAAGATTTCTGATTACAAATAAAACACAATTGTCCTTATACAGAGCTCTTTTGATCCATCAGTTCACTCTTATCAAAGTCGAACCTGAAGTTTGGGTTGAGTTTGAGAACGTACTGCAAATTATGATACAATATGAGGTAAAAATTGCGTGAATCAAGTGGTTTTTATCCTAATTTTAGCACAAATTAGGTTAAAACAAGATTCTCCCATGGAACAAAGCCATTTCTTCTTATTTCAAGAACGGTTACTTAATTTTCTCATTCCAGGAGACATTTCTTCTTTTTAAAACACAATCGTTATAGCCCATTGTCCCATTGGCAAATCTTTCAGAGTCAGAATGTGCTTTTAATTAAGCAATTTTTGACCTATTTCTCATCACGTTTTGCAGTGTAGAGCATTCAGACAGAAGGGGGTTGTGTGTCTGTCCTGATTTTAGCATGAATGGAGCTAAAAACACCTCCAGGTCTGTTGCATGTTTAAAGAGAGAACACTTTGCACGATCTGTCTTCATGACGCAGACAAATTTTACTATAAGCTACAATTTCCTTTTTTTCTGTGTTTACTTTCCTCGACTCTATCATTTTGACGTTGCCTTGACCTGGGCTTAACCTGCGTCCCTCCCGGTTGCTGGTTGCCAGGTGAGTCAGAGGAAAATCCCCTTTTCCACATAATTATTCTGCCGAGTGGCTTTGACATTTGTACATTCTTCTAATAATGGAACTGCTCTCGTGTCCAAACCTGACTCCCAAATCTGCGACCAGTGCCTCCGAGTGAGAGCTGCCAAGTCAAGTGCAATTCTGAACATTTTGTGGAGAAAAAAGTAAAATTAAAAACCAAGAAATAAGCAGCTTTGTTGTATTTTCAGTCTTGACAGTGTTCAGAATATGGGTTTAGTTGGTGCGAGGACAGTAACGATAAGATTAAAACATAATTGATTAATGCAGGACCACAAAGATTTTATACTTAATACTTTAATAAGCTTAAGTTGAATATTTTAGCACATGGACCGGGACTGCCGCTGGGACACGGAAGGAAGCCAAAGGGACCGGACTCCTGCTGGACTCGAGGACACAGGGACCGGACTCCTGCAGGGACTCGAGGACACAGGGACCGGAACTGCCTGCTGGGACTCGAAGGAGCACAGGGACGCGGGACTCCTGCTGGACTCGGAGGAGCACAGGGACCGGGTCTCGCTGCTGGGACTCGGAGGAGCACAAGGACCGACTCCTGCTGGGACTCGGAGGGAGCACAGGGACCGGACTCCTGCTGGACTCGGAGGAAGCACAGGGACCGACTCCGGCTGGGACGCGAGAGCACAGGGACGACTCCTGCTGGGACTCGGAGAGCACAGGTACCGGGGACTCCTGCTGGGACTCGTGAGAGCACAGGGACCGGACTCCTGATGGGACACGGAGGAGCACAGGGACCGGACGCCTGCTGGGACTCGGAGGAGCACAGGGACCGACTCCTCGGGGACTCGGAGGAGCACAGGGACCGACTCCTGCTGGGACTCGGAGGAGCACAGGGGACCCGGACTGGTCCTGCTGGGACGCGGAGAGCACAGGGAATCGGACCTGCTGGGACTCGGAGGAGCAACAGGGACGGATCCGGCTTCTGGGACTCGGAGGAGCTCAGGGACCGACTCCTGCTGGGACTCGAGGAGCACAGGGACCGGACTCCAGCTGGGACTCGGAGGAGCACAGGGACCGGACTCCTGCTGGGACTCGGGGAGCACAGGGACCGGACTCCTGCTGGGACTCGGAGGAGCACAGGGACCGAACTCCTGCTGGGACTCGGAGGAGCACAGGGAACCGGACTCCTGCTGGAACTCGGAGAGCCACAGGGACCGGACTCCTGGCTGGGGACTCGGAGGAGCTCAGGGACGGACTCCTGCTGGGACTCTGGAGAGCCAGGGACCGGACTCCTGCTGGGCTCGAGGAGCACAGGGACGGACTCCTGCTGGGACTCGGAGGAGCACAGGGACCGGACCTGTTGTGGGACTCGGAGGAGCACAGGGACCGGACTCCTGCTGGTACTCGAGGAGCACAGGGACCGACTCCCCTGCGTGGAACTCGGAGGGAGCACAGGGACCGGAACACCTGCTGGGACTCAGGAGGAGCACAGGGACCGGACTCCTGCTTGGACCGGAGGAAGCACAGGGGACCGGACTCCTGCTGGGCTGCGGTGGGAGCACAGGAACCGGACTCCTGGCTGGACTCGGAGGAAGCACTGGGACCGGACTCCTGATGGGACTCGGAGGAGCACAGGGACCGGACTCCTGCTGGGACTCGGAGGAGCGCAGGGGACCGGACTCCTCTGGGATCGGAGGAGCACAGACCGGACTCCCTGCCTGGACCGGGAGGAGCACAGGGACTCGGACTCCTGCTGGGACTCGGAGAGCACAGGACCCGGACTCCTGCTGGGACTCGGAGGAGCTCAGACCGGACTCCTGCTGGAGAACTCGGAATCACAGGGACCGGACTCCTGCTGGGACTCGGAGGAGCACAGGGACAGGACTCCTGCGGGACTCGGAGAGCACAGGGACCGGACTCCTGCTGGACTCGGAGGAGCAAGGACCGGACTCCTGCTGGACGCGAGGAGCACAGGGACCGGACTCCTGCTGGACTCGTAGAGCACAGGGAACCGGACTCCTGCGGGGACTCGTGAGGAGCACAGGGACCGGACTCCTGCTGGGACTCGAGACACAGGGACCGGACTCCGGCTTGGACTTGGGAGGCACAGGTGAGGGGACTGAAAGATGAAGAGAACCGGACTCCTGTTTGGACTCTGAAGGAAGCACAGGGACCAGTCTCCTGCTGGGACTCTGAGGATCACTGGGACCGGAACGCCTGCTGGACTCTGATGAGCAAGGGACCGGACTCCTGCTGAGCCGAGGTCAGGACTAAACATGAGGATGCAGCTATCAGATTCATGCTGCAATTATCCATAACAGTCTTCTGAATAAATGTGAACAAGCTTCTTCTCTGTCAATGCCCAAATCCAGGTTGAAAACAGTTTATCTGTGCCACCAACGGAGGGAGTTTTATCTCCACTCTTTAAATGTACTGTATTATTTTATGATTTTAATACCCTGTGTGATGGTTTTTCTATCAAGTGTATGAACTGTGCTATTCATTAAACTTGTCATGCCTGGATCAGTGCATATGACTTACCTTTGTGGAAGATGCCTTTTATTTGGGGTTTTGTGTTTTTTGGGGGGGGGGGGGGGGGGGGGGGGGGGGGGGGGGGGGGGGGGGGGGGGGGGGGGGGGGGGGGGGGGGGGGGGGGGGGGGGTGGGGGGGGGGGGGGTTTTTGTTTGTGTGGTGTTGTTTTTTTGTTTGTTTTGTGGTGTGTGGGAGGCTCATCTGCGCTCTGGCTCAGCACCGCCCATCCTGCCGCTTCCTCAGAGGACCTCCAGCCACCTCCAGAGCCTCAGCCAGGGACACGTGCAATGATCCCTGCAACAACAGAGAGGCAGAGTGAGAAGTCCTGGCTCACCAAAACAATTTTATAAAAGACGTTTTAAAA
This sequence comes from Knipowitschia caucasica, assembly GCA_964034765.1. NCBI lineage: Eukaryota > Metazoa > Chordata > Actinopteri > Gobiiformes > Gobiidae > Knipowitschia > Knipowitschia caucasica. Next base: position 6,019,926 of record OZ035835.1, on the reverse strand, counting down.
ACGCTCATTTTGCAGTAAGATCATCGGACAACATACAACATTATTGCTGTTCAATTCAATGTATTTTTGTATCGCCCTAAATCACAACAGTCGTTATCATCGGAGGACTTTACAAAAGCAGTTGAAATCGCCAAAAAGAATCATACTCAAGAAATGCAAGATTAAATAACACAAGAGCCATCGGTTCCATAAGGGCAGAGACCAATGTCCATAATTATGATAAATTCCATAATGTGTAATGTTGCGTTTAGACGAAGCAAGCAAGGCAATATTTATATAGCACATATTCATAAACAAGGCAATTCAAAGTGCTGACCAAAACTAGAAAGCATTAAAATCATAAATTATCACAGAACATTAAAAAGAAAAGATAGAAATATAAAATCCTCAGTTGTATCACAGTTTAATCAGACTGGACCTTTAACCTGGTTTTATACATTTCAAGAGAGGAGGCCTGTCGCACATCTGCAGAAGACTGTTCCGATTTTAAGCAGCATGAACTGAAAAGCCAGCCTCCCCATGTTTAATTCTACTCTGGGGCACAAACAGAGTCCCATCCCTTGTGCTTCCTCAAGTCCGGGCTGGTTCATATGGACTAACATGGTCACAATACCCAACCCACAAGCAGCGTTTTCCGTCGATTTTTATTCACGGCGGGTGGTAATGACGTTCGGCGGAAACAGTCCGAGGTGTTGAAGCTGCAAGTCGCCGCCGGTGTGCAAGCTGCTACACAATGGCCGACACTGGTCATCTTCTCTGGGCCCCTACCTAGCACGTAAGCCCAGTGGCAGAACATTCAGCAGACACTCGGCTTTCACCGCTGGCTGTCTGCTGGTGCCCTCGAAGTGGTGTTGTTTCATGTTTGACAATTGGAGTGCCTTTTGGGGAAAGCCCGGTCTCATCTCTCGGATGATATCCACCCAACGTTGGCGGGTACATCCCTTTTGGCTAAGAATTTGGCCTGGCTCTAAACAGTCTGCTCGGCTCAAATGAGCTATGCAGAACTGAGGCCCCGGTGCAGAGCTGCTCTGCACAACCTCTGAGCCCCCATCTGTTCAGTTACTAGACCTCAATGCTAGTCATATTGAAACTGGGTGTGCATGTGTGTGTGTGCCTGTGTGTGCTCAGTTACTAGCCTCAAACATAGTCAGATTGAAACTGGTGTGGTTCCCCGCTTGAAGTCTAAAGCACTATATTCGAGGGAAATCTGACCTAGGTGTCAATAATACAATACAATACAATTTATTCTTGTATAGCCAATGTGGTCAATAACAATGTCAATCTCAGAGGACTTAACACAAACATCACAGGACTTAACAAAACCATTGAAATCACCATCACAGGTCAGAGTACATCAACCAGGTAAAGCAACACATGAAGAATACAGTATAAAGCACACACAGAAGAAAATGTCCATACATGTTGTAGAATGCCTAAAGTGTCCTGATCATCACGCCAATCCTTCTGTTGGACACTAACTGTCCAACAAGACCCTCCTGCATCGACAAGGAAAAACGCTTAAAAAACCCAGTGGGAAAAAGTGAGAAACCTTGGAGGAGAACTAGGGAAACCCACAGGGAGGGAGACCCATATGAGAAGGGGATCCGCTCCATCCGGACGGACAGACTAATGATCTAGGATCCTAAGCTAGCTACAGAACGTGGACCATTGGCCGCTGAACGTGGACAGGTCCGGTGCAGGACCGTAGCACTCGCCAGGCGGGTCGGGCGGGGCAGTCCGCAGTGGTGAGATGGAAGAGGCCAGCTCAGAGATCCCCCGTCATCGTAACCAGGAAACAACAATGGTACTAACGTGTGAATAGCAATGAACAAACTACAGTCGAAATCCTAAAAATGCTAAACAGATAAAGTAGGAAGGAGGAGAGGATAGTGCTCAAGTTACCATACTTCTCCCAGCAAACTGACTCCCTAGGCAGCGTGACTAACACTCTGAGGAGTGTAAACCTCTCCGAGTCTTACCTTTCCTAGCCGATAATGCTATACTAAAGAGGACTGTTATTAAACCTAGGCCTTGAATAAAGAATAACATACAGCATAATATATAACATATATATACTACATAACACAATACATTATTGAATAATATATAACATCAATATATAACATAATACGCATATATATATAACATGATATACACTACTTATTATATATTACCTAATTATATGACTAAATTATTGTAAAGTGGATTTAAGCCTGCCTTCTGAATGTGTATACCGTATCTGCTTCCTTAACATAAAGTGGGAAAGCTTGATTCCACAGTAAAAGGAGCTTGTAGCAAATGTCTGCCACCAACAGTGACTTGAGACCTTAGGGACCACCAGACGTCCTGGCGTTTTTGTGAGCGCAACGCTCGACTCGGTGATACGACACTAACGTGTCTGTGGAGATAAGAGTGGAGCCAAGCCAATTTATGCTTTATATGTTAAGAGAAGGATTTAACTTTATTCTGGTACTCCACAGGGGAGACCAGTGGAGTGATTTTTAACACCGGAGTTATGGTGCTCCCTCCGTTGGTACCTGTTAGAGATCCTAGCTGCAGTATTCTGAACGAGCTGGAAGCTTTCAAAGAGTCTTTAGGGTCACGCTGCGCAGTAAAGGCGTTACGTAGTCGAAGACCTTGAGGTGACAAACACGTGAATGAGTTTTTCCGGCGTCTCTTTTAGGAGGAAAATTCCTAAATTTAGCGATGTTACGTAAGTGGAAGTTCGCCGTTTTAAGGTTGCGTGGCTTTATATAACCTTGAAGGAGAGTTCTGGTCAAAATGACTCCAAAGATTCCTCACAGTGATTACTGGGTATTCATACTGACTTTTACGAGAGTAACCATCTGGTTAGTGAGGGAAGTCACGCAGGCGCTTCGGACCGAGTAGGATCACTCTGTCTTCTCCGGTTTAGAAGTAGGAAGTTAGAGAGTATCCACATTTTAAGGTCATTACTGCAGGCACGGAGCTTTTCTAGCTGATCTGTCTGATAGCTTCATCGACAGATTAAGCTGTGTGTCACTGCATACAGTGGAAATTAATTCCATGCTTTTTAATAATGGTTCCAGTGGCAGCATGTAAGAGTGGAAAGAGAATCGGTCCGAGACCGAACCTCGGCCCACCGAATTCCCACTCCAGGATTAAGGCGACAGTCTGATTCACATTGCGAAGTGATATCGATCTGATAAAGAGGATTAAAACCACCAGGGCTGTTCCTCTAAGACCTATAGTACATACTAGCCTCTGCATAAATGCTGGGTCTAGGTGTGCAAATGCAGCACTAAGTCCATAGGACCAGCACTGACACTTGTCCAGTATCGGCAGCTAGTAATAAGGTCCTTGTGACTTTGATTAGTGCCGTTTCAGTGCTATGATGAGCTCTGAATCCAGATTGAAAGACTTCAAACATATTATTTGTCCTGCAGGTGGCAGCGAGCTGCTCAGGCTATAAGTTTTTCCAGGATTTTAGATATAAGAAGGGAGGTTTGAGATCGGTCTGTAGTTTGTAAGTATTTTCTGGGTCCAGGTGTTTAGTTTTCTTCAGAAGTGTTCGATTTCCAGCGGTTTTAAAAGCTTGTGGGACATAGCCACATGTGTATGGATGCGTTTATTGATATTTACGATAGGCTCAATTATCAAAGGGAAGTATTCTTTGAAGACCATGTCGGACTGCGTCTAACATGCAAGTTGAGGCTTTTGTGATGTGAACCACAGAGATTCACCTCGTGCTTGGCTCACAGCATGAATTATTAAAGCCCACGAGAGTCTAGTGGGAAGTCCCCCAAACGATTAAAATGGCCCCCGCTTCAACCTGTCCACCACTAACACAGGAGCAACCTCGCTCCAGCTTGTCACGGATGGATGTCATTATATATAAAGAATTGGGAAAGTCGACACTGCTCAGTGATCTTGAATTTTAGGCTCGATTGCGCTATGGCAGTTTTGTGAGTTTAGCGACGGTAACCAAAACAAAAATCTACTGGTTGTTTGATGACGAGAAGAAACATTGGTCAGACTCACCTCTTTTGGCACCGATCTGCTGGGACTGGGACTCAGAGACATTTATTCTTACTTCATAGAAAACCCGGGACCCTTTACTCAAGAAGTAAAGGTCCGTACTCAAGAAGTAAAGTCCGTGGTGAAAATCCATTTCTCGTGTTTTTCACCGTGGTAAAGTGGCCCAGCATTTTGCCACGCATTAAAAGCGGGTTGCCTCTTTTTGCTGTTACTTAAGGTAAAGGGTGAACAGGAAGCCGCGGGGATGAGCAACCAAAATGCAATGTTTAAAATGAATCATCATTCATGAATGAATGAATGAGTGAACAAGTGTGCAGTGAAAGTACTTGCAAAACTTAAATTTGTTTATGAATTTTTATCCCCTCATCCCCCCGGCTTCCCGTTCTACGTTTACCGTAGGTCACAGCATAAAAGGGTAACCACTTTACCAACCGTTTTTTGCTGTTCTTTTCTGAAAGAATAAGAAAAAAAGTAGTCTGTCCTCAGCGTACAACCGACCACACAACAGGAACAGACCATTTTATTTAGTAAAACCTCTCTACAAACGTCTAAAACTAGCGAACTCTCTAGCATCTAGACAGCTTTCTATGCTGTATTTCCACACGGTCACGTGACCGGAAAAACTATAAACAACGACGTCACTCCAAGATCCTCCTATAGGGCATGAGTAGTTATGAGCACGAGCACCATGATTGACAGCCCTTGGCATCACTTGATTGGTTAAAGTGGACGGCATCGTGGATTTTGACCTATAGGGCTGGAAAGTCTCATCCCAGAAGCACTTCCGGTTGTTTGCTCGGATACAAAGTGCTCTGCTTTGTTTTTGTCTCTAATCATCAAAGTTTACGCAACGCGGGCTCATTTTTTAGGTTTCCCAAAGACCATCTGAAGCTGTGGGAAAAGCTATAAGATAAATCAAACAATATCTTTAAACATGGAGAACATGGATTACTCAAAATGAAAAAACACACATAAAAACTAGTATATTAGTATCATTTCATATTGTTGTTCCATAAACCATATTCCTCCTGTCAAGACATGGCTCAAAACTGAACACATTGTATCTCCCAAGATGTATTTACTTTGAAATGTATTGACTTTGGTTTTCAATTTCAACACCACAAACCCCCAAAACCCAAAGTCCATTCTCACGGTCCATTTAATCCCACCCCAACCTCCATATTTGACACTTCCTCTCGACCCCTTTTATGGTAATGACCAGAAATGTCCACTCTGCTCCCTTTTTAATTACTCTTCTCTGTCTGCGTAACTTCAGACGACAGACAGCAGCAAGCAGTAGTCCAAACGGGACGCAAAGCTTGACTTCCAGTTCTCAAATGTACCAAAATGTCACCTCCTTTTTATCACGTTCATTCAACTCGAACAAACAGCCGGCGCCTTCTTAGGGCCGATGGTTGTTTGGAGGTGGCGATGGCTGTTTGGAGGTGGCGATGGCGTGGAGGTAGTTTTCTCCCCACACAATGGAACATGGATGGACTTTGCTGTTTCAAAACTCTGGCAGTGGTGAGACATTTGTCTCAAAAACAAAAAGCACATTTGTTAATACATTTCAAAATCCAAACATTAGGTGAAGGGTAATTCTAAACCAAGAAAACAGTGTAAACATTTCAGAGTGACTTTTAAAACAAGAGTTTTCCCAAAAATGTGAAATCTCACTTTTCTCATTTTCTAGTTAGTGAGTTTGTTTTGTCAGTTAAGTTTGAGCTTAACAGACAAACACTTAAACACATAAAACACATGGACAAAGGACAGAAGAGGACACACACAGAACACAGAAGGACATGGACAGGACAAAGGCCACATGGCCACCCAAAATGGCGGTCTATCTACTTTTTGCAATGTCAAATTCCAAATTTCGAGTATTTAGAGATCTTTAAAAGTCCAATTTCAGTTTAGATATCAATTCTAACACATTCATTGGTAACTGGGCATCAAATGACCCTAACCCCAACCATTTTACAGTTAAATACATACAGGCGTTTGATCTAAAGATACTGACTGCCATCATTGCAAGCAGAATACAAAGCTATATTATAAGACTTGTGAAGCCAGATCAAACTGGTTTTATCGTCCATAGACAGGGGACTGATAATGTACGAAGAGCCTTAAACTTCCAAATGTAAAACAGAAAAGGAAGACCCCATCAATGTTTGGCAGTTTGGACGCTGAGAAAGCGTTTGATCGGGTGGACTGGGGCTTCCTGAAACAGACATTGAGACACATGTGTCTTCAATGAGACGTTCATTAGGTGGGTCCAAACCTTTTATAAAACCCCACGGTCATGTGTAAGGATTAATGGGCATTGCTCAAGTTTTTTTCCACTGGAGCGCGGCACTCGGCAGGGTGAAGTTCTTTGGCCCTCATTATTTGCTTTAAGTATAGCTCCGTTAGCCGAATTGAGTCGATCAAATCCTCTCATACAGGGAATAAAAGATGAATCCAATGTTCAACACAAATTGTCACTTTTTGCTGATGATATTCTATTATTTCTGGAAAACCCTATCACTTCTGTTCCAGCCTTGCTTCACAGTGTTAAGGAGTATAGTTTGATATCAGGATACAAAATAAATACAAATAAATCTGAAGCGCAAATGATTGTTGGAGCTTGGCCAGTGCAGTTGGATAATCTTGTCTCATTCAGACACTCCAAACAAGGGTTCAGATATCTTGGAATAATTCTGACTTCTAAAACCACAGTTGTTCTCATCCAATTATGACAAATTATTAAAGGAAATTAGAACTTTTGGGGAGAATTGAATGTATAAGGATGAATGTTCTTCCTAGATTTTTATTTCTATTCCAAAACCTCCCTATTGTTATACCACATTCTACTTTCAAATCTTTAGACAAATTAATGTCAAAGTTCATTTGGCAGAACAAAAGACCAAGAGTACGTCTTAAAATGTTGATGTCTTCTAAAGAATCTGGTGGCCTGAATATGCCTAACTTCAAATGATATTCTTGGGCTGCCCAAATGAAAGCTCTGGGGGCATGGATCAGTCGTAATCCGGATTCACAGTGGGTATCTATGGAAGAATATTCTGTGCCGGGGATCCCTCTCTCTCAAATATATGGGTCAAATATACACTGAAATGTTGGAATATGATCCAAAAGCAATGAAAGGAAAGGTTGCTTTATCTCGAGCTATGACTATTCATAGAAATATTGAATTCCTTTCATCTTTATCAGATGGCAGTGGCTTTCGGAGGTGGGCAGAGGGGGGTCTCCTGACCATGAATCAGTTGTTTTGAAGGAACAGTTATTAAAAAAATAAAAATAATATAATATATATTAAAACCTTTGCCCAAATAAGAGCAAAGTTCAAGTTGCCTTCAAGTAATTTATAGAAGTTTTTACAACTAAGGAGCTATGTAATGAAACATGATGATTGGGAGCTGATTAGAAGAGACTCTGCAAATATAGAGAAACATTTTATCAATCTGACTGAAAATGGTGGTGTAATGAAAAAACAAGTGTCCTTGATGTACAAAAAATGCTTATGGACATGTCAGATAACACACATCACCTGAAACAGCAATGGGAAATGGAGTTGAGTGTTACCTTGGATGTTGATGTTTGGGCTCACATTTGTTCTGGTTGTCATAAGGGTTTGAGTAGTCAGGTCTGGAAGGAGTTTTATTGGAAGATGAAAACCAGATTTTTAAGGACTTCGTTAAAACCTTTCCTAACCAAGAGTAACAGGACTGATAAATGCTGGAGAGACTGTGGATTTGTCGGAGATCAGACTCGCATATTCTGGGATTGTCCCAAAATACATAATTTTTGGAGGAAGATTAAGGACGTTTTGGAAAATGTACTGAAAGTGAGCACTTCTTTGGACTCCCAAATATTTTTATTGGACATCTTTCCAGACCATCTTACCCCTGACCAAAGATTTCTTCTTCATCTACAGAAGAAGATGAAGAGACAGAGAGTACTGCATGTCCGGTAAGCAGTACTGGAGGGCTGCTCTGTGCACCTTTTTTTTAAACTTTTAACAACTTTTTAGCGCGTTTTTATTGTTCAGTTTTTTAATATATCTGAGTGTTTTATCTTATTAATTCAGTGGTTTCAGCAAATAGCGCTTAGTCCCGACTGAAACCCACTAGTAGCACAGAGGCTAACACAAGCTAACGAGGACATGGAAAGTGACAATGAAATTGGCTCAAACATGCACAATATTAGTCGCCTCACCTTGGAGCTCCGTGAGAGCGACCGTGCCACCATTGCAGAACTACGAAAAGAAGTCCTTCGTCTCACCGCAGAGTTGAATGAGAAACAATCTCTAGTGTCCAAACTTTTTGAAGTCGCTGGTGGGCAGCATTCACGGCTTATGTCACTGAGCGCTGCATATTGTGACACTGTCGTGTGGGAGAGATCCGTCAGCTCCGGACCCTCCTGTTCTACACCTAAGCGCCCGGTTCCGAATAACGAGCCCGCGGATTCCGAGGAGCCATCCTGCGCCGTGGCCCATGTCCTGAGTCTGGCAAACCGCTATGCAGCCCTCTCCACTGACATCCCGGCCCCCTCAGCAGAATCCCTGGACACTGCAGCGTACTCTAATGCTCGAGGATCCAAGTCCACTACGAGGAAAACGCTCCTAAAGGAAGCAGTCCTCAGGCGAAAGAGCGGTCCACCGGCCATGTTGGCCTGTTCCCCTTCTTTGACCCCAGTGCAGCAGCCTCAGACTGGGGTAGCGAGCCATCATCACCACCGCTCACCTCCACCGGGTCAGCAGCAGCGTCCAGAGCCAGCCCCTCTCACCGCTCCAGCGTCCCCGAGCACACAGCGTGGGTCGCCTGTAGCTGAGAGTCAGCACCCCCGCTCCTCCTCTCCATGTGTTCAGCGGCGCTCAGGCTCGGGTCCTGCTTCGGGTGAACCCGCTGGTTCCGTCCACCGAGCTCCTTCTCCGAGGCCGCGTCCACGTCCACTCTTCGCCCCGACCACTCTGATTATTGGAGATTCCATCGTGAGACACGTCCGCTTCTTTAACGCGGTCACTCGCTGTATTCCCGGAGCTACTGTACCAGACCTGCTCATACGTCTCCCTCCTCTGCTTCAGTCCCTGCCTGATACCGTTTCCAAGGTAGTCGTGCATGTGGGAATTAACGACATGAAACTTCAGCAGTCAGAAGTCACGAAGAAACATTTTATGGATCTGTTCCACCTCCTTCAATCCTCCGGATTATCTGTTTTTATTTCTGGTCCAATCCCGACTGTAAGCAGAGGTGACTGCCTCTACAGTCGTGTTGTGGCGCTGCATATGTGGATCCAGGCTACATGCAGCTCTTTTAACTTTGTCTTTGTGAATAACTTTGCCCTTTTCTGGAAACGTTACGAAGCCTATCGTCCAGACGGATTACACCCAAACAGATACGGTAGCAGCCTGTTGATGGACTACATGCGCCATGTTGTTCAGCGTTCCCCGAGGGGGGCGTGACTGTTTACATCTGAGACACATACATGAAAACACAAGTGAACTGTTCATGGGAATGCTAAATTTTGAGAAAACTCCATGCTCTACTGTTGATGAATTGTATAACTCTGTCACCACCAGTGTTCTGACTGTTCTGGACGCCATTGCTCCTGTGACGGTTAAAATAGTTACCAGTAAGAAAAAGGCCCCATGGACTAAGGCAGACTCGGTCAGGGCACAGAAGCAAGAGTGCCGGAGGGCCGAACGGAAGTGGCGAAAGTCCAATTTCCAGGGCGATTATGAAATCTTTAAAGATGAGTTGGGTGAATTTAACCGGGTTCTACGTAGAACAAGAGAAATGTATTTTTCTGACATTATTGGAGGTTGCAGTAACAATTTTCGTGTTATGTTTTCAACAGTTGGTAGATTAACGAACCCCCCTGTAAAGTTGCCCCTAGAATTTTCCTCTAAATCTAGGTGTAATGAGTTCGCACAGTTTTTCGATGACAAAGTACAAGGAATCAAAAACACTATCACCTCCACAGCACGTATAACAATGCAACAGCCAGAGAAGCTTTTTGAGCTAACTCACTTTGCACCTGTGGATACTGAAACCGTCAAAAAGATAATCATGAGTCTGAGCTCCTCCACATGTGGCCTGGATATATTGCCCTCTAAATTTCTGAAGTCCGTCCTGAGCAGTTTGTTACCTTCACTGACACAAATAGTAAACATGTCTCTGTCGTCAGGAACATTTCCTATGGCCCTAAAAACAGCAGTCATAAGACCTCTCCTGAAAAAGAGCAGTCTGGATCCTGCGGGACTTCAAAATTATCGCCCCATATCGAATCTGCCATTCATTGGAAAAATTCTTGAAAAAGTGGCCTCCCAACAACTTACTGAATTTTTAACAATGAATAATTCTTTTGATATGTTCCAGTCTGGGTTTAAACCCCACCACAGCACTGAGACCGCTCTAGTGAAGGTAACAAACGACATTCGACTTCACACTGATGCAGGTAAAGTCACAGTTTTGGTCATGTTAGATCTTAGTGCCGCGTTCGACACTGTCGACCATGAGATCCTCATGCAGAGACTGGAGGACTGGGTTGGTGTCACTGGCACAGCCCTAGACTGGTTTAGGTCTTACCTGGAGGATAGGAAGTACTTTGTGGAGATTGGAGACTGCGTCTCAGATCATGTGGCCCTGACCTGTGGAGTACCACAGGGGTCGATCCTGGGACCTCTCCTATTTAATCTCTACATGCTGCCGTTAGGTCAGTTAATACAAAGAAACAAAGTGTCCTACCACAATTACGCCGACGACACTCAGATCTATGTCTCACTGACTGCAGGAGAACATGGACCACTGGATTTGCTCCTTCACTGTATCCAACAGATCAGTGACTGGATGCAAAATAATTTCCTCCAGCTAAATGCAGACAAAACCGAAATCATTGTCTTTGGTCCCCAGAAACAAAGAGAGGGCGTCATTTGTCAACTTCAGTCTCTCTCCCTACTTCCTTCAGACAAGGTCAGAAATTTGGGGGTAATACTGGACTCAGACCTAAATTTCAATAGCCACATAAAATCAATAACATCAACAGCTTTTTACCATCTGAAGAACATTGCCAAAGTTAGAAATATAGTGTCCAGGGCAGACTTGGAGATTCTTGTCCATGCATTTGTCTCCAGCAGGCTAGACTACTGCAATGGCCTGCTTACAGGTCTGTCCAAACAGACCTGTAAGCAGCTGCAGTACATCCAAAATGCAGCAGCTAGAGTCCTGACAGGAACCAGGAAGTATGACCATATTAGTCCGGTCCTCAGGTCTCTGCACTGGCTTCCTGTGGCTCAAAGAATAGATTTCAAAACAGCTCTGCTTGTGTACAAGTCTCTCCATGGCCTTGCTCCAGAATACATTAGTGACATGTTGGTGTCATATGAACCGGCCCGGACTCTGAGGAGCACAGGGACTGGCCTCCTGCTGGTGCCCAGAGTGAGAACCAAACATGGGGAGGCTGCGTTTCAGATCCATGCAGCTAACATCTGGAACAATCTCCCTGAAAATGTGAGGGAGGCGTCTACTCTGTCAATGTTCAAATCCAGGTTAAAGACTGTTCTGTTTGCCTGTGCATACAACTGAAGGATTTTATCTCCATTTCTAATGCACTGCTGTCATTTATTTATTTTTTTTAATTTCTTGTGTAATTTTGAAAGTTTTAATGGTTTTATTCTTTTGTGTGATTTTAATGTTTTAATTGTGTTTTAATCTTTTGTGTGATTTTAATGTTTTAATTGTGATTCTGGTGTTTGTTTTATGTGATGATTTGTGATGTGGACTGTGAAGCGCTTTGTGTTGCCCTGTGCATGAAAGGCGCTCTACAAATAAACTTTGATTGATTGATTGATACTCTTAATGACAGCAAAGAAAATGATAACAATTTGTTGGTTAAAACTTGAGCCGCCTAAAAAGACACCAAGGATCAAAGAGTCCTTTTTACAAAGACCCAAACCTGTAGGAGGAATGGGTCTGCCCAATTTCCGGCTCTGTTATTGGTCCTGTAATATTCAATGTATACCTTTTTTAAATGGATTTCTTAAACCTGATTGGGAACAGAGGAAAAATCAAGCCTTTTTTCCTGAAATCATTGATATATTACACATCTGATCTTTCTAAATTTAAAACTCAGAACCCTGTTGTGTCTCACTCACTGAAAATTTGGTCTCAAATAAGAAGACACTTTCAATGTAATCATGGGGCTAATTCACCAATATCTTCTTAAGAATCTTCTTAAATTTCTTCTCAAGTCGTTCTTAAGTAGATTTCTAAGAAGACCCTACGTGGGATTTATCAACGCGCTCGCAAGCCGCTGAATTATTCGCAGCTGTTCTCTTAGATTGATGAATGCCAACTCCTCGTAAGTAGAGCAACTACCTAAACCAAAGAGTTACGATGGAGCAAAAGAGTCACCCTTTTTTCTTCTTTTGCCAGACTGAGATTAAAGTCATAAAATTCAAAGTCAAAATATTATGAAAATACAGTTGAACTCGCAAAGGTATGAGATGAATCTAAACAAATTATGAGATTAATTAATTTAAAAGTAGTATGTATTAATTTAAATATCAATCTCATATTTTTCTTATTTTAAGAGAGAGATTTAATTTTACCCGTAAACATAATAATAATGCATTAGTTTTACGTATTGCTTTTTGGGACTTGTCAGGAATGAACCAGACAGAGACGGATCGTGGTGCGCCAAAACGATAAACTACAAGAGCAGCCACATCTGCCTTGGGGCGCACTGACAGCAGCGATGCAACAAGCCTATGTTATCAGCGCCTCCCACCACCAACCATTCACACACAGATTTATTCTAATGTGGGGAAAGTGTCTTGCCTGTGGACACAATGACAGTTTGGCAATTTACAGCTGCAGCTGTTGCACTGTGGCACCTGGTTCCCAGAGGTCTCCCATCACAGTACTAACCAGGCCCTACCCTGCTGAGCTTCAGAGGTTTGACAGGATCTGGCCTCCACCTGCAGCTTTGGTCAAGTACCTGAATGATTTAGTCACATGTATTTATCATCCATGTGACTTTGAACTACTCATGTCCAATAAATATTATATAACTTAAATTAATAATATAATAATAATTGGAACAACAGAGAAAAAAACTCAACTTGTCATGACTCCCAACAGTCCTGACAAAAAAAGGTCCCTTCATCCATTTTCTTCTACTAAGTCCATTTCTGGGTCGGGAGGTGGCAGTCAGTCCCTCCCTGATCCTCCTGCAGGTGAGGAGGCCACAGGAGGAGAAAAAACAATATTGTTTCAAATAAAAAAATGCAACCCACATAGATTTATAAAGGTTTTATTTGCAGAAAAGCAAAGACAAGTTAAAGAGATTCAGCTCAATCCTCATCTGAGTCTTGACATATGTCACACGCGTGACATATGCAACATACCTGTAACGACATTGGATTATTGTAAAACTATATCATGTAAAGTTACACGTTTTGACCAAATGTTATAAAAAGAAACTCAGGATAGTATTTTCAGACAGAGCTCATGTTGACGTCTCCTGCAGTTGTATTGTTCAAAAGTTTAAATAAAATTTGACGTTCATTAAAGGCAGTAATAAGACATTTCACAAGTGAGGACATTGCGGTGTCAACGTTGTGCACATTGATAATAAATGCATCTGTTTTATCTGTTTTTTTGGACACTCAAAGACGCTTCAAATGTTATTTTTTCACTTCATACACTGTGGTGATAAACTACTGCTGTCGCCACAGCTGCCCTGAGGCACACTGAGAGAACAGAGGCAACATGGGATCTCGTCATGGGATGACGAGATCAACTCTACATCCCACGTCAGGGACAAGGTTTGATTCTGAACTTTTTACTCGTTTCAAGAAGCCTTTTGTCCGACCATAACAGCAGCTCACAGAGACTATGGAACTGTGATTGAAATGGAAAATGGTAAAAAGTGTGTTTTTTATACAAATTAAATACACTTACCATTCTTGTGCATACATTTGAATCTTCATCATCTGTAAGACAAAAGTTTTAATCATTAGGTATAAAAATGGAACTAAAAGAACAAAGTACAATATCTAGCTTCCCCTTACCTGAGCCTTGTGTACTTGTAGGAAAAACAGTCAAAGAATTAACACTCATTTTCTTATTAATAATAAATAAAGTAAGTCAGATCTATCAAATTGTTTGCTCAGAGCACTTACATGTTGATGTTACATGTGCCTAAAGAAAGAAACAAGTTTTATTTAATGTCTGTCTTATGTTTGTCTGGATTGTTACAAAGGAGACAGAACGTTTGAGTTTTTCACCTCTTCGTAAGCACACAGCTGTCAGGACAATGCCCACCATCAGACCACAGAACACCAGCAGGAACTGTTTCCCGGTGGAGCAATCTGTTTGAGAGGGAATGTGTTTTAACACATACAAATACTTTTGAAGAGAAATAGTAACCTTTTCTTCTGTTTCTTCTGTTTCGCTGAAACTCGCCAAACTCACTTATGACCCTCCCCTTCTTTCCCCAGCACCTCTTATTTCTCGGCCGCACAAATGCACAGACACAAAATACAGGTCAAGCAGTTTTAATAGAATCAATAATACATTTGATAATGAATTAAAGCCTCAAGTGGCGTCGCAGCGCGCAAAGGAGGTGGCGCTGACGCACCATCTTCCTACAGCCCTGATGGGAGCGACACTGTGCATAATAAATGCCGATGATCAGTGACTGTGCGTCGCCACTGACACATAATGGGGGGTATTTGTTGTCGCCACGGCAACAAAGTACAAAATAAGCCATGGGTCTAATTGAGTTTTTGAATCAGGATGGCAAAACAGATTAATGTGCAACAATTTTGAGACAACTAACTATCTTTCTGCCCATGTAAAACTTGACTCAGTCTGTAGGGGGCACTAATTCTGCAATTTCATGATTTATACCTCAGTTTACCCAAACCCAAGAGTTGAACAATCAACTAAAATTTTGTGCTAATCGGACTTTTGCCCAATACTCGCACTTCCACCTCGCGCCCCTCATTTGCGTGTTCCCGATGATGGGTGCGAGTGCGTAGGGCGTCCCAATTCTCCAGGGAGGCCTTTGGCCCCGCCCCCTTTGCACCCCTGATCCACACTTCGCCGTAGTCTACATCTAAGTGGACTCTGGCGAAGGATATTGCCCATAATTCTTTGCGGTACACACCAACACGTCGGGAAAATGCAATTAAGTCTAAGTTTTGAAATTTAAATGCTGTATGTGTGTAAATAAGTTTTGCTGTTACTTGGAAAGAAGCATAAATGTGATGAAGAATTACGGACATTTTATGCTAACAATTTAATAACTTTTTGAATCCAAACATTCATATAACATCCAATTTAAACTTTACACTTAGTACAATAAACTTAGGATGTATAAAAACTGACCAGATAACCTTTACCCACATTTAACTTAAAATTATACAGCTACCTAAAATTACAAATAACCAATATACATTTATTTTAACGTTTGTGAAACAACTCATTAACTACTACTTTTGTTTCCCACAGGGTCAGACGAAATGACCTTTAATTTGATAAACTTTAGGGCTGAAAGTGACCATCTCTTGACGAGTCGATGACGTAACCTGCACTCAGTGTGCACTGTCCCAATTTTTTACATGCTTGTAACCTGTCACTCAAACCCTCGCGTGCACTTCAAACAAATGTTTCTTGACAGTAAATCTGCCGTTTATTTTTTGCGTAATGTCAATATTGACTCGCTTTCAAAAAAGCCTGGATATGATGGAGTTCTTTTCTCTTTTCTCCCTCCCCTTTTTCCAATTGCTTTTAGTTTTTTTTTGCCTCATCCATCGCAACGTCCTCGATGCTTCAATATGTCGTGCTTTGCATAGATCACAGCCACAGCTCATGCACATCACACACCGCTTCTTCTATTTAAAACAAAGCCTCACGGGGCTGATAAACGCACGGCCAAAGCTGCGCTGCTGCAGCCGGTGTGGCCACTATTCCGTTTTACAGACGTCTGACGGGCAGCAGCCTACGCGCATAAACGGAGATGCGGCCGGTGGAGTCCTGGCCTAAGATTATTGTAAAGCACACCTGAACCTACAGGACAGACCAAAAGTTTGGGCACACTTTCTCATTCAATGAGTTTCCTTTCTTCTCATGACTATTGACTGTAGATTCACACCAGGCTGTGTAAGGGCTGTTTGACCAATAAGGAGAGTGATGGTGCTGGCCTCCAGTTACTGGACCGGAACCCAGTCCAGATGGTTTTGGACCTGAACCCCATCCAGATGGTTTTGGATCTGAACCCCAACCAGATGGTTTTGGGGCTGGACCACAGAGTGAAGGCGAAACGGCCAAAAAGGTCTAAGCATCATGGGAACTCCTTCAGGTCCTCTTGAAGCTCACCAAGAGAATGCCAAGAGTGAAGCAGTATCAGAGCAAAAGGTGCTATCAATCAATCAATCAATCTTTATTTATAGGGCGCTTTTCCTGCACAGGGCAACACAAAGCGCCTCACAGTCCACACCACACAATGCACAAATCATCACCATTAAAATACAATTAAAAACACATATGTAATTAAAAAGCATTAAAATCACATAAGTAATTTAAAAACATAAGAATCACACAAGTAATTAAAAACAATAAAATAGTTAAAAACACAAAAAGTTACAACAATAAATAACAAGGTGTGTTAAAAAGATAAAATTCTCTAGTTGTATGCACAGGAAAAAAGAAAAGTCTTTAACATGGATTTGAACATTGACAGAGAGGCAGCCAGTCTCACATCCTCAGGAAGACTGTTCCAGACTTTAGCTGCATAAATCTGAAAAGCAGCCTCCCCCTGTCTAGTCCTGACTCTGGGCACTAACAGGAGTCCCGTCTGGGCACTAACAGGAGTCCCGTCCCTGCGCTCCTCAGAGTCCGGGCTGGTTCATATGGGACTAGCATATCATGGATGTACTTTGGTGCAAGGCCATGGAGAGACTTGTACACCAGGAGAGCTGCTTTAAAGTCTATCCTCTGGGCCACGGGAAGCCAGTGCAGAGACCTGAGGACCGGACTAATGTGGTCGTACTTCCTGGTTCTAGTCAGGACTCGGGCTGCAGCATTTTGAATATACTGCAGCTGTTTTACTGCATGTTTGGAGATACCTGTGAGCAGGCCATTGCAGTAATCCAGCCTACTGGAAACAAAAGAATGGATAAGAATCTCCAAGTCTGCCCTGGACACAATATTTTTAATTTTGGCAATATTTTTCAGATGATAAAAAGCTGCTGATGTTACCGATCCAATGTGGCTATTGAAGTTTAAGTCAGAGTCCATTATTACTCCCAGATTTCTGACCTTATTTAAAGGCCTTAGGGAGAGAGACTGAAGGTGACAAATGACGGTCTCTCTTTGTTTCTCGGGACCAAAGACAATCATTTCGGTTTTGTCCGCATTTAGCTGGAGAAAATTGCATTGCATCCACTCACTGATCCGCTGGATACAGCGAAGGAGTGAGTCCACCGGTCCATGCTCTCCTGCAGTCAGTGAGACATAGATCTGAGTGTCATCAGCGTAATTGTGGTAGGACACTTTCATACTTTGAATTAACTGACCTAATGGCAGCATGTAAATATTGAACAGGAGAGGTCCCAGAATCGACCCCTGTGGCACTCCGCAGGTCAGGGCCATATTATCTGAGACATAGTCTCCAATCTCCACACAATACTTCCTTTCTTCTAGATAGGACCTAAACCAGCTTAGGGCAGTACCAGCAACACCAACCCAGTCCTCCAGTCTCTGCATGAGAATCTCATGGTCAACGGTGTCGAAAGCGGCACTCAGATCTAACATGACTAAAACAGAGACTTTTCCTGCATCAGTGTTAAGCCGAATATCATTTGTTACCTTGACTAGAGCGGTCTCAGTACTGTGGTGTGGTCTAAAGCCAGACTGAAACATGTCAAATGAGTCATTAGATATTAAAAATTCAGTAAGTTGTTGGTAGGCAACTTTTTCAAGAATTTTTCCCATGAATGGCAGATTTGAGATGGGACGGTAATTTTCAAGTACCGCAGCATCCAAACTGCTCTTTTTTAGGAGGGGCCTGATGACTGCCTTTTTCAGGGCCATTGGAAATGTTCCAGATAAAAAAGACATGTTTACTATTTGTGTCAATGAGGGTAATAGACTACACATAACAGACTTCAGAAATCTAGGAGGTAGTACATCCAGACTGCAGGTAGAGGAACTAAGACCTGTGATTATCTTTTTAACAGTTTCATCATTGACAGGTGCAAATTGAGCTAGCTCACAAAGCCTCACTGGATGTTGCATTGTTACTTGTGTTGTAGAGGTGATGGTATTTCTGATACCCTGAACCTTGTCTCTGAAGAACTGTGCAAACTCATTACACCTGGATTTGGAGTAGTGTTCTAATGGCAACTCAACAGGGGGGTTCGTTAATCTATTGATTGTTGAAAATAGAACACGCAGATTATTGCTGCAGCCTTCAATAGTTTCAGAAAAGTATAATTCTCTTGTTCTACGTAGTACTCTGTTAAACTCACACAACTTCTCTTTTAAGAGTTTATAATCACCCTGGAGGTGCTACTTTGAAGAACCAGAATATAACACATATTTTCAGTTGTTTCCTACTTTTTTTAGTACGTACATAATTCCATATGAGTGAATTCATAGTTTTCATGCCTTCAGTGTGAATCTACAATTTTCATAATCATGAAAATAAAAAAAACTCTTTGAATGAGAAGGTGTGTCCAAACTTTTGGTCTGTACTGTAAGTCACTGAATTATCTCAGCAGCAGTGGTTGTCAACTCATGTAATTTAATTTTAATACACAAGATGTCGCCAGAATACTCCAACCTGCTACTGGGGCGTGTGTGAGAGTTGGATGGATTTATATCACTGGCGCAGACAGATGCACATCACACACAAACTGGACCAAATTCAAATTTAGTTCCACCAAAAAGGTAGAGAGGGCGCCACAAACATTTTTAGGCTCAAAAGTGAGATTTTATCTAATTTGCATTCAAAAAAGCAGCGTTTCCGTCGAATTGTTATTCACGCGGGTGGTAATGACGTTCGGCGGAAACAGTCCGAGGTGTTGAAGCTGCAAGTCGCCGCGGTGTGCAAGCTGGCTAGCACAATGGCCGACACTGTCATCTTCTCTGGGCCCCTACCTAGCACTAGCAGTGCAGAAGCATTCAGCAGACACTCAGCTTTCAACCGCTGGCTGTCTGGCTGGTGCCCTCAAAGTGGTGTTGTTCATGTTGACAATCGGAGTGCCTTTTGGGGAAAGCCCGGTCTCATCCGCTCGGATGATATCCACCCAACGTTGGCGGGTACATCCCTTTTGGCTAAGAATTTGGCCCTGGCTCTAAATTGTTCTGCTCGGCTCAAATGACGGTGCAGAACTGAGGCCCGGGTGCAGAGCTGCTCTGCCACAACCTCTGAGCCCCCATCTGTTCAGTTACTAGCCTCAGAAGCTAGTCAGATTGAAACTGTGTGTGCATGTGTGTGTGTGCCTGTGTGTGCTCAGTTACTAGCCTCAGAACCTAGTCAGATTGAAACTGTGTGTGTTCCTCGCTTGAAGTCTAAAGCACTATATGCGAGGAAATCTGACCTGGGTGTCAGACACAGTAACTTAATAAAAGTTCAGACAGACAGAAATAGTTCTAACAGTAGGGTTGTTAAATGTGGATTAATGAACGTCAGATCAATCTCGTCTAAATCGCTTCTCATAAACGAACTTATTATAGACAAGGGCTTGGATTTGTTTGCGCTCTCGGAGACTTGGCTCCAACAAGACGACTACGTTAGATTGAATGAGTGCACTCCTCCGACGCATGTTAACTACCAGAAAGCCAGAACTACAAGTCGCGGCGGTGGCGTTGCGATTATATCACACACCAACTTACTTCTTAGTCCCAAAACCAACAATGCTTTTCACTCGTTTGAAAACTTTAACACTTTCAATCACCTGTCCTGGGTGGAGAAAACAACCAGGAGTTGTATACCGACCTCCTGGTCCTTGTAGTTCCTAACAGAATTCTCTAACTTCATTTCATTTTCAAGCCCTTTATTGTCCATTTCTGGGTCAGGGTGGTGGCAATGAGAGCTGCCACCTAATGCTCATTGCACCAGTCCCTCGCTGATCCTCTGCAGGGGGTGAGTCCACAGAAAGATGGCTGCTGGTGAAACAGCCTTGGTCTTTCAGCGGGGGCTTCAGGCAAAGTGTCTTGCCCAAGGACACAACAACAGTAGACATCAGTGGGAGCAGTTGGAGTAGGTCCCATGGTGGGAATCGAACTCACAACCTCCAGGCTCAAATGCCTCTGCTCTACCAACTGAGCTACTGTCGTCATTTCATTTCATTTCATTTCATTTCATTTCATGAATGAAATGAAATGTGTGGACGACAGCACTGACAGCTTAAACAAAGCTTTCAGCGCCGTACTAGATGGTGTTGGTTTTACTCAGAATGTTGAGGAACCTACTCACATTCTCTTTATTCAAGGCTAGGTTTAAAACAGTCCTCTTTAGTTTAGCATATGGCTAGGAAGGTAAGACTCAGGGAAGGCTAAACTCCTCAGACTGTCAGTCAAGCTGCATAGGGAGTCAGTTTGCTGGGAGAAGTATGGTGACTTGAGCACTATCCTCTCCTCCTTCCTACTTTATCTGTTTAGCATTGTTAGGATTTTGACTGTTTGTCTGTTTCATGGTACGATGACGGGATCTCTGAGCCTGGCCTCTTCCATCTACACCTGCGGACTGCCCCGCCCGACCCGCCTGGGAGTGCTTCAGTCCTGCACCGGACCTGTCCACGTTCAGCGGCCACTGGTCCACGTTCTGTAGCTAGCTTAGGTCCTAGATCATTAGCCTGTCCGTCCGGAGGAGCGGATCCCTTTCTCATATGGGTCTCCCTCCCTGTGGGTTTCCCTAGTTCTCCCCAAGGTTTCTCACTTTTTCCCACTGGGTTTTTTAAGAGTTGTTCCTTGTCGATGCAGGAGGGTCTTGTTGGACAGTTAGTGTCCAACAGAAAGGATTGGTGATGATCAGGACACTTTAGCATTCTACAACATGTATGGACATTTTCTTCTGTGTGTGCTTTATATTCTTCATGTGTTTTAACTTCACCCAGGCATTATGTTTTGGGAAAGCATAGGCCCTTACCCCAGATGGGGCTCGGGCCTAAAAATGAGAAACCAGAAGGTGGGGAAGCATATCTGCAGTTATTTTACAAGGCTAAATTGTCAAAAATAAAGAGAAAATAAATGTAATCAGACTGAACTGACCTGTGCACTGAGGAGGAGTCTCTTTGTCTGCAGTCTTTGTCACTTTACTATCAAGAGGAAGATTAGTCTCCGAGTCATTGTGGAGAGGAGAATTATACTCTCCCTTAAAGTCTGCAAAGAAAACAGTTCATCAGTAAAAAGATCACGTGATACATTTAATTGTATATTGATCGTGTTTGATGGTGTTTACTTTTGAATGTGCTGGAAAACTGCAGCAAGTTCTAAGTGTCTCTGAAACAGCTGTTGTTTTGTGATTTACAATTGTTATTTTTCATTCTTTTTTCTACCTAGAGATGTTGCTGCAGTTCAGTGTTCATGGTTTTACACTGGTCCAGACCAGAGCAGAGAGGATTCATGGTTTTACACTGGTCCAGACCAGAGCAGAGAGGATTCATGGTTTTACACTGGTCCACACTAGAGCAGAGAGGATTCATGGTTTTAGTAAGTACGTTTTTTAAAATTTATATACCGCCTTTTCACTGCAGATCTGAGTCTCAAAGCAGTTTACAATTGTTAATTTTGGGCATTTGTCTCTCACTCCACACAGAGATGGGAGGGGCCAGTACAGGAGGCACATGCCAGAACTATTGGACATATTTTTAGTGGTAGGGGAAACCGGAGTACCCGGAGGAAACCTACGCAGACACGGGGAGAACATGCAAACTCCACTCAGAAAGGCCCTGGTCCGACCGGGATTCAAACCCAGGATCTTCTTGCTGAGAGGCGAGAGTGCTATCCACTCAGCCACCGTGCCGTTTTAAACGCCACTTGTTGTCCACATGCCGTTTTAAACGCCATTTGTTGTGTACATGCCACTAATCAGCTGTGGCAGGTGCCGGTGCCACAAAAGGAGCCTGCCCTTACTGCAAAAATAGCGCCCACAATAAATTTGTGAATGAACGCATCTGCACATGCGTCAGCTGCACGAGTCCCATTCATTTGAACGAGTGACTTCAAAAATTCACAGCGACTAAACTAGACTGGTCCAAAACACTCCCCTCAGCATTGACACACATGTGGAACAGAGCTTTCGGCCAAAAGCCAACTTTTGGACCATCCTGTAAAGACGTTTTCGAGAGGTCTGCCAATGCTATATGTTAGCATTGGCCAATTCTTATTCCATGTCCACCCCCATCGGCTCGGGGTGGTACTGCAGCATGTCAGCGCACGTCATTTTGGCCACTTTTGAGCCGGGATCCGCCCCCATTGGGTTTTACATTGGTCCAGACCAGAGCAGAGAAGATTCATGGTCCGAACCAAGCAGATCATCCGAAAATCCACTGGAGGAATGCTAACTTTTTGAAAAATGCTAATGAAGCATTTAGCATTTTACTTTGGACTATGAGCAGAGAACGACGGGTCACCTTTTGACCCGTCCTTCTCCACCCAGAGGCTACTCCACCTCTGCTGCTGTGACCTGAAGGTGTTGCTGATCATTACTATCGTTATCCTTGTCAATGATCAATTTGTATCTTTATTTTTTCTGCTACTGGACACAAGAATTTCACCTAAGGGATCCATAAAGTATCTTTCTGTCTATCTGTCTTAATATCATTTTACCGGAAAAATATTAAAGGTCATGGTAAACCTGAGAGCAGTTTCTGTAAGCGTTAATGTAATCACAGTTGATGACTTTTCTCTTTTTGTCATTAAAAAGGGTCAACACTTTAACCTCTGCAATATAAAACTGGCAAATTATTTGGTTATTTTACATTTGTCCATTGGAGCAATATGTGTACATTCCAAAATCCAGGAGTAAAGGTACAGGGTAGAGACAGGAGCAGTGCAGGTCACCAGGACCACCTTACCATGTTTTCCTGCAGTAATTTCTGGTTTTGCACCTGAAAGAAAAATATACATTTATGTAAAAAAGCGGTCACATGATAATTTAGAATCGTTGTTTTATAAAACCAAACAGTAAAGTGGTCACAGTTAATACAACCCTTCCCTACCCTACTCTACTCTACCCTACTCCACCCTACTCTACTCTACCTTTCCCTACTCTACCCTACACTACTCTACCCTACCCTACTCTACTCCACCCTACTCTACCTACTCTGCCCTACCCTACTCTACCCTACCCTACTCCACCCTACTGTACCCTACCCTACTCCACCGCACTCTACCCTACCCTCTTCCACCCTACTGTACTCTACCGTACTCCACCCTACCCTACCTTACTCTACCCTACTAATCTACTCTTCCCTGATAGGAAGTGTTTCCACCTGCCCTGTTTAATCAGTACCAGCTCCTTCTTCAGTCCCTCTTGGTCCTGGATCCGTCCAGAATGAGATGATACTAAAGTGTTCTAACTGACAGTGATATGTCAGAGTGCTCCTGGAAGCCATGGTTACCAAGGAATTTCCCTGGATACTAGTTTGTTGTAGGTAGATTGCTAGGATATGGTACCATTTTGTTTTGTTTAATTAACAGGACATTGCACAATATATGTATTGTTCAGAGCGGACAAGAGTACAAGTTGATTTTCATACGTAGTACCAGATACATAATGGAAAAGCAAGAGTAGAGTAGAGTAGAGTAGAGTAGAGTAGACTTTACATGCGCTTTATACTCTTGTTTATTTGATGGCGTGGAATGATGTAAAAAATTATCTCAAAATTACACACACAAAAATCTGCAAGACCCCGTTAGAGAGAGGGACCACTGTACATTCTAAAAACCATCTAACATACAGTGCAAATAGTATAATTACGGAATTGATACCGTTCAAGAAATTCATGAAATTCAATCGCATTTATTTTGTACAGCCCTAAATCACAACAGAAATTTTCTCAGAGAAAAGTTGTCGATTCCTAAACAACAGATCATAGAATTGGCTCAAACACAGAAAATCCAATAATAACAAACATGTACAAGGTATTGGTCCGTTGATAGTATGGGGGCAGTTAAATAAATACTGTTTTAAGGCCAAAATGTACAAAAAGTCTATTTCAAAGCTCAACTTTTTATGCAGTGTTCTGTAAATACACAGGAAACGTTTGTCGTCCATCTGTCCCTTATTAGCTTTTAGCAGGCCCCTGCTAAAAGCCCTTATTAGCTTTTAGCAGGGGCCTGATGACTGCAGTTTAATACAATACACACATGTTCTCTCATAATAAATATTGTATACTCACTTATGAACAAAAGAAGTAGCAGACTCAGTGGCATGCTGACCGGACTGAACATCAGACCATCAGACCTCTCTGGTTTTAAGAGCTCCGGAAACCACCACAATGTCTACTTTTGAGAAACCTTGAGAAACTCTTCACACCGACCACAGAAGCACTCGTCTCTTTCTCAGTCGCTTTGGTGCATTTCTCACGTCATTCTTCACATTTGTACAACAGTTTGTGCATTTCTCAAAACAGTTAGTAAAAACTTCCAAACCTGCAAAAGTGTGTCACTTTCTCAAAAAGTGAATTCCTCAAAAGCAAGTATTGATTTCACTGGAACTGTCTGTGTCTCAGAATAATATGTCCTAACTCCAGTGTTTATGAACAACACGGTCACATCCCATGGTTTAGTCATGTTTTCATTGTCACACTTTACTCTCTGTATTTTCAATGCAAATGTGGCATGACGAGAGTTCAGAGTACAGGTTAAAATGTAGCTATTGTCAACAACGCCACCTAGGGTAGGCCTAGGACCCTGCACAAGGCAGACACAGGTTTGTTTCCGTTTTTTAAAGTGGTGGGGCAGAGACAAACAGAGACAAACCCAAACCTTATTACAAAAGTACAACATTTATTTTGTTGAAAACATTTTTAAGTTAGAAACATTTGGAAAATCATTATAATTGTCAAAAGCAAAAGGAAAATTAAAGCCGCAAGCGGCGTCGAACGGCCCTTGCCACACCGCGCAACTCCCCGCAGCGCGCGACTCCCCGCACCGCACCACGCCACATCGTGCCGCACCACACCGCCCCGCACCAAGCCGCCGCGCACAACACCGCCTCACACCACACCGCCCTACACCAAGCTAAAAGCTGCCCCGTGCCACGCTGCACTGCGCCACAACGCGCCATGCACCACGCCGCGCTATTATTTGGTCCCGTAGCCATAAAAAAATGTTTGTGAAATTGTAATGAATATGATGAGTTGAGTTGGTTTGGCTTCCAATGTAAAACTTTGACTCAGTCTGTAGGGGGCGCTAATTGGCCAAATTCAAATATTTCACTTTTACATGACCTAGACCCTAGAGTTGAACAATGTCTTAAAGTTTTGTGCAAATCAGACTTTGTTTGTGCAAAATTTTACGATTTTTTCGATCGTAAAAAATGGCAAAAAAAGATCACATTTTGCCGCTCCGCTGCTCGTACATTGTTTCACTGATCAAAAATCCCTGATGTCATTTTGAAAGTACATGTGTTAAGATGATGTGGAGCGATTTTGAGGCCAATCGGTGAAACGGCCGAGGAGGAGTTGCTTTCCAACCGACCTGAATGAAAATGTTTGCTTTTCATTTTTCCATTTTGCAGTGAAATTTATGGGCTTCCTGTTTGTCAGAGGGCTTGGCCATGGTAACATTTTTTCCATGTCTTGACTTGAGGAACATGTGTACCAAATTACATGGCTCTACGACAATTTTGACCTCGAACCCCTCCCATAGGCGTTTTTAAATTGGCTGTTGTAGGTGGCGCTATAGAGCCAATTTCAAAAATTTAACTTTCAAATGACCTAGACCCTAGAGTTGAACAATGGATTCAAGTTTTGTGCAACTCAGACTTTGTGCAAACGGAAGCAATTTTTCTATTGTCAAAAACTGAAAAAAATATGCCACTTTTTGGCGCTCCGCTGCTCAAACAACGTTTCACTGATCAAAAGTTTGTGAAAACAAAATGATGGTACATGTGTTTAAACGATGTGGAGCGATTTTGAGGCAAATCGGTGAAACGGCCGAGGAGGAGTCGCTTTGCAACCAACATGTGTGAAAAGGATCATGTTTCATTTGTCCGTTTTGAAGTGAAATTTATGGGCTTCCTGTTTGTCAGGGGGCGGGGCCATAATAACTTTTATTTCATGTCCTGAGATGAGGAACATGTGTACCAAATTTCATGCCTATACAGCAAACTTGACCTCGAAACGCTCCCATACTAAAAACTTTGACCCCATCTGTAGGGGGCGCTAATGAGCCAAGTTCATTTATTTCACTTTCAAATGACCTAAACCCTAGAGCTGAACAATGTATTAAAATCTTGTGCAAATCAGACTTTGTTTGTGCAAACGGGAGCAAATTTAATAGGGTCAAAAACGGCCAAAAAAAATTCACATTTTGCCGCTCCGCTGCTTGAACATCATTTCACTGATCAAAAATCGCCACAGTCATTTTCAAGGTACATGTGTTGAGAGTATGTGGAGCGATTTTGAGGCGAATCGGTGAAACGGCCGAGGAGGAGTCGCTTTTCAACCAACATGTATGAAAACTATTGCGATTCATGTTTCCATTTTGCAGTGAAATTTATGGGCTTCCTGTTTGTCAGAGGGCGGGGCCATAATAATATTTTTTTTCTTGTCTTGACTTGAGGAACATGTGTACCAAATGTCATGGCTCTACGACAAACTTGACCTCCAAAACCCCCATAGGGGTATTATTTTGGCTGTTGCAGGTGGCGGTGTTCTGGCTGACGCGTCCGTCACGCACCGCCACCATTTGCATTCACCATTGTGAAAGCATTTATTAGGCCCGAGCCCCAAACGGGCTCGGGCCCGTTTGGGGGCTAATAAATAAATAAATAAATAAAAAAGGAATTTTTTTTCGACGTCTCGAGCAAAAACAATATAGGTTTCAATGGCACCTGATAAATCATTTTAAAGCGTTTGAGTTTAAGCACGCAACCGTCACGTTGTGGTGAGTGGCCCTAGGCCCTTACCCCGTTCAGGGCTCGGGCCTAAAAACACATGCACACACACACACACACACACACACACATGCAAAGAACAAAACACAAAAAAACTAAGCAATCCCAAACTCAATATTTACAGTTAAAAATGTATAAAATTTACAACTGGGTGTCCAGGCGCTCCACAGCTGGAGCGACCCTGGCCTGTGAGTTCAACCCAGAGCAGCGGAGGCAGGAGGAGTTGCGCCGGTGGAAACAGCGCTCAGGATTTGTTTAGTGGCCGATTGGCAGTCTCCAAACTGCCGCGGGAGGTGCAGCTCGGTCCCGCTGAAGTGCTCCGCTGTGCGTAATTACGCACCAACTAAATGACAAGGAGGCTGACAAGGAAGATGACACCATGCTTACCCACAAGTAACGGCTGAGAAGCGGAATAGGCTCACGCAGCCCTTCAAAGATTGCCACACTGGAGGAGATGGTCACACTGGAGCAGGAAAAAGCGCGTGAGTGTCAAATGCGCAGCAAGTGGAGGTGTGAAAGATATGATAATGCGCACTCACCACAAAGAGCAGAAGGCCTTTCCCAGGGTAGCGCTCACACTGCACAAACCCCCATGCGTGCCAACAGGGCACCAAACTGCTGCCTGAAGTTTCTCACCAGCACAACTCCCACGGACCCAAAGGGGCTGTCACTTCCCGCAGGAGAGGGAAAAGAGTGAGATCCATCAGACTCTGGCCTAAAAACCCTCAGTCCTGCCCCTGCAATCCCCTGATCTGAGATTACATGGCCCAAGTACCCCACCTCACGCTGGAAGAATGAGCATTTCTCGAGCCGCACCTTTAGGCCCTCCGCCCTAAGTCGCCCGAGCACCACTTCCAGCCGCTGGAGATGTCATCGAGGTAGAGCAGCAAGGACTGACCCTGCTGATCCCCAAACATCCTCTTCATCAGCCGCTGGAAGACCGAAGGGTATGCGGTTAAACTCGAAAAGGCCGAAGGGGGTACAAAATGCTGTTTTGGGCCAATCTGCCTCGGTCACAGGGACCTAATTGTAGCCAAGTTGAGCGTTGAGAACCAGACAGCCCCAGACAGCGAGTCCAGTGTCTCCTCGATGCGAGGCAGAGGGAAAGCGTCCTCCTGCTTTTTGCTGTTGAGCAGGCGGTAGTCTACGCAGAGGCTTAAACTGCCATCCTTTTTTCGCACCAAAACGATTGATGAGGCTGCAGCTCTCCCGAATTACTTGAGCCTCAAGCAGCTGGTTGATGTGAGCCTTAACGGCCTCGTACTCCGACGGCGGGATGCGATGGTACCTCTGTCTAATCGGAACCTCGTCAACCAAAGGAATATCGTGTGAAATAAGGTTAGTGCAGCCCAAATCAGTCTCATGCGTTGCAAACACTGAGTCATAGTCCTGCAACAGACTCCTCACCCTGTCAGCGTCCTGGTCTATCAGGGCCGGTAGCTCCAATGAGGCTACTCTCTCAGGCATAGCGGGCCCAATGTTCTGAGAGTTCACAGAGGTCATCATAGTTCGATCCTCTGTAATGCCAGCCGGCAGACTAACAACCTGTGCCTCGCTGAGACTGCCAAGAGTGGTCCGTGGCTAGAGAAGAGCAGCCTTCGTCCCCACATTGACGAATATACGCTGTCCCACGAACCACTCGTACTAGGCAAGATGACACAAGCAGACCAGCAGGCAATCCAGTTTCCGGCGGCTCTAACAAGATATTACCTCCTGCAAACATCTCTGAACAAGTGCCAGCCACAAACTTAACCATTCCTCCAGGCACTCTGACTGCCGTTTCCCTCGAACCTTCACTGTACTTGTGGCCATATCCCTGTCCGGGCCAGCAGCATGGCACTTCTGTAATGCAATGACGACAGGTTGAGGTGCCTCCACTACAGCAGGAGCCTCAAAAAGAGAAGAGCCCAGTGTATGGAAAAGCTCTGCATAGCACCGACGTATAACATTCATCCCAAGATACCAGGAGCGGAATAAACTGCACCAGGGTGGTCCCTCACCACTAAAATCCCACAGCGTGAAACTACTTTGCCGCACAATTCCACATCAAGTTCTAAGTACCCAATATAGGGGATCTCCAGTCCATTGGCAGCCTTAAGCTGAAGCCAGCTGCAGGAACAAAGGCAATCTTGGCTCCATTCAGCCAACTGCCCGTGAAACAGACTCTCCGTAATGGTAGAAACCATGGAACCAGTATCCACCAAACAAGAGACCAAAACACCCCCAATGGAAGCTTCCATATTTGGGCACGACACCACCAGTACCCAATCTGTGAGCCTAAGGGCTCCCCACCTGAGCTGTGGCTCAACAACTCAGTGGGTGCTAGTTTTCCGACTGCCCACAGGAATGACCTGACCTAAAGTCCCTTGACCTCTGACCACCCAACCTACTTCGCGGTTGATTGTAAACCCGGGGACCAGTGCAATCCTGTGCAAAATGCCCAGGCTGTTGGTATCCCCAGCAAAGAAGAACTGAATGTGAACCATCCTCATGTGGAGAAGGGGCCTGCAATGATATGACTGTTTGAATTCATTTATTCAACTGCTCCTGCTGTTGCTTGAGTAGATCCAAAAGCTCTTTCATTGTAGGCCCTGACTGCCCACCCGGAGGGTTGTTCTGAGCACCACCCTGCACGGCACATTGGAAGCCAAGAGCTGAAGGTAAGGAATAGCTACGACCCCGAGCGCCCCCTGGCTGGCCTTCACGTTCCCACTTCATCGCCTCAGCACAAAGCTCCATCAAGGTAAGTGTGGGCTGCCTTCGAACCAGCTGTTTAAGCTCACGGCGCAGAGCACAATCCAGTACATGTTCTGTAAATTGATCCCTCAACAACACTTCTGCATTTGGCATCCAGGTCTGGGGCCTGCAGTCTAACTCGCACCATCAGGGACATCAAGGCCATCTGGCGCCGAGCAAAGAAGTCCTGTTGCAAGGAGATTTTACCTGGGTCGCTACGTTCACCAGCGGGACGAAACTTTATCTCCCGTTTAGCCTCTCCCTCCAAGTGGTCAAAGATGAAAAGAGCCCGGTCTGCAGCAGTTAAATGTCGGGCACGCATACATGCCTCAACCTCCTCGACCCATTCAGCTATCCCCATGCCAGCCCTCCCATTAAAGATGGAGCACTTGCGGTCCATTGGTACCACCAACAACTGCTCCGCTACAGCGGGGGTAGGGGACTGTGCATGTGAAGTGGAGGACTGAGAGGTGACCTCGCCAGGGTCCAAGGAACCAGCACGTTCCCAACGGAGCCGCTCGTTATCTACCTGAAGCTAGAAAAGAAGATCTTTTAGCTGCTGCACTTCTTCCATGTCTGCTCAAGAAACTGCCAAAGGTCCTGAAAAATCTTTTTTGGGTTCTAACACCACCACCGCTGTTCTGGATTTTTTTTCTCCACAAAAGTTATAGAAAAGTTAACAAACAAAACAAAAATGTCTCTGCCCCTTTAACTTAATGGAATCCTGTCAGCAACGCCACATGTGGCAAGTGGAGGCTACTAGGCGCTCCTAAAATAATGACAAAATAAATAAAAGAAAGAAAAACCAGCAACACCAGGGCAGAGTGCCCAAAATAAAATAAAAAGCGCTCTAAGGCGCACAGGTTCGTAAATCATAAGAGGCACAGGCAGACATCAAGTTTACTTGGATTTGTTATGTTAAGTTTAGTTCAGTTCTCCTGATTCAAATAGGTTCTGTTACATTTCATATTAATATTCACAAGTACACATCATCCTGTCACAAAGGACTCAGGAGTACAGGTGAACAACACACAACAGAAACATAGGAGAACATGGAGAAAAACGAGAGACAGCGGTAGAAACAGCGGTGGGCCGCGATGTGGCCAGTCCTCCAGCCTATGGGTTAAAGTAGAGTTACTTAACTATGAGCAACCACACAACTGTCAGTGTGTGCAGCTAAAACCTACTTTTATACAGCCTACACTGAGCGCGCACTCTTGACGAGTGGTGGTTTACAGGCCCAGACCCACAGCCAGCTACGACACACTCTTACCCCAGCAACGAGGGTGGCCAGACGCCAAAGCGACAGGACAACATGGCCATACAAAAGCAGGACTTGCGGGGCACATTGCCACACCGCAGCACTACAACAACAATTAACATTAGTGGCTGAAATGTACAAATATTAGACTCAACACTAAAACTATACTACCTGGAGCAGGAGAAGGGCTGAAGACACAGGAGACGGAAGTGCAGAGGTAAACAAAAGACGTAACTCTAGGCTATTTATACTGTCAGTATGCGCCCTCTGGTGGACACAAATATGGTGGCCAAGTGCAGCTTGCCACACAAACATGTCAGATCTTGGAGACACTTGTGCCGCTTTTCCATAGTCACGGCACGGCACGGCATCGGCCAAGTGTGGGTGGTTTTCCACAAAAATTGGTACCTCCAAGTATCTCTTCAGCGTGGGAAGGGTTGTCAAACCACGTAATTGTATTTGGCAAATATGCCTCCATCCTTGTTTATAAATGTACCACAGTTATACGGATTTACTGACAAATATAATGTATATAATGTGAATAGAAATAAAAGTATGTGGTAGGAAATCATAACTTTTGAACCCCTTTTCTGCACGTGTACAGACAAATGAATGAAACAAAGTCTTGATTCAATCACAGATTTATTAAAAACAGTTATTAAGTGCAAAACCAACAGTTTACAAAGTCCAAAGTACGTTTGAGACCTGGTCCAGATGAGGAGAATGTGAAGTACTCCAGTCACTCATTGCTCGTTGGTAATCTCTTCACTTGTGGGAACGGATTCTCAAACAAATAAATATACACACGAAAACTTAAGTGCAAACTTATTGTATCATCAGCCCCTCCCACCTCCACCAACCATTCAGACACACACCAGACGCATTCTAATGTGGGTGAAGTGTCTTGTCTGAGGACACAATGACAGTTTGGTACCTACAGCCACCCCAACGTGGCACCTGGTGTTCCCAGAGGTCTCCCATCACATTACTAACCAGACCCTACCCTGCCGAGCTTCAGAGGTTTGACAGGATCTGGCTTCCACCTGCAGCTTTGGTCAAGTACCTGAATGATTTAGCGCATTATTTATCATCCATGTGACTTTAAACTACTCATGTCCAATAAATATTATATAACATAAATTAATAATATAATAATAATTGGAACAACAGAGATAAAAACTCTACTTGTCATGACTCCCAACAGTCCTGACAAAAAAAGGTCCCTTCATCCATTTATATCAGTTCAGGAAAGAACTGAAAGCAGCCAAGTCCCGGCACAGAGAATGACTACAGGAGCAGTTTGGTAACAACAATACTGCTTCTGTCTGTAGGGGCCTACGGGAGATCACCAACTACAAGCCCAAAGCCCAGCCCTGTGCTGACGACCACAAGCTAGCTGACGAACTGAACTTTTTTTTCAGTTGCTTTGATGCTGCCCCTGACGCCTCCCCCACCCCCCACTACTCTAACGACCCACCCATAAGCCCTGCCCCCAGCCTGACAATAGCCTCGAAAGATGTTAAACAACTCTTCTTGAGGCTGCACCCCCGCAAAGCTCCTGGCCTGGACCACTTGTCTCCGGCCACTCTGAGACACTGCGCCAGTGAGCTTACTCCTGTGTTCACTGACATTTTCAACACCTCTCTGCAGTCCTGCCATGTCCCGGCCTGCTTCAAATCCTCCATCATTGTCCCCGTCCCGAAGAAGCCCAGGATCACAGGACTCAATGACTACAGACCTGTAGCACTTACGTCTGTCGTCATGAAGTCATTTGAACGCCTGGTCCTCTCCCATCTCAAGTCCCTCACCTCCCCCCTCCTGGATCCCCCATCACCTCTGTGGAGTCCTTCCGTTTTCTGGGCACCACCATCACCCAGGACCTCAAGTGGGAGCCGACCATCTGCTCCCTCATCAAGAAGGCCCAGCAGAGGATGTACTTCCTGCGGCAGCTCAGGAAAGCCAAGCTGCCTGAACAGATGTTGGTGCAGTTCTACACGGCCATCATCGAGTCCATCCTCACCTCCTCCATGACCGTGTGGTTCGCTGGAGCCACAGTCAGGGACAAACAGAGACTACAGTGCATCGTGCGCTCTGCAGAGGAAGTGATCGGCCGCAGCCTTCCATCGCTGCAGGACCTATACGTCGCCCGAGCTCGAGGCCGGGCTGGTCGTATCACAGCCGACCCCTCTCACCTGCACATGGACTATTCCAACCACTCCCCTCAGGCAGGAGACTGCGGTCCATCAGGACTAGAACCTCCCGCCACAAGAACAGTTTCTTCCCCTCTGCTGTTGGACTCTTGAACACTTCTTAACCTGTCCCCCCGCCCTTTATAAAGTCACTTTACTGCCCATCATACGTCACTTTACTTCACTGTACTGCTGTCACCTTACATTGTGTGCACCATGTGCACTTGTATATTGTAAATAGTAACTGTAACTCTATTTTAAATTTAAATGTATTCCTTACAAGTGTTTTTTATTCTTTATT
Source organism: Knipowitschia caucasica (assembly GCA_964034765.1). Lineage (NCBI taxonomy): Eukaryota > Metazoa > Chordata > Actinopteri > Gobiiformes > Gobiidae > Knipowitschia > Knipowitschia caucasica. The sequence goes on along the minus strand of OZ035835.1, from coordinate 5,986,283 downwards.
TTTATTCTTTACTTTTATTCTTTATTTTTATTATCTCTTTCTGACTGTTGCACTGAGCCAAAGCAATTTCCAAGTCTGTGACTTCCTGTTACTTACGTGGCAATAAAAATGATTCTGATTCTGATTTTATTCTACTTGTAGTAGGTTAGAAAATGCCTCATAAAATGTTTTTTGTGGAAACAGACACCCCCTCTATTTTTTTTGTATTTTTATAAGTGTTTTATTTTGCGTAACATACCCACTCCAACCAGTAGGTGGTGCTGTAGCGCTACTGTGGTGACTAGAGGGACAGCGGAGCAGTGTTGCCAACTTAGCGACTTTGTCGCTAGATTTAGCGACTTTTCAGACCCCTATAGCGACTTTTTTTCAAAAAAGCGACTAGCGACAAATCTAGCGACTTTTTCTGGTGTTATTGGCGACTTATCTGGTGTTTTGGCGACTTATCTGGTGTTTTGGAGACTCGTGAAGCACGTATTGTTCTGCTGTCCTCAACGTGAGCCCCTCCCCCGTCCCAAAGCACTTACAGGCGGCCAGTCTCACAGTAGCCTTGCGCAGCAGTCCCAGCTACAGTCTATGGGCGGAGCAGAGAGAGAGAGAGGAGACTCAAAAGCACAGGAAGTTTTCAGGCTGCTGCAGACTGAACTTCAGCTCCACCACCACCACACATCCAAAGCTCCCCGGCCACTCCTACCACCGCCACCCCCCACTACCCCCACTCCATCCGCGGCAGCTCTGTCCGTGACTCTGTTTTCTCTCAGTAGTGGGTCACATTAAATCATTTGTTATGCCAAACTATGAAAAAAAAAAAAAACTTACAAAAATAAACCTAAGTAACTCTGCCAGAGTGTGTCTTTTGGGTCACTTTGCCGGTCCCAAGCCCGGATAAAGGAGGAGGGTTGGTTGTAGAGCTAGCAATTTCACCCTACATAACAATCTTTTGATTACATTTGCTGTTATAACATTTAACAATACAGGACAAAACTGATGTGTGTAATGTGGATCTAGACAAAGCATTAAAATCATTAAATGTTGTTAATGTTGAAATTATTTTTGTACATTTGTAGTTCTAAACATATTTAGGGTGTTTTTACTCACTTTTGTCTCTCCCACGACCTTATTCCTCTCTCCTACAGCGTCCGTTACAGTTATTTTCAAATTGCAAATTATGCAAATTAGGCGATGACGTCATTTAGCGACTTCTAGCGACTTTTGGGACAGCCAATAGCTACTTTCCTTACTGAGGAGTTGGCAACACTGCAGCGGAGGCGCAGCTCTCAGTAGTAAAGAAGCTGTGGCCTGATAAACATGTGTCCTCTCTGTCTATCCACAGGTATGGTTCAAAAGTTGTTTTTATTAACTTTAAACTTGGTCACCATATGCTATGTATTTTTTTATGTGCACAAATTGTACAGTTAAGTAGTTTTGAGGGTCTAGCAAACGTTAGGAACGCATTTTTATACTGTGTTCTGTAGTCCCGTTTCTAACGTTTGTATGTCATGTTTGAGTCAAGTAAAGTAGTAGCAGTGATGTGTTTCAAGTCCTATCCAAGCAGTTAATATGCTAACGTGTATGTGTATGTATAAGTGTTATTACCTAGTTTGTGTTGCGAGTGCAGACAGTTTTAAGATTCAAGTGCTAGTAGTTTTTTCTAGCCGTTAAACCAGAGACTTTTTCCCGCCGTTGGAGGCGCATTCTGTTAAAATGGCTGACCTGCGTGTGTGTATGTGTGTGTGAGGCAGGGAGAGACTAAGAGAGACAGATAGGAATTATAAGTGAAATGTCTATTTTTATGCATTTTCTGTACTGAAGTAGCTGTTGTGTGGTATGGAGTGAATGTATAATAGTATGTTTTATTATTTTATGTAATTATATGTATTTTCACTTGCACTTTTTGGGTTATTTTAGCATTTATTATTTTTGTCAATTTATAATTTATTTTTGTGGTCCAATTGTGTATTTTTGTGTGTATTCATGTTGATTTGAATAACTCAGTAGTAAAGAAGCTGTGGCCTGATAAACATGTGTCCTCTCTGTCTATCCACAGCTCCAGTTAAATAAGCGTCACAGAGAAGTCATCTGTGTGCGCACTTGTTACTGCCCAGCTTCCCCTAGGGCTGGTGCCGGTAATATACTCAGTCCATTTCTTGGTCGGGAGGTGGCAGTCAGTCCCTCCCTGATCCTCCTGCAGGTGAGGAGGCCACAGGAGGAGAAAAAACAATATTGTTTCAAATAAAAAAATGCAACTCACGTAGATTTACAAAGGTTTTATTCGCAGAAAAGCAAAGACAAGTTAAAGAGATTCAGCTCAATCCTCATCTGAGTCTTGACATATGTCACACGCGTGTATCATGCAACATACGTACCTGTAACGACATTGGATTATTGTAAAACTATATCATGTAAAGTCACACGTTTTGACCAAATGTTATAAAAAGAAACTCAGGATACTATTTTCAGACGTTTTGAGACGTCTCCTGCAGCTGTTTTGTTCAAAAATGTAAATAAAATCTGACGTTCATTAAAGGCAGTAAACTAAAATAAACTACTACTGTCGCCACAGCTGCCCTGAGGCACACTGAGAGAAGCGAGGCAACATGGGATCTGCTTCAAACAGTCGAGATCTTTGATGACAAGATCAACTCTACATGTCCATCCCACGTCAGGGGATTCTGAAATTTTAATTATTTTCAAGAAGCCTTTTGTCCGACCATAACAGCAGCTCACAGAGACTATGGAACTGTGATTGAAATGGTAAATGGTAAAAAGTGTGTTTCTTATACAAATTAAATACACTTACCATTCTTGTCCATACATTTGAATCTCCATCATCTGTAAGACAAAAGTTTTAATCATTAGGTTTAAAAATGGAACTAAAAGAACAAAGTACAATATCTAGCTTCCCCTTACCTGAGCGTCGTGTACTTGTAGGAAAAACAGTCAAAGAATTAACACTCATTTTCTTATTAATAATAAATAAAGTAAGTCAGATCAATCAAATTGTTTGCTCAGAGCACTTACATGTTGATGTTACATGTGCCTAAAGAAAGAAACAAGTTTTATTTAATGTCTGTCTTATGTTTGTCTGAAGATTGTTACAGAGGAGACAGAACGTTTGAGTTTTTCACCTCTTCGTAAGCACACAGCTGTCAGGACAATGCCCACCATCAGACCACAGAACACCAGCAGGAACTGTTGCCCGGTGGAGCAATCTGTTTGAAAGGGAATGTGTTTTATCACATACAAATACTTTTGAAGAGAAATAGTATCCACAAATCTTTCTTCTGTTTCGCTGAAAGTCGCCAAACTCACTTATGACCCTCCCCTTCTTTCCCCAGCACCTCTTATTTCTCGGCCGCACAAATGCACAGACACAAAATACAGGTCAAGCAGTTTTAATAGAATCAATAATACATTTGATAATGAATTAAAGCCTCAAGTGGCGTCGCAGCGCGCAAAGGAGGTGGCGCTGACGCACCATCTTCCTACAGCCCTGATGGGAGCGACACTGTGCATAATAAATGCCGATGATCAGTGACTGTGCGTCGCCACTGACACATAATGGGGGGTATTTGTTGTCGCCACGGCAACAAAGTACAAAATAAGCCATGGGTCTAATTGAGTTTTTGAATCAGGATGGCAAAACAGATTAATGTGCAACAATTTTGAGACAACTAACTATCTTTCTGCCCATGTAAAACTTGACTCAGTCTGTAGGGGGCACTAATTCTGCAATTTCATGATTTATACCTCAGTTTACCCAAACCCAAGAGTTGAACAATCAATTCAAATTTTGTGCTAATCAGACTTTTGCCCAATACTCGCACTTCCACCTCGCGCCCCTCATTTGCGCGTTCCCGATGATGGGTGCGAGTGCGTAGGGCGTCCCAATTCTCCAGGGAGGCCTTTGGCCCCGCCCCCTTTGCGCCCCTGATCCACACTTCGCCGTAGTCTTCATCTACGTGGACTCTGGCGAAGGATATTGCCCATAATTCTTTGCGGTACACACCAACACGTCGGGAAAATGCATTTAAGTGTAAGTTTTGAAATATAAATGCTGTATGTGTGTAAATAAGTTTTGTTGTTACTTGGAAAGAAGCATAAATGTGATGAAGAATTACGGACATTTTATGCTAACAATTTAATAACTTTTTTAATCCAAACATTCATATAACATCCAATTTAAACTTTACACTTAGTACAATAAACTTAGGATGTATAAAAACTGACCAGATAACCTTTACCCACATTTAACTTAAAATTATACAGCTACCTAAAATTACAAATAACCAATATACATTTATTTTAATGTTTGTGAAGCAACTCATTAACTACTACTTTTGTTTCCCACAGGGTCAGACGAAATGATCTTTAATTTGATAAACTTTAGGGCTGAAAGTGACCATCTCTTGACGAGTCGATGACGTAACCTGCACTCAGTGTGCACTGTCCCAATTTTTTACATGCTTGTAACCTGTCACTCAAACCCTCGCATGCACTTCAAACAAATGCACACTTCATAGAGGCGTGTAGGGTGCAGTGTGGGTATTGAGACAGGGCCTTGTATGTGCCAACGGAGGGCATTGACTTTGCACAATAGCGCCCCCTACAAATACATCTTTTTGTTCTCAAAGAACACAGAAATAATACATTGCTTAATGCAATAGTTTACACACTAGGTAGTCTCATCCCACTCTTGTTTACTCCACCGGCTGCGTAAAACGTACTACGTATCCGTTTCATCTTTGTTTTCGTTTTCTCCATGAGGGTGAATGGAAGTGGCTCCACAACAGGCGTCTGTCTGACGCGCGTCGGGAGCTGTCCGTCCACGCAGGGTGCAACAGACGCGGACGGACGAAATAGAAACAATCATATTTTTTACGTCCGTCGACGCGTGTCGGGTCCATTTTCCATTGAAAATACAATGGAAAAATATATTTACTACATTATTAAACATGTATTGATGCTGTAGTCCTTGGTTATAAGTGTTTGTTAATGACAATGGTTATTAACAAATGTGTGTAATTAATTTTCATGCATTCAATTGAAATAATTGTTTCTTGACAGTAAATCTGCCGTTTATTTTTTGCGTAATGTCAATATTGACTCGCTTTCAAAAAAGCCTGGATGTGATGGAGTTCTTTTCTCTTTTCTCCCTCCCCTTTTTCCAATTGCTTTTAGTTTTTTTTTGCCTCATCCATCGCAACGTCCTCGATGCTTCAATATGTCGTGCTTTGCATAGATCACAGCCACAGCTCATGCACATCACACACCGCTTCTTCTATTTAAAACAAAGCCTCACGGGGCTGATAAACGCACGGCCAAAGCTGCGCTGCTGCAGCCGGTGTGGCCACTATTCCGTTTTACAGACGTCTGACGGGCAGCAGCCTACGCGCATAAACGGAGACGCAGCCGGTGGAGTCCTGGCCTAAGATTATTGTAAAGCTAGACACCTGAACCTACAGGACAGACCAAAAGTTTGGGCACACTTTCTCATTCAATGAGTTTCCTTTCTTCTCATGACTATTGACTGTAGATTCACACCAGGCTGTGTAAGGGCTGTTTGACCAATAAGGAGAGTTATGGTGCTGGCCTCCAGTTACTGGACCGGAACCCAGTCCAGATGGTTTTGGATCTGAACCCCATCCAGATGGTTTTGGATCTGAACCCCATCCAGATGGTTTTGGGGCTGGTCCACAGAGTGAAGGCGAAACGGCCAAAAAGGTCTAAGCATCATGGGAACTCCTTCAGGTCCTCTTGAAGCTCACCAAGAGAATGCCAAGAGTGAAGCAGTATCAGAGCAAAAGGTGCTACTTTGAAGAACCAGAATATAACACATATTTTCAGTTGTTTCCTACTTTTTTTAGTACGTACATAATTCCATATGAGTGAATTCATAGTTTTGATGCCTTCAGTGTGAATCTACAATTTTCATAATCATGAAAATAAAAAAAACTCTTTGAACGAGAAGGTGTGTCCAAACTTTTGGTCTGTACTGTAAGTCACTGAATTATCTCAGCAGCAGTGGTTGTCAAGGGGCGACAGTAGCTCAGTTGGTAGAGCATTGGCCTTAAGGCCAGAAGGTTGTGGGTTCATTTCCCACCTCTGCACCTTCTCCACCGACTCCCACTGATGACTGCTGTCGTTGTGTCCTTGGGCAAGACACTTAACCCCACTTTGCCCAAAGCCCCCACTGAAATATCAAGGCTATGCTCACACTCAGAGAGCAGCCGTCCTCCTGTGGACTCACCACCTGCAGAGGATCAGTGAGGGGCTGGTGCTATGAGACTTGGGTGGCATCTCTGACTGCCACCCCCCTGACCCAGAAATGGATTAAAGGGTAGAAAATGGATGGATGGATGGATGGATGGACAGTGGTTGTCAACTCATGTAATTTAATTTTAATACACAAGATGTCGCCAGAATACTCCAACCTGCTACTGGGGCGTGTGTGAGAGTTGGATGGATTTATATCACTGGCGCAGACAGATGCACGTCACACACAAACTGGACCAAATTCAAATTTAGTTCCACCAAAAAGGTAGAGAGGGCGCCACAAACATTTTTAGGCTCAATAGTGAGATTTTATCTAATTTGCATTCAAATGTCAAATGTTATACCTGGGCTTCACCCAGGCATTACTCATTGGGAAAGCATAGGCCCTTACCCCAGATGGGGCTCGGGCCTAAAAATGAGAAACCAGAAGGTGGGGAAGCATATCTGCAGTTATTTTACAAGGCTAAATTGTCAAAAATAAAGAGAAAATAAATGTAATCAGACTGAACTGACCTGTGCACTGAGGAGGAGTCTCTTTGTCTGCAGTCTTTGTCACTTTACTATCAAGAGGAAGATTAGTCTCTGAGTCATTGTGGAGAGGAGAATTATACTCTCCCTTAAAGTCTGCAAAGAAAACAGTTCATCAGTAAAAAGATCACGTGATACATTTAATTGTATATTGATCGTGTTTGATGGTGTTTACTTTTGAATGTGCTGGAAAACTGCAGCAAGTTCTAAGTGTCTCTGAAACAGCTGTTGTTTTGTGATTTACAATTTTTATTTTTCATTCTTTTTTCTACCTAGAGATGTTGCTGCAGTTCAGTGTTCATGGTTTTACACTGGTCCAGACCAGAGCAGAGAGGAATCATAGTTTTACCATCCATCCATCCATCCATTTTCTTCCGCTTTATCCGTTGCCGGGTCGCGGGGGCAGCAGTCTAAGCAGAGACTTCCCTATCCACACACATATCCTCCAGCTCGTCCGGGGGGACCCCAAGGCGTTCCCAAGCCAGCTGAGAGACATAGTCCCTCCAGTGTGTTCTAGGTCTTCCGCGGGGCCTCCTCCCGGTGGGACGTGCCCGGAGCACCTCCCCAGGGAGGCGTCCAGGAGGCATCCGGAACAGATGCCCGAGCCACCTCAACTGGTTCCTCTCGACGTGGAGCTCTACTCCGAGCTCCTCCCGTGTGACTGAGCTTATCACCCTATCTCTAAGGGAGCGCCCAGCCACTCTGCGGAGGAAGCTCATTTTGACCGCTTGTATCCGCGATCTCGTTCTTTCGGTCATTACCCAAAGCTCATGACCATAGGTGAGGGAGGGAACGAAGATAGACCGGTAAATTGAAAGCTTTGTCCTTTCGGCCCAGCTCCCTCTTTACCACAACGGTCCGATACAGCGATCGCATCACTGCGCACGCTGCACCGATCCGCCTGTCAATCTCACGCTCCATTCTTCCCTCACTCGTGAACAAGACCCCGAGATACTTGAACTCCTCCACTTGAGGAAGGACCTCTCCACCCACCTGTAGAGGGCAAGGAATCTTTTTCCGGTCAAGCACCATGGCCTCGGATTTGGAGGTGCTGATTCTCATCCCAGCCGCTTCACACTCGGCTGCAAACCGCCCCAGTGCATGCTGCAGGTCCTGGTTCGTTGGAGCCTACAGGACAACATCGTCTGCAAACAGCAAAGATGAAATCCTGTGGTCTCCGAACCGGACCCCCTCCGACCCCTGGCTGCGCCTAGAAATTCTGTCCATAAACACAGTGAACAGAACCGGTGACAAAGGGCAGCCCGGTCGGAACCCAACATTCACCGGGAACAGGTCTGACTTACTGCCGGCAATGCGAACACAGCTCTGGCTCCGGTCATACAGGGATCGGATGGCCCTCAGCAGAGGACCTCCGACCCCGTACTCCCGGAGAACCCCCCAAAGGACACGCGGGGAACACAGTCGAACGCACTCTCCAAATCCACAAAGCACATGTGGACAGGTTGGGCGAACTCCCATGAACCCTCGAGTATCCGATGGAGAGTATAGAGCTGGTCCAGTGTTCCGCGACCGGGACAAAAACCACACTGCTCCTCCTGAATCCGAGATTTGACCCTCGGCCGTAGCCTCCTCTCCAGTACCTTGGAGTAGACTTTACCGGGGAGGCTGAGGAGTGTGATCCCACGATAATTGGAACACACCCTCCGGTCCTCCTTCTTGTAGAGAGGGACCACCACCCCGGTCTGCCACTCCATTGGCACCGCCCCCGATTGCCACGCAATGTTGCAGAGACGTGTCAGCCAAGACAGTCCTACAACACCCAGAGACTTTAGATGGATGGATGGATGGATGGATGGATCTCATCCACACCCGGAGCCTTGCCACCATGGAGGCTGCCAACCACCTTGGTGACCTCAGCCAGGGAGATGGATGTATCCGCCCCAACGTCCTCAGCTTCTGCCTCTGTAACGGAGGACGTGACGGGGGGATTGAGGAGAACCTCAAAGTATTCCTTCCACCGCCCGACGATATCCCCAGTCGAGGTTAGTAGCTCTCCACCCGCACCGTACATGGTGTTGGCAAAGAACTGCTTCCCCCTCCTGAGGCGCCGGAGGGTTTGCCAGAATCTCTACGAGCCCGACCGATAGTCATGCTCCATGGACTCTCCGAACTCCTCCCAGTCCCGGGTTTTGCCTCTGCAACAGCCCGGGCCGCGGCGCGCTTGGCCTGCCGGTACTGGACAGCTGCCTCAGGAGTCCCCCGAACCATCATGGCTTGATAGGACTCCTTCTTCAGCCTGACAGCATGCCTTACTGCAGGTGTCCACCACCGGGTTCGGGGGTTGCGGCCGGGACCAGCACCAGAGACCTTGCAACCACAGCTACGAGCCACCGCATCGGCGATTGAGGCAGAGAACATGGTCCACTCGGACTCCATGTCCCCCTCCTCCGCCCGGGACCTGGGAGAAGCTCTCCCGGAGGTGCGAGTTGAAAGTCCGTCTGACAGGGGGCTCAGCGAGACGTTCCCAGCAGACCCTCACTATACGCTTGGGTCTGCCAGGTCTGACCGGCTTCTTCCCCTGCCAGCGGACCCAACTCACGACCAGGTGATGATCGGTTGACAGCTCCGCCCCTCTCTTCACCCGAGTGTCCGAGACACGCGGTCGAAGGTCAGATGATACGAAAACAAAGTCGATCATCGACCTCCGGCCTAGGGTGTCCTGGTGCCACGTGCACTGGTGGACACCCTTGTGCTCGAACATGGTGTTCGTGATGGACAAACTGTGACTGGCACAGAAGTCCAACAACTGAACACCACTCGGGTTCAGATCAGGGGGGCCGCTCTTCCCGATCACCCCTCTCCAAGTGTCACTGGCATTTCCAACATGTGCGTTGAAGTCCCCAAGGAGAATAACGGAGTCCCCGGGCGGTGCACCGTCCAGTACCCCTTCCAAGGACTCCAAGAAGGCCGGGTACTCTGCACTGCTGTTAGGCCCGTAGGCCGTCACAACAATGAGAGACTTGTCCCCCACCTGGAGGCGGAGGGACGCGACCCTCTCATTCACCGGGGAGAACTCCAACACGTGGCGGCTGAGATGGGGGGCAATGAGAATGGCCACCCCAGCTCGCCGCCTCTCCCCGCGGGAAACACCAGAAAAGTGGAGCGTCCAACCCCTCTCAAGGAGTTGGGTTCCAGAGCCCAAGCTGTGTGTGGAGGTGAGGCCGACTATCTCTAGTCGGTATCGCTCAACCTCCCCCACGAGCTCGGGCTCCTTCCCCCCCAGTGAGGTGACGTTCCACGTCCCAAGAGCCAGATGTTGTGTGTACGGACTGGGTCGCCGAGGTCTCCGCCTTCGACTGCCGCCCAGTCCTCTCAGCACCGCGCCACCACGGACCCCTCTGCAGGTGGTGGGCCCACAGGAGGGACTGCCCACGTCATCCCTTCGGGCTGAGCCCGGCCGGGCCCCGTGGGCTAAGGCCCGGCCACCAGGCGCTCGCATACGAGCCCCGACCCCGGGCCTGGCTCCAGGGTGGGGCCCCGGCTGTGCCATGCCGGGCGACGTGGTTTTAAAATTAGTTTTGGTTTTACCATAGACTGTAAATATTAACAGACGTAGTCAAGCCTATCTCCACCGTTCAAAATAAATGGGCCAAAAATAGCGCGCACAAGAAAATTGTGAATAAACGCATCTGTGCATGCGTCAGCTGCACGAGTCCCATTCATTTGAACGAGTGACTCCAAAAATTCACAGCGACTAAACTAGACTGGTCCAAAACACTCCCCTCAGCATTGACACACATGTGGAACGGAGCTTTGGGCCAAGAGCCAACTTTTGGACCATCCTGTGAAGACGTTTTCGAGAGGTCTGCCAATGCTATATGTTAGCATTGGCTAATTCTTATTCCAGGTCCACCCCCATCGGCCCGGGGTGGTATTGCAGCATGTTAGCGCACGTCATTTTGGCCAAGCAGATCATCTGAAAATCCACTGGAGGAATCCTAAGTTTTTGAAAAATGCTAATGAAGCATTTAGCATTTTACTTTGGACTATGAGCAGAGAAGGACAGGTCACCTTTTGACCTGTCCTGCTCCACCCAGAGGCTACTCCACCTCTGCTCCTGTGACCTGAAGGTGTTGCTGATTATCTTTTTCAATGATCAATTTGTATCTTTATTTTTGCTGCTACTGAACACCTGAATTTCTCCTATGGGGATCAATAAAATCTTTCTGTCTATCTATATCTATCTATCTATCATTTTACCTGACAAATTGTAAAAGTCATGGTAAACCTGAGAGCAGTTTCTGTAAGCGTTAATGTAATCACAGTTGATGATTTATAACCGAATGGAAAATCATTGGGTTATTTTACATTTGTCCTTTGGAGCAATATGTGTACATTCCAAAATCCAGGAGTAAAGGTACAGGGTAGAGACAGGAGCAGTGCAGGTCACCAGGACCACCTTACCATGTTTTCCTGCAGTAATTTCTGGTTTTGCACCTGAAAGAAAAATATACATTTATGTAAAGAAGCGGTCACATGATAATTTAGAATCGTTGTTTTATAAAACCAAACAGTAAAGTGGTCAGTTAATACAATCCTTCCCTACCCTACTCTACTCTACCCTACCCTACTCCACCCTACTCTACTCTACCCTACCTTTCCTTACCCTACCCTACTCTACTCTACCCTACCTTTCCTTACCCTACCCTACTATACTCTACCCTACCTTTCCCTACTCAACCCTACCCTACTCCACCCTTATATACCCTACCCTACTCCACCGCACTCTACCCTACCCTCTTTCACCCTACTGTACTCTACCGTACTCCACCCTACCCTACCTTACTCTACCCTACTAATCTACTCTTCCCTGATAGGAAGTGTTTCCACCTGCCCTGTTTAACCAGTACCAGCTCCTTCTTCAGTCCCTCTTAGTCCTGGTTCTGTCCAGGCCGGGATGATACTAAAGTGTTCTAATTGACAGTGATATGTCAGAGTGCTCCTGGAAGCCATGGTTACCAAGGAATTTCCCTGGATACTAGTTTGTTGTGGTAGATTGCTAGGATATGGTACCATTTTGTTTTGTTTAATTAACAGGACATTGCACAATATATGTATTGTTCAGAGCGGACAAGAGTACAAGTTGATTTTCATACGTAGTACCAGATAAATAATGGAAAAGCAAGAGTAGAGTAGAGTAGAGTAGAGTAGAGTAGACTTTACATGTGCTTTATACTCTTGTTTATTTGATGGCGTGGAATGATGTAAAAAATTATCTCAAAATTACACACACAAAAATCTGCAAGACCCCGTTAGAGAGAGGGACCACTGTACATTCTAAAAACCATCTAACATACAGGTGCAAATAGTATAATTACGGAATTGATACCGTTCAAGAAATTCATGAAATTCAATCGCATTTATTTTGTACAGCCCTAAATCACAACAGCAATTTTCTCAGAGAAAAGTCGTCGATTCCTAAACAACAGATCATAGAATTGGCTCGAACACAGAAAATCCAATAATAACAAACACGTACAAGGTATTGGTCCGTTGATAGTATGGGGGCAGTTAAATAAATACTGTTTTAAGGCCAAAATGTACAAAAAGTCTATTTCAAAGCTCAACTTTTTATGCAGTGTTCTGTAAATACACAGGAAACGTTTGTCGTCCATCTGTCCCTTATTAGCTTTTAGCAGGCCCCTGCTAAAAGCCCTTATTAGCTTTTAGCAGGGGCCTGATGACTGCAGTTTAATACAATACACACATGTTCTCTCATAATAAATATTGTATACTCACTTATGAACAAAAGAAGTAGCAGACACAGAGGCATGCTGACCGGACTGAACATCAGACCATCAGACCTCTCTGGTTTTAAGAGCTCCGAAAACCACCACAATGTCTACTTTTGAGAAACCTTGAGAAACTCTTTACCGACCACAGAAGCACTCGTCTCTTTCTCAGTCGCTTTGGTGCATTTCTCACGTCATTCTTCACATTTGCACAACAGTTTGTGCATTTCTCAGGACAGTTAGTAAAAACTTCCAAACCTCATCGATAACCTGCAAAAGTGTGTCACTTTCTCAAAATGAAAAGTGAATTCCTCAAAAGCAAGTATTGATTTCAATGGAACTGTCTGTGTCTCAGAATAATATGTCCTAACTCCAGTGTTTATGAACAACACAGTCACATCACGTTTTCATTGTGACACTTTACTTTGTGTTTTCAATGCAAACATGTCAGATCTTGGAGACACTTGTGCCGCTTTTCCATTGTCACGACACGGCACGGAACGGCCTTTTTCATTAAAAATGGTACCTCCAAGTGTACTTGGAGGTACACTTCAGCATGGGAGGGGTTGTCAAACCACGTAATTTACGCACAACGCGTAACTATTAACATTGATCTGATGCGTCACTTTTTGTCATTTGAAATACATTTTTTTTATTTTGAGTTCAATACATAACTTAGTTATTTAAAATAAATCTAAGTATCAACTCAAAAAAGGAGTGAGAAGTAAATAAGGTGTATATGATAAAAATCATATGCCTAAACATTTATTTTTCCCTTGTGTTTTGATCAAAAATAAAACCTTTTTGTATTTGGCAAATATGCCTCCATCCTCATTTTTAAAAGTTCCACAGTTATATGGATTTACTGACAAATATAATATATGTAATGTGAATAGAAGTAAAAGTATGTGGTAGGAAATCATAACTTTTGAACCCCTTTTCTGCACGTGTACAGACAAATGAATGAAACAAAGTCTTCATACAATCACAGATTTATTAAAAAACAAAAGGGCAAAACCAACAGTTTACAAAGTCCAAAGTACATTTGAGACCAGGTCCAGATGAGGAGAATGTGAAGTACTCCAGTCACTCATTGCTCGTTGGTAATCTCTTCACTTGTGGGAATTCTCAAACAAATAAATATACACACAAAAACTTATTGTATCATCAGCCCCTCCCACCTCCACCAACCATTCACACACAGACCAGACTCATTCTAATGTGGGTGAAGTGTCTTGCCTAAGGACACTACCACAGTTTGACACTTTACAGCCGGCCCACTGTGGTACCTGGTGTTCCCAGAGGTCTCCCATCACAGCACTAACCAGGCCCTGCTCTGCTCATCTTCAGAGGTCTAACAGGGTCTAGTGGCACAGCGGTTAGAGCTTTCACAGCAAGAAAAGTCCTGGGTTTGATTCCTCCTCCAGGCCTTTCTGTGTGGAGTTTGCATGTTCTCCTCCTGTGTCTACGTAGTTTTCCTCTGGGTGCTCCGGTTTCTACCAACGCTAAAACGTGTACAATAAATATGATTATAATGAGTTAGTGGATGGATGGTGTTGGTTCGTCATGACTGTGTGTGAAGTGAATGGGTGACCTTACTTACTTACTTCACATGTACCTGAGTAATTTAGCCAATTATTTATCGTTTTTGTGACTGTATGTCAACTAATTCTAGTAAATCACATCATATTTGGAACATCAGAGATTTAAAGAAGCTATGCCTGATAAAAAAAAAAAGTTCATAAAAATGCGTATTACTACATACAAGTTGTGTTATAATCCGTAATTTAATGTAAAACTTGAGCTCATTGATTCAGCTGTGTATGAATTCAGGCCATAAAAAGTGCTGAGTAGAGACTTTAGCGTGACGCCCGCTCTCCTCCAATCACAGAACGAGGCTGCGTCCTCTAGCCTCTACAGCCCTGCTAAACACAGTAGCATGTTAGCCGAATTGGCTATAACTCCTCTGGCTGTAACTGCAGACACAGCAAAACAGCCCAAACCACACAACAGTGAGGAAGAGAAGAGGGAACTAAAGCCAAAACATGATCAAAGAAGAAATCAAGCCCGGGTGAACATAGCTAGCTTACATCGTATCCTCTGGAGAGACTTGTCTATGGGAGAGACTTGTCTATGGGAGAGACTTGTCTATGGGAGAGACTTGTCTATGGGAGAGACTTGTCTATGGGAGAGACTTGTCTATGGGAGAGACTTGTCTATGGGAGAGACTTGTCTATGGGAGAGACTTATCTATGGGAGAGACTTGTCTATGGGAGAGACTTGTCTATGGAAGAGACTTGTCTATGGGAGAGACCTACGGGAGCGGGGCCGCCTCGGACTTGCTCGGACTATATTTGGACGTGGAACTAGCGGTAATCTTTCAGTTATATATTTTGTTTGCAGTGCGTTGCTTTTGTACCATTACATCAGTGATTGTTGTACAGTTTACAGCTTACATAGGGGACATGTGAAGCCTGTGAACGAGTTGGGGGCGGTGCTAAATATTAAAACTGATAAAAACCTGCGGAAACGGGTATAGCTCCTTTAAGCTCAGAAGAAGTTCCATGACTACCAACAGAACTGTGCTGCAGAAAAAAATTAAAGTCCATTGTTGACCAGGTGTTGTGGCTTTGAAAGAAAAAATGCAACTCACAAACATTTATAAAACATTTATTTGCAGAAATCACTCAAGTTAAAGTCATTGATTAAAAAACTCATTTGGACGAGCTTGAAGCAGCTTTCTCACATTCCGTATCTGTAGCAAACAGGACACTTCATGTTTGTCATTTGATTCTAGTAAAACTATATCATATAAATGTACAAATGTTGACCAAATAATGACATACAAAAGAAACTATATCACAATACCGTTTTCAGACATGTTGACGTCTCCTGTGTCTTGTTTGTTCTAAAAATAAAATTAAATCAGACGTTATTCAAAGGCACAGTAATGAGCTATTTCAGTGTCATCGTTGCAAACATTAATAATAAATGCATCTGCACTTCTTTTGGATTCTCAAAGACGCATCACATGTCGTTATTCTTTCACTACATACACAGTGGTGATCAAATATAGCCCCAGCTGCCCTGGGGCACACTGAGAGAACCGAGGCAACAAGTCGGTTCCATTGGCACATGGGATCTGCCTCAAACAGACGAGATCTTTGACGACGAGATCAACTCTCAACTTTGATTCTGAACTTTTAATTTTTTCAAAAATCCTTGTGTCTGACCATAACAGCAGCTCACAGAGACAATGAAATGGTAAATTGTAAAAATGTGATCTTTTACAAATTAAATACACTTACCATACTTGTGTAAACATCTGAAGCTCCTAGTTTCTCATATCCATCACTATGAAGCTCCAAATCTGTCAGAAATCCACAAGTTTTAATCATTAGGTCTACAAATGAAACTAAGTACAATATCTAGCTTCCCTTTACCTGGGCCTTGTGAACTGAAAAAACAGTCAAAGAATTAATACATTTTCTTGTTAATAATACATAAAATATTTTAGATCAATCGAATTGGTTGCTCTGAATACTTACGCTGTGACGTCACGTTTGCCTAAAGAAAGAAACAAGTTTTAATGAATCAGTTTTGTCTGATTGTTACAGAGGAGACTGAAGGTTCGAGTTTCTCACCTTTGATTCTACGTGAGCAGAGAAAGCCCAGAACTGTCAGGACACTGCCCGTCACCAGACCACAGGACACCAGCAGGACCAGGAACCAGGTGGAGAAATCTGTTTGAGAGGGGATGTGCTTTAATACATACACAAATACCAAATACCCAGGGGAGGGTCATCTCACTTCTGGCCCTCCCCTGCTTTCCCCTTCACCTCTAATCTCTAAATGCTCTGCCGCACAAATGCACAGACACAAAATAGAGGTCAAGCTGTTTTAATAGAATCAACAAGCACTTTGAAAATGAAATACGAGAAAACAGAAAGTGGGGAAACTTATCTGCATTATTTTTTCAAGGCTAAGTGGTCAAACATAAAGTGAAAACAAATGTAGTCAAAATGAAGTGAACTGACCTGTAATGCAGTGGACACCCCGAAGAGGAGTCTCTTTGTCTGTGGTCTTTGTCACCGGACGGTCCAGAGAGAGATTGTTCTCAGAGTCATTGTGGAGTGGAGAATAATAATATCTCTTAAAGTCTGCAAAGAAAACAGTTCATCAATAAAAACATTTGACTTTTCATTGTATATAGATCATTTTACCTGATAAGTTGTAAAAGTCACGATGAACCTGGGAACCATCTTTGTAAGCGTTAATGTAATCACAGTTGATGATTTTTCTCTTGTCGTCATTAAAAAGGGTCAAAACTTTAACCTCTGCAATATAAAACTGGCAAATCATTCGGTTATTTATCATTTGTCCATTGGAGGAATATGTGTACGTTCCAAAATCCAGTTGACAGGAGTAAAGGTACGGAGTAGAGACAGGAGCAGTGCAGTTCACCAGAACCCCCTTGCCATGTTTTTCTACGGTAATTTGTGCTTTTGCACCTGAAAGAAAAATATACATTTATGTAAAGAAGCGGTCACATGATAGTTTAGTGTCTTTGTTTTATCAAACCAAACAGTAAAGCAGCCACAGTTACTACAACACTACTCTACTCTATCCTTCCTTACCGTACTCCCTACTCTACTCTACTTTACCCTAGATCAGTTACACCAAGTACCACCTCAGAAAATACTTGCCTCTCCAAGTACCACTACAAATGACCAACACTACACAGTTGTGAGTAAGCCTAAGTCAGGTGTCTCCAACCTTTTTCACCCAGAGAGCTACTTTCCCAGGACGATAAAGGCAGAGAGCTACTCTTTTAAGCCCTGGGAAAAAATTGGTGATATTTTGGTGTGAACAAGCCTGATTTTGAGTGCAGTCAGTATTTATCATTGCATATTTTCTACTAGTGCACTAAGTAAGTGCATTTACAATAATAAATAATTGTAATGAATAAAACAATTTGAAATATCCTTTAGATTATTTTATTTGTTCATTTCTAAATCCTTTGGCGAGCTACCTGGAAGGGGGTGGCGAGCTACTGGTGGCTCCCGAGCTACAGGTTGGAGACCCCTGGCCTAAGTATTCATCAAAAACAAGGCAGAGGTTTCAGTCCTAAAGAAGAATATATAATGTTGTCAGCCATTGTAACATTTTACACAGTTTAAACAGTAAGACTTAATTAAATATAACTGTAACTGGCGTTGCAACACTGACATTTCCCCACTGTGGGGCTAATAAAGGGTCTCTTAATCATGTGGGAGTGGCACAATGTAAGAAATTAGGGCAAAATTACACAAACAAAAATCTGCAAAACTGAGGCTGCGAAAGATGAACCCTGTTGTAGAGAGAGACCACTGTACTCTGTAGAAACGATCGAACATACAGGTGCAAATGGTGTCATTAAGTATAATTCAATCACATTTATTCAATATTATTATTCTTTAGTAATTGTCACATAGGAGAAGGTTGTCGATTCCACATCAACAGATCATAGAATTGGCTCGAACACAGAAAATCCAATAATAACAAACACGTACAAGATATTGGTCAGTTGATAGTATGGGGCAGTTAAATAAATACTGTTCAAAATGCACAAAAAACAAGATTAATTTCAACGTTCAATCTTTTATGCAGTGTTCTGTAAATACACAGGAAAGTTTGTCGTCCATCTGTCCCTTATCATCTCGATAATACAATACACACATGTTCTTTCATAATAAATATTGTATACTCACTCATGAACAAGAGAAGCAACAGACACAGAGCCATGCTGACCAGACTGCACCAGACTGCACCAGACTGCACCAGACCATCAGGCCTTTCTGGTTTTAAGAGCTCCGGAAAACCATCACAACTACTTTTGAGAAACCGTGAGAAACTCTTCACAGCGACCACAGAAGCACTCGTCTTTTGACTTTAATAGAATGTCTGCATTGGTCTTTAAATATACACTGATTCTAATGCTCAATATGTACTCGACTGTGTGATCCAAATGACCAGGAGTTTCATGAACCAGAAGTCACTATAAGACCATGTGTAACTTCAAACAGAGTCATAGAGAACGTTGTCAACCATCCCAGAGTTCGGTTCATCCTGGATCGTACAGTACACATGGTACGGGTCGCTCTGAAAGACAAGACAAAACTGTAAGACGCTGCAGCTTGAGTACTGACTAGAACCAGGAAGTACCATCACATTAGTCCTGACTAGAACCAGGAAGTACCATCACAATAGTCCTGACTAGAACCAGGAAGTACCATCACAATAGTCCTGACTAGAACCAGGAAGTACCATCACAATAGTCCTGACTAGAACCTGGAAGTACCATCACAATAGTCCTGACTAGAACCAGGAAGTAGCATCACATTAGTCCTGACTAGAACCAGGAAGTAGCATCACATTAGTCCTGACTAGAACCAGGAAGTAGCATCACATTAGTCCTGACTAGAACCAGGAAGTACCATCACATTAGTCCTGGTCTCAAGTCTCTGCTTCTTGTGGCTCCGAGAATAGACTTTAAATCATCTCTGTTTGCTACAAGTCTGAGCCATGGCCTCAAGGTACATCTGTGAGCACAGGGACTGGCCTCGTGCTGGTCCCAGAGTCAGGACTAAATACTTCATGTGACACAGGCTTCCTCTCTGACTCTTTTCAAATCCAGGTTGGGAACAGTTCTGTTGAGCTGTAACTGAAGGACTGTTTCTTTAATCCTTTTTGCTGTGAATTTTATGTTTCTTTCTTGTTTTGTTCAGCACTTTCTGTTGTGTATGAACTGTGCTTTACAAATAAACTTGCATTTTTGTCTGTTTTAAATAATAATAATAATAATAATATTTATTTGTATAGCACTTTTAAAAACAATGTTTACAAAGCGCTGCACAGTCAGCATGATAAACAATAAAAACAGTCATAATACAAGGTCAGAATAATTAGATACAGAAACACAAAGCAAACAGAGCAAAACACAAAAGAGACACAACAAAGACAAAGCAGACATTAAAATACAGCATATGAAGTTTAAAACTAACAGTTAAAAGCTGTTTGAAAAAAGTGGGTTTTAAGAAGTGTTTTAAAAGAGGACACTGATGGTGCTAGCCTTATCTCCTCGGGCAGGTCGTTCCAAATCCGAGGAGCCCGGACAGAGAAGGCTCGGTCACCTTTCGTCCGGAGCCTCGACCTTGGAACAGTCAACAGGGACCTGCCCGAGGATCTAAGGCTGCGGGGGGGCTCGTAGGGGGTTAAAAGTTCAGAAATATAGCTTGGTGCCAGACCTAAACGAGCTTTAAAAGTAATCAGTAAAATCTTAAAATCAATTCTAAAACTCACAGGAAGCCAGTGGAGGGACGCTAAAACAGGGGTGATGTGCTCCCTTCTGTTAAAACCAGTGCGAAGTCTGGCTGCTGCGTCTGGACCAGTTGGAGGCGGGAGAGGGATTTAGCGTCGAGACCGGAGAGGAGGGAGTTGCAGTAGTCGAGGCGGGAGAAGATGAGGGCGTTGACAACTTTATGGAGATCGGGAGGAGTGAGGATGTATTTAATCTTTGAGATTGTGCGGAGGTGATAGAAGCAGGATTGGGTGGTTTTATTGATGTGGGAGCGGAAAGTGAGGTGAGAATAAAAAATGACACCAAGGTTACGGGCGGAGGGAGTGATGTTTGAGGACAGGGGGCCGAGGTGGGTTTGGATGTGGGATATAGATGGAGGCGGGTTGATGAGGAGGACTTCTGATTTGGAGGTGTTGAGTTGAAGGAAGTTGTGGGCCATCCAACGGTTCACATTGTTAAAACAGTCGACCACAGCAGACAGACTTCCAGGGTCGTTTGGTCTCAGCGGGAGGTAGATCTGTGTGTCGTCCGCATAGCAGTGGAAGGACACGTTATGACGGGCCATAACGTGTCCTAGGGGGAGCATATAAATAGAAAATAAAATGGGACCTAAAATAGAACCTTGCGGCACACCACAGGTAATGGGGGCTGTAGAGGAGGTAAAATCACCCATGGTGACCGCAAAGGTTCTGTCTAAAAGATAAGAATGAAACCAACCAAGTGCAGTATCTCTGATGCCAACCCACGTTTTGAGGCGATCCAATAAAATCCTGTGGTCGATCGTGTCGAAGGCTGCGCTTAGGTCTAAAAGAATTAAAATAGAGCACCCTCTGCTGTCTGATGTGGTTCTCATTAATAAAATCTAAAATTTGAATTGAAACAATTTTCTCTAAAACTTTGGATAAAAAAGGAAGTTTTGAAATGGGTCTAAAATTGTTAAAATCAGTAGTGCTTAAATTAGGCTTCTTTAAAAGTGGCTGGACCACAGCATGTTTAAAACTGGATGGGACAAGACCTTGATCCAGGGACTGATTAATGATTGATAAAATGGAGGGTCCAACCACATTAAAAACATCTTTGAGAAATTTGGTGGGGATGACATCGAGGCTGCACGTGGTTTGTTTCATGTGGAATAAAATGTCAGATAAAAGAGAAAGGGATAAAGGCATAAAATTAGTAAAACAATTAAAATCCAGAGTTTCTCTGTGTCATTAAGACCCATAATAATAAACTTGGCCCATTTGGGCCAGTGATGGGCCCAGACAGCATTCACAGCAGCCTGAACAAACCCAGTCCAACAAGAACACATGGCACGCCTAACTTTCCATTTCTTCTTTCTGCTTGTCTCTCGGATGATTCGGATTTAAGCAAAAAACGCCGCAGTCTGCGTAGACCTAAGGTTGTGATCTCATATCCTCTTAATTTGTCTGTGAGATTTTGAAGAGATTGATTTCATTCCAGTCTGGCTTTTGTGCGGTCATGATGCATGGAGCAGGCAGGTGTGCAGAGGAGAGAAAGAGAAGGAGGACCATGAGCAAAAAGTGGCCGTAACAAAGGAAGAGAAACTCTCTGCATTATCACTTGGATATTCCTTGGTATAAAATAATAAATAACAAAGAGATTGTTTGATGTTCATGGTGCTTCACAGCCATGAAACCGACCTTCATCCACAACCAGCACCCTGGATCTTGGAGATCCAGATGAACCAGGAAATGTTTTTTCTGCCAAAAAGAATCTTTGAAACCCTAATGGGGCGTTCAAACCAGATCATGCGTTACAGCAACTTACATTTTCAATCGCAAATTCAATGGTGACGTGCGTTCGAGCGTGGAACTGCATGTACGTAACGCACGCGACGGACCTGGTTGGCGCGAACATATGCCTCCAGCCTGATTTCTCATTCTCTATTGAACTGTAACCCAGTGCAGCTAGCGTGTATATGCTGATCGCGAAAGTATCCGTTATAAAAATTAAAACAGAACCGTATGGCGCACCTCCTTGAACACATACTGCTTGTTATAAAAGTCCTTTGGAAGGTCTCTGTACACAGGGACACTTGGAGAAGAACTTTACACAACAAAAAGCTACTAGCTTAACTTCGTTAGCACCAAAGCAGGACAACCCCCTGGCTCTAAAATTTAGAAAATATGGGGTCAAGAGGAATGCTGTGTTCCAGCATTGGCGGTCATGAACGCCCATAACTCTAATAATAATTATAATGATATAATAAGAATAATAATGCATCGGTTCTATATATAGCAGCGTTTTGACACTCAAAGACGCGCTTTATAAGTAATTATTCTTTCACTCCATACCCGGTGGTGAAAACTACTACATTAGCCACAGCTGGCGCTGGGGCACCACTTGTCAGAAGTGAGGCAACCCATATGTGCCATCACCCCACCGGCAACCACCAGCTATTACACCAAACGAGGCAGACTCATTCTAGGCAATGGGGTGAGTGTCTGCTAAGGATATAAACACAACGTAGTTTGGCACTTTTATCAGCCACCCACCCTGAGGCATCAGGTGTTCCCAGCAGTTAAGTGCATTTGCCAAGGCCACAACGACACGCAGACATCAGTGGAATCGGTGGAGAAAGTCTTGTGTGGGGCTCGAACTCCACCGTTACAAACAGCGGCCTCTAGCGGCAGGGGTCAGCATACCCGGCTCTTCAGTGCCCCTCGAGTGGCTCCCTGCATCTAGGGGTGATAATTTTATTTCTAGTTTCAATGTGGTTCTGTATAGGAGGAAACAACATTCTTAACGTTTTCCTAATGCGTAAAAGTGTGCGATAAAAATATGAATTTCACATTTCTGTCACGGAGATTTGCTTAGGGCGACAGTAGCTTCAGTTGGGTAGAGACATTGGCCTTCAGGCCTGAAGGTTGTTAGGGTTCAATTCCCAACCTATACAACTTCCCACCGCTCCCACTGATGACTGCTGCGTTGTTGTCCTTGGGCAAGACACTTAACCCCACTTTGCCCAAAGCCCGCCACTGAACAGGTGGAGTCCACAGGAGGATATGTAATGGTAACAGTTAATAGATAATATCCGTCATAGAATTACCTCTACTATGAAAGACAAAATGAGAAAAACCAGGACAATAGTGTCAAGATGAGGATGAATGAGGACAAGTAACATGAGATTTTGAGGGGAAACGACCATCCATCAGCAAGGGCTTGAAGACAAAATGTGGCTGGGTCTTTCAACATGACAATCACACATCACCCAGGCAACCAAGCATTGCCCTCTGTGGGTGGAGTTGAAAGTCTGTGTTTGACAGCGATATCTTCAAACACAGTCATCAGTCCCACTGATGACTGCTGTCGTTGTGTCCTTGGGCAAGACACTTAACCCCACTTTGCCCAAAGCCCCCACTGAAAGATCAAGGCTATGCTCACACTCAGAGAGTCAGTGAGGGGCTGGTGCTATGAGACTTGGGTGGCATCTCTGACTGCCACCCCCCTGAGCCAGAAATGGATTAAACGGTAGAAAATGGATGGATGGATGGATCTTCAAAACATTGCTACTCTAGAAGAGATCTTTATGGAGGAATGGGCCAAAATACCAACAACAGTCTTTGTAAACATTACAGGAGACTCATTATCATCATTGTCATTATTTTTACACATGTGACTATAAGATGAGTCTGACGTCTCACTAAGATGTGTCAAAGTAACTGCAACAATCATCAATTTATCCAAAAAACTTGCATCTGAACATGTATTTACTTCACCAGGTTTGAGGATCTCTGCTTCATGCTGCAGGTGTCGGGTGATTCCTGAGTCTGGGGTCTTCACAGGTGGAGCTGTTGTGGTGTCGATGTTAAGTGGGAAATATTGTTTCTAGGGCTGTCAAAATTATCGCGTTAACGCACATTAATTAATATTTTTCATTAATCGCGCTAAAAAAATTAACGCATTTGACGCATGCCCATGCGTCCCATAATAGCACTCAGAATGCCGCGGACACATGCGTGTGTAAGATGGGGACAGAGCAGGTAGGCCCTCTGGGAATTCAAGTTTTGAAAGAATACACGCTTGACCGCGAAGCACTTGTTGTTTCCTGTATGAACTCTGCATGATGAGCTGCGGGCGCCACAGCGCTCTGGACCGTTCCCACTTCCAGCGGCTGTGATCACGGCGAACGGCGCTGCGTAATGGGATCATTTCCAAGACCACGCACAGAACTATTACAGAACTATTCTCTAGTGTGCGTACGTGTCTTTGCGTAACCGATGCACACAATATGTACAGCGCTGAAGCTGGACTGTGGAGCCTCAGTCTCCTCCGTGTCTTCTACCAAAGCGCACTCGCTAAATTAAAGCTGAGGTACCTAATTTTCCTTTCGACCATCAGTTCATGTTAAATTATGCCAAAAAAAGTAATGATGTGAGCAAATCAAACAGATTTAATGACATTCTGCATTTCAGACTGTTTTGAAATGTCCCTCATCTGTAACAAACAATGGTTTTGGTCTGAGTCTAAACAGAAAGACAGAATGTTAATTCCATTTTATATGGATTTATTGTTATAACAAACAAATACAGTACATATGTTCACTATGCTGTCATTTATCTTTCCATTCAAACAACCATTTACAGAATAATATGGCATAATTTTGCCAATAGTTTGAAATGTGATTAATTACGATTAATTAATTTTTAAGCTGTAATTAACTCAATTAAAAAAATTAATCGTTTGACAGCCCTAATTTTTTCATGAATCCTTCAAAACAAAACATGACATTAAAGGAAAATACACATTATTTATCAATCCGTGTACCCTTCGATCATTAGTTATTCTGTTTCAAAATAAAATCAGAAAATCGAAATTTCCATTTGTTTATTGTTCTTTTCCTTTTCTAAACTTGAATAAAAAAATAAATCCTTTATGCTTCAATATCAATGTGTTTGTTTTGGCTCTAGGGGTTTAAAATTCTCAAAAGAATTATGGCATTACTATTATTTCGTTTTATTATTATTTGCGACACCGGAAAAGAGAAGAGACCTCGCGGAGGGGGGGCTACAGACGCGGGGGTGGAACCCAGGGACTCCCCTGGTCCCGGGGTACCCGCGTTGTGAATTTGACGCGCGGGGAATAAAGGACCAGAAAGTTATGGCCCTTGGAAACCACCGGGGGACCGCGCGTCTGCCATCCGCCCAAGAGCGCTCATTTTGGGGGAGGAGAAGCTCGGCTTCCAGGGCTTGTCAAAAACGAACCAGGGGTGCTAGAGACACGGGGTTTTCACCCACGCACTCCTCCGGTTCTGGGCTATCACCGGGGAGGGCTTTGCTCCCGCGCAGACCCGGGCCTGAGCGCTCATTCCCGGGGGAAGGAAGCCCGGCTTTCCGGGCTCCTCAAAGTCGAGCCAGGGAGGGTAGAGACACGGGGGTGGAACCCAGGGACTCCCCTGGTCCCGGGCTACCCACGGTGTGAATTTGACGCGCGGGGGACAAAGGACCAGAAAGTTATGGCCCTTGGAAACCACCGGGGTGACCGCGCGCCTGCCATCCGCCCAAGAGTACTCATTCTGGGGGAGGAGAGGACCGCAGCAGCAGGGTCAGGAGGCATGCTGCTCCATACCCCCGTGCTTACGGCCATACCACCTTGAGAATGCCCGATCTCGTCTGATCTCGGAAGCTTGGCAAGGTCGGGCCTGGTTAGTACTTTGATGGGAGACCGCCTGGGAATACCAGGTGCTGTAAGCATTTTGCCCCTGGAGCTCGGGCCTGGGGGCGAGCGCAACAACAGCGCGAGTTGTTGTCGTGTAGTTGAGTTGAGTTGAGTGCAGCTTGCAGTTGTTTCCGTCTCTCACCACTTATCATTTCCGGTAGCATATCAAACAAAATAATGGAAGTTGTTTTAGTAGTGTTTGTTTCCACTGCATAGCAAAGAAATGGGTGAATATTTTATTTAGAATGTTTTGATTTTCCAATTTAATTTAGAAAATGGAAATACAATAAAACAACCGCGTAATTTGTTTTTCTGATTTTATTTTGAAACGGAATAACTAATGATCGAAGGGTACACGGATTTTTATCGCTGTATCCATGTGTTTCTAATGTTACCAGCCAAGTCGTACTGTTCACTGCGAGGATCCTGAGAGGAGCCACAGCTGAGGACTTTACTCTGGACTTTATGGAGATGTGTCAAAAACTCCTCATCAGGAACAGAAAACATGCAAAACCATGGTCCTTTACTGTTCCCGGAGCGTGATGTTTTGGTTGAATACGACTGTGTGGATTCTCCAAAATACAGGTGACATTTGGACTCAGATGAAGGTGAAGAAGGCAGTGTGCAGGTCACAAGAACATCCTCCTCTGATTTAATAAGACCAATGTTTGGTTTTGCTCCTAAAAGAAAATCATTGTAAAAAATACAAATTTATAATACAAAGTCAATGTAAAGAACTTAATTACCTCGAGCTGTGACTTCAACAATTGCATCTGTTTGGAATAAAGTATAGTGACGTTTCTTGTTATAGCAGCAAACACACAATATGAAGCTACAGTTTTAATTCTAAACTCACAAAACTAAAAAGTTTTGTAGAGATTTTACATGTGATCAGTCCGGTATACTCAAAAAGATAAGATGGATTTTATTGATCTCACACAGGAAAAATGTACATGTCACATTTGGCAGGGATAGAATCTCTCAGATGTGTACAAAGGACAGAAGTGTGCAAACATGTTAAAGGCAGAAAATAAAAGTTAAAATAAAAGTGTATGCTTTGCTTCACACTTATAAATAGAGTTAATGAGTCATCAGAGGCTAAAACTACAGGCTTCAGCTTCAAGAGTCCAGCCACTTCCAAAGTGTTCCCAAAGTAAAACCATCACAACATCTCAGTTGTTGAATCAATAACTTTGAAAGAGCCTCAAGCTGTGTTTGTACAGATCTGAATACTGCATGTATGATGTGAGGAGGAGAAAAAGATATTTGATCATAAATGTGAACTCACAGAGGAAGAGGATGAGCAGACGTGTGTCCATGCTGCAGGCGACAGTTCAGAGTCAGAAAGAACTCAGCTCTGACTTTAGACAGAGGAAGTGGGAGACCACCTCAAAGCAGTTGATGATAATAATGCATTGTTTTATACAGAGTGAGACCAAAAGTTTCAATAATAGGACTCTTTTATTGCATTTCTGTCATTAACAAAATCCACACGAACATTAAAATCACCTTTGAGTTTGAGCAGAGGAAGTGAGAGACCACCGCAGCCTAAAGCAGTTGTTGATAATAATGTATGGAGTTTTTACAGCTCTTTTTTTGGGCTCTCAAAGAAACTTTGCAAGTCACTGTTCATTCACTTCCTACACAGCGGTGATAAACTACTGCTCTAGCCACAGCTGACACATGGCAACTTTCACCAATGGGAGCTGTTTTCCCACCCATAGAAAAAACTCAAACACACTTTATAGTATTTTTTTTATTTTTTATTATCTATTTTAATACATATCTTTTACCTTGTTTTTGCTCAGTATTAAATTAAAATTTAAAATGCTCTAAATATATTACAACATTTCATAGATTCTCTCCCTATAGCCGACAGAAGCATGAAATGTCCTGGTTTGAATTGGCTCCACATTTTACACATGTGTATGATTTTTGAACATTGACTTTTGCATGGGAAGTGTTGCATAATGTGGTTTCTGGACATTCTCCAGATGCCATCACAGGGGTGCACCTTAACAGGTCTGTGTGGAGCTGCGGGCCACAAACGCACCAACGACTAATTTGACTGGATTCATGACCTCATGATTGTCCTCTACCACTGAACAAAAAACCACAAACTTTTACTGTAGAAATATTGATTTAAAGTAGCCATTTTGGTCCAAAATACCTCCAAAATAGTCAAAACATGTCACTTTTGATCTACTGTAACTTTTTACTGTAAAAAGGTGTGCGACTAATTTCACTGGATTCACGCCCTCATGATTGTCCTCTACCACTGTACCAAAGACCAGAAATTTTTACTGTAGAAATATTGATTTAAAGTAACTATTTTGGTCCAATAATGGTCAAAACATGTCACTTTTGATCTACTGTAACTTTTTACTGTAAAAAGGTGTGCGACTAATTTCACTGGATTCATGACCTCATGATTGCCCTCTACCACTGTACCAAAGACCAGAAACTTTTACTGTAGAAATATTGAGAAACATTGACGTAAAGTAGCCATTTTAGTCCAAAACATGCCACTTTTAATCTACTGTAAAAAGGTGTGCGACTTATTACACTGGGTTCATGACCTCATTAGTGCCCTCCACGACAGTACTGACGACCAGAAACTTGTACTGTGGATTATTTTTGTGTCTTGTTTTATGAACAATGTTACTGTAATTTCTGGAGATTAAAAATATTGTTTTTTCAGTACATATGAATTAAACTTACATTCTTCTAACGGTTTTCAAAATGTGAGAGTTTTTATTAAATCAAGTGTGCATTGTTGGCTGCATTAGCAAGCCTGAGCTGTCACAACAGGTTTTTCCTTTTCCTGTGCTGCTAATTATTTTAGATGACCATTTTATATTTAATAATATAAAATATAAAATAATAATCAGTATTATTACGCCTTGACACAAATCAACAGAATTAGAACATGCATCTTTATCACTATTATAATTTACTATTTAACAAAACTATGTTATACATATTATAGTATTTAATTTACTTATATATTGTTGTATATGTCTTTACTATCAAATCCTGATTGGACTTTACATGTGCTGATGTCTGGGAAGCGGCTTAGGCGACTCTTGTAATATTGGACGATACCATAAAAAATATATTTTGTTTACTTCAACGTTCTACCATACAACTACTGACCTGGCCCTGCCTGCTTTGATTCAAGCAGTGACAGTGTCCTCTGCTGCACAGGTATGTAATTGTTGGCTGCCCTCTATCGACTGAATGGAGTATAATAATTATTAGTCATTACTTTCTTCAATCCGGACATGGATAATCTAGAGATGTATTTATTTTAAGTATTTATTTATTCTAATATTTTGGACAGATATACAATTATCTTGACCATTTCCTCGCATAGCATAAATCAATACGTAGTGCACCATTTTAATACTGCATTTGATTGGTTCTAAATGAACGTCAATCAAGCCAGAAACTACGTAAAGAGGCCCGATGTTTTCAGCTGACCTTTAGCCCAGTTGACCTCGTCTCTTCTAATTGACTTTCAGAGATAATAGATGTTACGCTTATTACGCTTGTTAGTATCAAAAATATTTCACTACAGACCTTAAGCCGTATGTTCGGTAAATATTTCGCTTAGTAGGCCTGTGGTTGTGCACGTGCTCAAAAATTCTGTCGACAATGAACCAGAGAGGTAAGCTAATTAGCATTTAGGACTACTGTAATAGCAACATTGCAGATAGTTATTCTGCAGGTATAACATAGTATGTACATAAAGAGTACTGAATTATATTTTCCCGGGGAATTTGTAATATGCTTTTATTATTTTAGTAATATATAATATTTTTTGTGATAATTAATATCTTACCAATGATATATGATATATATAGATGTGAGGCTAGCATCTACTCTGGCAATTTTTAAATCAGGGCTAAAAACTGTTCTTTTTAGCTGTGCATACGGCTGAAGGATTTTATTGATACATACTCTTTTTTTTTAATGCATTGTGGTTATTTATTATTTTAATCCCGTGTGTGCTTTTAATATTTTAAGTATTTTTTTTTTTTTTTTTTTTCCATTACTTGTGATTTTATTCTGTTTTTAATGTATTTATTGATGTATCTGATTTGTGTGATATTATGTGGGTTGTGAGGCGCTTTGAGTGGCCTTGTGTTGGAAAGGCGCCATACAAATAAAGTTGATTGATTGATTGATATGCTGGTTTATAAGTTTGGAATATATAGGCTTATATGTGTAAGGCCTTAGTAGTCTATCATAAATTTACCTAATAAATCGAGTATATTTATTACAGAAACATATCAATATTTTATTGCTAATTGCCAACACTGATAGCTACATATTGAAAAATATTGGCAAAATATGCAAACAAAAAACCTATAAATTACATCTCACATATCATTACAAGCTTATCCTATCTTCAGATTAAAGTATCAGACAAGACTTCAGATTTGTTTATAAAATACATTATATTATGTCCTTTTCCTTGTTCTCAATGTGGTTTACTTCTCTAAGCTTTGCTTTGCACAGTATGCTATTCACGTAATTTGTTAGTATTGTGTTTATTGTAGATGAATAATATTTGGTGTAGTTCACAATATTTACATTCAAATTTCAGATTCTGCTTGTTTTCCGTTTTTGGAAAGGTAAGAGGAAATTACTTCACAATGCATTTACTGAGGATGGTGGATAATGTTTTACTGTGTGGATTTCATTCACATGTTTTGTTTATTAATAGACAAGAAGAATAAAGAAAACCCTAACACAAATAAGAGTCGCTTTAGCGAAAACAGTTCAGCCAGGAGAGGTGGTACATCTTTGGACTCCATATTCAAAGGACGGTCGCCTGGCAGAAATATGCCTGTTACTGGAAGTCCCAAATACCAGAAATAATCGGCAAAAGATAATTAAGATTATCAAGGTACTGTCTATTTTTTGTTTTTCATCTTTCAGGGTAGATGATCACGCGACATCAAAACCGTCCTCTGGTAGTCACTGCAAATAACGTCAATGGTTCAGGAAGGTTGAAAGCAGAGTGGGGCACACCTGGGACGCTAGGCAGTGCTGATGAGCCCTCTGGAGGTGTAGTGGGCCTAACATTGAAACACCGGTGAAGGAGGGTGCCCACCCCAGTGACGCTTTCAAACACACACATCTTATATCATATTTAAGTTGGGCATCAGTGGAGAGAAGAGAGAAAAGGCAGTCCTGTGGCATAGATCCATGGTTTTCAACGCCTGGGCGTTACCCGCTATGACGTCACACACAGGTTAGAGCTTAGACAACTTAAATTCATGAAAAACACGTTTTTTTTATAAAATATAGGAATTTTTTTGCCGGGATCTATTTTAGATCGACATTGTCATGCAATTTTGATACCCACAATATTTATTTTTTTAACCCGGCATAAGGTCTTTAACTCATTCACTGCCCATGACGACAAAAGTCGTTCTATTGTATAGTAACGCTCACTGCCCAAGACGAGTTAGACGACTTTTTTGTGTTATTACACGGGAGGCTACAGTAATGTCTGGCGCACCTTGTGAATGACCCACAATACTGATATATAGTGCAAATGTACCTGTAATGATAAATCAACACCAGTAGGATGCAGTATTGCACCACAGGAGAGGTGGTGCAATACTCACCACCAATAGTCAGTGGAGAGAAGGAGGAGGAGTGTGGGAGTGTTTGGAGAGCGTGCTGCTGTAGCAGAGCGAGCGATGATAGCGTAGCATTGAGACGGATCAGCGATCTAGTTTAGCGATAGTATAGCAAGAGTGATGGCGAAAAAGAATAGTTATAAGCAGTGTTCACTGCTTCAGAGATTGACTCGTGGATCAGTGAGTGAGGTCGAGAGGGGAGAGAGTGGAGACCCCGGTGGAGGTCCGTCTCTGCAGCTCAGAGCCCGGAGCAGGGACACACCTTCCGCCTCTCGCAGCGTATCAGCTGCTGTTGTTACTGATGCCTTGGATTCGTTCAGAGAACCTGATCATGATTTATCGGATGAGTGGTTGCAGACTCAATCCAGCAGAGCATCCTCTCCAGAAGCTCCACAAAGAGTCGAAGGTAAGAACTTGCTAAATTGCCTAGAATATGCTAACTTGAGAGGAGGGAAAGGCGCGGAAACTTGCTTTGATCTGCTAAGTAACACAGCGCTCAAATCCTACTGTTTCTTTAGTAAAGGCCAGTTATGCGTTTTATCATTGTTGTATTTATTATTCTTATGTTTAGTTATTTCATACTTGAACATCTTTTTGCAGTGACATAGCTCTGACTAAATGAAATGTGTTCTCCATTCACAGATTCTGATAAAAGAGCCCTCCCCCATTGGGGTTGACAGGGCATGGAGGTAAAGATGATTCCTCCTCATACCATTGTACATATTATTGTATATATTCTCCTGGTATAGTGATTTACAAATTTATATTATTTACAGGTGGTGCATCAAGAGGCAGTTGCTGTGCACAAAAAAGGTAAAAGAACTACTATTTCTATTCTTGTACATCCCATGGCAATATAATATAATAATACTATAGTATACTGTGTTTGGTCCAAAAGTAGTCAGTTGATAATGTGGGAGGAAGGCCTTCATTGTATTTTATGTATTGATTTATTGTAACAAATTCACTGTATAATATAGTTATTGTGTGTATCCATTTTCCAGCACGTTCGTCACCCAGAAGCTCTGGGGAAGATGGCTGACAGGAGGATCAGTGGGAGCCGAGTCAGTTGCCTTTCGCAGGAGCTCCTGGACCACAGAGGCTGCGGACAGAGGCTGCGAAGCTGGATTCATCTGATCCAGACTTTCTGGAGCTGGATTCATCTGATCCAGCTGACTTTCTGGAGCTGGATTCATCTGATCCAGACTTTCTGGAGCTCTTCTTCACGGAGGGAGAACTACAAATGGTACACAGCGTGTCGTGTTCCGTTGCACACAGTGTTTCAACCTCTACAACTCAAAGCTGAACTACTGGGAGGACTGAAAAAGCAGATAAACTCACTCATACACACACTCACGAACACTCACACGCACTCACTCACGCGCACACAGACACACACGCACAGACACTCACTCGCACACTGACAGTCACACACACAGACACTCACTCGCACACTGATATTCACACACACAGACGTTTTGGTTGATGGTATAGAAGAAAGTTAAATTTTCTGTCTGTGAATAAATTGCCAACAATTTATAGATACCGACATATGCCCACAATGCACTTCAGGGAGCACAGATACAAACCTGCATGCCACTTGGGACTGTCAACCGGTACACACCTTCTGGATTTCCGTCACGGACAAACTCTCCACCATCTTGGGCTGCAGAATCCCATTAAACCCCGCTCTGTGTCTTCTAGGAGACACTACTCAAACAAACCTCATAAGCAAACACCATGACTCCCTACTCATCTCTCTAACCATCGCAAAGAAAATAATATTCCAAAATTGGAAAAATAAAAAACTATGTAGCATCACTCATTGGACAAACCTACTCATCGACCACATCTCAACAGAAAAAAATACATCCCACAGAGGGGGGCATATATCGGCCTTCAATGAAACATGGGCATCATTCATCGCACATTTTCAGTTATAATTATTAACAAAGCCACTCTCCATCACTATCCAAAAATAATAATACTTACATTTTAATCCTCTATCAGGTGTTGCTTATATCTCACACTCATTTCATTTTTTTTCTTGTTTCTTATTTTTCTTCTCCCTCTCTCCCTTATTTTCTATCTATCCGTTTAAACCCATCTTGACTGTCATTACCGCCAACACCAGTTATCAACTTATTTCACCTTAGCCCCGATCCCAGCCACCGCCACCCTTTGTGTTTTTAATGCACCACACACTAAGAAATTGAAACTTAATAAGGGGAAAATAAATATACATATACACACAACGCAAGAGATTCAGGACACATGAGGAGAACGTGAAGCAGTTCTCTGTGTGTGCATCTTAGACACACACACACACAATCCTTAAAGACAGCAGATTAACAGGCAAAGAAAGTGGAGGCTGGAGTATCTCCTAACTCATAAAACATCAATTTAAATTGTAATAAATAATGTTGGTGTTGATGATCTTTTTAATTGACTTTATGTTTATCTTTTTGATTTATTTTTATTTTATTTTATTTTCCTAGCACGCACGCTTGCACACACACATGCACACACACATGCTCACACACACATCTCCCTCCCTCCCTATATGGTATTGTTTCACGTTCTCTCGATACTCGTTTTTCTTTGTATGTCCCCATGTTTTGTCGCTGCCTCAATGTTTTTTACACACACATGCACGCACACACATATCTCCCTCCCTCCCCATATGGTATTGTTTCATGTTCTCTCAATATCTGTGCTTCTTTGTATGTCCCCATGTTTTGTCGCTGCTTCAATGTTACACACACACACACACACACACGCACACACACACCATTATGTAATGTTTTATGTTGTCTCAATATTTGTATCTCTCTGTATGTCCCCATGTTTTGCCGCTGCTTCAACATTCTTTTTGCCGTCGTACCAATCCTTTTTCACTTTTGTATGTCTATGTGTCACTCTTGTATGTCTATGTATCACTTTTATGTATGTCTATGTATCACGTAATAAAAAAAATAAAAAAAATAAAAAAATGCCAACTATTTGCCATCAAAAGTATTATTTCAGAGTCATGTTTTTATAATTGTTGTAATGGAACAAGTGTGAAGATGTTTTGAGTTGTCACTAAAGCAGCAAAAATGCATCTAAAGTCTCTTTTCTGCTTGATATGTTCCTGTTTACATACAGCTCGTTTCCTGTTTTCTTGCTCAAACCAGGTGTTATGGGTGAAAGTATGCTTTGTTCTATGGCGAATAGCTCAAGAACGGTGAGAGG
Organism: Knipowitschia caucasica; assembly: GCA_964034765.1. NCBI lineage: Eukaryota > Metazoa > Chordata > Actinopteri > Gobiiformes > Gobiidae > Knipowitschia > Knipowitschia caucasica. The sequence goes on along the minus strand of OZ035835.1, from coordinate 5,951,820 downwards.
TAGAAACAAACTGTTTTTTTCAGAGTAAAGCAGAGAGGTTAATCTTTACATCGTTTACATCGTTAATGTTTACATCGTCTAAAAAATGAATATTCTGTGGCACTTCAAAGTTGGGTCAAATCACCTGAAATTGTTGGCAGAATGCACTTCTCAAATCTGAAAATGCCTGGCAGTCAGTGAGTTAAAGCAGCAGTAAGCGATTTTTGGGTGTTAATATACGTCTTAAATATTGATATATTCCAATAGCCATCACTTATATAGAGTGTTTGTACCTAAACACGGATCTCTCAGTCCTTCCAGTCTTCTCCCACCTATATAATAAAAAAACCTCACATCCTATGCGCTTATCCAATGACGAGAGAGCACGCCTTATAAGGGGTTTCTCCCGTGTGTGCACGCGCACTCTTCAAAACAAACATGGCGGAGAAGGAAAAGCCGCCTCCAGCGCTGCTGCAGACTAAATACCATGGCATGGATCTATTAAATACAGGCAAAACGCCAGAAACAGAGGAACGACAAAAAGTAGGAGCAACATGGTGACCAGCTGCATTCATGTTGGCGACCTCTAGCTCCGTGGATTCCTCTCTCCGACTGAACAGGTGAGCATGTTACTCAGTAGTGGCAGTAGTAGTTGTTTTATTTATACATATTGTTGCCTGAGACTGTAATGCGGGCTTTCACCAAGTTAGCTAGTTAAAAATCCCCAGCTGTTGTAGAAATACGGCCGCATTTTGTGGCAATAACTGCGCATTACCTTGGCTTAGCTTTGAGAAACAACAACAGACAACACAACATCGAAGCCTTAGCCCAGCCTCAGCCATCCATAAACTCCGGTCAATTATTAGTTCCCCACATGTACAACATTAAATGACCATATCACCAAAGTTCCCCCGTGAAATGTTGTTAGCATTAGCGTTCACTGTTAGCATTAGCGTTCGCTGTTAGCATTAGCGTTAGCTGTTAGCATTAGCGTTCACTGTTAGCATTAGCGTTAGCTGTTAGCATTAGCGTTCACTGTTAGCATTAGCGTTCGCTGTTAGCATTAGCGTTCGCTGTTAGCATTAGCGTTAGCTGTTAGCATTAGCGTTAGCTGTTAGCATTAGCGTTCGCTGTTAGCATTAGCGTTAGCTGTTAGCATTAGCGTTAGCTGTTAGCATTAGCGTTAGCTGTTAGCATTAGCGTTAGCTGTTAGCATTAGCGTTAGCTGTTAGCATTAGCGTTAGCTGTTAGCATTAGCGTTAGCTGTTAGCATTAGCGTTAGCTGTTAGCATTAGCGTTAGCTGTTAGCATTAGCTGTCTGTAGTTGTGAATATGGTGTGGCTGCTACGATCACTTCTGATCTGTATGAATCGTTTGTTTTTGCCAATAAACATAGTTGCTTGCACTATATATATATATATGTAGGTCTGCATTTCATTCTTCAATGACTAAGTTTTGCAACTTGCACTCTGTATATTAGTTTTATTGTTATAAAAACAATATCTATTTACCTCAAATCTAACTTCCGTGACCACTACATACATTTTTATTATTATGTATTGAGAATAAGTAAGAGTCTTGCTGACTACTACCAAATAAATTATGAGCATGATATAATATAGACATTGTAATAATTTACATGTCTTCATTGCATTCTTTTCTCTGTATCTTTTCCAGTATGGCCTAAATCAATTGGAATGAGGTCTTCAATGTACAAGAGTTCAACAGCCTCCATAATGCAAGTTAAATAACTATTTAAAAAAAAACAATGCCATAACGACTAGATACTTTTCTGCTGACCTCTTCTTTCTCTAGTATTGACTGCGAAGACAAGACTTTGCTTCCAGAATTAGAAGAATGGCCATTGTCATCTCCTGAGGAAGACTTTACACCCCACATTTGTCATGTAGGTTGTTGTGAATGCATATATGGGACGCAGTGATTATGATAATGATGTTGTGATGTGTGTGTCGTTCACCCCTACAGTTGTGTTGCTGCCCTGAGGTCCAAAATGAATATCGATCATGTTCCAGGAGTCAGTGTTGACAAAACTGTCGCTGAGTTTCTTCAACAATCAAGAGGAGTGAGATAATCACTCGACTCCCAAAACAGCCGATGTAAGTGTCTTTCTCTCACAATGCACAGTCTCTCACAGTCCAAATAAACATGTTCAAGGATCCTGTGGATCAGGGGCCACTCCTGGTGATCAATAAATACTGATGTTGTTGATGATGAATATATCAAAGTCATATTTGAGTAGATAAAACTGATGTCTCTTCTATTATGTTTCAAAGGAAAATCTCTGCCAGAGGAAGACTCCAGTTCCTTCAACCTGGGCCCCTGAAGCGTGGCTGTCTGTGCGTGTGACTGTGTGTGCTTGTGGCTGTGTGTGCTTGTGACTGTGTGTGCGTGTGACTGTGTGTGCTTGTGTGTGCTTGTGGCTGTGTGTGCGTGGCTGCTTATGAATTATTTTGAGGAAATGTGTTCAAACAAGCTACAACATAAAGATTAACATTTTGTTAGATATCTCTGATAGTGTTCGCTGCAGCAGCGATGGATAAGGACCTGGATAATAACAGTGTTATTCATTTGAGCAAAAAGTGATAACACAAACGTTGCCTTACCATCACTTGTAATTATTTGTCTTAGTAGGGACATTGTGTATATTTTTCCGGCTATAACTTCAAATCTTCTTTTACATAATAAAGTTTCTTAGACTCGTTACAGACTGTATTTGTTTTCCTACTATAAAACAAAGCACATTGAAAGAGGTGTATGTATTTTTTTTTATTTTGAAATAGTACATCTACAAACATATTTCAGAACTGCAGAGTGGACGTGCACCATGGGGGCCACTGAGGACGTGCACCATGGGGCCGCTGAGGAAAGCACGTTTTCAATGTCTGTTGGCACCTTTCACAGACGCATCAGGGAAAGGATCTGGTCATCAGCTTCTCTGGACAGAGGGCGTTCAATGCTTCCTGAAAGAACCGTTATGACAAATGACTTTATATATTCTGTTACTTGTAGCTTTTCTTTCAAAGTGGTTTCCTTACAGTGTAATAGTGTAACGTAATTAGTTATGACAGTACTTTTGCGTTTCGGACAAGCTTTACTGGAATTGTTTTTCAGTCCCACATCTCACTGTACAGCTCTGATACACTTTGATTTTGTCTTCATTCTCTGAACAATAAGCACATAATACAGATGTTGATTACATCAATAAATGTATCTTTATTTTGTGACATTGAGAAGGCAGCTTCCAGTGAGATGCAGCTTTACTTTCACATAATACATTACTACAGTGTTGTCTATAAAGAACTCCAAATATACAAATTGTGAGGAAATAAGTAGCAGTAATGTATTACTTTAAATAACCTTCATGTAAAGCTTTGTTGTTGTAATGTATATGCATTACATTCATCTAATACATATGCACTGTAACAGATGTTACAGTGCATAATGTTGAGACACGTCACACTGCAATCTGCAACATTATGTTTATCACAACAGTTATCAGTGTACCAACTATAAAAGCAGTATTATTCTATAAAAGACTGGATTGTTTTTATCTCTTTCTTAGTGATGCTATCCTAGCTAACACCAAGCTGCTTCCAGTGTTATAGCTAGGTTACAACTGAGCTATTCTATGCTAATAGTTCACTCCCAGAGTTTGTTGTTAATATACTTAAGGGTAGACCTGACGGAGATGAACATGCTGCTGCCATCACCAAGACGATGCGCGTTCATGTGGTGTGACGTAGGGACGGGGGCGGGGCTACTAACTCGCTCAGGCAGAAGAAACTGCCGGAAACGACCAAATCGCTTACTGCTGCTTTAATAATAGCATGTTAATAATCTGTCTATTTTAGTCTGATGCTGGGAACCTCCCACCCCTCCCTGATTCGTCTGATGAAGACCAAGAGGTACAACGTTAGACAAAGACAAGAAACAAAAAACATAACATTTGTAACATGTTCATGATCATATCATTTTAGACTGACTTTGGAAATAACACCCACAATTCAGCAATATCAGAGGGGAATGATGACACAGAGGTAAGATCAGACAATAACAAGGCAAAGTTTTATAATATCATGTTAATAATCTGTCTATTTTAGTCTGATGCTGGGAACCTCCCACCCCTCCCTGATTCGTCTGATGAAGACCAAGAGGTACAACGTTAGACAAAGACAAGAAACAAAAAACATAACTAGGGCTGGGCGATAAAACGATAACGATATATATCGCGATAGACATGTGTTCGATATCAATAGAGAATGGGGTCGATAGAATGTTCGATAGTTTAACTTAACTCCGTCAGGAAAAACAGGAAGAAAACACCGGAAGTAAAGCCGACTCATAAGCGCATGGCATTGTGGGGGATGTAGGCGGAGGCTTCTCGACCAATAACAGCCGAGCAGGAACCGCAAAACTTTCTGGGAAATGCAAAAACAACAACAACCGCAGCATGCGTGGCGTCCATGGATCTATAGCTCGTGTTTAAATGCCGTGTCAATGGTTATGCACGTACGTGCGCGGAATAACATGTGCGGCGGCAGAGGCAGTGGACAGACCCGATGTATTCGGCGAAAGCAAGAGATTAACTTTTTCCTCGGGAAGCATGTGCGGCACAGAGAGCCACACGGAGCGGCCACGGGGACACAAGACCCTCAAACAGCTAAACCAGGAGCTAAACCAGGAATAAAAAAACAGGATTAAACCAGGACTAACAACGAGGGACACAGTGTGAACATATTCCTCCAGCCTCATCGCCCCGTGACTGTAAACAAGGCTGCTAAGGTTGGTTAGCCCACACCACAAATATATTTATTTAGGTAAAAAAAACACCTCAATATATATCGTTATCGACCGATATGAATGACTTATATCGTGATATAGTTTTCAGCCATATCGCCCAGCCCTAAACATAACATTTGTAACATGTTCATGATCATATCATTTTAGACTGACTTTGGAAATAACACCCACAATTCAGCAATATCAGAGGGGAATGATGACACAGAGGTAAGATCAGACAATAACAAGGCAAAGTTTTATAATATCATGTTAATAATCTGTCTATTTTAGTCTGATGCTGGGAACCTCCCACCCCTCCCTGATTCGTCTGATGAAGACCAAGAGGTACAACGTTAGACAAAGACAAGAAACAAAAAACATAACATTTGTAACATGTTCATGATCATATCATTTTAGACTGACTTTGGAAATAACACCCACAATTCAGCAATATCAGAGGGGAATGAAGACACAGAGGTAAGATCAGACAATAACAAGGCAAAGTTTTATAATATCATGTTAATAATCTGTCTATTTTAGTCTGATGCTGGGAACCTCCCACCCCTCCCTGATTCATCTGATGAAGACCAAGAGGTACAACGTTAGACAAAGACAAGAAACAAAAAACATAACATTTGTAACCCAAAAACATATATAATTTTAATTTTTTCCGACTTCAATCTGATATTTACATAACCCTCCAGGTTATGTAAATATTTGAAAATACGCAACATGTTCAGTTTGCTTGGGTTGAATTACAGTTAATTGAATTATCACCAATATTCCTGTTTCTTTTATTTGCCATTGATTTTGCTTGTTGGCCTTTTCTATTTCTAGGGCTCCGGCTCAAGCCTGAAGAAAGGCACATTTTTTCATTGCAACTTGCCCAAACCACCCCTTTTTTTTTTTGGAGCAAAATGATTGGCAAAAATGGAAAAATTCACGAAAAGAAAAGTATTTTTAAGATTTAAATTGGACAAATTTGATTGCAGCAGGACTTAAGACTGTTCATCCATTTTGCAGTTTTGGATTCAAGAGGCATTTACTGAAAACAACCAAATCTAGACAAACCACCCCATTTTTTTCATGTTTGGCTTACTGCACATTTAAAGACTGTACAGTAACAGCTACAGTCACAGTGCCTACTGCCATCAGTTTGAAGGCCGATGTGACTTTTACTGGTCAAGTGGCTCACAGCACAGAGGAGATAAAATGCCGACCAGTGAGATCAAAGGCAAGACACATTTTAAGTAAAGAACTCCAGGCACAGTTGCCACGATCATTGTACCTGGAGAAATTAGGAACCATTGAGGAAGTAGTGTTTGAGTCAGGTTGTAGGGACGAAGCCCCTGGTCCAAAAGTTTTAAAAAACATCTCTTGTACAGAGAAAAAAAAATCTTTACCTCACCACAATGAAACACTGAGCATTGAATGTCTTTTAAAACAACAAACTGGTGCTGATGGAGACGTACTGCAGAAGGTTTTGCAACATCCTAAAGGCATCATGCTGTGGTCCAAAAAGACTTTGCAGATTTTCCATTCAAGATGCAAAGAGGACATAGTTTACCTTGATGCTACAGGCAGCATTGTGCAGAGGAAGACTCACAAGCCATTTTATGTGTATGAGCTTGTGGTAAGAAACCCTTCAAAAGGTGCCTCACCACTGCCTATAGCGAGTTTTGTAACTTGTGATCACACTACACCATCCATTACATACTTTTTACAGGCATTTATGACAGATGCTATGAGAATGTTTGGGAAAAATGTCTGTAAAAGGCCTGTAATGTTTGTGTGCGAAGGATCGTTGGTTCTGCTGCATTCCATTTCCATAACTTTTTGTCGGCTGACATTGGAAAACCTCCAAATAATAATCCAAAACTTTATTTTTTTTAGAATGACCTGTGTGACACCCCATGGATGCAACATTTCACTGAAGTGATCGAAGGAGCACCACTTGATGTTGGTGGAGATGGAAACATGTTCTACTCGCCAAATTTCATCCCGAGCTTGTTGAGATACTTTTTGCCACATGCGCCTCTGTGGTCTGGATTAATGCTTGGTAAGTGTATTGTAAGGTTTAAAGGAATAGGCCACCGTTTTTACATACTGACATATGTTCTTACCTTACCTTAGACTAGTTGACATGTACCTGTCTGGTCTTTGTCCGTGCGCTCTGTCATGCAAACGGAGCACAAACGCAGCCTCTTCCACATACTGTATAGAAACAAATCAGCTCCCTTTAGAAGCTACCAAACTCTTCCACTTCCTTTTTAAATACGGTTACGTGACGTGTTACTCTACAAAGTATAGTAACACAGAAATGTAACATGTCGATTTTCTCAGCGGATAAAAAGGGGTACTATATTGTGAGGCGTAATAATACTCACGCTGCTTCTATTGACTGAAGTGAGCGGGAGAGAAGTCTTTGGGAGTTAGTGCGCGGACAAAGTGCTCCTCGTATTATTACGCCTCCCAATATAGTACCCCTTTTTATCCGCTGAGAACATCGACATGATACATTTCTGTGTTACTATACTTTGTAGTGTAACACGTCACGTAACTGTATTTAAATAGGGAACACGTGGAAGAGTTTGGTAGCTTCTAATGGGAGCTGATTTGGAACTATACAGTCTGTGGAAGAGGCTGCGTTTGTGCTCCGTTTGCATGACAGAGCACAGACACAGACCAGACAGGTACATATCAACTAGTCTAAGGTAAGGTAAGAACATATGTCAGTATGTAAAAACGGTGGCCTATTCCTTTAAACTGTGATTCTGAAATGATTTATACTTTTTCTAAAGTACTAAAACTTTATTGCCGGGATGCCCCTCATCATTTTTCTAGGGACATGCGTGTTTTCCTACTCACTATTCATATTCAGTCGGCATTATTAAATAATGTTCTATCCAAAGATTAGAAAATACTTTGCACATTGAGTATCGAGTGATACTCAATGTGCATGTTTTTTAATTAATAGATGTATTAGTATATATACATTTAAAAAAATAAAGTATCTTTGTTCATGTTTGCCTCTTCACTTTTGAAATTGGTCTTGGGTTACTATGTTGTACCAGAAGAGAAACACTGGAGCAGACAATTAAGAGCTGGATATAAACATTTTCTGATAATTCTGGAATATAACCTTATAGGTGACATTGGTCGTCATGGCACTGGTCCTGCCTATGAGCGCTTTAGCAAGCTGCATCAAAAATTCAGCCAACGCTCAAACCAGGTTAGTTCTGAAGACTTTGTGCCTATTATCTTGATTTTTGTTTTGTTTTGTTAACTCAACAAGCACACTAAATTTCTTGCAGAACTTCACTCAAGACAACCGAACGCAGGGGATAATGGAAAAATCTCAATGGGACTTGAAAAAAATCAGATTCCACAGAAGACGGGTCACACGTGTAAGGTGACACAGAGGGCACGACTCAGCAAACCTGGCTCCATTCAGACGTTAACCAGCAAGCAGGATAAAGTAAACATGCGCTCCGGGAACGACCCTCCCAGAGTTACATCTGAGGCATAAAGAGGGTCGAACGGAGAACTATCATCGGTCACAAAGATAACAACCGTCAACCTGGGGCAATGAATCGCCCACAGGACTAAACATCTCTGCCCCCCTACCCGGCGAGATCAAAGTCCTGCACTCACTCTAAGAACATTCCTCCCCGGGACAACTGGCGATCCACCAACGGCGTTCTGACGCCCCCCAGTGGACACTGGACACTAGCACACCCGAGATAGACATTCGAAACCATCGCTCTGTGAAGACATTGTTCTGATAACCTTTACTGGCTCTACCCGTGTGTAACATTGTCTGTAATGTAAATACGCTGTGTGTCGGTATATGTGTTATGAACGTCAAAATGTGTGTATTGTGTGTGTATATGCCGTTGTAACATGTCTGTCCAGGGAGACGCACAAAGATGACGTCATGGACGCGCCTCCTTTGGAACACAATAAAACCACACACAACCCAGAGATCTTCCTCTTGGCATCCCTTGTAATCAACCTAGCAACCACAGGTACGCGTCTCCTACGCGACCTCCGGCCTGCAACAACTTAGGCCTCTCTACCTCCACGAGGACAGCTCACGACACCCGCTGTTGGAGACCACGAACTATCCTCACCAGCCACTTTCCGGCTCTCTGGACGCCTACACATACGACGCTTTTCTAGACGGCGTGCGTGTGTGTGGATTTAAGTTGGACCGGACCTGCTGGCCCTCGGTGTCTCTCTCCTGCCCGAACAAAGGAGCACGTGGACTGCTCAAACCTCCCCTTTTCTTCATTCCCGGTTCTTCAATACGGACTACGTCAAAGTAAGACTGTTCTAATTGCCACGTTAGTGTGTAATTCATGTGATATGTTTAACATCTCTGTTTAATGTGACCAAACCCCTCCTTGTTAATATTTTTCTATTTTCGTATGTAGTCAATAAACCCACGATAAACTTAAGTCATCGTCAAAGTGTCCTTTTTACCAATCTTTTGATATCCCTGGCTGATTTCGTACTCAACACCTATCAGATTGTGAGACTGATCGAGGCAGATTAGTTTGGATCTGTTGCAGACTTTCACTGTTCTGCTGGTGCCCCCATAAAATAAATTCAGATCCCCCTCTGTGGAACGGCGAGGCTCTATCCTGGAGACTGGCTCTTCCACAGTACAATTTTCTTACCCTACATATCTGGTGCCCCGGTTGTGAGATCCGCGCAAATATCTAGATTGATAAACTCGTACTCTGATGATTTGACCGGAAAACGCTAACTTAATATTGACAACGCTCCCGGTGCTTTTCCCCCACCTCCTCACCCCTACGCGTCTCCGTGCGCTACCTTGCTGCTGCATTGATTACATAGCCAATCGAGCTCCCCCGCGCCCCGCTTGCGATAAAGCGACCCCTGCATGCAATATTTTTTTTAAAAGGCTGTACTAGTAGCCTCAAAATCCCGGCCAGCATCGGGTACTACGCGACTTTAAACCGGAGCGACTCGTAAGGCCTGCGAGCGCGACGCTAGTCGGCGAAGCCGCTATCCCTCACCAGAAGGGAGGCGCACACCGCCCGCCCCACGGGAACAAAACGCAAGCTTACGGAGCCCACCCTGTGCGCCAATCCAAGGACACAGGCTGGGGCTCACAGACGCTGTCTGGATTGTGCTTGTGCCTGTTCCTCTGTGTGCTCTTTCACGATTAAAGAGACTTTAAACCGCACGCCACGTGCGGCCGGTGCTGAGAAGTCATATATATGTATAAATGTTGTTAATGGCAGCTGCTGTATGAGAAGCCACTGTTCTGCTGTTAAAGAAGCTATACCCGATTTTTTTTCTAAGTAGTTGATAAAAATGCTTATTACTACATACAAGTTGTATTATAATCCGTAATTTAATTGAAAACTTGAGGTAATTGATTCAGCTGTGTAAGAATTACAAGCAGTGAAAAGTGCTGAAGCCCACCAGCGCGCAATTGCGTATAGCTGTGCCTGTGCGATTCGTATGGCTTGCTGCGATACTTTTGTTGTTTAGATTAATGCTAACTTCCTGTTTCTGCATGCTACATGCTATGTACTGACCTACATTGCTTTGTTGTTTAGCATGAAGCTAACTTCCGGTTCCTGCTCGCTACTTTAGAGTGCTAAACCGCATTGTTCCTGTTGTTTAGACTAATTTTAAAGTCCCTGCTTCTCCGCATTACATTCTATTACTAAACTCAATGTTTTGGTGTTTAGATTAATGCTAACCTCCTGTTTCTGCATGCTACATGCTATTTACTGGACTACATTGCTTTAACTCCCCCTTTGACTGCCACCTTAACGTGGTGGGGGAGTTTGAGTACTCGGATGATCCTGGGAGCTATGCTGTCTGGGGCTTCATGCCCCTGGTAGGGTCTCCCATGGCAGACAGGTCTCAAGTGACGAGTCAGACGAAGCGCACACTGCATGAAAAGTGTGATTTTCGTCTCTTTTCGGCCCTGTATATTACTGTGAAACTTCTGGGATTCGGCTGTTGACGGTAGTTTGTTGTCCCCTCCTCCCTCCTCCACAGGAGGCTTTAACATGTAAATGGGAATGCTGTGAGCTATACAAATGCTAATCAGGGTTGAGGGGGAGCACAACTTTGCTCCATGCTGCACAACTACTTTCAGTCAGTCTGCAGCATGGATCAGGTCAGCACACTGTAGACCCGGATATTGTAAATGCTCAAACTGTTTACACACACACACACACACACACACACACACACACACACACCACACACACGCACGCACGCACGCACGCACACACACACACACACATCAGATAAATGTTTGATCATGATTGATTATAGCTTGTCATGTCAAAATCAATTAAATAAATCCAATAGGACAAAAGACATGTTGAAAGTGTAAGTGCTCATCAAAGGATATATGTATGTACAGTACAGACCAAAAGTTTTTATTTTTTATTTTTTTCATGAATATGAACATTGTAGATTCACACTGAAGGCATCAAAACTGAATTATGTACATACCTAAAAGAAAAGGTAATCAACTGAAAATATGTGTTATATTCTCGGTTCAAAGTAGCACCATATATATATATAACATATACATACACTGTAAAAAATTTCAGTGAAATGTACTGAAAATGTCCGTAAAATGGTGACTGAAAAAAACTGTAAGTTGAAAAACCATCAAACTCAGTTTAAGTAACAGTAATGTTCAGTTGGAAGTTTTACTATCCAAGATAGTTACTTTTAGAGAAAATTTATGTTAAAATTATAACATTTCTTTGTAGTTTCAACACAGAAAAACTGCAAAACAAAAAACAAGAAAATACAGTCAAATGTACATCAAGAGTCTATTACTAAAGAAATTAAAATACTTGAAACTAATGTTTACAAGTAATTAACTTATTAAGTTAACCATTACTCCTGTTTGTCATTAATCATAACCCATTCCACAAAAAATTGGTACAAACTCAATGTATGAGTAAATGTGTGATATAGTGAAGAAGAAGAAGAATAGACTGAAACTGCAATTAAAATGTTCTATCCTACCCCGTAATCATTCCCGGGTCAGCTGCCACCAACCACAGGGCACCAGCATCTGTGTGAGTATAGCCTTGATCTTATCAGCGGGGGCTTCAGGCAAAGATGGGTTAAGTGTTTTGCCCATGAAATCAACTACAGCGTGGGCAGTGATGTCTTATATACCCCTTGTAGTTCGGTTCTTTTGGACCCCTAGGGTCCAAAGTTAAAAGGTAAAATTTAGAATTTATCATAAATTCAGCACCAAAAAATGATTTTTAGTGTATTTATGAATCACTTTTGCAGATAGTACAAAGTTAAAGGGGTGTCAAACTGGTTCCAGTTAATTCTATAATAGTATTTTGATTATGTCTTGACTCCAACTATTATTGCCAGGTTAAAAGGACAAACAAAGAACATGTCAAACCTTAGTAACAACCAACCTCCCTCTTCTAAATCCCTTAATTTGCTTTTAATCAATTCTTAACACAGGTAAAACAGTTTATTTTGTGTGACAGTTTTGTAAATAACTAATTTTAAAACGTATTCGTTTGCACGAGAGACGATCAAAAACGAGACGGAGCCAGGGACGAAATGCACTGAATATGCTCTCATTACACACTTTTATATTACGTCTATAATTCAATATGAAGCCTTATTACAGACATAAGCCGACCTGAACTCTCTTCATCTGTTTCAAATTGCTTGTGTCTGCAGACGGGGAAAAGTGAAGAAGGATTTGATACCAGTAAGTACAAGACGCCGTGACTTCAGCCAAACCCACTGTGAAGGACGTTACATAGGTTCAAAATGACTGAATCCACCGTTATTCAACTTTTACTGTATGTCTTTGTCCACAAACATTAGGTGCGAGACTTCTCAGGTTTTGTCAATACCACAGTGGCCATACTTGAATCACAGAGAGTTGAACTTCACGACCTACGTGCCGTTGTTCTTCAGGACCGGTTGGTCCCTGGACCACCTGACCGCGTCTGTGGGAGGCGTATGCACGATCATCGGGTCGTCCTGCTGTACATATATTCCGGCTAATGATGAGGACGGAGGTCTTATCCAACAGGGCATAGCCAATCTGACTAGACTCCGGGACGCCATGCAAGCGGACAATGTCACGGACACTCCTCACGGTCTGGACTGGCTCCTGTCCTCCTGGCGGAGTGTGCTCATTAATCTTGGTTTAGCCCTATTGACTGTTATGGTTTTATTTTCATGTGTATTACCTTTGGTGTTTCGGGCCGTTGGTAAAATGATATCCACTCACTTTGTGTCCATTCAATACAAAGACCCCGAAGCGGACCTGGCCGCTGTCCCACTGAACTCCGATCCTGATTATATCAGCGATTCGGACGATGACTTTGTCTAACGTTTTCTTTCTTGTTTACCTTGTTTTTATTTTTCCACTTGTTTCGCCTACAATTTAGGGGGAGGGTATCACAGTGAAGAGCTTTGACCACACCCTCGTAATACAAGAGGCTTGGGTGACGGCAGCCTAGCCTGCCCATCAACAACTCGTGTTTTGCTCAGGGGTCAAGGTCAATACTCACCCACCTGAATGTGATCTCTGTAAAACTGGAGTTTCTACATTATCACGGGAGAGGAATGTGGTGGCAATCTGCCCACCCAGGGACGCCAACCCACTCCCCCCTGCTGCTTTATTCAGATAAACCGGCAGGAAGGAGACGGGCCTTCCCGCACCGCCAGACAATGACGCAAATCACCCTCACACCCTTGTGCCTTTCGCGTCTTGCATCTGTATGCCTGCATTTCTACCATTGTCTGTCTGTTCGCACCTCCATGCCACTGTCACCACAGGGGATGGCGCCAACGCTCCCTATGCGCCTCCTGCACCGGTGGCCCCCTCCCATCTGTTGTGGGCGTGACTGTCTTTCATGTGTGTCTATGTAAACAGGAAGCCTGAGCTCTGCGAGCCAGAGCTGGGATATGCTGCCTTTTTGTATATGTTAGCTCTCCGCACGTGTGTTACAATAAACTTACGCTCCTGAATTAAGACAAAGACCTTTGAGCTTCTTCCTTGCTTTGGATAGAAACTTCTATAACACAACACAGCTGTGCGGATTTTTCACTATTTTCACATTTTGCATTTTTTTAATCCAGCAGGCTAGTTCAGACTGTGGTGATGTGCGTCCATATTTGAACCTTTCTTAAAACAGGATTCACCGATGGGACAAAGCCATACAGTCATATTTTAAGAACAAATGCTTTATTTCCTCATTCCAAGGAAGGCATTTCTTATATATTCTTAAAAGAAATAAGATAAACAAACAAGATATTTCTTTGTTGTCCCATTGACAAATCTTGGTTGAAGACAGGCTAGTGTTTAAAGACACATTTAGACAAATTTGAGCAATTTTGAACTTTTTTTTTGTTTCTACTTTTTGCAGTGTAAGGACAGTGTTGATCCTGGACATTTATTGACATTTCTAGACAGTGGTCACCCTCCTCTATATGAACCAATGTCTCTATGTGTTTGTTATCATTACATTTCCTAATTGACAACATTCCTCCGAGACGACTGCTGTTGTGATTCAGGGCGATCCACAAAAACACTGAATGTATTTGAGATTACCATGTGACGTCTGGGTTGGAGCGGCTGCCTCTGTGCGTTCACATATTCTGAAACACACAGTTCACAAACCACATGAAAATCCAAGTATTCAGCAGCAGAATAATGTTTTTGTTCACTCACCAACAACGTTACACCGTGACCTTTGAAAACAACACAAAGTATGTTTTAGTTCACTTTTAAAGGCGTCAGAAAAGCGGGACTTTAGAACACTTACCTTTTTCTGCTGCGTGTTCTTGCTGCAAAAACAAAAAAATAATTTAGATATTTTTTATATATCATTTCAGTTTTATGTTTTATTAAAAAGGACAACAAAGTACACAACAATAAATAATACATAAAAACACAACATTTTAAGATACATGTTGTTCTTACTCCACTTTATGCAGAAAAAAGTCAAAGCAGAAACGACGGCAGCCGCTAAAAGTCCAGACACTGTGAATATCACCACAGACTTTGGGTTTTCTGTGAAACATTAGAAAACAGATATTTATTTGTCTTATTTTGGCTCTGAAACAAGATCAAGAATTTATTTTTGTAGGATGTGAACTATTTTTACTCTAAGTACAAGTTTTAGGCTGGACAGTGCCCTCTATTGGTGAACCTGAAAATAACAACACTGTGGTGAATCAAAATAATGTTTATTGTCGTGTAACAGGAAGTCACAAAGCAGGAAATTTCTCACGGTGCAAACAAGTCCAAAGTGGAGAACAGAATAGGTCATAATAAAACTCTTCATACATTTCTGTAATATAAACATTCAGGTGTATTGTTAAAAGCCAGTTGCCCAGAACCAGAACCAGGACCAGGACCCAAGACTCAATTCCAGTCCAAGTCCCAGACAACGCAAGTGTCTGAAGCAAGCACCAGATAGACCCGCCCATACTTTCTGATTGGAGACGGCAATTTAACAGAAGGAACTCAGTATGAAGGTTAATCTAGCTTAAGGAAAAGGACACTGTATATTTCAATTTGGAGAGACGTGAAACAAGAAGCTTTTGAGTATTTATTGGGAGGAGGTTTGGCGCCCTAGGCCCCGGTGCGGCCTTCAGATCGGAGGGGCTCTGCGATGGAGCGTGCCAATCCCCCGGGACCTAGGCACTGGTGGCGGCATTTGGCAGCGGGAAGCAGATTGAAGGCAGAATGAAGCAGGGTGAAGAGGAGGAGGAGGGGAGGCGGTGGCTGCAGCTTCAAGAGGCCGAGAATGGGAGTTCCTCCGCTTTTAAGCAGCTTGCCTGGCTGGACCGGTGATTGGAAGGGGGCGTTTGCAGTGCGATAGGCTGGGGATGAGAACCGGCCTGGAGGGGTTACCTTTGGCTGACGTCTACCAAATTGAACTTACGCTGGCTGCATTTCAATTTGGAGAGACGTGAAACAAGAAGCTTTTGAGTATTTATTGGGAGGAGGTTTGGCGCCCTAGGCCCCGGTGCGGCCTTCAGATCGGAGGGGCTCTGCGATGGAGCGTGCCAATCCCCAAAAGGTTGTGAGTTGATGGAGTTTTGCAGCCTGGTTTGAAGGGGACAGACGTCGAGACTACTCTATGCTGTGACCGCTATCGCTATATACTGTGACCGCTATCGCTATATACTGTGACCGCTATCGCTATATACTGTGACCGCTATCGCTATATACTGTGACCGCTATCGCTATATACTGCGACCGCTATCGCTATATACTGTGACCGCTAACCATTTTTTGCTATATAATGTGACCGCTATCACTATATGCTGTGACCGCTATCTATTGTGACCAAACTTGCGGATCCTCATCCGAGCAGTCTCTGCCGAGCAGTCTCTGCCGAGCAGTCTCTGCCGAGCAGTCTCTGCCGAGCAGTCTCTGCCGAGCAGTCTCTGCCGAGCAGTCTCTGCCGAGCAGTCTCTGCCGAACAGTCTCTGCCGAACAGTCTCTGCCGAACAGTCTCTGCCGAACAGTCTCTGCCGAACAGTCTCTGCCGAACAGTCTCTGCCGAACAGTCTCTGCCGAACAGTCTCTGCCGAACAGTCTCTGCCGAACAGTCTCTGCCGAACAGTCTCTGCCGAACAGTCTCTGCGGGCGACCATTGCTTGCGGATACTCAGCTGCTGCGACCATTGCTTGCGGATACTCAGCTGCTGCGACCATGCTTGCGGATACTCAGCTGCTGCCGCCACCAGGAAGTTTGCAAGTGTTTTATGGAGATGCAAAGAGGCGCTGGGCTGCCAGGATGGTCGAAGTGTCAGGCCTGATGTATGAGGAGAGGGCCGATGATGACCAGCGGCCCAGCTGCTGGAGGGCGGAATAGGGGAGCCCAAGGGACGCGGCGCGCGTGGCGGCGCCTATCCGAAGGAGTGGGCTGTGTAGAGATGGGGAGACAGGTTACAAGCAGCAGTACGGACTTGAGTTGGGCTCTGAAACAGACGGATGACGTTGGAAGGTTATCGGGAGCGCGGAGGAGATGCTTTGAGGGAAGGCGTCGGGCCAGGGCCCGGCGAACCACTGGACCTGGAAGAGACCCCCAAAACCCACGGACGGGGCTGCGTCCGTGAAGAACCGCAGGGCATCTGAGGACGGGATGACGTCACTGTAAAAAAAAGATACACCGTCCCAGCGGCTCTGCAGACGGGACCCGAACGCCAGGTCGGAGCGGCACCCCGCGTCCGGGCAGACAGCGTCGTTGAGGGAGGAGACGGAGCCAGATACAAGCAGTTCCATATACAAGCAGTTCCATATACAAGCAGTTCCATATATATGCAGTACCAATATATGCAGTTCCATATATTGCATGAGCAGTTCCGATATGAGCAGTTCCGATATGAGCAGTTCCGATATGAGCAGTTCCGATATGAGCAGTTCCGATATGAGCAGTTCCGATATGAGCAGTTCCGATATGAGCAGTTCCGATATGAGCAGTTCCGATATGAGCAGTTCCGATATGAGCAGTTCCGATATGAGCAGTTCCGATATGAGCAGTTCCGATATGAGCAGTTCCATATATTAGCAGTTCCATATATTAGCAGTTCCATATATTAGCAGTTCCATATATTAGCAGTTCCATATATTAGCAGTTCCATATATTAGCAGTTCCATATATTAGCAGTTCCATATATTAGCAGTTCCATATATTAGCAGTTCCATATATTAGCAGTTCCATATATTAGCAGTTCCATATATTAGCAGTTCCATATATTAGCAGTTCCATATATTAGCAGTTCCATATATTAGCACATCCATATATTAGCAGATCCATATATTAGCAGTTCCATATATTAGCAGATCCATATATTAGCAGATCCATATATTAGCAGTTCCATATATTAGCAGTTCCATATATTAGCAGTTCCATATATTAGCAGATCCATGTATAAGCAGTTCCGTATATAAGCAGATCCATATATAAGCAGGTCCAGATATAAGCAGAACCAATATATGCAGTTCCATGCACTGTATAAGCGGTTCCAGGTATAAGCAGTACCATATAATCAGTTCCAGGTATGAGCAGTCCCAATATGAGCAGTTCCATAAAAGCAGTTCCATAATACATAAGCAGTTCCGTAATACATAAGCAGTTCCGTAATACATAAGCAGTTCCGTAATACATAAGCAGTTCCGTAATACATAAGCAGTTCCACAATACGTAAGCAGTTCCATAATACGTAAGCAGTTCCAGATATAAGCAGTTCCGTGAGGGATTAAACTGAGAGCTCGCAGTCCAATTTGAGGGATTAAACGGAGCTTGCAGTCAGAGTGAAGGATTTAAACGGAGCTTGGTTAAAGAGAGCCTGCAGACCAATGCGAGGGCTTTAAACTGATGCTTGCCCACCAATGCACGGGGCCAACTGAGCCTGCATTACAAGCGCGGGGCCAACTGAGCCTGTAGGACAATGCGAGGGGAATAAACCGTCCGCAGATCTCATACTTACCCGCAACGCCAGAAGATAAGGGACAACACGACGGGACCACACCGTATGGCACGAGGAGGCAGGGATGCGCACGGCTCCCACCGCACCGGTCCAGACCGGCCGTATGCAGCAGCAGGCCGCGACGAGACGAGCAGCGGCGAACCCGCAGAAAGAGCCCGCAAAGGAGGAGAGCGGCAAAGACCCACGGACCACAGCACGAGACCCGCAGCAGGTGCAGCGAAGTGGAGGAGGAGCAGACGACACGCAGCAGGACAGAGGACAGCAGGGACACGCACGAAGTAAGTGAGAGTAGAACAAAGCGATTCCTCCAGAACGACGCTTTTGCAAGGCTTCGCTCTTTGCTGCAGCTTCAAGAGGCCGAGAATGGGAGTTCCTCCGCTTTTAAGCAGCTTGCCTGGCTGGACCGGTGATTGGAAGGGGGCGTTTGCAGTGCGATAGGCTGGGGATGAGAACCGGCCTGGAGGGGTTACCTTTGGCTGACGTCTACCAAATTGAACTTACGCTGGCTGCATATTTAAAAAAATCATGTATACCCTGTTTCTACCAGCCAGTGGGGTCAAGTCGGCCAAAAAAAGTCCATATGCACGTGCGCTGACATACTTGCACTACGGGCCAGTGGGGGTGGACCCAGAAAGAGTATTATCCAATGCTTGTGTATGGCGTCTTCTTTCCTCTCAAAAACGTCTTTACAGAATGATCCAATTGGTCTTGGTCCAATATTTCGTTCCAGATGTAGTCGATGCTGAGGGGAGTATATGTTTATGGACCAGTCTAGTTCAGCCGCTGTGGACCTTTGAAGGCACTGGTTAAATTGAATGGAGCTGGTGCAGCTGACGCATGCACAAATGTGGATACTGAAACTGTCAAAAAGATAATCATGAGTCTGAGCTCCTCCACATGTAGCCTGGATATATTGCCCTCTAAATTTCTGAAGTCCGTCCTGAGCAGTTTGTTACCTTCACTGACACAAATAGTAAACATGTCTCTGTCGTCAGGAACATTTCCTATGGCCCTAAAAACAGCAGTCATAAGACCTCTCCTAAAAAAGAGCAGTCTGGATCCTGCGGGACTTCAAAATTATCGCCCCATATCGAATCTGCCATTTATTGGAAAAATTCTTGAAAAAGTGGCCTCCCAACAACTTACTGAATTTTTAACAATGAATAATTCTTTTGATATGTTCCAGTCTGGGTTTAGACCCCACCACAGCACTGAGACCGCTCTAGTGAAGGTAACAAACGACATTCGACTTCACACTGATGCAGGTAAAGTCACAGTTTTGGTCATGTTAGATCTTAGTGCCGCGTTCGACACTGTCGACCATGAGATCCTCATGCAGAGACTGGAGGACTGGGCTGGTGTCACTGGCACAGCCCTAGACTGGTTTAGGTCTTACCTGGAGGATAGGAAGTACTCTGTGGAGATTGGAGACTGCGTCTCAGATGATGTGGCCCTGACCTGTGGTGTACCACAGGGGTCGATCCTGGGACCTCTCCTATTTAATCTCTACATGCTGCCGTTAGGTCAGTTAATACAAAGAAACAAAGTGTCCTACCACAATTACGCTGACGACACTCAGATCTATGTCTCACTGACTGCAGGAGAACATGGACCACTGGATTTGCTCCTTCACTGTATCCAACAGATCAGTGACTGGATGCAAAATAATTTCCTCCAGCTAAATACAGACAAAACCGAAATCATTGTCTTTGGTCCCCAGAAACAAAGAGAGGGGCGTCATTTGTCAACTTCAGTCTCTCTCCCTACTTCCTTCAGACAAGGTCAGAAATTTGGGGGTAATACTGGACTCAGACCTAAATTTCAATAGCCACATAAAATCAATAACATCAACAGCTTTTTACCATCTGAAGAACATTGCCAAAGTTAGAAATATAGTGTCCAGGGCAGACTTGGAGATTCTTGTCCATGCATTTGTCTCCAGCAGGCTAGACTACTGCAATGGCCTGCTTACAGGTCTGTCCAAACAGACCTGTAAGCAGCTGCAGTACATCCAAAATGCAGCAGCTAGAGTCCTGACAGGAACCAGGAAGTATGACCATATTAGTCCGGTCCTCAGGTCTCTGCACTGGCTTCCTGTGGCTCAAAGAATAGATTTTAAAACGGCTCTGCTTGTGTACAAGTCTCTCCATGGCCTTGCACCAGAATACATTAGTGACATGTTGGTGTCATATGAACCAGCCCGGACTCTGAGGAGCACAGGGACTGGCCTCCTGCTGGTGCCCAGAGTGAGAACCAAACATGGGGAGGCTGCGTTTCAGATCCATGCAGCTAAGATCTGGAACAA
Organism: Knipowitschia caucasica; assembly: GCA_964034765.1. NCBI lineage: Eukaryota > Metazoa > Chordata > Actinopteri > Gobiiformes > Gobiidae > Knipowitschia > Knipowitschia caucasica. Next base: position 5,931,228 of record OZ035835.1, on the reverse strand, counting down.
TCTCCCTGAAAATGTGAGGGAGGCGTCTACTCTGTCAATGTTCAAATCCAGGTTAAAGACTGTTCTGTTTGCCTGTGCATACAACTGAAGGATTTTATCTCCATTTTTAATGCACTGCTGTCATTTATTTATTTTTTTAAATTTCTTGTGTAATTTTGAAAGTTTTAATGGTTTTATTCTTTTGTGTGATTTTAATGTTTTAATTGTGATTCTGGTGTTTGTTTTATGTGATGATTTGTGATGTGGACTGTGAAGCGCTTTGTGTTGCCATGTGTATGAAAGGCGCTCTACAAATAAACTTTGATTGATTGATTGATTGACAAATGTGTTTTTTCACATTTTCCTGCAGGGCACAGTTTTCCCCTTGGTTTAGTGTCTTATCTTTTTAGTCCAGGTGTTTTGGGGTTTATCATTTTTTCAAGATTATTTTTTGTAAGTATGTTTTATGTAACAGGTCCCTGGGTTAACTAGGCTCACTTAGAATTTGCAGCCAGAGAACATCAATTGGACTAGATCAGAAAAGACTAGGTATCGACTCTGGGAGTGAGTGAAGCATACGCGAGGCAGTATTTTGGGTTTTGTTGGTACCATATTGCACACTTATGACAAGGACACAGAGACAACATTTACCCCACAACCCAACCCAAGTGAATGGCCATACAATATGTACAAAGTTCAGTTCCAAGAGTCTCACGATATTCATGGTATTCCAATAGTCCATTCAGTACTTAGTTCCTTGAGGGCAAAATATTCCACACAGCGCAAGCGGAACAAATGTGGACACGGAGCAACGGACCGAGGCACCCGAGGCAGAGTTCGAGGTAATAAAAATGAAAGAAGGCGGCTGCAGGAGCCTCCGACCCGTCCTGCTCAGAGCAGGTGAAGGTCCTCTGACTCCTGAGTCCCAAGAGGACAGTGTGGACCCCTTGTGGAGAGTCCAGTGGAGTTGAGATAATTCACTTCAATGGTTCAGGTCTCTAGCTCGCCATCTTACCTGGCCTAGTCCTGAAACTTCTGCCTACTCGCGCCGAGCGGTAGTATGGACCCAGTCCTCGGCTCCTGCTGCAATTCACCCTCCCAGCTTCAACCTCGCATTACCGGTGTGTGTGCTACTGCCGGCATATAAGCCAATGAGAGCATAGTGCACCGTCACATGACACGGAGATGCATTCAATTTAATATTGTACTGATTATTACAATGCTTGATACAATAATTCATATAATACTTTTTAGATTTCATCTAAGAAGGGAAAAACCTGGCAGGGTTTTCTACCTGGGTTACATCTACATTTTTGATAATGTTTTAATATTTTTTTTACCTATTTGGTATATTTTTGTTTTGATCTGGTGGTTACATTTTTTTTACCTATTTGGTATATTTTTGTTTGATCTGGTGGGTCCGGTGGTTACATTTTCGGTGACAAGGGTGTGTTTGGGTTTTCTCTATTCTTAGTTCGGCTGCCGGCATTGGATCCGGACGGCCCTGTGTAGGGTTGGTTCAGTGTCGGCCCATTTTGTTTGTTTTGGCTGGCCCCCCAGGTCCACCTTAATTTTTTTGTATTTATCTATATAAAAAAATCACTCAAAAGGGAAAATATGAATAAAATCAATTTTGAACTCTCACCCTGCTATTTTAAAAAAGCCTCATTGACCTATGTGTACTTATGTGGACCTATGTGTACCTACACTACCGTTCAAAAGTTTGGGGTCACCAAAGTGTTTTCCATGAAAAGTCACACTTCTTCACCATCATACGTTGTGAAATGAATAGAAAATAGAGTCAAGACATTGACAAGGTTAGAAATAATGATTTGTATTTTAAATAAGATTTGTTTTACATCCAACTTTGCTTTTGTGAAAGAATCCTCCATTTGCAGAAATTACAACATTGCACCAAAAACCAGACATTTGCAGCTAGAACAGTCATTTACCACATAAGCCATGTATAGAGTGTATTTCTTTATAGTTTAAATTATCTACAGATTTTCCTTCAAAAATATGGACATTTCAATGTGACCCCAAACTTTGAACGTAGTAGTATATGTGTACTTATGTGTACCTATGTGTACTTACAGTACAGACCAAAAGTTTAGACACACTTTCTCATTCAATGAGGTTCCTTTCTTTTCAGGCCTATTGGCTGTAGATCCACACCTGGCTGTGTAAGGGCTGTTTGACCACATGACCTCCACAGTCACCGGACCTGAACCCAGTCCAGATGGTTTTGTGGTGAGCTGGACCACAGAGAAAGGGCCAACAAGTGCTAAGCATCATGGGAACTCCTTCAAGACTGTTGAAGACCATTTCAGGTCCTCTTGAAGCTCATCCAGAGAATGCCAAGAGTGAAGCAGTATCAGAGCAAAAGGTGCTACTTTGAAGAACCCAGAATATAACACATATTTTCAGTTATTTCAATTTTTTTTTGTTGCAGTTACATAATTTCACATGAGTTAATTCATAGTTTTGATGCATTCAGTGTGAATCTAAAATTGTCATAAATGTGAAAATAAAAAAACTCTTTGAAAGAGAAGATGTGTCCAAACTTTTGGTCCCTGCTGTATGTACCTATGTGGACTTATGTGGACTTTACCATCATTTTCAGTTAGTGTTTGACTGTTTGAGTGAATAAAAACCTCTTTCCCGATCAGTTGTGTCTGTGGTCTTCATTGAGTCTGTGGTCTTCACTGAGTTTGTGGTCCTCACTGAGTCTGTGGTCTTCACTGAGTCTGTGGTCTTCACTGAGTCTGTGGTCTTCACTGAGTTTGTGGTCCTCACTGAGTCTGTGGTCTTCACTGAGTCTGGGGTCTTCCCTGAGTCTGTGGTCTTCACTGAGTCTGTGGTCTTCACTGAGTCTGTGGTCTTCACTGAGTTTGTGGTCCTCACTGAGTCTGTGGTCTTCACTGAGTCTGTGGTCTTCACTGAGTTTGTGGTCCTCACTGAGTTTGTGGTCTTCACTGAGTTTGTGGTCTTCACTGAGTTTGTGGTCCTCACTGAGTCTGTGGTCTTCACTGAGTTTGTGGTCCTCACTGAGTCTGTGGTTTTCTCTGAGTCTGGGGTCTTCCCTGAGTCTGTGGTCTTCACTGAGTCTGGGGTCTTCCCTGATGGAGCTGTTGTGGTGTTGATGTGAAGTGGGAAATATTTTTTCATGAATCCTTCAAAACAAAACATGTCGTTAAAGTTAAATACACATTATTTATCAGTGTATCCATGTGTTTCTAATGTTACCAGCCAAGTCGTACGGTTCACTGCGAGGATCCTGAGAGGAGCCACAGCTGAGGACTTTACTCTGGACTTTATGAAAATGTGTCAAAAACTCCTCATCAGGAATAAAAAACCAGCAAAGCCATCGTCCTTTACTGTCCCATCGTGATGTTTTGGTTGAATACGACTGCGTGTCTCCAAAATACAGGTGACATTTGGACTCAGATGAAAATGAAGAAGGCAGTGTGCAGGTCACAGTAACCACCTCCTCTGATTTAATAAGAGTTAACTCTGGTTTTGCTCCTAAAACAAAATCATTGTGAAAAATACAAATTGATAAGACAAAGTCAATGTAAAGAACATATTTACCTCGAGCTGTGACTTCAACAATTGCATCTGTTTGGAATAAAACACAGTGACGTTCCTAAATCATAGTTATAGCAGCAAACACACACACGGAAAACACACATTTCGAGGTCAATTCATTTATTCAACACTTCTTATAGAGGGTTAGACCAGGGATGTCAAAGTCAAAGACATCAGAGGCCAAAAATAACAAATTAGCTACAAGCCGACGGCCGGACTGGTTCAATGTTTATCAAAACATATTAAAACAATTGCATATAATCTATTGAACCAAGACCTAACACAGTATTTTATATAATTATTAAATTAATAATCCAATATTTTTGTACGGGTCGGTGCGGCCGGTTCAAAAACTATTCAAATATCATCCTGGGGCCAAGATAAATCATGATGCAGGACCAACATGATGTAGGACTGAGGCAGCTCCCAGGTGGAGGACTTTAGACTTTTCTGGTAATATGAGGATTGGGAGATTCTCTGGGGTTGGAATTCTACCAATAAAAACCACAAAATCAGGCCAGAAATCGCACAGTGGGTCCAGCATGAACTAGAACTGATAAAAAAGCTTATTTGTAAAGCACCGTTCATACACAAGGCAACAATTAAAATTAATTAATTAAAATACAACAAAAAATAACCGACAATTATGGACCTCGGTCATACCATCATATCAATGGCTCTGTGTATTTTATCATTGCATTTCCTGTGAACGCTCTGATTCTCTGATCTGTGCCGACGAATCGACAGCTTTCTAAAGTCCTCCGGGAAAACTACAGTTGTGATTTAGGATCATACAAAAATACATTGAATTTTAGCTTCTTTGCTCTGGCTTCCTGTTAATGTTAGAAGAGATTTTAAGATGTTATTGCTTGTTTTTAAAGCTTTGAAAGGACTGGCCCCACAGCACGTCTCGGACCTCACTCAAATCTACCACCCCCGCCCTGCGCACTGAGGTCCGAGGACCAGCTCCAGCTACATGGAGCCTAAAACCAGACTTAAAACCCGGGGACAGGGCCTTCTCTGTGGCTGGACCAAAGCTGTGGAACACCTTAAGGGTCCGTGTATTTTTCGTTCAATCGTCTTTTCAAATTAAAATGCAAAATTAAATATCAAAAAATGGCTTGAATTTTCATTTTTCATTTTGATGAGGAAAAGGAAAAACGAAAAATTGGCTTGATATTTGATTTTTCGTTTTGATGCAAAAAATGAAAAAACAAAATATTGAATAATGCTATCATGCCGATTTGATTTAATTTTTCGTTTTGGGGCAACCGGAAGTGTGCGCCAAAGCCCGTGCACCCCATTATTTTCGTCCGACTGGAAACAACAGAAAGCAGGCTGGCCTCAAGTGAGTTCAGTCTGGTTCAGTCTGGTTCAGTCTTAACCCTTTAAGCGCCAAAGTCGCAATATTGCGACAAGCAACATTGCTCACTTAAACAGGCTGTATGTAAAAATGTGGTGCAGAATCTTGTTAATACTTTTCACCAGGGGTTAGTGGACATGTGTGCCTGTAATATGAGCAGCATTTGTGGGTGTGGTTATATTGAAAGTTTTTGAGTAAATTGAGTTCGTAAAACACCTGCGGCGCAGCGGCGCGGAGGCGAAGCAGCAGCGGTAGAGCTGAGAGGAGCGAGAGCAGAGCAGAGGGAGAGAGTGTTTTTTTCTTTTACTCACGAGGTCTTCAGTACCAGAGAAGTACTTGGTCTGGTACTGACTCACTCAGATTCAGAGGAGGAAGACACACAGGTGTCCAGTGAAGCAGACACGGACATTATTGGTAACGGGGAGACCGCGCTCCATAGTCCACAATCAGCCCCTGTACAGCGGCTGCTTGTCCTCCGTGTGGCCGCGGTAGAAGCATTCTGTGAACGCCAAGCAGGGGCCGGGGTCGAGGGGACAGGGGCATCATAACATGTGGGAGAAAGTAGCCGGGGTAGACATCCGCGGGGATCGCGGAAGACGCGGGAGAAGCCGCGGGAAAAAGCACATCGCTTATTGCGTTCACTGCCTTTACCAACTGCAATGATGAGGATGAAGGCAGTTCTTGAGAGAAAATAATCCACAAAAGTGGACCAGAAGTGTTGAAGAGCCTGTTGTTTCTTGTTGAGACGATCTGACATGTTCTGTGCCCATTCATTTCATCTCTCTGTTTCTACACGATAAATCTTGGAGCCTCATTTCCACTGAGAAAAATAGTATGCCCACTACTTCTTTGAAAGGGAAATATTGAAACCAATCTCCAGATTTCATGACTGTAAACTATAAAGAGTGCAGTCTTGATCACTGAAGGTCTTTGAAAATAATAAAATTCCATATGGCTGCGAACCAGTGCTAAAACATTATGTATAATCTGGATCAGGGAATTTATTTCTATCCCAAATTCATTTCATACTAAAGATATATTTCACATTTACTGTTTATAGTATTCCTTGATCTCAAATAACTCCCAAGCTACAGCTTTTTGAAGTCTTTATACAATAAGTAACATTTTCCAAAATGGCCGCCACCTTGATGACGTCAGAATATGCAAATTAGATGATGAATCAACTTCCATCCCAAAGTTTGGTTCAGACTGAAGATATTTCTAATTTACAGTATGCCTTTATCTCAAACCATTTTAAAGTTATAGCCTTTTGAAATCTTGAAATCAAAATTGTACATTTTCTTGAAAAAACTCTGGCGCCTAAAGGGTTAACCTGAAAATGTGAGGAAATAGGCGGAGGCTGCTTTCACCACAATTGCCTCTATATGCCTGTAAACTTGTCTTTATATGCCTGAAATGTGTGTCTTCGGGTCGAACACGTGACGTCGTGCACGTTCACGTTAGCTGTGGCAGCGCTGGCTGTATCTGTCACTACTGAAGCTGCAGAGGTGGCTCTGGAAAGATGAATACTGTGGAGAATAACAAGAGACCGCCTCCAGGCAGCGCTGAAACTCCAGCCCAAACTAAAGTAAAGTGCTTGAAAGGTAAGGTAAATACGTGTGGGCAAAAATAGTGTTAGATGCTTTCAACGCAGCGGTCCGTGTATCAAAAGGCTACGTAGCAAAATGCCATTTCTTTTGTCAGTAACTGAGTTTTGCTGCATTTTAATTGTGGAAAGCGCACAGAATGAGGCATGGATGTCTCCTTTTCCAAAACACCAGCCGTAATAAACCCCAGCTAGATCTCTGCGTTACGGGGAATTTACACAGTAGGCGTAAACAGCGCGTACGCGTTTACTGCGCGCTCTCTGCGCGTAACATTTTTTTGGAGTATCTACACTGACCGTGCGCGCAGGTCCGCGTCTTCTGATGCTGTCCCTGTGTAGTCTATGGAGCAGTGTAGAGGACAGTACAGAGGACTGATGTAGAGCAACACAGATCACATGCATGTGTTTGTCTTCATGGTCTCTGTGCGCTGGTTTGGCCAGACGCGAGACTTTATGAAAGAAAAAATACGATGTCCAGAATCACTGTAAAACCTGCTGCTCCTCCTGCTGATGTTTAGACACAAGTGCTGTGTGTGTGTGTGTGATCTAAACCCAAGGACCGCTAGAAAAATCATGTTTTACATGAGATTTCAATGGGAGACGCGTTGGTGCGCGCACAAAATTAGAAATCCATCCTAAATTAGAGCGCAGCTTCGCGTCACATGTCCGTCATACGCGCGTATAACGCTAGAAGTGTAAATATCATCATAGGTTAACATGGAAAAAAGTTACCCGCGTCTGCTGCGCGTATAACGCGTACGTGCTGTAACGCGTGATGTGTAAATTAGCAGTTAGAAGGAAATAACACAACAGTTAGCATTAGCTGGATATGCTACATGAAGTGATGTGCAGAGTTTTGTTTACAAACGGGGCTATTTTAGAAACAACTGCAGTACCTACAGCTTTAGCAAAGGTCTCGTTGTTTAGTTAAGAAGGAGAGGCTTACAAACATGTCCAGTATTCAGGCAATAATGTGTAAATTACATTATTATTATTGCATTATTCTCAATGGATTTCAATGTGTACATGCTTTGCACATGTGTTTACCAAAGCAAGTACTAAAATGGTATGTGTGAAGTTACATTCTTTTTAACACTTTTTGTGTCCATATAGTTTGGAACAGCCAAAACTGAAACATGGGATGCACGGAGGAGATGATTGACAGATTAGTTGCCCTTGGTAAGCAAGCATATTCACTACAGTGTATCCTTACAGGCCTTTCTGTTACAGCTGACGGGACGATGGACTCTCCAGGTAATGCACTAAGCTCTTGGACATCTGATTATTATAGATTTGCTGGAATGTTTGTTTTTCATTATTTTCCCATTATCTAACTTTTTTAATTAGGAATATTAAAGGTAAAGGTGCACTTGATTGATCCCCGCAGGGCAATTCAATCCTCTGCATTTGACATAACATGCTTATGAGTTTTTAATTTGAATTGCAACTTGTTACAAGATTATTTTGTTGTGTTCTGAACAGATCCAGAAAAGGGCAGATATCAGGGTATTATTCCTTCACTCGATGTCTGGCATGCCTCAAATAATCTAACAAAGAAACTTCGTGCTGTATGTCAAATTATATTATATTATATTGTTCTGTCAAGACTTTGTTTTAAATAACTTTGCTCTATCCCAGACCAGCACCTCAGCTCTGCTGGGGGCTCATGACCCCAGGGCCATGGGTCCTCTGTCCTCCTCATCCCTCCTCCTGCAGCTGAACTGGAGCAGACACAACAGAGGACAGGTAGTGATGATAATCAAATGTGAAAAAAGTCTCAATGATATAAAATATAATTTTCTTTCTTTTTCTAGAACTTGATATCTGGTCCCTGAACAGAGGACAGCAATCAAAGATGGACACAGCACATTTATTTATATTATGTCAGATTTTTTACACATTTTTTCCCAAACATTGAAATAAATGTAAGACTTGTTTCTAAAGTGGTAATGAGTTGCATTTTTTTATTAATTCCCCACTGTGGGACTAATAAAGCGGGCTTCTTTATAACCAACAGGTCGTGCTCTTCTTATTCTAGACCAGCCATTCCCAAACTCAGTAACACCGAGGCCCCCTTAAAAATCTGACGGGTCTGCGTGGCCCCCCAAAATAATAACCAAGAAGACAACATTAAGAATAGGCTCTTCTGGTTATTTTATTTTGGGGAAATAGCCTCTGCTACAAACATTGTAATACAAAAATGATTACAGTGGATTATTCAAGTCAAATAATGAACACAAATATTTTAATATTACAAACAAAACATTATAAATTTAACATTAAATAATTATATTATTATTTTTTTTTTTTTATGACCTCCCGCGGCCCCCCTGCAGTACCCTCGCGGCCCACCAGGGGGCCGCGGACCCCACTTTGGGAGACACTGTTCTAGACTCTCCTGGCTGCTCCTCTTCCTCATCTTGTTGCTCCTCTTCCTCATCTTGTTGCTCCTCTTCCTCCTCCTCCTCCTCCCCCTTTCAAAGTCACTGCTCTCAGGAACTCAGATTTAACTGGACTGGAGTCCTGGAAGGAAAAGCAAAAAGATTTACATGTCACCATTTTGGAATGTATGTTTTGTACAAACTTCATTGATGTGAGCCATGAAAAAAGATGTTGAATTTATCAGAAGAGTTGATATAGTTTTATACCTACAGACAACTTGTGTAGTATTAGTAGCAGACTAGTGTCAGTAATAACACTAATAAAAACAAAACAGTAACAGTGGTAATTATGCTGTATTTTCTATGGGAATAATAATGTTGCTAATGTTAGCTTGTCTTGGCTGCAAAATAAGAGTGACTTCACTGATTTATGTTTATGAGTAGTAAATATACCACAAAAAGTCTCATGCTACGCTAACCTTATAAGGCCCAATGAAAAGATGATTTTGGCTTGTCATGGAAGCATTTCTCCATCCATCCATTTTCTACCCTTTAATCCATTTCTGGGTCAGGGGGGTGGCAGTCAGAGATGCCACCCAAGTCTCATAGCACCAGCCCCTCACTGACCCTCTGCAGGTGGTGAGTCCACAGGAGGACGGCTGCTCTCTGAGTGTGAGCATAGCCTTGATCTTTCAGTGGGGGCTTTGGGCAAAGTGGGGTTAAGTGTCTTGCCCAAGGACACAACGACAGCAGTCATCAGTGGGAGTCGGTGGAGAAGGTGCAGAGGTGGGAAATGAACCCACGACCTTCTGGGCTTAAGGCCAATGCTCTACCAACTGAGCTACTGTCGCCCCGATAGAAGCATTTCTATCTGTGGAATTGTATTATTACAGTTAGGCTTACGTTTATCTATACAAAATATACACTTTTGTATACGTTCTTTTGATGATTAACTTTGCTTTACATTTGTTGAAATATCACATCTTGGAAAATATACACATTGATTTGGTCTAAATATCATACAAAACAGTAACATTACTTACCTCTGTTGAAGTCATCCCGCAAATCTGTAAATGATCAGGACAGGACCATATCAGCTGTTTCTGTTCTGTTCCTCGTGCACGCACCTGCTTTCTGCTGTTTCAAACCGGACGAAAATAATGGGGTACACGGGCTTTGGCGCACACTTCCGGTTGCGCCAAAATGAAAAATCAAATCAAATCGGCATGAAAGCATTATTCAATATTTCGTATTTTCATTTTTTGCATCAAAACAGAAAAAATCAAATATCAAGCCAATTTTTCGTTTTTCCTTTTCCTCATCAAAATGAAAAATGAAAATTCAAGCCATTTTTGATATTTCATTTTCAATTTTAATTTGAAAAAACAATTGAACGAAAAATACATGGACCCTTAAGTATTGTCTTAACCAGCATTTTTACGGTCTGGCTTTTAATTGCTTTTAGTGTTTTATTTATTATTTTTATTTTAATTGTTTTTATTTAAAGCTGGCAGACTTGTATATTTTAATCTGTTACTTTTGTCTGTGCAGCACTTTGGAAATGTGTTTATATAAAATGTGCTATATGCAAAAAGTGGATTGGATTGAAGAGAAGAAACATTAAAATCAAGGCATTTCAATCAGAGATAATCTCAGTACATTACAAAGAGAGAAGAAACATCCTTCATGAACAATAACACAAATACAGGAAGGTTTGAAATGATGTTAAATTATATTATAAATGTAAATTAAATGTAAAACTCACGTAAGCAGCAGAGGAGCAGCAGAGGTCGAGCCATGAGTCCGACAGAAACAGACACAGAGACGTGCACGAGGCTGTTTGACAGAAGGGAAGCAGAAGAAAAACCACATAGGTCCGAGATACAGCAGTATGTCACCGCAACTAAACACAACAGCAACACAACAGCAACACAACCAAATATAGTACTTTCTGTCTGTGCTCTCGCCTCATTCTGGTCCTAAATATTCATGATTAAAAGTAGCTGTAGTTTATTCAGAATGTGCTCAAATCAAGAAAAACACTTCATTCAATTATTATTATTATTATTATTGTTATTAATTTCTACTCTGAAAAAACTGGAATTATAGACTTGATTTCAGTGTATTTATTTAATCACACTTATTTTTGTTGGACTTTTTCACTCATGTAGATTCTAAAGATTATATTATTTGTTAATAATATTTTTGTTTTGTTGCAAGAAATCTTAACAAGTGGAAAACCTTGGTTCACTGGCAGATTATTTGTTCTTGAAACAAATACAATTCCTCTAATTGTAGAACTTTTTGCAGTGTATATTGACTTTTTTTGGACTAAAACAAAGATTTGCGCTTGTTCTATGAAGTTGGTCAAAGTTATAGCGTCGCTTTCTGACTTCTGTCTGGTTTAGAAAAAAACAAAACGTTTACAAAAGTTCCTCAAATGCCTTTTTATGTTCATGTTTGTGGCTAAAATGACAGATAAGACAGTTTTGGTTTCACTTCTGAGGAACCTTTTCTTCCTGTTTTGTCAGAAGCAAAATGACTTAAGGCAAGACACGTTTATTTGTATAACACAATTCATACTCAAGGCAAAACAGGAAGTATTAATAAACACACAATATACTTTTATAATAGACATACAGACAATAAACAGCTCAATGTAGCTGTGTTTGATCTGGATTTGTCAGAGTAAGAGGCCAGTCCCTGTGCTCCTCAGAGTCCCAGCAGGAGGCCAGTCCCTGTGCTCCTCAGAGTCCCAGCAGGAGGCCAGTCCCTGTGCTCCTCAGAGTCCCAGCAGGAGGCCAGTCCCTGTGCTCCTCAGAGTCCCAGCAGGAGGCCAGTCCCTGTGCTCCTCAGAGTCCCAGCAGGAGACCAGTCCCTGTGCTCCTCAGAGTCCCAGCAGGAGACCAGTCCCTGTGCTCCTCAGAGTCCCAGCAGGAGGCCAGTCCCTGTGCTCCTCAGAGTCTTATGGCACTAACATGTCCCAGATATTCTCAGGCAAAAAAACCAGATTCCCGAATCCTGGAAAACTGGATCCTCTCGACATGGAGAAGCAGCGGCTATACCCAAAGCTCCTCCCGTGTACCTCCTCTCCTCACCCTTTTTCTAACAACTTGTGGTGTACACAAAGTCAAATTTGTTGTTCAATTGTTTAATACTTATACTTAATGAAGTATATAGTAATTATAATAATTTAGCGGTTTTATATAGTGCATTTTTGGACACTCAAAGATGCTTAGTACTTATATTTTATTAAATATATTAATACATATACTTATCAATCAATCAGATTTTATTTATAAAGAGCTTTTTCATACAAAAGATGCAACACAAAGTGCTTTACATTTTGTTTGAAAACAATCCCGTCCATGACCCCTCCCCCCGACTCACCCGACTGACTCACCCCAAACCACGGATATTACTAAGAACACACACACGCTCATGCACGCTTACACACACACACACACACACACCAGTAAAACAGTAAAACCATGAAGAGAGACTTGGCAGGGTTAGTGCTTATAATTAAAATAATTTTACAAGATATTTTTTCCGTTTCCATCACACAACACAACAAACAGAAATGTCTCATTCTAATTGTTTATTGACAAAAAAATTCATAACATTTTTGGATAATGACGTAAAGAAAATAAAGTATATCTTCTTTACAAAGATGAGTGAAATATTATCTTGAGGTAGAATCATATGGACCTCACTTTTCTCTACGCACCGCTCGCTCTGTTAAAAGTTCACATGAGACGAACTATAAATGAACTGGTGAAGCTGTCGCCACGGGAACAGGAAGTACTTCTGGTCAACATGTCAAAACCACAGTCTCAAACTCAGAACATGTTTTTATTAATACATCAACAGCTATTCGTGATGTGGTCTCAATGACGCTCACAAAATGGCCACAACGTTACACCAAGCCCCGGTGATCCAAGATGGCGGCGTATTCAAATGAATGGTTTGTGCTCAGCGGTGCATGTGCCGGCACGGGCGCTGAGAGATTAGTGGAACTAGCGGTTTCAAATGAAGTCTAAATACACACAAAACATAGTATTAAAATGCAGTGCCTGATGCTGCAGCTGAGTGTGAGCGACTGATTTCTGTTGCTGCGGAAACAGCAGGAGGACTTTGAGCTAAGTGGGTTCTCAGTCTTCCAGTCTGAATTTATGCTTAAGCTTTATCTCAAAACCAAAGTTTGAGGTGGCGGCTTGTCTGGGATGGTGCAGTAGAAGTACACACTGCTCTAAAACACAGAGAGAAGCCAAAAGTGTAAAACACAAACATGATCTAATTATTCATATTTCTAACCTGGCGGCGAAACGTGTTTTTCCCGACAACCTGAGAATCTGACATCAGAAAAAAAAATAGTCTTATCCATCTGTGGCCGTTTCCACCAGTCCTACTTGGCCCAACTTTACTCTACCTTTTTTGTATCTGGTACTGCAATCTAGCAACCTATCCACAACAAAACGGTATCCAGAGTCCTTCCTTGGTTGCCATGGCTTCCAGCAGCACTCTGGCCAATCACTGTCAGTTAACACACTTTAGTACCAGCTCGGTTTGGATAGAACCAGGACCAAGAGGGACTAAAGAAGGATCTGGTACTGGTTAAACAGGACCAGAGGAAATATTCCCAATCTGGGGAGATTAGATGTCACGGGTTAAGGAGGAAGACTCAAATGCAGAAAAGAAAAAAGTTTCCAAAAAAATGGATCAAAATAAATAATGCAGGTGACCAGGAGACAGACGAAGGTGGACCAAGGGGCTGGAGTGGAGATTGGACAGGTAAGTTGAAGGTTTGCAGATAAATAATCATGAAATACCAGGCGGGCGGACAGATCAGATCTTGGCAGGGCAGACAGGTAAGTTGAAGACAGGCAGGAACTGGATACAAAAAAACTGAGGTAAGTACAAAAATGCAAAACGAGAGCCAAACTATTACTGACATGAGTGTCACAAACAAACTGGCAGAGTCCTGCTGGACACACACACACACACACAAAAATTGAGTTACTTAACAAAACATTGCAAGCATATACACATCTTAAAGACCTTATGCCGGGTTTTATTTATTTAGAAATACAGTTTTAATACCATTTTATATTAGAAGAGAACTACTAAAGGTTTCAAAATCAGTTGTTGTTTTTTTTTTCTGATTCCCCCAAATCGAAATAACCCCATAGCAACGCCCTTAGAAACGAAAAAACTTCACAGCCCTTGGTGACGTCAGAGTGGGTACGTTTCAACTCTGTAAGTTGTTTACAATTTGGTATTCGTTCTTGTTTCGCGGATATTCAAGATGACAAGGCCGTGCACAGCGAGTCTGACGTAACTACTAGATTGTAACACTTGATTGTCACTGAGATAGTCCAGTGGTTGTGTGGATGGACTGCCAATTTAGATACTGGGGTTCAAATCCCACCTCAGACACTTTTTCACTCTCAAAACGGCAATTTATGTGTAGTGAGCAATTGTCACCTGTAGAGTGCAGTATTGTGTTGGGCATCAGTGGAGAGAAGAGAGAAAAGGCAGTCCTGTGGCATAGACAGTGATGGGAATAACGGCGTTACTAGTAACGGTGTTACTTTTTTCAGTAACGAGTAATCTAACTAATTACTTTGACTGTAACTATAACGCCGTTATCATTTCCGACATCCCGTTACTGCGCGTTACTCAAGACGCACAATGAACTTCTCTTTTTACTTTGTGATAGGACTCGTGCACGTGTTGTCATGAGAGAAGGGAGAATGAGAAAACCTCTCAGCAATTATTGGCTGATGTAAAACATATTTCCTTTACAATCTACATGTCTACAGTTGAGCGGATGGCTCATAAATTGTGTTTTTGAAACAAATATGGGTCTTAATCGCGCTCAACCACGGCTTGTATCACCGTGAGGCGAGCGCATGTGAGCGCAGAAGTCGGCTGCATACAACTCCATCGATAAGCTCCTTTCTCTTCCTGGTTTATCTGCTAAGGACAGCAACAGGTTTGGCTAACATACATATAACACATTTTTAGATAATCTAAAATGCACTTAGGATAATTTTTCAATGACTATAGGAATGATAAGAAAGAGAGGTGAAGTGTAAGACGGTTGATTTTAGAAATTGGATGCAGCCGGCTGCAGCGAAACAGAGGAGTTTATGGAGGACACACGCGTTTTGTTTTACTTTTTAAAACTCATTGGACTCATTTCCAAATGGAGGATTACACATCTACGCTCAAATTATTATCTGGACTTAAACACGGAACTGGTCTGAACTGAAGTGGCCTGTGCAGGTCATTTATAAGGTAAGACCCATAACTCATAGTTTTGCGTTTTGTATAAACAAACAATCCGGGCATGAAACATAATTTGCTGTAGCCAAACAAATTGTGAATAAGCCGCTCTCTAGGTCCAGTTGATTTATATGATATATATGTTCATCTGATTGGGCTGAAGTCAGTGCTTCACCGGTGTTTCCACATTCACAGTGGCGGGTGTCGGTGTTTAGTGCTTACAGCACAGAGAGATATGAAAAGTGAAAGCGGCAAAACAGACTTTTCTAGATGGAAATATTGGCACTATTTAAACTCACTGAGGTTAAAGGTAAAAATGCGCGTCGAGTGCACATTATGTTCCAGAACAAAACGAAAAAGTAACGCAATAGTTACTTTTACTGGTAACTAGTTACTTTTATAGTGAAGTAACTCCGTTAGTAACTCAGTTACTTTTTGGGAGAAGTAACTAGTAACTATAACTAATTACTTTTTCAAAGTAACGTGCCCAACACTGGACATAGATCCATGGTTTTCAATGCATGGGCGTTACCCGCTATGACGTCACACACAGGTTAGAGCATAGACAACTTAAATTCATGAAAAACACGTTCTTTTTATAAAATATAGGATTTTTTTTGCCGGAATCTCTTTCAGATTGACATTGTCATGCAATTTTGATATCCACAATTTTCTTTCTTTAAACCCGGCATAAGGTCTTTAAAATGTCTCAATTGATGAAATTATATTCTGGCAGTGTACTGTGGGGACCTATAAAAAACGAGTCAATGTCACTTAGAAGGACCAGATTTGCATATTTTTTGCATAATTCACACACTTTTAAATTTTACTCATGGGGACCCTTTGTAAATCTAAAAAGTACAATGTTAAGACCAAAGAATGCACAGACTGTCTTTGTAATGTGGATAATGTTGATGACAGAAATGCAAATGAACTGAGTTCTGTTCTTGAATCCTTTGGTCTCACTCAGCATGTAAGTGGCCCCACCCACAGCAAAGGGCACACTCTAGATCTGTTAGTTACAAAGGGGGTGAATATTTCAAATGTAAACGTGGTCGATGTTGCTCTTTCGGATCATTTCTGTGTTTTTTTTGACATGTGTTTCACTAACAAACCACCAGTGGACTCTGCAACTGTTCGAAGAAGGCGCATAAATGAAAATACGAGTGAACTATTTATGGGAATGATAAACTTTGAGAATGCATCGTATTCTACTGTAGATGAACTGTTTAACTCTGTCACCTCTAGTGTTTTGAATGTTCTGGATACCGTTGCCCCTGTGAAGGTTAAAATAGTGAAAAATAAGCAGAAGGCGCCGTGGGCTAAAGCAGACTCGGTCAGGGCACAAAAGAGAAAGTGCCGGAGGGCCGAGCGGAAGTGGCGCAAGTCCAACCTCCAGGTTGATTACGAGATCTTCAAAGATAAGTTGTGCGAGTTTAACCGGGTGCTACGTAGTACGAGAGAAAGGTATTTTTCTGAAATGATTGAAGGCTGCAGCGACAATCTGCGTGTTCTGTTCTCAACAGTTAATAGATTAACAAACCCCCCCGTTCAAATGCCATTAGAGCTTACTTCCAAACGTAAATGCAATGAGTTTGCTCATTTTTTCAATGACAAGGTTCAAGGCATCAAAAACGCCATTGTCTCCAATCCACAGATAACCATCCAACAGCCAGAAAGGCTCTCTGAGCTAACTCACTTTGCACCTGTAAATGATAAAACTGTCCAAGAGATAATCTCCAGTTTGAGCTCCTCCACATGCAGTTTGGATGTACTACCCACTAGATTTCTAAAGTCTGTTCTGAGCACTCACACAGATAGTAAACATGTCCCTTCATTCTGGAATATTCCCAAAGGCCCTGACAACTGCAGTCATCAGGCCCCTGCTAAAAAAGAGCAGTCTCGATGCTACGGTACTTAACAACTATCGTCCCATCTCAAATCTGCCATTTATGGGGAAAGTCCTTGAGAAAGTTGTCTACCTACAGCTTACTAGATTTCTTATAATCAACAACTCATTTGATATGTTTCAGTCCGGCTTTAGACCCCACCACAGCACTGAGACTGCTCTCGTTAAGGTTACAAACGATATCCGGCTGAACACTGACGCAGGCAAAGTCTCAATCTTAATCTTGTTAGATCTAAGTGCTGCCTTTGACACCGTCGACCATGAGATCCTCTTACAGAGACTAGAGGACTGGGTTGGCGTCACTGGCACCGCCCTAAGTTGGTTTAGGTCTTACCTTGAAGACAGGAAGTACTTTATGGAGATTGGAAACTGTGTCTCAGATCATATGGCCCTGACCTGTGGAGTCCCACAGGGGTCGATCCTGGGACCTCTTCTGTTCAATCTCTACATGCTGCCGTTAGGTCAGTTAATACGCAGAAACGAAGTTTCCTATCATAACTATGCAGACGACACTCAGATCTATGTCTCACTGACTGCAGGAGAACATGGACCAGTGGACTCACTCCTTCACTGTATCCAACAGATCAGTGAGTGGATGCAAAACAACTTCCTTCAGCTAAACGCAGACAAAACTGAAATGATTGTCTTTGGTCCCCAGAAACAAAGAGAGAGCGTCATCTGTCACCTACAGTCTCTCTCCCTAAAACCTTCAAACAAGGTCAGAAATCTAGGGGTAATACTGGACTCAGACTTAAATTTTAATAGCCACATCAAATCAGTAACATCAGCAGCTTTTTACCATCTAAAAAACATTGCCAGGATCAAAAACATAGTGTCTAAAGCAGACCTGGAGATTCTTATCCATGCATTTGTCTCCAGTAGGTTAGACTACTGCAATGGCCTGCTCACAGGTCTGTCCAAACAGGCTGTAAAACAGCTGCAGTACATTCAAAATGCAGCAGCTCGAGTCCTGACTAGAACCAGGAAGTACGACCACATTAGTCCAGTTCTCAGGTCTCTGCACTGGCTTCCTGTGGCTCAGAGAATAGACTTTAAAACAGCTCTGCTTGTGTACAAGTCTCTCCATAGCCTCGCACCAAAATATATTAGTGACATGTTAGTCCCATATGAACCAGCCCGGACTCTGAGGAGCACAGGGACTGGACTCCTGTTAGTGCCCAGAGTCAGAACTAAACATGGGGAGGCTGCTTTTCAGATTCATGCTGCTAAAATCTGGAACAGTCTTCCTGAAGATGTGAGACAGGCCTCCTCTCTGACAATGTTTAAAACCAGGTTAAAGACAGTTCTGTTTAACTGTGCATACAACTGAGGGATTTTATATTTCTATCTTTCTTTTTAATGTTCTGTGATAATTTATGATTTTAATGCTTTCTTGTTTTGTTCAGCACTTTGAATTGCCTTGTGTATGAATTGTGCTATATAAATAAACTTGCCTTGCCTTGCCTTGTAAATGCGCCTTTATTAACCAATTTAATATTTTTTGTTGTAAGGATTGTGAACAGCTTATTTCTTGATGAAAGCACATTTTGCTTCAAATGCAGAGCAAAAAAAGCCTGTGCAAAAAGATTTCTTTTGTCATATATTCTTTGTACCCCATTTTTGTTGTATGCCTTAACAGCCATATTTGTACTGGCCTGACTTGAACTGAGTTCAACTGCAGAAGTTGTTTCAGCTGAAACACATCTTAGCATCTTGAATGAAGTTGTGAAGTCACATTCAAGATCGTTTGCAGGGATAGAATCATCAAGAATGAGTTGGCTTGTAATTTTGTTTCATGACGAAGTTTGGATCACTATCACTTTCTGAATCAGACGAGGTATCTGGGACATAGTTGTCTGAACTATCCATTTGTAAGGTGACAAAAGAGAGCACGGCATGGAGCATGGACCGAAACTGACCCCGCCAGGACACTAACCAGCCCCCGATAAGACTTTGGGAATGTCCTTCCCAGAGCAGACATCTGAGCCATAAAGAGGTCGAACGGAGAGCTCTCATAGGTCATGAAGATAACGACCGTCAGTTTGGAGCAATGAATTGACTGCGGAGCTTAAACATCTCTGCCCCCTTTCCCGGCGAGATCAGAGATCAAAGTCTGCTCTCACTCCAAAAGAACATTCCTCCTCGGGACCACTGGCGATTCACCAGCGGCGCTCTGACGCCCCCCAGTGGACGCTGAACGCCATCACACCCGAGACGGACATTCGAAACTGTCGCTCTGTGAAGATATTGTTTTGATAACCTTTACTGGCCCTACCCGTGTGTAACATTATCTGTGATGTAAATACGCTGTGTGTCGGTATATGTGTTATGAGCGTTAAATTGTGTGTGATGTGTATTTGCCTTGTAAACATGTCTGTCCAGAGAGACGCACAAAGATGACGTCATGGACGCGCCTCCTTTGGATGGTACAAAACCACAAGACACACCGAGAATCTTTCTCTTGGAATCCCTGAAATCGATGTAACAACCTGGATACGTGTCCCCTACGCTATCCTTGGCCTGTAAACAACACTTAGGCCTCCCACCCTCCACGAGGACAGCGAACTACGCTCGCTGTCGGAGACTACGAACTACTTCATCACCAGCCATTTTCCGGCTCTCTGGACGGCCCACACGCAACGCTATTCTAGACGGTGTATGTGTGTGGAGAATTAAAAGTTTGGAACCGAACTGCTGGCCTTCGTCTCCCTCCTGCTCAAACAAAGGAACACGTGGACTGCCCATCCCCCTTTTCTTCATACCCCATTCTTCAATGCGGACTACCTCAAAGTAAGACTGTTCTATTGCCACGTTAATGTGTGATTCACTTGATATGCTTAACATCTCTGTTTAATGTGACCAAACCCCTCCTCGTTGATATTTTTCTATTTTCATATGTAGCCAATAAACCCACGATAACTTGAATCATCGTTTAAGCGTCCTGTTTCCAATCTTTTGATATCCCTGGCTGATTTCGTGCTCATAACCTATCAGATTGTAAGACTGATCGAGGCAAATTCGTTGGATCTGTTGCAGACCTTTCACTGCTCTGCTGGTGCCCAAATAAAATAAATTCAGATCCCCTTTGTGTGGAGCGACGAGACTCTGATCTGGAGCCTAGACGTTCCACACTACAACTTTCTTACCCTACACATTGTAGAATCATAAAACTCACAGTCAAGATGATTTGTGTCTTTCATCTGAATAAAACAAGAAAAAACATTTCAACAACTAAGAATTCCAAAAAAGTAAAAAAAAAAGTCAGAATGAAATTAATTGAAAAAATAATACTTACAAAATAAATGAATGACACATTTAACTTCACTGGATGATAACAAGCTTCATAGGAACATTTTGTACTGACTTACTATGACACTTTTTGTCCTTTTGGTACATAATCGACTTCCCATGTGTGCTGTGTAAGAATCTGTAAATAAAAAAAACTAATATAACAAACAAGACAAAAAACTACAACACTTCTCTTGAGGACCTTTTCACACCCCACTCCATTCCTTATTTATGGGGACCAATTCAACAAACTTACACACATGATTAAACTCAACAGAAGTCACTCATCCACTCTTCCACTATCCACTCACTGAATATAGTTAAATTACTTACACATAACAAATCTTATATAATTGTCTTCAAAGGTTAAAAAAGCTTTCTCAGGACTGTCAAAGAATCTCTGGTATTTTGTCATGATTGATGAATAGGATCCTACTTGTTTCTGATCGGCATCGTTTCTAAATGACGTATTCATGTGGGACTGAGGCTGGTCAGAATGATCAAAAAAACCTGTGGTATAAGTGTCATCTGTGGGAGACAGAAGGTATGAGGATTTACAATTGAACACTAAAATAATCACCGTCTAAAACAGTGATTACAAATTAAAATCATAAGACCACTCAAGCAGTCCCAAACACTACCAGCAGTACACAAATCATAGTTTGACTGATTTGTTTGTACATACACACATCTAGGGTCGGGGATATGTCTCATGAGGACCTTTTCACACCCTCGCCCCATTCCTTCATGGGGACCAATTCAATGGACTTTTACACACGGTTCAACTCATCAACAGTCACTCAAAGTGTGTTATGGGGACATTTTGATGGCCATTTCACACACTTCCATTCCTCCTTTACGGGGACCAATTCAATGGACTTTCACACATGTTTAATAGAACTCACTCAAAGTGTTTTATGGGGACATCGTGAGGGTTCATTTGAAAGAAACATTTAAGTAAAAAGTCCTCGTCTGCAATGACCAAAAACGGCTTAAAGTATTCACCTTCCACTATTCCACTTACTGAATATAGTTTAATGAGTTACATATAACAAATCATATATAATCGACTTAAAATGTTAAAAAGCTTTCTCAGAACTGACAAAGAACTTCTGGTGTTTTGTCATGATTTATAAATATGATCCTACCTGTTTCTGAGAGGCATCATTTCCAAATGACGTATTCATGTGGTATTGAGGTTGGTCAGAATGATCAGGAAAACTTGTAGTAGTGCAATCTGCTGTCGTGTTGGTCATCTGTGGGAGACAAAAGTAAGAGGATTTACAATTGAACACTAAAATAATCACCGTCTTAAACAGAGATCACAAATTGAAATGAATAGAAACGCCCAAGGAGGCCCAAGTACTACCAGCAGTACACAAATCATAATTTGACAGATATAAAACAGTAAAGCAAACTTGTTTGCACATACACACATCTAGGGTCCGGAACAAGTCTGATGAGGACTTTTTCACACCCCTCACTGAACATCTCTAAAGAAATATACATTTTAAAAATTCAGTAATATGTTGGGATGCCACTTTTCAAGAATTTATCCCAATGTAATGGCAGATTCTGATATGGGCGATAATTATTGAAGTCCCGCAAGGAATCCATACTGCCTTTATAGGAGAGTCGTATGACTGCGGCTTTTAGGGCCATACGAAATGTTCCTGACGACAGAGACATGTTTACTATTTGTGTCATGAAGTAACAACTGCTCACGACGACTTCAGAAATTTAGAGGGCAATATATCCAGGCTACATGTGGGGACGCTTCAGACCCTCATGATATGCTTTTTGACAGGTTTCCGTACCACAGGTTGCAAAATGATCTTTTTTTTTTTTTTTTTTTTTTTTTTAGCTCAAAAAGCAACTCTGGCTGTTGCATTGTTATACGTCTGTGGAGTGATAGTGTTTTGTTTCCTTGTACTTTGTCATCGAAAAAACTGTGCGAACTCTTACACCTAGATTTAGAGAAAATTCAAGGCAACTTTACAGGGGGGTTCGTTAATATCTACCAACTGTTGTAACAACATAACACGAAAAGTGTTTACAGCAACCTCAATAAGTCAGAAAAATACATATCCTTGTTCTTCCGTAGAACCCGGTTAATTCACCCAACACATCTTTAAAGATTTCATAATCGCCCTGGAAATTGGACTTTCGCCACTTCCGATCGGCCCTCCCACTCTTGCTTCTTTCCCTGACCGAGTTCTGCCTTAGTCCATGGGGCCTTTTTCTTACTGGTAACTATTTTACCGTCACAAGGAGCAATGCTTCCAGAACATTCAGAACATTGGTGGTGAACAAGAGTTATACAATTCATCACAATAGAGCATGGAGTTTTTCTCAAACTTTAGCTTCCCATGAACAGTTCACCTGTGGTTTTCATGTAAGTGTCATCATCAGCAATTGTAAATACAGCTGGTGGTTTGCTACAAACACATGTCAAAATACCCAGAAATGATCTGACAAAGCAACATCAACTACATTAACATTTGATACATTAACCCCCTTTGTAAGTAGCATGGTCAAGAGTGAGCCCCCTGCTGTGGGTGGGGCCACTCATGTGCTGAATGAAACTAAAAAGGACTATCAAGTAGAGAACCATCTCCTTTGCATTCTGTCATCAACATTATCAACATGTACATAAAATCACCTGTTTAAAAAACTAAACCTATCAAAATCTGTGCCACGAAAGAAAGTATTCAGTAGAATGGTCAATAAAATCGCAACATGACTGTGGTGGCCTTACAGGAATATAGTGAAGACATTTTCATTCTTTCCTGGCCGCGTCACTGTGATTTTTCACAAGGGCCCCACGAGGATTCCTGCAGCAGACCCTTCTGAGAGTCGAGGAAGAACAGGGACGACCCTCATGAGGGAGTGCGGTGCTTCCTCAGCAGGGAGGAGGTGATGAGGGAGAACGCCCTCACTTTTGGTTCTGGTGCGAGTGAAGGAGTGATGCCCAGTACAAGGCTGAAGTGCTGGGGGAATACATCGCTCACAGCAGGCCGAAAGACCTGCACAGTGCCTGTTGTCCCACCATGCCCCCTGCAGCAGTGAACCCCCCTCCTCCTGCTCAGACTCATGTCCAAGCTGTCTGAGGAGGCCATAGAGAAGGTTGTGCAGCGGAACTTGAAAAGCCCAGCAGCTCCAGCAAAATACACCCCCACACAAAGAAATGCCGTGTCTTGTGCCAGCCAAAATCCAAATATGAGGCGATGGCAGCACCATCCACGAGTTTTACCAGCCGTTCCTACCAGGTATTTCTCCTGCACCACAAAAGGTCTATAACACCTATCGCACAGAGGTTTGACCAACTCAGATGCCATTCCTAGACTTTATGGACACTGAGTTCTGCCAGTGAGAAGCTGAGGCCACGCAGCAGAGAGTGAATGAGCGGCAGGAGAAGAAAAGTAAGAGTGATGATTCTCCTCCTCCACTGAGTAAAGTGCTGTTCTGCAAACTGCAGCTGAAGCAGGGACCAGTCCTCACATTCTACACAATTCCCTGGTCTTGTATTCAGAAACTACATCTACTGCCCTGCAAAGTATTCTCCCTGTACAAGACCAGGGGATGGAGAACGTAGATGTTCCAGCAGTCTCCTTTTTATGACCCGGAGAGGGAAAGTTTCGTGGTAAAAAATGAGCTATCTGCTGTCTATTGTTTCTATTGTATAAAGTTACTATATATCCTGTCTGTTCATAAATGTTTATAAATATTTTAATTATTATTAAATATAACTTAATATTGATATATCTAATTATATAATTTCATTGTAAAGTCAGCTCTACAGTTCTGTATAGTCAGCTCTCAGCCGTCAGATTTATAATGGGGGGGGAGGGGGGGGGGGGGGGGGGGGGGGGGGGGGGGGGGGGGGGGGGATGGGGGGGGGGGGGGGAAGGAAAAAAGGGGGGGGGTGGGGGGGAATGGGGGGGGGGGGGGGTATATATATATAATATAATAATATATTGGGGATTTTTTTTTTTTTTTTTATTTTTTTGGGTTTGGGGGGGGGGGTTTTTTTGTTGTGTTGGGTTGGGGGGGGGGGGGGGGGGGGGGGGGTGTTTTGTTGTGGGGGGTGGTTTTTTGTTGATTTTTTTGTTGTGGTTGTTTGTTTTGTGATGGGGGGGGGGGGGAGGAGTTGGTGGGAGGTATTTGGGGGTTGTGAGAGGGGGGGATGAGGGATATTGTTTGTGTGGTTTGGATGTAGGGGGTGGAGGGAGGGGTGGTTTATGTTTGATGGATTATTATTGGTGTGGGTATTTTATTGAGGGTGTGTTTTGTTGGGGATGGATGGAATTTATTATTGTGGAATAGGTAAGAGAAAAAAAAATAAGGGAAAGTGATGAAGTTGATGTATGTGAGGAATTTATTAATGGGGTTTGGAAGTAAGAAAGGGGATGGTGATAGGGAAGAAGGAAATGAGGAATGAGGGAAGATAAGAACCCAAATAGCGCTCAGCCTTTACAAAATCCGGTCTACTTGTGCTGACCTGATGCATGCTGCAGACTGACTGAAAGGAGTTTGTGCAGCATTGAGCAAAGTATGTGCACCCCCTCACCCTGATTAGCATTTGTATAGCTCACAGCAATTCTCATTTACATGTTAAATGCCACCTGTGGAGAGGGAGGAGGGACAACAAACACCGTCAACAGCCGTATCCCCAGAAGTTTCACACTGTAATATAACAGGGCCCGACAAAGCTAATCATGTTTGAGGGGGAGCACACTTTGCTCAATGCTTGCACAACTCCTTTCAGTCAACAGTCTGCAGCATGATCAGGTCAGCAACACGGGGGGTAACCCGGATATTGTAAAGTCCTGAGAGCGCTACATTCTGGGTGAGGAGAGGACCGGCAGCAGCAGGTCAGAGGCACGCTGCTCCATAACCCCGTCCTACGGCCATACCAACTTGAGAATGCCCGATCTCTCTGATCATCTGGAAGCTAGGCAAGGTCGGGCGCGGGGCCAGCCGGTCTATGTGGCATATGTTGATTGGCACTGAACGAAACTCTATTTCTATACAGATTGTTTTGTCAAATACAACTGTTGTTTGCCTGAACTATGATCATAAAAAGAAAGACATTCACTAATGTATGACATTATAATATATTTATTGTGAACAGATGAAAAAAAGAGATATTACAAATTTAAGAATACACTTAGAAGAAAAACACAACATGCCTATCTATATCTTCTTATAACTAGTATTTGTGAGGATGAGCCTTGTGACTGTGACGGGACGGCGAGAGCGACTAACGAACTGTTAGATGCAGACTTTACAAATGAAAATTATATAATTAGATCATAATCAAATATTAAGTATATATTTACATAATAATAAAATATTTATAAACATTTATGACAGACAGGTCTAATATAGGAACTATATACAATAGCACCAATAGACCAGCAGATAGCTCTTTCTTTACACGCCACCTTCCCTCTCCCCGTCAAAAAAAGGAGAACTGCTGGAACATCTGCGTCTCCATCCCCTGGTCCCTAGTACAGGGAGAATACATTGGCAGGGCAGTAGATGTATTTTCCTGACAGACCAAATGGTGTATGAATGTGAGGACTGTTCCCTCGCTTCGGCTGCAGTATTGCAGAACCCCACTATCTTTTCCCAGTGGAGAGGAGACTCATCACATCTTCCCTTATCTTCTCGCTGCCGCTCATTCAACTCATCTGCTGCGTGGCCTCCAGCTCTCCTCTGGCAGAACTCAGTGTCGCTAAAAGTCTCGGAATGGCATCCTGGAGTTGGTCAAACCCTCTGTGCGATAGGTTTAAAGACCTTGGTGGAGCAGTAAGAAATACCTGGTAGGACCCGGCGGTAAAACTCGTGGATGAGCTGCCATCGTCCCTCATATTTGGATTTTGCCTGGCCACAAGACAGGCATTTCTTGTGTGGGGTTTATTTGCTGGAGCTGCTGCTACTTTTTCCAAGATCCCGCTGCACAACCTTCTCTATGGCCCACCTCAACACAGCGGTACATGATTCAGAGCAGGAGGAGGGGGGTTTTCACTGCTGCAGGGGGCAAAGGTGAACTAACAGGCACTTGTGCAGGTCTTACAGCCTGCTGTGAGCGTTGTATTCCCCCAGCAACTTCAGCCTTGTCTGAGGCATCACCCCTCGCATCGAACACAAGAGAGGTGCGTTCTCCTCATCACCTCCTCCCTCCTGAGAGCAACCGCACTCCCGATCATGGGACGGGTCGTCCCTGGATCTTTCCTCTTCGCCATCCTCCGAAGGTCCTCTAGCAGGAATCCACGTGGGCCCTTGTGAAAATCACAGTGACGCGGCCAAGGAAAGAATGAAAATGCTTCATATATTCTGTACAGGCCCCCACAGTCATGTAGCGATTTTATTGACCTATTTTACTGAACAAACTTTCATTCGTAGTCACAGATTTAGATAGTTTAGGAGTTTATTACAGGTGATTTTAATTGGTTACCAATTGAAGATCAATGTTGATGACAGAAATGCAAAGGAAGCTGGCTTTCTGTACATTGAGACCTTTGGTTTCATTCAGCACATGAGTGGCCCCAACCCACGAGCAGGGCACACTCTTGACCAGCTAATTCACAAAGGGGGTTAATGTATCAAAATGTTAATGTAGTTTGATGTTGCTTTGTCAGATCATTTCTGTGTATTTTTTTGTTTGACATGTGTTATTGCTAGCAACCACCAGCCTGAATTTACAATTGCCTCGAGGGGAGAAGACACATACATTAGAAAACACAGGTGAACTGTTCAATATCGTGAAAGGCTAAATTTTGAGAAAACTCCATGCTCTACTGTTGAAGAATTGATAACACTGTCACCAAACCAAGTGTTCTTGAATGTTCAGGACACCATTGCTCCTGTGACGTTCAAATAGTTACCATAAGAAAAAAGGCCCCATGGGACTAAGGCAGGACTCGGTCAGGGCACAGAAAGCAAGAGTGCCTGGAGGGCCGAACTTGAAGTGGCGAAAGTCCAATTTCCAGGCGATTATGAAATCTTTCAAGATGATTGGGTGAATTTAACGGTTTCTACGAAGAACAAGAGAACTGTATTTTTTCTGACATTATTGTGAGTTTGCAGTCACAATTTTCGGTGTTTATGTTTTCAACAGTATGGTAATAACGAACCCCCTTGTAAAGTTGCCCCTACGAATTTTCCTCTAAACTAGGTGTAATGGAGTTCGCACAGTTTTTCGATGACAAAGTACAAGGAAATCAAAAAAACACAAATCACCTCCACCAGCACGTATAACAATTCAACAGAAGCCAGAGAAGCTTTTAGAGCTAACTCACTTTGCAACCTGTGGATACTCAAACTGGTCAAAAAGATAATCATGAGTCCTGAGCTCCTCACATGGTAGCCTGGATAAATTGCCCCTCTAAATTTCTGAAGTCCCGTCCTGAGCATTTGTTACCCTTCACTGACACAAATAAGTAAACATTGGTCTCTGTCGTCAGGAACAATTTCTATGGCCCAAAAAGCAGCAGTCATAAGACCTCTCCTAAAAAGAGCAGTCTGGAATCCATCGGGACATCAAAATTATCGCCCCATATCGAATCTGCCATTCATTGGAAACAATTCTGAAAAAGTGGCCAGTCCCAACCAACTTACTGAATTTTTACAATAATAATTCTTTGATATGTTCCAGTCAGGGTTTTAGACCTCCACCACATGCACTGGAGACCGCTCTAGTGAAGGTAACAACGACATTCGAATTCACGACTGAGCCAAGGTAAAGTCACAGTTTTGGTCATGTTAGATCTTAATGCCGCGTTCGACACTGTCCGACCATGAGATCTCATGCAGAGACTGAGGTCTGGTTGGAGTCACTGCACAGCCCTAGACTGGTTTAGGTCTTACTGAGGCAGAGGAAGTACTTTGTGGAGAATTGGAACTGCGTCTCAGATCATGTGGCCCTACCTGTGGATACCACAGGGTCGATCCTGGTAACCCTCTAACCTAATTAATCCTAATGCAGCCGTTAGGTCAGTTAATACAAAGAAACAAATGGTCCTAATCCTAGCACAATTACCCGACGACACTCAGATCTATGTCTCACAGACTGCAGAGAACATGGACCACTGGTATTTGCTCCTTCACTGTATCCAACAGATCATTGATGAATGCATAATTAATTTTCCCCCAGCTAAATGCAGACAAAACCGAAATCATTGTCTTTGTTCCCCAGAAACAAAGAGGGCTCATCTGTCAACTTCATCTCTCTCCCTACTACCTTCTGACAAGGTCGGAAATTTGGGGGGTAATACCAGACTCAGACCTAAATTTCAATAGCCACAATAAAATCAAAAACATCATCACTTTTTAAACCATCTGAAGAACATTGCCAAGTCATGACATATAGTGTCCAGGGCAGACTTGGAGATTCATGTCCACGCATATGTCTCCAGCCGGCTAGACTACTTGCGAATGGCCTCTTACAGGTCTGGTCCAAACAGACCTGTAAGCAGCTGCAGACATCCTAATGCACAGCTAGAGTCACGGACAGGACCAGGGAAGTAGGACCATATTAGTCCTGTCCTCAGTCTCTGCACTGCTTCCTGTGGCACAAAGAATAATTTTAAAACAGCTCTGCTTGTGACAATTAACTCCATGTCTTGCACCAGAATACCATTAGGTGACATGTTGGTGTCATAAGAAACCAGCCCGGACTTCTAGGAGCAAAGGACTGCCTCCCTGCTGGTGCCCAGATTGAGAACCAAAACATGGGGAGGCTGCGTTACAGGATCTAGGCAGCTAAGATCGAACAATCACCCTGAAAATGTGAGGGAGGCGTCTACTCTGTCAATGTTCAAATCCAGTTAAAGACTGTTCTGTTGCCTGTGCATCAACTGAAGGATTTTATCTCCATTTAGTAATGCACTGCTGTCATTTTATTTATTTATTTTTTTATATTCTTGTGTAACTTTGAAAGTGTTATTGTTTAAATTCTTTTGTGTGATTTTATTGTTTTTTAATTTGTGTTTAAATCTTTTGTGTATTATTTTAATGTTATTAATTGTGATTCGTGTTTGTTTTATGTGATGATTTTGTGATGTGGACTGTGAAGCGCTTTGTGTTTGCCTCTGTGCATGAAAGGCCTCTACAATAAACATTGATTGATTGATGATTCATATTGTCTCAAACAACAAAAAAAGATCATAAAATGATCTAGCCTATATCATGATAGAGAAGTAGTATAATTAATATATCTTAGCATAATAAGAATAAAATAATTACATTTTAGCATTATAAAGAAGCAATGAATCCTGTATTAATCTAAGAGAAGACATATACATTGTATGTTTACATCTGGACATTGGGGGAGCAGCATGAGGCTCTGGATACATAAGTAACAGTTATAGAAGGAAAATATGACCTCGGGAAAACACTAATACAATTGTCGTAAACTAACTGCAAAAATTCATTTCAACTCAATGTTTGCTGACTATAGAAATGTGAAATACATATAAGATAGTACACACCACAACAATAATTACTAATAATAAATAGCTAGCGCTGGAAATAACTACTACCAACCAGACGTAAACAAACTGAATTTCTGTATAACCATAGAATACAGTGATTACAGATTGTTTGTACAACGCAGAGAACGTGTTTCTTTACAATATGATCCAAACGAGAGATCTAGCGACAGCATCAAATAACATATGACACGGAGGTAAACACTCTAAACAGCGCACTACACACTAACTCGAGATTAACTACAGACGTGTGTGAACGATCTACGGACAATATGAGAGATTTATGGAGTGAAACATAAAGAACGACCACAAAAACATTGTGGTTATCCAGAGGAGAACTTACCGAGTGCGTATGTAATCCAAATGAATGAGAAAGCCCGGCTCTCATCTGTATAAGAGCATCGCCCACAAAGTTTTTCCCCATAGTACTGGTGGATGGAGACCGCTAGGAATACCAGGTGCTTAAGCATTTTGCCCCTGGAGCTCGCCCTGGGGCAGCTCAACAACAGCGCGAGTTGTTGTCGTGTAGTTGAGTTGAGTTGAGTGCAAGCTTGAAGTTGTATCCGTCTCTCACCACTCATCAATTCCCGAGCATATATCAAACAAAATAATGGAAGTTGTTTATAGTATTATGATTTCCACTGGGTGCAAGCAAAAGAAATGGGTGAAATAATTTCATTTGAAGTTTTGATTTTCCAATTAATTTTGAAAATGAAAAACAATACAACACCACGTAATTTGTTTTTCTGATTTAGTTTTGAAACGGAATACTAATGAATGAAGGGTACAACATTGGTACAACGGATTATAAAGGATTGATTTTCCAATTTTGAATTAGAAAAGAAAATAACAATAAACGAATGGAAAATTTGTATTTCCAGATTTTAATTTGAAACGGAATAACTGATGATTGAAGGGTACAACCAACGGATTATTTCAGAATACTATATTGTATTGATTAGGCAATACAAAAATTTTAAACTACACATGTTACATATATCTACCATTTATTTTTTTTTTTTATAAATTTTTAATTAGGAATTCTAAAATGCACAGGAGTATGCAGAACATATGGCAAACATTTTGCAATACTTGCATATAAGGCATTTTAAGCGTCCTGCAACATACGCACGGCTCTTTCACTCAGGCGCACATTAGTATTTAGATCCAGTGTTTTCTCCAGCGCCTGGTGGCGTGGTGGGATTGTCCAAGTCTTTCGCTGGAAGATCAGGGTTCGACGCCCCGGCCAATCCTCAAATTTTAGTTAGTCGGGGGGAGTATATGAATCAGATTTTACGCTGTTTACATGAATAAAGTTGCATTTTTTTCCTGCATTTGGTATGGTGCAGATTGTGAAGTTTACAAACATTTTACTACATACATCAAGCAACTATTTTTAAATGTGTTGCCTAATTACAAGTATGTTTTAGAAAAAATTTAAACGACCACAAAATCAAAAGTGTCGGATACCTGTACTTGAACCCGAGTCCCTCTCACACCAGAGTCCACCTCTTTATCATGAGCTATAAAGCCCCAGAAAGTTGTCCGGTGACAGAGAACAAAGACCGTGAGAAGCCAATTTTCTCCTAACCCTGCTCACAAAGAGCCACCTGGTGGTTGTTCGGTCATTGCAGCATCACCTGGGAAACAAATAAATAAAAGACGCGTGAATCACACGGTAGTCTCCGGTGATTCCCGCGTGAAAGGCGCCAAAACGTAGTGGGACCTACAGTAAGCCACAGAACGCAAATCCTAATAATGCATATTGTTAAAGTAGGAAGAGGTGATAGGATAGTGCTAAAATACCGATACTTTTCCCAGCAGACTAACTCCCTACGCAGCTTGACTGACAGTCCAAAGATGTCTAGCCTTCCCGGACCTTACCTTCCTATCCATAAGCTAACTAAAGACGACTGTTTTAATGACCTTACCTTGAATGTGGAGACCAGGTTCCCGACGAAGGAGAAACAGCAGCAGCCGCGCTCAAGTCAGCCAGGCTACGAGCACCAAATAATTGTGGATTAAAAAAAAAAAAAAACACCCCAAGTGTGTAAACAAACCAACAAACAACCTAACCATAGCAAAATTGTTGCTAAAGAGGCAAAAGAGTGGTTTTAAGTCTAGGCCTTGATGTGGCTGGACCCCGTTAATCAGCCTGTTCCTTGATTCCACAGATAAAACGGGCTTGGTATCTAAATGCACCTGCTGCTGACAGTACTTTATTGAGACCATAGGAACCAACAGAAAACGACTGGCGTTTTGTGAGCAAAGGGCTCGTTTGGTTGATATAGCGCTACGTGTCTTTAAGATAAGAACGAGCCAGGCCATTCATGGCTTTGGTAATACTAAAAGAAGGATTTCCGTGTCACTTTAGAAAGGATATTCCTTGTTTTTAGCGGATGTTTCCGCAAGTGGAAAAAAGCTGTTAGTTGCTTGCTATAGAAGCCTTTGAAGGAGTGGTGCACATCGAATTCCACTCCATAAATAAGCATGATTGTGATTCAAATTGACAAAGTTGATAACGAAGCCGATAGATAGGATTTAAACCACCAAAGGGCTGTTCCTCCTGAGGACCTATAGTCTCATTCTAGCCTCGCAGTAGAATTCTGTGTTCCAATTGTGTTAATGGAGCACTGGTTTTTTTTTTTTTCCCCCCCCCCCCGTATGCCAACACTCGACACATGTCACACTATTAGCAGCTAGTAGATATGTCCTTTTTTTACTTTGACTAGCGCCGTTTTCAGTGCTATGATGACCCTGAATTCCCAATTGAAAGGTTTCAAACATATCTTTTCCTGACGGTGGTAAGCAAAGCTGTATGGCTCTTAAGATTACCAAGGATTTTGTTTTCTTCAGAAGGGTTTGATTAACGCTGTTTAAAAAGCTTGTGGGACATACCCACATTGTATAGATGTTTTATTATTTTAAGAGAGCATCTTGTGTCAAAGGAGCTGTGTCATGGAAGTAGCCAAGCCTTTTAAAAGACACATTAGGAGCGACGGTGGTTCAGTTGGTAGAGCATGACCTTTGAGCCTAAGGTCGTGGGTTTGAACCCAGGTCTCCACTGACACCCACTTTGATGTCTGGAGCTGTCGA
This sequence comes from Knipowitschia caucasica, assembly GCA_964034765.1. NCBI lineage: Eukaryota > Metazoa > Chordata > Actinopteri > Gobiiformes > Gobiidae > Knipowitschia > Knipowitschia caucasica. Next base: position 5,898,230 of record OZ035835.1, on the reverse strand, counting down.
TGTGTCCTTGGCAAGACACTTAACTATGGCCTGATGCCACAGTGGGGCGGCTGTGGCTGTAAAGTGGCACAACTGCCGTTTGTGACCTAGGGCAAGACCTTGTCAACCTCCGAATGCCCTAGAATGAGTCAAGTGTTTGTGTGAATGGTTGGTGGTGTCGAGGGGCCAATGGCAACATACTGGTTGCCTCGCTTCTGTCGTGTGCCCCAGGGCAGCTGTGCTAAAGTAAGCCTTTTATCACCACTGTGTATGCCGTAGAATGAATAAATGCAGCCCGCGAAAATTCCATTGGTATGACGTAACCAAAATACCCCCTACCAGCCGGTTCACATCCCCAGCCTATCCGCTCTACAGACCGCCCCTTCCAATCACCGTACCGACTACTCACAGCAGCCGCATAAAAAAACGGAGGAACTCCCAATCTCACCTCTCTCGGGCCCCTCCGAAGCCTTGCATGAATCGATCTGGAGGAATCGCTCTTGTCTACTCCAACCTTACGTCCTGCGGTCCCGCTGTCCCTCTGTCTTGCTGCGTGTGGGCCTGCTCCTCCTCCGCTTGCTGCAACATGCTACGGGTCTCGTGCTGTGGTCCTGGTCTTTGCCGCTCTCGCTCCTTTGCGGCTGTTCTTCTGCGGGTTTCGCCGCTGCTGGCGTCCTCGTCGCAGGCCTGCTGCTGCAAATACTAGCCGGATCTTGCCCTCGGTGGCGGTGGGAGCCGTGCGCATCCCTGCCTCCTCGTGCCCGGTACGCGCGTGTCCCGTTGTGTTGTCCCATAGTCTTCTGTGCGTTGTGGGTAATATGGCGGACGGTTTATTCCCCTCGCATTGTACCTTGCAGGCTCAGTTTCGCACCCGCGCTTTGGTACTGGCAGGCTCATGTTGCCCCGTGCATTGGTGGGCAAAGCTTCAGTTAAACCCTCGCAATTGATCTGCAGCTCTTCATAACCAAGCTCCCGGTAAATCCGTCTACTCTGACTGCAAGCAATTCCCTCACAATGAACTTCAAGACCTCAGTTTAATTCCCTCACATTTGGACTGCGTGCTCATTTTTAATCCCCACTTTGGCCTGCAGGCTCTCTTTTAAAATCCCTCACTGGACTTCGACACTGTTTAAATCCACACTCTTGGACTGCAAGCCCCGTTTAAATCCTCTGGACTGCGGCTCTCCCAAATTGAATCCCTCACATTGGACGCGAAAGCTCCCAGGTTTCATCCCGCACGGAAATGCTTATACTGGAACTGCTTATATCTGATCTGTTATACCCGTACCTGAAACTCGCTTCATGCGGAACTTGCTTATAAATGGAACGTGCTATAATGGAACTGCGTAATATAAACTGCTATAAATGAACTGCTTAATAATATGGAAACGTGCATATATATGGAACGGCTTGATACGAACTGCTTATATGGAACTGCTCTATATAAATTGCATATATGGTACATGCTTATACTTGAGAACGCTTATATATAAAATAAATAAATATATTTATTTATAATAATTTATGTTTATTTATTTTTATATATAAAGCGTTTATTGCAGAATTCTCAATGCAGATTTTTGTCCGATTGCGGAAAAACCGGAAATCGCTGAAGTCCCAAAAGTAATAGCAATAATCTCCCAAACATGTGGAACGTTTTGATGTATAACTTGTGGAAATTGTTGAAAATGTGAAAGCTGTGAAACGTGTCAAAAAAAATGACGGAATAAAGAAATACAAAACCAATGGTTGACTGCGGAAGGTTCCGCAGTCAATCAAATAGAGTTCTGCAGTTTTCCAGTTTTTTTCTACGGGCTTGGGAATTCTGCCATTAATTTGCATTGAGAATTCTGCAATGCATTTTAATAGGCCCATGCATTTTAATAGGACTTCAGCTCTTTCAGACATTTCTACAGTTTCAATGATTCAACAGTTTCAATGATTCAACAGTTTCAATGATTCAACAGTTTCAAGGACTTCAGCAGTTTCAAGGTTTCAAGAGTTTCAAGGACTTCAACAGTTTCAAGGACTTCAACAGTTTCAAGGACTTCACCAGTTTCAAGGACTTCAGTGTAATCATGCAACCTAATAGGGATTTTTCCATGTAAACCAGTATAATGCAACTTAATAGGGGTTTTTACATGTAAACCAGTATAATGCAACTTAATGGGGATTTTTCCATGTAAACCAGTATAATGCAACTTAATAGGGATTTTTCCATGTAAACCAGTATAATGCAACTTAATAGGGATTTTTCCATGTAAACCAGTATAATGCAACTTAATAGGGTTTTTTTCATGTAAACCAGTATAATGCCACTTAATAGGGTTTTTTCATGTAAACCAGTATAATGCAACTTAATGGGGATTTTTCCATGTAAACCAGTATAATGCAACTTAATATGGGTTTTTACATGTAAACCAGTATAATGCAACTTAATAGGGTTTTTTTTACATGTAAACCAGTATAATGGAACTTAATAGGGTTTTTTACATGTAAACCAGTATAATGGAACTTAATAGGGGTTTTTTCATGTAAACCAGTATAATGGAACTTAATAGGGGTTTTTACATGTAAACCAGTATAATGCAACTTAATAGGGATTTTTACATGTAAACCAGTATAATGCAACTTAATAGGGATTTTTCCATGTAAACCAGTATAATGCAACTTAATAGGGTTTTTTACATGTAAACCAGTATAATGCAACTTAATGGGGATTTTTCCATGTAAACCAGTATAATGCAACTTAATAGGGGTTTTTACATGTAAACCAGTATAAAGGATAACAGTTTAAAGGATATCAAGAGCTTCAAATACTTCAGGAGTTTCAAAGATGTTTAAAGTATTTTAACAGTTTCAAGGATTTCAAGGATTTTTCAGCTAAATTCCACATTAGATCTGTTCCGCAGTCAATCGCAATGGCTTCAGCCATTGCAAGTTTCTAGTTTGCATTGAGAATTCTGCAATGCATTTTAATAGGCCCATGCATTTTAATAGGACTTCAGCTCTTTCAGACATTTCTACAGTTTCAATGATTCAACAGTTTCAAGGATTCAACAGTTTCAAGGATTCAACAGTTTCAAGGACTTCAGCAGTTTCAAGATTTCAAGAGTTTCAAGGACTTCAACAGTTTCAAGGACTTCAACAGTTTCAAGGACTTCAGCAGTTTCAAGGACTTCAGCAGTTTCAAGGACTTCAGCAGTTTCAAGGACATCAACAGTTTCAAGGACTTCAGCAGTTTCAAGGTTTCCACAGTTTCAAGGTTTCAACAATTTCAAGGTTTCAACAGTTTCAAGGTTTCAACAGTTTCAAGGTTTCAACAGTTTCAAGGACTTCAACAGTTTCAAGGACTTCAACAGTTTCAAGGACTTCAACAGTTTCAAGGTTTCAACAGTTTCAAGGTTTCAACAGTTTCAAGGACTTCAGTGTAATCATGCAACCTAATAGGGATTTTTCCATGTAAACCAGTATAATGCAACTTAATAGGGATTTTTCCATGTAAACCAGTATAATGCAACTTAATAGGGATTTTTCCATGTAAACCAGTATAATGCAACTTAATAGGGTTTTTTCATGTAAACCAGTATAATGCAACTTAATAGGGTTTTTTCATGTAAACCAGTATAATGCAACTTAATAGGGTTTTTTTCATGTAAACCAGTATAATGCAACTTAATGGGGATTTTTCCATGTAAACCAGTATAATGCAACTTAATAGGGTTTTTTACATGTAAACCAGTATAATGCAACTTAATAGGGATTTTTCCATGTAAACCAGTATAATGCAACTTAATAGGGTTTTTCCATGTAAACCAGTATAATGCAACTTAATAGGGATTTTTTCCATGTAAACCAGTATAATGCAACTTAATGGGGATTTTTCCATGTAAACCAGTATTATGCAACTTAATAGGGATTTTTCCATGTAAACCAGTATAATGCAACTTAATAGGGTTTTTTTCATGTAAACCAGTATAATGCAACTTAATAGGGTTTTTACATGTAAACCAGTATAATGGAACTTAATAGGGGTTTTTACATGTAAACCAGTATAATGGAACTTAATAGGGGTTTTTACATGTAAACCAGTATAATGCAACTTAATAAGGATTTTTACATGTAAACCACTATAATGTAACCTAATAGGGGTTTTTACATGTAAACCAGTATAAAGCAACTTAATAGGGATTTGTACATGTAAACCAGTATAATGCAACTTAATAGAGATTTTTCCATGTAAACCAGTATAATGCAACTTAATAGGGATTTTTCCATGTAAACCAGTATAATGCAACCTAATAGGGATTTTTCCATGTAAACCAGTATAATGCAACCTAATAGGTTGCATTATACCACCAGACCAAGACCCAAACGAAGACTCAGACCACCACCAGATAATGACCACAGACCAGGTTTCCTTAGTTACAGGAACCAAATTGTTTCAGCGGTGAGGGGATTTTTCAGTTTCAAGGACACTTTCAATACATTCAGTAGTTTCAAGGATTTCAACTGTTTAAGAATTTAACCAGTTTCAAGGATATCAGGAGGTTCAAGGATTTCAGGAGTTTCCACACTTTCAACAGTTTCCAGGTTTAAAAAAGTTTCAAGGATTTCAGGAGTTTCAATGTTTCAACAGTTTCAAGGATTTCAGGAGTTTAAAGGTTTCAACAATTTCAAGGACTTCAGGAGTTTCAAATATCTATCAAGTATTTTAACAGTTTCAAGGCCTTTTAAAGGATTTCAAGGATTTTTTTTAGCAGATTTCCACATTAGATCTGTTCCGCAGTCAATCGCAATGGCTTCAGCCATTGCAAGTTTCTAGTTGCTATTACTTTTCACACTTCCACCTTTAGCACTTTTTCAGATATTAACAAAAGTTCAAGCACTTTTTCCCATAGACTTACATTGGACCAGTACAACAGATTACTCCCCATACAACACATTACCACACTAACAATTCATTACCACAGATACAATACATTACAACATCTTACAACACTTACAGCACCTTACAACAGATTTAGCACTTTACAACACATTTAGCACTTTAACACAAATTCAACACCTTACAACACATTTAGCACTTTACAACAAATTCAACACCTTACAACACATTTAGCACTTTAACACAAATTCAACACCTTACAACACATTTAGCACCTTGCAACACATTCAACACCTTACAACACATTTAGCACTTTACAACACATTCAGCACTTTACAACACATTCAGCACTTTACAACACATTTAGCACTGTTCTTCCCCTTCTTCCTCTTCTTCTCCTTCTTCCCCTTCTTCCTCTTCTTCCCCTTCTTCCCCTTCTTCCTCTTCTTCCTGTTCTTCCACTTCTTCCTGTTCTTCCCCTTCTTCCTCTTCTTCTCCTTCTTCCCCTTCTTCCTCTTCTTCCTCTTCTTCCCTTCTTCCTCTTCTTCCCCTTCTTCCTCTTCTTCCTGTTCTTCCACTTCTTCCTGTTCTTCCCCTTCTTCCTCTTCTTCTCCTTCTTCCCCTTCTTCCTCTTCTTCCTCTTCTTCCGTTCTTCCTCTTCTTCCCCTTCTCCCCCTTCTTCCCCTTCTTCCTCTTCTTCCTCTTCTTCCTCTTCTTCCCCTTCTTCCCCTTATTCCTCTTCTTCCCCTTCTTCCTCTTCTTCTTCTTCCCCTTCTTCTTCCTCCTCCTCTTCCTTCTTCTTCTTTCCTCTTCTTCACTTTTCTTTCTTCTTCCTTCTTCCCCTTCCTCTTCCTTCTTCATCCCTAACCCTTCCAACATCTATGCAGCCACTCACAATGGCTTCAGCCATTGTACCATTTCTAGTTCATATTATTCACTTTTTTTCCACCGAAACAATTCGATTTTTGACCCCAAAGACATGCACGAAAGTCTGCACATGGGGGGTCTAAAACGTTTCAAGATTGACCAACAAACGGCGACTCGATGTCAAATTTTCAAAGCCTATGGGAGCCAGGCATGCATATTTTGGAGTAGGTACACGAAATTCAGATCAGTGTTAGATCTCTATGAGACGAGCATAAAACTCTCTCTGGGCCTCACTCTGGGACTGACAGGAAGTCGGCCATGATGGTCTGAAGTTTCGCCGCTAATTTGACTTTTCATTTATAACTTCGAACTAGTCCCTGGTTTTTCCTCACACAGAGTTCTACCACGTCATTTCCTAATCTGGACGGATTGAAGTTATATAATCATTGAAAAAAAAGTTAGAAATTCTTCACCGTCTTCGTCCCTCGCCATGGCGAATAAGGCCTTCGTTTAGGCCGTTTTCGCTGAGCCCTGAGGGCCACAGGCTCAGACCTACAGAGCTGAGACTCACATCAGTAATATTAGGTTATGGCCTGAACGCAATGACACTAAAATCATTCGCCCAATATGAGCTCTTTAGCGCCACCTGTTGGAAAGTAATAGGGCACTAGTGCTCGGATCGGCCCGAAAATCGCTGAGTGTAATCTCTGGACCGAGATGAGCAAAACATTACATTACGCAAAAGTTGTAAGTCCTACACCTGACCACTGGGGGTGCCGGAAAGTGAAAGAATGAGCTTTTTGGGGCAAAATGTTTGTCCGATGAGGCTAAAAATGAATTCACAAATACAGCGTATGACCCGGAACACAACGATATGCAACACACAACTGTGAGTGCAACAGCGCCACCTACAGGCAGTTCAAGGTGTCGCATTTTTGGCTTTGTACTAGTCTCTGGATTTCTCATGAAATAGAAGACTTCTACCATGTCATTTCTCCATCTGGACAGATTAAAGTTATGCAATCATCGCAAATAGTTAGAATTTATCGTTTTCATGCGAGGTAGTGGGGAATTTCTCCATGTTTGATGCTCTCCTGACCACAGGCTCAGACCTACAGAGCTAAAACTCACATCACTAACAGTTGGTAATGACCTGAGAGTAATGGTGTGAAAACACACACCTAATATGACTCTACAGCGCCACCTATGGAAGGCTTCTGACCTAAACTTTTCCGATCTTCACCAAAGTTGCAAAATCAAATCTTTACATCTGTACGAGCAAAATACTACTCTATGTAGAGGGTGCATGTCCCGGAGGTGACCACTAGGGACGCACTTTATCATATAAATGAGCTTTTATATACGTAATCCTGGTCAGATCGAGCTGCCAATTAATCACACAATTTTTTTTGGGACTTTTTCACTCATGCAGATTCTTAAGATTATATTTCTTATCATTTATATTTTTGTTTTGTTTCAAGAAATCTTAACAAGTGGAAAACCCTGGTTCACTGGCAGATTATTTGTGCTTGAAACAAATACAATTCCTCTAATTGTAGAACTTTTTGCAGTGTATTTTGACTTTTTTTCGACTAAAACAAAGATTTACACTTGTTCTATGAAGTTGGTCAAAGTTATAGCGTCACTTTCTGACTTCTGTCTGGTTTAGAAAAAACAAAACGTTTACAAAAGTTCCTCAAATGCATTTTTCATGTTTATGTTTGTGGCTAAAATGACAGATAAGACAGTTTTGGTTTCACTTCTGACGAACCTTTTCTTTTTGTTTTGTCAGAAGCAAATTTGTTTAAGGCAAGACAAGTTTATTTGTATAACACAATTCATACTCAGGGCAAAACAGGAAGTATTAATGAACACACAATATACTTTTATAAGAGACATACAGACAATAAACAGCTCAATGTACCTGTGTTTGATCTGGATTTGTCAGAGTAAGAGGCCAGTCCCTGTGCTCCTCAGAGTCCCAGCAGGAGGCCAGTCCCTGTGCTCCTCAGAGTCCCAGCAGAAGGCCAGTCCCTGTGCTCCTCAGAGTCCCAGCAGGAGGCCAGTCCCTGTGCTCCTCAGAGTCTTATGGCACTAACATGTCACAGAAATTCTCAGGCTAAAAAACCAGATTCCCGAATCCTGGAAAACTGGATCCTCTCGATGCGGCTCTACCCAAAGCTCCTCCCGTGTGCCTCCTCTCCTCACCCGCCAACAACTCAACAAGTGGTGTACACAAAGTCAACTTGGAATATGTGTTGTTCAATTGTTTAATACTTATACCTAATTTAATATATTACATATACTTAATCTAATATATTAATTCGTAAGGGATAACGTATATTACGCAGGTCATTATCGGAAAATAAGTACCGACAGGGCGAAGCGGAGCCCGACGCGCAGAGGGGTCTGCTTCGCCCTAAAGGTACTTATTTTCCGATAATGACCTGCGTAATATACGTTATCCCGCTTATTTTACGGCTTTACACCAACAGAACACACAACATAAACTTCAGTCCACTTTTAGGAATGCCGAAAGGTTTATTTAATGACAGAAAATCAAATAGTTCCCAAAGGCTTTCCCGTGGCTATGCTAGCAACAGTTAGGCTGGGAACTTCCAAACTAGAACTCTCTGGAACTGCATGAAAACTGAACACAGAATCCTGAACATCAGCGGTGAGTGACCCAAACATAAACCTAACCTAAATCCATAATTCGATCCTCTGCAAATGTGTCCGAAAATGTGCCGGTATCTTAAAATGTGCCGGTATCTACTTCCGGGTTTTTCGGGATCGCCTTTTCTCGCATTACATCAGTGTTTTTGTCATGAAAACGTAAACGGAAAATTCTGAAAACTTCCGTGCACTTCTATTAATACTGGATATGTATAAATTACTCTCCGATTAACATTTCATTGCATTGATTGATTGGCATTTGCGTTTATTGAGCGGCCGGAACTATTTCCGGGTTTTTCACGATCACTTTTTGACGCAGAGAAATAGTATTTTTGTCATGAAGACAAGACCAGAAAATTCTGAAAATTTCCGTGCACGTGTGTGAAGAATGTATATGTATAAGTCTTCTCCGATTAACATTTAAGTGTGTTGATTGAGCGTGGCTAGCTCCGGAGTGGCCGGAACTACTTGCGGAGTTAACCACGCAGGTCATTATTGTTTTGAGAGGTCCGTTATAGAAAATAATGACCGGTAGGACGTTTTGAAATTACATTCAAATCAATGGAGCGTTTTACTGCTGCTGTGAGGAGCCGTATAATACATATACTTAATTTAATATTATACTTAGTACTTATACATAATTATAGACATCAACTTACACTTAATTTAATTATTTTCTACTTAAAATATTATTTCCATCAAATGACACAACAAAGAGAAATGTCTAATTTTAATTGTTTATTTACAAAAATGTAATTTTTTGACAATGATGTAAATGAAACTGTATAAAGGAAAAAGATAAAGTATTTCTTCTTACAAAGATGAGTGATCACTTTTCTCTACGCACTGTTTGCTCTGTTAAAAGTTCACATGAGACAGACAACAAATGAACTGGTGAAGCTGTCGCCATGGAAACAGGAAGTATTTTTCTCCGACACGTCAAAACCACAGTCTCAAACTCAGAACATTTATTAATACATCAACAGATATTCGTGATGTGGTCTCAATGACGCTCGCTCGCACACACACACACACACACACACACACACACACACACGCACACAATATTTTCATTTCATTTCATTTTATTTATTCTTTTTTCATGGTAATGCAACATACTATACAATTGGAACAAATCAACAAACACAACAATAATACATTCCATGAAAAGAAGAACAGGAGTAGGATGAAGAAAAAAAATCTTATAAGCTCCTACCCCATTCTTTAAAAAAAAAAAACATTACAAATTAGATGGCCACACCGATGCCAAAAGATAACAATAGCCCAGACCAGATGTAATCAGCTTTCAATTTTAACAAGTTTCTTTCTTTTTTTCCCGATTATTATTAATAATTTTGCTAAAACAACAGTGATGCAATGGTGACAACAGCGGCGACGGGAACAGCGACGAGTCCATCAAACCACACAACGCACACCCACGTGCACATACAGGGAGACATGCACGGACACACACAGGCACACCCACAGCACACACACAAAAGGATGGAGAGGATCTATTGACGTATTTGTGATGAGCCCTATGCTGTGTGTTGCATTAAAAAAACAAGGTTTGAGTGGGCAGCTGTCGAAAGATGTTTGACCTCCCACAGCTGCCCGGCACCTGCTTGCCCTACATTAGTGATTGACAGAGTTGTGCCCTAAGATAGGTGTTGTGTTTAAAAAGACAGGAGTTAGCGGAAGTCCAGAGGTGCTACACCCCTGACATTCCCTCCATTCCTGCTCACCCTGTACTGAAGAGGATGTGTATATGTACTCGTAATGAGCCCTATGCTGTATGGTGTATTTAAAAAAGCGAGGTTTGTGTGGGCAGCTGTTGAGAGACGTATGACCTCCCACAGCTGCTCAACACCCGCTTACCCTGCACTGAAAATTTGTTCCTCTTTTGTTTTTTTTTTTTGTTTTTTTCTTTTTTTTTTTGCGTACTGTGAGCATACCTGTATACACCCATACAGACACACCCACACGAACACATAGGTACGCGCCACACAACCAGACAGTCCCGCCATCGCCCCCATCACCACCGCCACACCACTACATCACCACCATCGTTATCAGCACTGTTGTTGTAAATTTAACAATTTTCACATTCATCTTTGTACAAGTTAAGAATGTTCTGTTTATACTTATATTTAAATTGAAGAATATTTGAACAACATTTTAGATCTTTTTCTAGAGAGTTCCATTGTTTCACACCAGATACTGAGACACACATTTGTTTAAGGGCATTTCCTGCAAAAGGTTGTTTAAAGTCAGTATTTCTTCTACTTGTCTCACTATTTACAGTAAAAAGGGTTTGAAGTCCATGCGGTAACAGGCAGTGTTTTGCTTTATAAACAACTAATAAAGTTTGTAAAGAAACCAAGTCCTTTAATTTGAGTAGTCCTGACCTCAGAAACAGACCTGTAGTATGTTCTCTTGGAGAAACTCCATTAATTATTCTTATAGCCCTTTTTTGCAAAAGAAATAAGGGCATTAAATTAGTAATATAAGAATTACCCCATACCTCCAAACAATACATTAAATATGGCAAAATAAAGGAACAATATAAGATTCGCATTGCCTTGTAATTCAACATAAACTTTACTTTACTCAAAACAGCAATATTTTTACAAATTTTATTTCTTACGTAAGCTATGTGTGACTTCCACTTAAATTTATCATCAATGAGTACTCCTAAAAACCTGAATTCTGACACTCTCTCAATAGTTATTCCATTTAAAGTCAAATTAACACTTTCAAGGCATTTTTGATTTGTAAACAACATACATTTTGTTTTGTTTAAGTTTAACGACAATTTATTTTTATTAAACCATTTCTGAAGTTGGACCATTTCTTGTTCAATAGTTTTTATTAATGTTCCTAAATTCTTCCCCGATACAAAAAAATTGGTATCGTCCGCAAAAAGAACAAAACGTAAAATCTTTGATTCATCACAGAGGTCATTAATATATAAAATAAAAAGTTTTATTTTTATTGTTTTATTTAAAATATGCATTTTATACTTTCTTCTTATAATTATGCTAAAGTCTGGGTTTTTGTACTTAAGTCTTGCTTCTTCATCGTGTGCTAAAGTTGTAGATTCTAGACTTCTTTCCTTATTACGCAGAGATTTTATACTACACACCGAGTCGTCTACATCTTATTAGAAAACATGTTATCTTTGACCCTTTGTGCTGAGAGCTGATTGGCTGAGGGTGTGGTCCTCTATTTTTTATAACATTTCTGTCTGAAAACTAGTGATAGAAACTGTTTTGACAACGACATAGATTTTTTCTTACATAGTTCCATTGTTGTGGTTTGAAATTCAGGTACCCCAGCTTTAAGTTTATAATCAAATCTAAACATAGCTGTAATCCATAGTTTGAGGCGGCGGTTTGTCTGGGATGGTGCAGTAGAAGTGGTACACGCTGCTCTAGAACACAGAGAGCAATCAAAAGTGTAAAAACACAAACTTGATTTTACGCACGGTTCACTAATTATTCATATTTCTAACCTGGCGACGAACCATGTTTTTCCCGACGACCTGTGAATCTGACATCAGCAAAATCAATTAGTAACAAAAGTCTGTTATCCATCCGTAGCCCTGTTTCCACCGGCCCTACTTGGCTCTACTCTGCTCTACTCTATTTGGCATACAGAAAATGCAACCCAAAGTTTTAGTGTATGGTACCGCATCTGCAACCTACCCATAACATAATAATAAATGTATTATTATCACAATAAATCAGTATCCAAGAAATTCCTTGGTAACCATGGCTTCCTGCAGCACTCTGGCCAATCACTGTCAGTTCGAACCATGGATCTATTATAATAACTGGATAGGGTATTACTAGCTTGGAGCTGAAGAACCATGTGCTCGGGGGATTCTACGTCATGGTGCTACGTCCCTTAGGACTTCGCTAGTGGGATATCACTCGTGACCCCCAGGTCACACGCCAGAGAGATCAAAATACTTTGCCCCAATCACCAGCCACCCTCCTCTATAAAGGCCCCTGCACAAAGCCGCACCCCCTCTTTCACTCTGGCGCCGATTGAGATCTACCACAGTACTTACTTCATTCTGAGATGTCTTCCATTGTTCGTCCGAGTTCCCTTCGCCCTCCGGCGTCGGACGTCGTCGCTGGATCCAGACGGTGGAGGACTTCACCTCTGTGGGCGCCACCACTCGAGGGAGGAGGAGGATACAACCCACGTTGTGCCCGCGGATGGACCCGATCGTCCATTACGCGACACGTGAGTGGCCAAAGCCCCTAGCAGCCAAGAGGCCTGCTCTGGGTTACGCCATGTATTGCAGCGTGCAGGACTGGTCCTGGACCGGCGGGGTCCCGGACATCGAGGATTCGGTCCGCATGGCCCTACACCCCTCCGCATCCGTGTGGCCCGGCACCAGACCTCTCCTTCCCTCCGAGCGGGACAGGACGTTTTTGGCTATGCTGGACAGATGTTACGCCAATGCGGCACAGGTCGTCGCTGTGGCAAATAACATGGCCTTCATCACGGGGGCCCTGGATAGGTCGCTCTCTTCTGGCCAGGCGCTCAGTGGAGACACCTTATCACAGGCGAGGACCACCTCAGCGGCGATCCTGCGCATGTGCCAGGCGCTAGCTCTGGATGGTGGCCGCTCCATGGCAGCAGCTCAAGTCGGGGCCAGGCACCTTTGGCTTGGGCTAGCTAACATCAGGGAGGCGGAGAAGAGGCAGCTGCTGTACCTGCCTGTTTCCCAGACGTCCCTCTTCGGCCCGGACATGCAGACCCTGGTGGCTAGACTGGAGACCGCAGCCAAGGACTCGGCTAGCCTAGCCCAGCACCTAGCGCCGAGGCGCGAGGCCCGCCCACCAGCACGGAGCCGGGACAGAGGCAGGGAGCGTTCGCCCGGGAGGCGCTCTGACCCATATCCACGCTCTGTGGCCTATTGTCCCCCCTCGACGAGGCCCCCGGGTCCAGACAGGCCCACGGGAGGCTCGCGGGACCAACGCACCCACCGCCGACCTCCCTATGGCAGAGGAGGTTGGGGTGGGAAGAATTCCTTCAATAAAGGCCGACCGGCATTTCATCATTACTCGCTGTCTGAGTCTCATTTGGGGATATGTAACATGTCAAATAATGTGAATTCTGATTGTGTTACTTCCCGAGCACATAACGTTGCTTCGCTAGGCCTGCAGCCCCCAGAGCAGGGTTTGCAGTGCGCTACGCGAGCTACGAGCTCCGGTCCTCTGATCCATGCTATGCCCTCCCAGAGAGAGGTCAGGCGGAGGGATCTGGTGAGTAGTGATGTGTGTGCTTCGGCCGAACGCGTGTTAGCATCTCTGAGCTACAAGGCTAACACGGGGTCTCCCACTCCAGGGGCTCGCCCCCCCCCCCCCCCCCCCCCCCCCTCCATGAGGCTAGAGCCAAGGTGGGGGCACAGCAGCCGAGTCACGTGGGATGAGCAGTCCCGTACTTATGACGTCGGGCCTGCAGGACACGTGACCGCCCCCGGCGCTCACGGTGTGACGCAGGGGGCCCCCCGGCTCTTTCGGCCACCCCCCTCCCTGCTAGGAACACCAGGAGAGAGCTGGGCCGTGACGTCTCGTGTTCCAGCTCCCGTTCCGCCCCTCACAGACTTCTACAGCATCTGGAGGGAGCAGGGTTTGCTGACGAATCCATGGCTGGAGAAAACATTGCGCAGGGGTTACGCACTGCAATTCTTCCGAAAGCCACCACCGTTCCGAGGCGTACGGGCAGCACGCTCTCAGGTACGGGGATCATTAGAGGCACTACAAGTGGAGGTCTCCTCTCTGCTGAGTCGAGGTGCAGCAGTGGAGGTAGACCCGCAGGACGCCACCAGGGGGCTGTACTCCCCTTACTTCTTAGTGCCAAAGAAGTCAGGCGGGGTGCGTCCCATTTTGGATCTGCGCGTCTTGAACGAGTGCATTTCCAAACGGCAGTTTCGGATGCTGTCCACAAAGCAGCTCCTCGAGTGTGTCAGGCAGGGAGATTGGATGTCCTCCATAGACCTGACAGATGCGTACTTCCACGTGCCGATAGTGCCGGAACACAGGAGGTTCCTGCGCTTCGCAGTGGGAGAGAGGAATTACGAGTACTGCCGTCTCCCCTTCGGCTACGCACTCGCGCCTCGGACTTTTTCCAAGTGCGTGGAGGCAGCTCTGGAGCCGCTCAGACGCGCAGGGGTAAGAATTTTAACCTACATAGACGATTGGTTAATACTGGCCTCATCCAGGGAAGTGGCCGGTAGTCACACGCACTGGGTCCTGTCCCACATACAGCGTCTGGGCTTTGTGGTAAACAGGGAGAAAAGCAAGCTGCAGCCGGCTCAGCGCATGATTTATCTCGGCCTGCAGCTAGACTCTGTGACGGAATGCTGCCCAAGTGGCAGCATCGGACATCAGGTTCTGGCTCACTCCGGGTCTATTGCGGGACGGAGTGACTCTGGCCTGTGCCGTGTCTCACGTGGAGGTGTTCACGGACGCGTCACTCGAAGGATGGGGCGGGGTCCTCGGCCAGAGCTCTGTAGGAGGCTGCTGGTCGGACTCAGCCCGTCACATCAACCTGCTGGAGATGGAGGCAGTGCACAGGGTACTGCTGCACTTTGCTCCTCAGCTGCAGGGGAGACACGTGAGGGTGCGCTCAGACAACACCACAGTGGTCTCCTATCTGAACAGACAGGGGGGCGCCAGGTCCCCCGCTCTCCATCGCATGGCGACGGTGACGCTGCTGTGGGCGGCGCTTCACCTCCTGTCTCTCAGGGCGCGCTACGTCCCGGGGGTCCGGAACGTGGGGGCCGACAGGATGTCCAGGGGGTGCCCACTCCAGGACGAGTGGGGCCTGGCCCCACGGGTAGCTGCGGAGATCTGGCCAGTGGTCGACCTTTTCGCCAGTGCAGAAAACGCACAGTGCCCGTCCTGGTTCGCCTTAAGGGCCGCGGACGAGCCGCTCTTAGCCTGCTGTATGCTTTCCCACCAGTACGTCTCCTGCCGGTCCTGCTGCGGAGGATCGAACAGGAGAGGAGGTCGGTGATCCTGGTGGCTCCAGACAGTCCGCATGCCCGGTGGTTCCCCTTCTTGAGGGGCATGGCGGTGATGGAGCCCTGGGCCCTCCCGGACGAGCCGGGGGCTCTAGTCCAGGGGGGAGGAGCCCTGTTTTCACGCCCGATAATCGGCCGCAGGCTCTGGGTTTGGAGGCTGAGAGGCGGAACCTCGTAGACCTGGGTCTTCCCCCTGCAGTGGTGGAGACCATTCAGGGGGCGAGGGCGCCGTACACTGTGAGGGCCTACGCCACGAGGTGGAGGCTCTTCAGCGACTGGTGCGGTTCTCGTTCCTGGGATCCCAGGCGTTGCCCGCTGGAGGGGGTCTTGGGATTCCTACAGGAGCTTTTTGACAAAGGGAGGGCTGTCGCCACCTTGGCGGTGTTCGCGGCAGCCATTACCTCGGGTCACGACGGATTCGGGGGGTTCACAGCCCGCTCTCATCCGTTGGTTAAACGCTTTCTGCGGGGGGCGCGCAGGAGGAGGCCCCCGCTCCAGAGAACGCCCCCGGTTTGGGACCTCAGGGTGGTCCTTAGGGGGCTGTCGGGTCCGCCTTTTGAGCCGGCGGCGGAGGCGAGTCCCGAGTGTGTCGCTTTTAAGACGGCCCTCTTGCTGGCTGCTAAGAGGGCGGGCGACTTGTGTGCGCTCTCTGTCCATGCGTCTTGCCTGTCTTTTGGAGAGGGCGACGGCATGGTGGAATTGTGGCCCAATCCGGCCTTTCTCCCCAAGGTCATCACGTCGGCCTTTAGGTTGAGAGTCATCAGGATTAGGGCTTTCTATCCGCCACCGCATGCCTCCCCCGAGGAGGAGCGGCGGCACCTTCTGTGTCCTGTCAGAATGCTGAGGCATTACCTGGCCATGACGTCGTCATTCAGGTTGGGTGATCAGTTGTTTGTGTGTCTGGGCCCCAAGAACAGGGGCGCCCCGCTGTCGGCTCAGCGGCTGGCGCACTGGGTCGCCACGGCTGTGCGGCGGGCGTATCAGACGCAGGGTCTGGCCCCCCCGGTGGGCTTCAGGTCGCATTCCACGCGTGGGGTGGCGGCCTCTACGGCCCTCCTCAGGGGGGCGTCGGTCGAGGACGTCTGCCGTGCGGCTTCTTGGGCGTCGTCCTCTTCTTTCGTCCGGTCTTATCTTTTGGATGTGTCGGACCCGTCGGTGGCCCATTCCGTGCTGAGTGCAGCGGACTGAGTTAGACCGTTAGGTCCCTCCTCTGAGGGGGCCTTCGGTTGACTTTCCGCCCTGGTTCAGGAGCTCTTGGGAGAGGCATCCTACAGGTGCGGTACTTATATGTGTGTTTTGGTCGGTCAGGTAGTCCACGTCAGGAGCTCTTGGGAGAGGCGTCCTGGGACTACGGGTGACCTACGGTCTGTGTTACGTGGGGGTATCCTTGGTAGGAGTGGCCCTATAACACGCATTTGTTTCTTCTGCCCTGAGTCCTCTCACTGTGTGAGGGTCTTGCTCGGGCGGAGCTCCAATCACCCTTCGCTGGCCTGCTGGGAGTACATGTTCCTACGGCCTCCGCGTTGTGTCCCACTAGCGAAGTTCTAAGGGACGTAGCACCATGACGTAGAATTAATAGTTACCTAATATAACTTAAGTTCTACGAATAGGTGCGTAGTCCCGTTGCTACGAGCCCATCAGGCCAGCCCGGCTTGGCAGAGTTCAAGAGGGGGTGCGGCTTTGTGCAGGGGCCTTTATAGAGGAGGGTGGCTGGTGATTGGAGCAAATTATTTTGATCCCTCTGGCGTGTGACCTGGGGGTCACGAGTGATATCCCACTAGCGAAGTCCTAAGGGACTACGCACCTATTCGTAGAACTTAAGTTACATTAGGTAACTATTAATTCTCGCAGTACTGCAGAATAAACTAAGACTAAATTCACGTGGGCTACCTAGAAATGTTCCCCATAGAACTCAATGTTCTAAAACAGCTCGACCTCAGCTGACAGAGAACCTACAGCTTTCATAAAGGTCTATACTAAACTTTGATCTGGACTTAAACATGAAACTGGTCTGAACTGAATGAAGTGGTGTTTGGAGTTCATATAAGGTAAGACCATAACACACTTTTAAATGTGCTTTTTACTTTGGCGTTTTGTTTGAGCAAACAATAAGGACCATGAGTGAATAATCCTCTGTATGTCCTGTTGATATGTAGTTTAATCTGATTGTGATGAAGTCAGTGCCTCAGTCACCAACCGCATGTCACTGACAGGCTTTTTACTCCAACGCAATGTTTTTATTAGAACAACTAAGTTAGGGGAAAATGACAAAAACAGACAAACACTTTATTGATTTCCCCGTTTTGAACTGCATCGTCACAAATGCTAGCTTGCTAACCATTGCTGCAGTCGCTTTTTCAACAGTTTATTTTCCTTGATGGCGAATTACGGCCGGTATTTTAAAAAAAATAGACATCTTTGTCTCGCTCTGAGCGTTTACCACAATTAAAGACGCAGCAAAACTTTCCCATCAGCCTAAGTAAAGGTGCGCTCTCGGCCACTGTGTTGAATCTGACTGTATAAAGTTTCACACCTGCCATCTAACATGGCCGCCTAGAGACGGTTGCTATGTAGGTCACATGGTGGTGCAAAACCTCTATTGTGGGGATTTTAGTGTCCCTTGTCATCCTGAACTTTTTTTCTTTTTAAATCCTTTAAATCCACACTTTAGTGCCACAAACTCTGCCCGTCTGGCTCCCGCTCTAATTCCCGCTCTGATGAACTGCTCTGATTGGTCAGAGTGCGGCCGAGCCCCTCTGTGCACGTGCGTGAGGCCTGGACTCCACCGGGCGCGTCTCCGTTGACGCGCGTTGGCTGCTGTTCGTCAGACGTCCGTAAAACGGACTAGTGGTCAAACCGGCTGCAGCAGCAGCTCTGGCTGTGCGTTTATCAGCCTGCTTTGTTTTTGTAGGAGACACGTTTGGGCATTGTGTGAATGAATGAATGTTTGGCTGATGGAGGAGTTATGTATTGTCGGCGTGCATGTGTGCGTGAGCGTGGGCGTGTGCGGAGAGCGCCCGTGTGTGTGTGTGTGTGGTGGGAGGCGTGTGCGTGCATGTGTGTTTGGGCCTGTGACCGCAGCGTTTATTATGATCCAGCCTCTTCGTTTGTTTTCTATACTTATTTAGCGCGTCATACAGTTTTATCGGACCCAACTCGCCTCTCCGCGGCTTTAGGCAACAGGCAGCCGCTATAGTTTTAAATAGAAGAAGCGGTGTGTGATTTGCATGAGCTGTAGCTATGATCTATGCAAAGCACAGCATATTGAAGCATTGAGGACGTCACGATGGATGAGGCAAAACTTATTGAAAGCAATTGGAAAAAGGGGAGAGAGAAAAGAACTCCAACATATCCAGTGTTGTGAGATCTGTCTCTCGTAAGTGCAGCTCTGTGTGTGTGTGAGTGTGAGTGTGTGTGTGTGTGTGTGTGGGAGCGCGCGGCGGTGAGGAGAGAGCGCCTCGGAGGTAGAGGGGACAGAGCGAGAGAAAAAAGAGCGAGGTGTATGTAAAGATTAGCGTATTAACATTACACGAAAAACAAATGGTAGATGTACGATCAGGAAACAATTATTAAAGTAATACATGAAAAAAATTACACACGTTTGTTAATAATCATTGTCATTAACAAATACTTATAACCAAGGACTAGAGCATATATCAATACAGGTTTAATAATGTTGTAAATATAGTATTCCATTGTATTTTCAATGGAAAACGGACCCGACACGCGTCGACGGACGGAACAAATAGGATTGTTTCTATTTCGTCCGTCCGCGTCCGTTGCACCCTCCGTTAACGGAATACGTCCGACGTGCGTCGGACGGACGCATGCGGAGGCAGTGGAGCCACTTCCATTCACCCTCATGGAGATAACGGAGACGGAGATGAAACGGACATGATTGGACGGATCCGTCATCCGTTTTACGCACCCGGTGGAGTCGGGGGCCGGCGACCCCATGTGAGACCCATACACGCGTATTTGGCGCAACGCATCATGGGAGACAATCCACTGGACTTCCCATGGATCTTTGCGAGTTCCAGGCGGGTTCCACTAATCTCTCAGCGTCCGTGCCGGCACAATGCGCCACTGAGCACAAACCATTCATTTGAATACAGCGCCATCTTGGATCGCCGGGGCTTGGTTCAAACACTTAAATACCCGCTCGGCCTTTAGAGAACCAGGACCTTTTGGAGTGCAGGGGGCCACTCCTGAAGACCTTCTATGACTCTGTGGTGGCATCGGCCATCTTGTACGGTGTGGTCTGCTGGAACAGCAGCATCACAGAGAGGGATAGGAAGAAGCTGGACAAGGTCATCAGGAAGTCCAGCTCAGTCCTGGGCTGTTCCCTGGACACAGTGCAGCAGGTGGGGGACAGGAGGGTCCTGAGCAAACTAACATCTATGCTGGACCATGACTGTCACCCCCCTGCAGGGCACTCTCTCTGCTCTGGAGAGCAGTTTCAGTGACAGACTAATTCACCCTCGCTGTGTGAAGGAGAGGTTCCGTAGGTCTTTCCTTCCTGCTGCTGTCAGACTGTACAATAAGAACTGCTGAGCCTGTAAATTTCATTCATCTGTAACTAAGTAAATTCTTAAATCATGTGCAATGCGCAATACTGCAACTTCAATGTCACAGAACAATGTCACTTTACCTCATGTCACTTTACTTATATACTTTTTATCCTGCACTATTTAACTGTACAGTATATAACTGCACTACTACTACATATATATATTTTGACTGGTATTGAAGCATTTTCAGCATCAACAGCTAGTTATGTTAGCTAAGAAACATAGCTACTACTTATTTGTATATATTGTGTGTGATCCCTGTGTGCTCTTACTACTGTCCTATATGTGCGATGCAACATCGAAATTTCCCTACTGTGGGACGAATAAAGGAATTCTTATCTTATTAAGAGGGACTAAAGGAGTAGAGTAGAGTAGAGTAGAGTAGAGTAGAGTAGGGCTAAGTAGGGCCGGTGGAAACAACGCTATTCTCAATAGACTCACCAGCTTTGGCCTCAACGGCTGGAGCAGAAGTGATCAGACTGTAAGCAGCACTAGTAAGAGACTAAAAAACAAAACGTCTTAATACAGGATTTTTACAAAAAATGTAGTTACAATATTGTAAATAAACTAGAACGGTTTAAAGGAGAAATATTTTGTATTATTTTAGCCAATATAAATGATAATGAGACTATTTACTTTCATTTCATGTTTTAGAATGTGAATAATATAAGGTGAAACATGAATAAAAGGTAAAAAATGCTTTCCACCTGTAACACCCTGTGCTGCCACCAGAGGGAGCAGAAGCATCTTGGGACAATACTTTTGTTGTAAAAGGAAGAAAACGGCTCTGAGTGTGACGTCAAAGTGCTACAATGACATCAAACAATTACAGGACTGAGACAGGAGCTGTATAGTTCCTGATGTTAGCGTGGATGGATCTAAAAAGTTTATTTATCAGAATATTTCTCCTTTAAAGTTCTTTGTTCTCTTACCTCGCTGCTGTTGGGAATCTGTGCGTTTGCGGCCTCTTAAAAAAATACTAAAAGTCACATATTTGTTAATATTTACTGTTTATGAAAGTGTGATTTACCTGAGTCAGCGTCTTGTCTGCGGGAAAAAGGAAAATGGATCAAAATTAACATGTGTGAGATGTGTTTCTTTGTAATTTGAAAGTAAAGTAAATAAGATTAAAAAAATATATAAAATCCATCCATCCATTTTCTTTTGCTTCATCCGTTGCCGGGTCACGGGGCAGCAGTCTCAGTAAAAACGCCCAGACTTCCCTATCCACACACACTTCTTCCAGCTCATCGGGACCCCAAGGCGTTCCCAGGCCAGAGAGAGACATTGTCCCTCTTTGTCCAGGAGGCATCCGGACCAGATGCCCGAGCCACCTAAACTGGTTCCTCTCGACGTGGCTCCTACTGTGAGACTGAGCCCCTCACCCTAAGGGTGATCTGGCAGCCACTCAGCCAGATCAACCCGTAAATTGAGAGCTTTGCCTTTCGGCTCAGCTCCATCTTTACCACAACGGCCCAATACAGTGACCGCATCACTCCATCCTTCCCTCACTTGTGAACAAGATCCCGAGATACTTGAGCTCCTCCACTTGAGGAAGGACCTATCCACCTGGAGAGGACTAGGAGAGGACCAGGAGAGGACCAGGACTTGGAGAGGGCACCATTTTTTTCCCCTCCCCCCCACCCCCCCCCGTCGAGCACCATGACCTCCGATTTGGGCAGGTGGCTGATTCTCAATCTCCATGCCCGCTTCACACCTTGTGCTGCATTCCTTCCCAGTTGTTTGTTGCAGGTCCTGGTTCGTTGGAGCAAACAGGGACAACCCTCATCCTCAACAGCAGAGATTAAATTCTGTGGTCTCTAAACCTCCGGCCCCTGGCTGCGCCTAGAAATTCTATCCATAATGACAGTGGACAGAACTGTTGACAAAGGGCAGCCTTGGTGGAGGCCAACATGCACCGTGAACAGGTCTGACTTACTGCCGGCAATGCGAACACAGCTCTGACTCCAGCATACGGGGACTGGACAGCCCTCAGCAGAGGACACTCAAAGAATGCCTCAGGGAAAACGGTCAAACACCTTCTCTGATGGAGAGTATGGAGCTGGTGCAGTGTTCCGCGACTGGGGCGAAAACCACACTACTCCTGAATCCGAGATTCGACCATCGGCCGTAGCCTCCTCTCCAGGACCTTGGGAACACACCCTCCGGTTCCCCTTCTTGTAGAGAGGGACCACCACCTCGGTCTGCCACTCCATTGGCACCGCCCCCGATGGTGCCAAGACGTGTCAGGCAAGACAGTCCTACAACATCCAGAGACTTTAGAGCCTTGCCACCAAGGAGGCTGCCAACCACCTTGGTGACTTTAGCCAGGGAGATGGAAGCATCCGCCCCAACATCCTCAGACTCAGAGGACGTGACGAGGGGAAGTAGTTCTTCTCGCAAAATTTCTGCCAATTTTGTGAAGTTTTCCGTCACAAAATTGCCAGAATCTCTTTGAGGCCAGAACAACAGTGAGAGACTTGTTCCCACCCGGAGGTGGAGGGATTTGACGCTCTCATTCACCGGGGAGAACTCCCAACACGTGGGGTAAGGCCCGGCCACCAGACGCTCGCATACGAGCCGCAACTCCTATCCATGGTGGTCTTCGGACTGCGCTTTGTTTGACTCGTCAGTTAAGGTGGCAGTCCAACAAGAAAAAAAGGAAATAAAACAAAATAAGAAAACCACTTTTATACTTCTGGCCCCAACCAGCTCTTATGTTTATAAAATAGGCCCAGACCAAAGAGTTTGAAAGCCCGCTCTACCCCTCTGGCACCAATCAGACCTGATTGCAGGAGCAGATGAATCCACGTCCTGCTCCAGTCGCTGATGAGAGATCTGTGTCTCCTCTTCGAGATGCTGCAGGTTCAATTCCCGGCTGCTCCTTTCAAATTACAACAGAATACAATCCTCTATTTGTATTTTACCCACATTAGTTTTGATTTCAATCTTGAAGGAATGTAAAGCCTGAAGTAGAGCTCCAGGTTATTGGACAAAAGTGTGATATGTGATAGTGATGTCAAGTGATGTAAAAACATTGGTAACTTTAAATTACCCTCACTAATTAAGTGCTAATTAGTGTACCCTAACAATAACACTCACCCACAAGGGAACGTGTCAGTTAGTCAGATAATGCATAACACAGCCTATATATAGATCACTAGATTCTTACTTGTTGTGGTGTGATTTTGCGCCTGCAAGATAAAACAGGATTACATGAGACATTATTATCAGTTTGTGTATGTTTTCTGAGTCTGATTGTGATGTCACCGTGTGCAGCGTTAGTGCAGATCAGCGTCAGCACCAGGATAACTCCGCCCAGAATCACTCCACACACACACAGCAGCAGCAGCAGCCTCCAGACCGCACTCTCTGCAACACAACAGGACGCTAAATACATACAATACAATGCTTAAAGATCCAGGCTTAGTGTGAATACTTATGATCAGACATTATAACAGTTAAGCAAACAAATGTACATAATAAATATATATATGTACTTGAAATTCTCCCAGTCTCTGTTTCAAAGACCATCATTGTGGTGGTTGACTCTTCTGATTGAGGATCTGAGGAAAAAGGTTTGTAAATTAGAATATGATCAAGATAATTTAAAAAGACCAGGATATCTCTGTTCTATCGCTCATTTAGGTGAGACAGTGTCAACTACGTCAAATCAATTCAATTCAATATATTTTTGTATAGCCCTTTATCACAACAAAAGTAATCTTTGAAGACTTTACAAAGTTGTCGATTCGCCAACACAGATCAGAAAATTTAGCAATTGAGACACAGAAAATGCAACGATCAGAGCTTGCACAACAAAGGGAGGTTCTGCATTCCTTTGATAAAGAGAATACTGTGTGTGTGTATGCCAGTAGTGTATGCCTTTTGTTTTCAAAGGCAGGTGTTTGTTACATCGTTGTATGGAGATTTTTGATCAGTGTGAATTAAGTCACACACAAATCAGTTAAGGAGTGTGAAGATGTGTTTATGCTGATTCATTACAGAAGTCTAGAAATAAAAGGTCTGTTTTTGATGAGGAACCAGAACTAAAAGGAATCATTCTACAATGTTATTTCTATTTTACCTGTAGTTTCTTGTTTGGTGTCACCCCCTGTCACAGAAGTGGTCAGTGGCTCCAACCCGGCTGTGGTCTCATGGGGCCGGTTCTTTGGAAAGGAAGCTTCCAAAAAAAGATTTAAAATGTTTTTTTAATAGATGAAGTGAGTAGATTCAGTGTGTGAGTCTGTAGGAAGTGTGTGTTTGTAAATGTAGTATGTGTGTGTATGTAACAAACAATATCTGACTGAACCCAAACACAGGCGAAGTCTTAATCCTGTTAGATCTGAGTGCAACAGACATTGTCGACCATGAGATCCTCTTACAGAGACTAGAGGACTGGGTTGGTGTCGCTGGAACCGGCCTAAGTTGGTTTAGGTCTTGCCTTGAAGACAAGAAGTACTTTGTGGAGATTAGAAACTGTGTCTCAGATCATATGGCCCTGACCTGTGCTGTGAAACAGCCTCCTCTGTTCGGTTTCCTAACGCTTGTGTTTTCACTTGAAACACGTCTCTGTGTGAACGAACGGCCAATCCAATACCAACTCTATCGTATTACGTCACAGCGTCTCTGTTTAAACAGGGCCTAAAGCAAGTATCTTCATGGCCTCACACCAAAGTACATCAGTGACATGTTACTGCCGCATGAACCAACTGGGACGTTGAGGAGCCCAGGGACTTGCCTCCTGCTGGTACAGGGAGAAAGCAGTTCAGATTTATGCAGCTAAAATCTGGAGCAGTCTTCCTGAAAATGTGAGACGGGCTTCTTCTCTGACAATGTTCAAATCCATCCATCCATCCATTTTCTTTCGCTTCATCCGTTGTCGGGTCGCGGGGGCAGCAGTCTAAGCAGAGACGCCCAGACTTCCCTTCCACACACACTTCCTCCAGCTCGTCCATAGGGACCCCAAGGCGTTCCCAGGCCAGCTGAGAGACATAGTCCCTCCAGAGTGTCCTGGGTCTTCCCCGGGGCCTCCTCCCGGTGGGACGTGCCTGGAAGAGAACCGAAACAGATGCCCGAGCCACCTCAACTGGTTCCTCTCGACGTGGAGAAGCAGCGGCTTCTACCCTATCTATAAGGGAGCACCCAGCCACTCTGCGGAGGAAGCTCATTTCGACCGCTTGTATCCGCGATCTCGTTTTTTCGGTCATTACCAAAAGCTCATGACCATAGGTGAGGGAGGGAACGAAGATTGACTGGTAAATTGAGAGCTTTGCCTTTCGGCTCAGCTCCCTCTTTACCACGACGGTCCGATACAGCGACAGCATCACTGCGCACGCTGCACCGATCCGCCTGTCAATCTCACGCTCCATTCTTCCCTCACTCGTGAACAAGACCCCGAGATACTTGAACTCCTCCACTTGAGGAAGGAACACTCCCCCCACCGTAAGAGGGCAAGGCACCATTTTCCGGTCGAGCACCATGGCCTCAGATTTGGAAGTGCTGATTCTCATCCCAGAGCATGTTCAAATCCAGGTTTAATAATACTGTATAGGTTCATTATACTTTCACTCCAAACACGGTGGTGATAAACTACTACTGTAGCCACAACTGCCCTGGGAGACACTGACAAAAGCGAGGCAACCAGTCTGTGCCATCAGCCCACCACCACCAACCATTCACACACACACCAGACTCATTCTAATGTGGGTGAATTGCCTTGCCTAAGGACACAACAAGAGTCGCTCTACTGTGGCCCCTGATGTTCCCAGAGGGCGAGTTTGGCCTCAGACAGTTCTGTTTCGCTGCTACAACTGAGGGATTGTGTCTTCACTCTTCTCAATGTACTGTGATTATTTATGTTTTTAATGTGTTGTGTGTTTGTTTCTTGTTTTGTTCAGCACTTTGAGTTTCTTTGTGTATGAACTGTGCTGTACAAATAAACTTTTGTTTTCAACAGCAGGTGTTCATTACATCATTGTCTTGGAATTTGAAAATAGTGTAATGAGTTTGTCAGTTTTTAGACCAAATATGCGAGGAGATGTTTTATTTTTTTTTAAGGAGAATCCAGGACCAGTTTCACCTGTAGTTTCTTGTTTGGTGTCACCTCCTGTCACAGAAGTGGTCAGTGGCTCCAACCCGGCTGTGGTCTCATGGGGCCGAGCCTCTGGTAAGAAAGCTTTAATAACAAATATTAAAATGCATGTTTTAAATACATCTGTGATCATGTCTACTCTGAACTCACCGCTCATGTCAAATGCATCACTGCGAAGAGATTTCACTCCTCCTTCTAAACTGTAGTCACAACTGACGTCTTTTGTCGTCAACACATCAAAACTTCTCTGCAAATCGTCCCAAGGGATAAAAAAACTGCACTCCTGTTTGTTTGGCCTTATCTTCCTGATGTTTGCTAAGTAATTAGGGCGCAGTGACTCCCCAAAGTACAAGTGACACATCCGAGCGGGTTTAACAGATTCAGGCAGAGAGCAGACGGCGGTGACCTGCTCAGTCCCAACAACAACACTGACTTCTGGTCTTGAACCTAGAATGAGATAAAAAATGTACAGCTGTTGACGATTTCTTCCTCTCATTCACAAACATGTTGAAAAAGTGTCGACCCTGGACAACAATGGGAAAGGTTAGAGTGTTGTTTGGGAAGACAATAATGTGTCAAAATAAACTTTCAACTTTCCAATAAGTCTTCTAAAGTCACAGTGCAGTGCAGCCAGGACCAGAGGATCACATTATAATGGACCACGGTGAGTTTCTCATCCACGTGAGAACTTAAAAAATGTCCACTCAGAACTTTAATAATCCACTCAGCACTCTCGCTATACAAGGACAACTTTATATAGTTTGCATGTGCAATAGCCCAATCACTGACAGTGAGAGCTTCATTCACCCAAACACGGCTCCACGGCTCGTTACGCTGTCATTATGTTGCTCAGTGTGTTAAGAATGGGTGTTTTTGCTCAGTAGGAAAGAAGCTATGTATGAAAACAGTACTCTCTGCTCAAAAACCATTTGTATCCTGTGAAATCAGGGTTACACAGTCTCCTCTGACCGTCACCATCGTGCCTCACCCTGTTCTCACTCACTTTTGGAGATGTTCTTTTCTGAATGTGGATGATTTTACATTTCTAACATACACACATTTTATTCTCACTTACTTATAATAGTGACAGTTTGTCTGCTGCTGTACGGTGAATAAGACTTTTTGTCATTGACTTGATAAAAACACATTATGTCCAGACGAGCTGGAGGACTGTGTTTCTCTGTGAGCAGCTGTGATCCTGTCACAGTCCAGACACATGTGGAGCTGCTGCTGCTGATGTCCACACTGAAGCCACACTGGGACACAGAGACAGAGGCTGGAGGACGACACTGCAGAGTGACGGTCTCAGACGCTGTGATCACTGATGGAACTACGGCCAAAGAAGGAGGAGCCAGGTCTGTGAAGAGAACACATCTGTTTCATAGTCATGTATAAAGAAGAACAGTGCTAACCTGCTGGCTCTATGAAACCTGACAGGGAAGTTTCAATTCCCTGCTACTCAAGATGTTCAATGTTTTTTTTATTTTTTGTCCCATTTTTTTCATGGTAATGCAAAAAAATATCACAGCATTGACAGCACGAAGCATTGAGCCGGGAGCTGACTTTTGGACCATCCTGTAAAGACGTTTTTGAGAGGAAAGAAGGCACCATTATGGTGCTTTCAGACCGGAACATGCGTTGCGTCGGGTTTCAATGCAAAGTCTATGGTGGCGCGTGTTCGACCGTCACAACGCATGGACCTCTCGGCACGCACGAACGGACTGCTCAGTAGAGACGCACGGACTTGGCGGGAAAGTGAAAAAGGAGGAGCAGGAGCAAAAAATCAACGCCCACAGGAGATGGTTCTACGTCATGGTGCTACGTCCCTTAGGACTTCGCTAGTGGGATATCACTCGTGACCCCCAGGTCACACGCCAGAGAGATCAAAATAATTTGCTCCAATCACCAGCCACCGTCCTCTATAAATGCCCCTGCACAAGGCCGCACCCCCTCTTTCACTCTGGCGCCGATTGAGATCTACCACAGTACTTACTTCCAGAGAAAAGATGTCTTCTGATGCTCGTCCGAGTTCCCCTTCGCCCTCCGGCGTCGGACCTCGTCGTTGCTCGATGTGTCGAGTCAGGCTTCAGCGCACGGACCAGCACTCCAGCTACTTCATGTGCCTGGGCCCGGGCCATGCGGCGTTGAGCGCCACCTGCACCTCGTGTCTCGCTCTCCCCAGGGAGGAGAGCGAACGCAGGCATGCGTTCCTCGCCGCTGCAGCGCCCCGTCCGGACTCCTCTCAGGACGAGGAGTCTGAGACTGACTGGGCCCCACTCGACCTTCCACCCATGCCCGCGGAGTGGGGTGACTGTGAGGACGGAGAGGTTTCGGAGGTCGGCTCTCTCCTCACGCTGGACGAGGTGGTGTCGATCCCGGAGCCGGACCGCTTCCCACTGGACCACATGCCTGGGCTCTACTCCTCTGCGGCGGCCATCATGGATGCCCCCCTGCCACCGCAGCCGACCCAGAGGGTGGAGGACTTCACCTCTGGTTACGCCACCACTCGAGGGAGGAGGAGGACACAGCCCACGTTGTGCCCGCGGATGGACCCGATCGTCCATTACGCGACACGTGAGTGGCCAAAGCCCCTAGCAGCCAAGAGGCCCGCTTTGGGCTACGGCATGTACTGCAGCGTGCAGGACTGGTCCTGGACCGGCGGGGTCCCGGACATCGAGGATTCGGTCCGCATGGCCCTTCACCCCTCCGCATCCGTGTGGCCCGGCACCAGACCTCTCCTTCCCTCCGAGCGGGACAGGACGTTTTTGGCTATGCTGGACAGATGTTACGCCAATGCGGCACAGGTCGTCGCTGTGGCGAACAACATGGCCTTCATCACGGGGGCCCTGGATAGGTCGCTCTCCTCTGGCCAGGCGCTCAGTGGAGACACCTTATCACAGGCGAGGACCACTTCAGCGGCGATCCTGCGCATGTGCCAGGCGCTAGCTGTCGATGGCGGCCGCTCCATGGCAGCAGCTCAAGTCGGGGCCAGGCACCTTTGGCTTGGGCTTGCTAACATCAGAGAGGCGGAGAAGAGGCAGCTGCTGGACCTGCCTGTTTCCCAGACGTCCCTCTTCGGTCCGGATATGCAGACCCTGGTGGCTAGACTGGAGACCGCAGCCAAGGACTCGGCTAGCCTAGCCCAGCACCTAGCGCCCAGGCGCGAGGTCTGCCCACCAGCACGGAGCCGGGACAGAGGCAGGGAGCGTTCGCCCGAGAGGCGCCCTGACCCATATCCACGCTCCGTGGCCTATCGTCCCCCCTCGACGAGGCCCCCGGGTCCAGACAGACCCACGGGAGGCTCGCGGGACCAACGCACCCACCGCCGACCTCCCTATGGCAGAGGAGGTCGGGGTGGGAAGAATTCTTTCAATAAAGGCCGACCGGCATTTCATCATTACTCGCTGTCTGAGTCTCATTTGGGGGTATGTAACATGTCAAATAATCTTGTGAATTCTGATTGTGTTACTTCTCGAGCACATAACGTGGCTTCGCTAGGCCTGCAGCCCCCAGAGCAGGGTTTGCAGTGCGCTACGCGAGCTACGAGCTCCGGTTCACTGGTTCATGCTATGCCCTCCCAGAGAGAGGTCAGGCGGAGGGATCTGGTGAGTAGTGGTGTGTGTGCTTCGGCCGAACGCGTGTTAGCATCTCTGAGCTACAAGGCTAACCCGGGGTTTCCCACTCCAGGGGCTCGCCCCCCCCTCCATGAGGCAAGGGCCAGGGGGGGGCACAGCAGCCGAGTCACGTGTGATGAGCAGTCCCGTACTTATGACGTCGGGCCTGCAGGACACGTGACCGCCCCCAGCGCTCACGGTGTGACGCAGGGGGCCCCCCGGCCCTTTCGTCCACCCCCCCTCCCTGCTAGGAACACCAGGAGAGGGCGGGGCCGTGACGTCTCGTGTTCCAGCTCCCGTTCCGCCCCTAACAGACTTCTACGACATCTGGAGGGAGCAAGGTTTGCTGACAGATCTATGGCTGGAGAAAACATTGCGCAGGGGTTACGCACTGCAATTCTTCCGAAAGCCACCACCGTTCCGAGGCGTATGGGCAGTACGCTCTCAGGTACGGGGATCATTAGAGGCACTACAAGTGGAGGTCTCCTCTCTGCTGAGTCGAGGCGCGGCAGTGGAGGTAGACCCGCAGGACGCCACCAGGGGGCTGTACTCCCCTTACTTCTTAGTGCCAAAGAAGTCAGGCGGGGTGCGTCCCATTTTGGATCTGCGTGTGTTGAACGAGTGCATTTCCAAACGGCAGTTTCAGATGCTGTCCACAAAGCAGCTCCTCGAGTGTGTCAGGCAGGGAGATTGGATGTCCTCCATAGACCTGACAGATGCGTACTTCCACGTGCCGATAGTGCCGGAACACAGGAGGTTCCTGCGCTTCGCAGTGGGAGAGAGGAATTACGAGTACTGCCGTCTCCCCTTCGGCTACGCACTCGCGCCTCGGACTTTTTCCAAATGCGTGGAGGCAGCACTGGAGCCGCTCAGACGCGCAGGGGTAAGAATTTTAACCTACATAGACGACTGGTTAATTCTGGCCTCATCCAGGGAAGTGGCCGTGAGCCACACGCACTGGGTCCTGTCCCACATACAGCGTCTGGGCTTTGTGGTGAACAGGGAGAAAAGCAAGCTGCAGCCAGCTCAACGCATGATTTATCTCGGTCTGCAGTTAGACTCTGTGACATTCCATGCTGCATTGTCCGTGGACAGACGGATGAACATTACCCGTCTGGCCAGGGAGGTTCTGGCGGGCCCCAGAGTCCCCGCTCGGCGCCTCAGGTCCCTGTTGGGAATGATGGCGGCGGCTCATGCTGTGGTGCGGCTAGGCCTTCTCCACATGAGGAATTTTCAGAGGTGGTTCTCACGCCTCAGGCTTCACCCCTCCCGGGACGGGGGGTGGCTGATCTGGGTTCCCCAAGTGGCAGCATCGGACATCAGGTTCTGGCTCACTCCGGGTCTATTGCGGGACGGAGTGACTCTGGCCTGCGCCGTGTCTCACATGGAGGTGTTCACGGACGCGTTGCTCGAAGGATGGGGCGGGGTCCTCGGCCAGAGCTCTGTAGGAGGCTGCTGGTCGGACTCAGCCCGTCACATCAACCTGCTGGAGATGAGGCAGTGCACAGGGTACTGCTGCACTATACTCCTCAGCTGCAGGGGAGACACGTGATGGTGCGCTCAGACAACACCACAGTGGTCTCCTATCTGAACAGGCAGGGGGGCACCAGGTCCCCCGCTCTCCATCGCATGGCGACGGTGACGCTGCTGTGGGCGGCGCATCACCTCCTGTCTCTCAGGGCGCGCCACGTCCCGGGGGTCCGGAACGTGGGGGCTGACAGGATGTCCAGGGGGGGCCAAACCTCCGCCAGATCTCCGCAGCTACCCGTGGGGCCTGGGTAGCTGCGGAGATCTGGCGGAGGTTCGGCCGTCCAGTGGTCAACCTTTTCGCCAGTGCAGAAAACGCACAGTGCCCGTCCTGGTTCGCCTTAAGGGCCGCGGACGAGCGGCCCTTAGGCGTGGACGCTCTGGCTCATTACCCCTGGCCAGGGGGCCTGCTGTACGCTTTCCCACCAGTGCGTCTCCTGCCGGTCCTGCTGCGGAGGATCGAACAGGAGAGGAGGTCGGTGATCCTGGTGGCTCCGGACAGTCCGCATGCCCGGTGGTTCCCCTTCCTGAGGGGCATGGCGGTGATGGAGCCCTGGGCCCTCCCGGACGAGCCGGGGGCTCTAGTCCAGCTTCCCGATTACCTGTTTTCACGCCCGATAATCGGCCGCAGGCTCTGGGTTTGGAGGCTGAGAGGCGGAACCTCGTAGACCTGGGTCTTCCCCCTGCGGTGGTGGAGACCATTCAGGGGGCGAGGGCGCCGTCCACTGTGAGGGCCTACGCCACGAGGTGGAGGCTCCTCAGCGACTGGTGCGTTTCCTGTTCCTGGGATCCCAGGCGTTGCCCGCTGGAGGGGGTCCTGGGATTCCTACAGGAGCTCTTTGACAAGGGGAGGGCTGTCGCCACCTTGGCGGTGTTCGCGGCAGCCATTACTTCGGGTCACGACGGTTTCGGGGGGTTCACAGCCCGCTCTCATCCGTTGGTTAAACGTTTTCTGCGCGGGGCGCGCAGGAGGAGGCCCCCGCTCCAGAGAACGCCCCCGGTTTGGGACCTCAGGGTGGTCCTTAGGGGGCTGTCGGGTCCGCCTTTTGAACCGGCGGCGGAGGCGAGTCCCGAGTGTGTCGCTTTTAAGACGGCCCTCTTGTTGGCGTTGGCGTCTGCTAAGAGGGCGGGCGACTTGTGTGCGCTCTCTGTCCATGCGTCTTGCCTGTCCTTTGGAGAGGGCGACGGCATGGAGGAATTGTGGCCCAATCCGGCTTTTCTCCCCAAGGTCATCACGTCGGCCTTTAGGTCGAGAGTCATCAGGATTAGGGCTTCTATCCGCCACCGCATGCCTCCCCCGAGGAGGAGCGGCGGCACCTTCTGTGTCCTGTCAGAATGCTGAGGCATTACCTGGCCATGACGTTGTCATTCAGGTTGGGTGGTCAGCTGTTTGTGTGTCTGGGCCCCAAGAACAGGGGCGCCCCGCTGTCGGCTCAGCGGCTGGCGCACTGGGTCGCCACGGCTGTGCGGCGGGCGTATCAGACGCAGGGTCTGGCCCCCCCGGTAAGCTTCAGGTTGCATTCCACGCGTGGGATTGCGGCCTTTACGGCCCTTCTCAGGGGGGCGTCGGTCGAGGACGTCGGTCGAGGACGTCTGCCGTGCGGCTTCTTGGGCGTCGTCCTCCTCTTTCGTCCGGTCTTATCTTTTGGATGTGTCGGACCGGTCGGTGGCCCATTCCGTGCTGAGTGCAGCGGACTGAGTTAGACCGTTAGGTCCCTCCTCTGAGGGGGCCTTCGGTTTACTTTCCGCCCTGGTTCAGGAGCTCTTGGGAGAGGCATCCTACAGGTGCGGTACTTATATGTGTGTTTGGTCGGTCAGGTAGTCCTCGTCAGGAGCTCTTGGGAGAGGCGTCCTGTGACTACGGATGACCTACGGTCTGTGTTACGTGGGGGTATCCTTGGTAGGAGTGGCCCTGTAACACGCATTGTTTCTTCTGCCTTGAGTCCTCTCACTGTGTGAGGGTCTTGCTCGGGCGGAGCTCCAATCACCCTTCGCTGGCCTGCTGGGAGTACATGGCCCTACGGCCTCCGCGTTGTGTCCCACTAGCGAAGTCCTAAGGGACGTGGCACCATGACGTAGAATTAATAGTTACCTAATGTAACTTAAGTTCTACGAATAGGTGCGTAGTCCCTTAGCTACGAGCCCATCAGGCCAGCCCGGCTTGGCAGTGTTCAAGAGGGGGTGCGGCCTTGTGCAGGGGCATTTATAGAGGACGGTGGCTGGTGATTGGAGCAAATTATTTTGATCTCTCTGGCGTGTGACCTGGGGGTCACGAGTGATATCCCACTAGCGAAGTCCTAAGGGACTACGCACCTATTCGTAGAACTTAAGTTACATTAGGTAACTATTAAATTCTGCTCATCCTTTCCTTGGGACGTTCGCGCGACAACCAATCAGAGAGCAGCAAAGTGGTCACGGGGACAATAGCGGACTGAGCGAGCAGACTGAAAATACTCAGCCAAAACAGGACCCACACCAGACTTCACCAGAACTCAAACCAGGGTTGACAATGGGGGACTGTGTGCTTGTGAAAATACGCGTTGTCATGCTCCCGTGACCTTATGCAACTGTTTCGAGTGTGTTCGCCGATGCGGAAATTGCGTTTAATAATATGAAAAAACCTATGGCGCACCTCCGTGAACACATATTACTGTTTTATAAAGCCCGTGGAATGTCTGTGAGCATATTGGAGAAGATCTGTAAACAAGAAGCCGCTAGCATAGCTCTGTTAGCATCAGAGCCGGCCGGCTACTTCCGGTACTTCCGGCTCGCGTCAGGATGTTCTGGTGTGAAGACCCCTGCGTCTGAAAACTAGAGAATGCGCGTCTGGTGAGCAGGGCTTCAGCGTTTCAGCGTTGGCGGTGTGAAAGCCCCGTTAGACTCCACTGGATAATTCTGTTTCCGGGTACACCCCACCAACAAGGACTCATAATACAAGCATGACAAAGAACATGCTCATAGACCTTTTTGATCCGGGACCCGCCCACACTGGTATACTCGCACATTGGAGACGAAAATATGGGAAGAAGTGATGCATGTTGGTCATGTCTCAGCCTCAAGCTGCAGTAGGTGTGCAGTGGATCTACTTCCACAAGATCAGAGGAACATGAGAGCTCTGACCAATCAAAGTAACGCTAACGACCGCATCGCTGCATCAATCCGCTTAACCTCACGCTTCATCCTTCCCTCACTCAGGGTGTGAACAACACCCTGAGATACCTGCACTCCTCTGCTTGAGGAAGGACCTCTCCATCAAGAGAGGGCAAGGCACCTTTTCCCAGTCGAGTACTATGACCTCGGATTTGGGGGTGTGGCCCCATTGTGATAATGTCTTTGTAAATCCAGAAGTGACCAACCAGTTGCTTTTGTCTCTGAAATTGGCTCTTTGGTTGCTCGGTTGTTGCTACCACTGACTATAATCTGCTTTTTCTGTGATCAGATAAATGCTATCAGTGTCGGTGCACGTTAGCCTCTGATGTAAACTGATACTGTGGTGATGTCTTTCTTCTTGGTTATTACGCTGAAACATTGTGTGATTTAGTGAATCTCTGGTAGATGCAGCAGTGACATAAAAGAAAAAGCCAAACCTCTCATAGCGATGGACAGAAAGTTACTTTGTGGGGACCAGTGTTGAACCACTTTTGGGCGATAATGACAGATCACATTCACATCAGTTACAGATGGATTTTTCACTTTCGACAGCAGCACACGTCTGCTCAGTCTGGTCCGACACGGAAGCTGTTCGTACTGTGAAGATTCAAAACTGAACACACACTCGGGATTGTAATGTGAAGTCTGACAGTGGAACTCAACCACGTCTGCCTCCGTGAGAGCCTCCTTGTCTGCGATTAGAAGTGGAGCAGGAAGAAGAACTGCACCAAAGAAAAAAAGACTTATAAATGTTACCAACAAATATGTTGTTAAAGGACTTGATGTACTCACCTTGTCCCGCACACACATAATGGACCCCTGTTGAAGAAATGGAATATTAGTGGATTATTAGTGTTTGCTTAAAGCTGCACTAACTGACTTTGGGATTTTGAAGCAGCAGACTCGCTGGCCTCTCTCTTTCTGCTTCCCTCCCCGCACCCACGAAGCTATCTCCCCCCACACACACTCACTGTTGGGACGAAGCTAGCGTCTCCCAATATGGATAATATATGGATAAGGATTTGCACGTGGATGGCGTGACCATAGAACGATAGAACCGGGAAGCGCGGAGGAACGAGACTTTCTTTTGGATGGCTGTCTTGCTGTGTAAGCAGTAACCGGTGATGAAGAGACGAAGCTTCAGGTTAGCTCCTCGTCTTGTTGTGCTAACTCAGCCGTCTATGCTAACGGAGACCTGTAGATTTCTCACAAAAGTGGGGGCCAGTGGTCCGCGGTGATTGTTCACAATCCGCGACCCGAAACACATTCTCTTCCTTGTTTCATCAAAACTCGATCTAAAATATAATGTCACGCCAGCACAAATCTGCGCTACTTTTTCGTCAAAAGGACGTATATCCCAATGCACTGCATGGACATGGATAGCATTTTCGTAATGAATACAAAAATAAAGTCAGTTAGTGCAGCTTTAAAGCTTGCTCTAAAACAGTTTGTTTGTGTTTTTAGGCCTCTGTCACATCAGCTTTTTTCAGACAGACCACCCTCATTCAGCCTCTTAGTCCAAATCGATACAGATCTTTCTTACACATGTTTTCTAATGACATGAAGACACAAGCTGTGGTCTCGCAGATTGTCCCCTGATGGTGTAATTAGTTTATACATACCATCAACCATAAAACATAAACTAAACCCTAACCCTAACCCTAAGATTTTCAGTCAAAACCAAACAGTCAGGAACAGGTTTAACTCTAAATTCACGACTAAAACATTTCTTAGAGATTTTACATGTGATCTGCCAAATGGTACTATTGTTTTCATATATCAGAAGATCCCTTCAGACGCCAGCTTTACTCCTCTTGATAATTCCTTTAAAACGATTAATTTAATTTATTGGCTGTCAGAATCTGAATAATTTTTATTGCCACGTAAGTAACAGGAAGTCACAGACTTGGAAATAGCTTTGGCTCAGTGCAACAGTCAGAAAGAGAGAATACAAAATAAAGAATAAAAAACACTTCTAAGGAATAAATGTAAATTTGAAATAACATTTAAAATAGAGTTACAATTACTATATACA
Source organism: Knipowitschia caucasica (assembly GCA_964034765.1). NCBI lineage: Eukaryota > Metazoa > Chordata > Actinopteri > Gobiiformes > Gobiidae > Knipowitschia > Knipowitschia caucasica. The sequence continues at coordinate 5,861,784 of OZ035835.1, read as the reverse complement.
ATACAGTGCACATGGTGCACACAATGTAAGGTGACAGCAGTACAGTGAAGTAAAGTGACGTATGATGGGCAGTAAAGTGACATTATAAAGAGCAGTAGGGGACTTCTAGAGGGCGGGGAGGTTAAGAAGTGTTCAAGTGTTCAAGAGTCCAGCAGCAGAGGGGAAGAAACTGTTCTTGTGGCAGGAGGCTCTAGTCCTGATGGACCGCAGCCTCCTGCCTGAGGGGAGTGGTTGGAATAGTCCATGTGCAGGTGAGAGGGGTCGGCTGGAGTCATTTACGACAGTGAGAGACAGAAGGACAGTGGAAAAACTGCTCTCCATCATGGACAATCCTACACATCCACTCCACCAGACTATAGAGGGGCACAGGAGCTCCTTCTAAAACAGACTCCTACAGCTGCCACAGTGAGCGGTACAAGAGCATGTTCATGCCACACTCCATCCTGCTGTAACAAGTCACCGCTCTGTGACAGATACATCTGCTTTGTCCTTGTTGTATATTAACAGATGTTTACTATCCTATTATCTCTGTATTTTATTCTGTAAATGTTTCTGTGAATTCCTGAGAATCTAAATCCATATTATTCTATTCTTATAATATTATCTTATTATTATTATCTTCAGATTGTTACTTTAATGTTGTTTTTATTTTGAAACACTATACAAGCTTGTGGATCAATAAAGTCTGTCTAAGTTTAAGTCTATTTTTCCCTCTGCACAACTTCACGCTTATGATTAGAGTAAATGAGTCATCAGAGGCCAAAACTACAGGCTCTCAGCTTCAAGAGTCCAGCCACTTGTTCCAAAGGGTTCAAAAACTAAAGCTCAGTTGTTGAGTTATGTCTGTATGGATCTGAATTCTCCATGCATGTTGTGAGGAAGAATATAAAGATATATGATCATAAATGTGAACTCACCGAGGAAGAGGAAGAGCAGACGTGTGTCCATGCTGCAGGCGACAGTTCAGAGTCAGAAAGAACTCAGCTTTGACCTTAGACAGAGGAAGTGAGAGACCACCGCAGGCCCTGCTCTGCTTAGCTTCAGAGATCTGATGGTATCTGTCTTTCACATGCAGGTGGCGCCATAGACAAGGCAAGGCAAATGTATTTGTATAGCACAGTTCATACCAGCAACATCCACCCAGTCCTCGATTCTTTGTAAGAGAATCTCATGGTCAACAATGTCAAAATGTATTATTTCTGTAATCACTAGGTGGTTTCATGACAGGGCCCAGCTGGGTCTCTCCTCTAACTAGACTGTCAGTGGCTGCAAAGTAGAGACCCTGTGAATCCTAGTGTTTAAAGATAAGAGGGGCAGGGGAAAGCAGGGGAGGATGGAGAGGTGGGTGGTTTTTGGACAATGAAAAGGTTTTGGACTATCGATGTTTGTGGTTGTAACGGGACACAATAGAAAAAAACTGATCAATAATATAAATGGATTCACTCAAATAAATTAGAGAAAATAGAATCATCAAAGCAACATGTTTTATTATTGGTACCGTTTACTCCAGAGAGCACCTTGACCAGAACATTAACGATGCAACTCACAAGCTTTTACACACGTATTATGAAAAAGTTATATTTTCATTTACTACAGCGCATCGTGCGCGCAGAGAAGGTGATCGGCCGCAGCCTTCCATCGCTGCAGGACCTGTACGTCGCCCGAGCTCGAGGCCGGGCTGGTCGTATCACAGCCGACCCCTCTCACCTGCACATGGACTATTCCAACCACTCCCCTCAGGCAGGAGGCTGCGGTCCATCAGGACTAGAACCTCCCGCCATAAGAACAGTTTCTTCCCCTCTGCTGTTGGACTCTTGAACACATAACCTGTCCCCCCGCCCTCTTGAAGTCCCCTACTGCCCTTGAGAAGTCCCCTTACTGCCTCTTATAATGTCACTTTACTGTTCATCATAACGTCACTTTTACTTTACTGCTGTCACCTTATTTTGTGTGCACCATGTGCACTTGTATATTGTATCTAGTAATTGTAATAATTCTATTTTAAATGTTATTCCTTAGAAGTGTTGCTGATTATTTTTATTTTTTATTATGCCTTCTCTATCCTTTACCTCTCTTACTTTTGCACTGAGCTAAAACAATTTTCAAGTCTATGACTTCCTGTTACTTACGTGGCTTTCCCACATTAGAAATCAATTCGTGTTATTTCATTCTTGTAAAACAAAGTAATGTAAATAAAATGTATATTTTGTATAGATTTTGAAATGTTAGAGTAAAAAAACTTCAGTCCATTGGTTGTTTCCAACAGTCCTCGTGTTGATGTCCTCTGTGGGGGCTGAAGGCGGTTGTATTATTGCATCATAATCATCATGTTTTTGGTTCTAAAATTGAAATAAAGCAGAAGTCAGATGTGAATTTACCATTAAACCGTTTGGAACCATATGCAACTTTTGTTAAATCTAGTTTAAAGGGCTTAATTTCCACCTGGTGATAACATTTAAATCTCAACAATAAAACTTCCATTTGAGTTTTTAATGGAGTTTTTTGGTGGAAACAGGATTGATGTGTGTGTGATCTACACACAGACTGGCAACAAAGGTTTATCTAAAATGTGTGTTTTACATCATACCAAAGACATGTATGTATAAGCATCTGGTTCCTCATATCCATCACTATGGAGCCCCAAATCTGTCAGAAATCTACAACTTCCCATTATTAGGTTTAAAAATTGAATAAAAATGAAGAATAACATCTTTACCTGGACCAGTGTCTTTTGAGCTTGTAAGAAAAAACAGTGTTCATTCAAAAGGGCGACAGTAGTTCAGTTCATAGAGCATTGGCCTTTGAGCCAGAGGGCCCGATCTTCACCACCGACACCCACTGTCTGCTGCCGTTGTGTCCTTGGCAAGACACTTAACCTCTGGGAACACCTGATGCCGCAGTGGGGCGGCTGCGGCTGTAAAGTGCCAAACTGCCGTTGTGTCCTTAGGCAAGACACTTAACCCCCATTGAGTCTGGTGTGTGTGTGAATGGTTGGTGGTGGTCGGAGGAGCCGATGGCACAGACTGGTTGCCTCTCTTCTGTCAGTGTGCCCCAGGGCAGCTGTGGCTACAGTAGTAGTTTATCACCACCGTGTTTAGAGTGAATGAATAATGACATGTGAAGCGTCTTTGAGTGTCCAAAAAAGCGCTATATAAAACCGATGCATTATTATTATTATTATGTTTGTTCTAAGTCAAATAAAGTCAAATACATTGATTAAATCAGTTTCTCTGAACACTTACACAGAGACGTAACGTTTGCCCGAGGAAAGAAAATTTTTCTCAATCAGTTTTGTCTGAAGATTGTTACAGAGAAGATAGAATGTTTGAGTTTTTCACCTTTGATTCTAAGTGAGCAGAGAAAGCCCAGAACTGTCTGGACAGTGCCCGTCACTAGACCACAGGACACCAGCAGGACCAAGAACCAGGTGGGTCCCACTGTGACAGTATACAGCATGGCAAAAACATATTTAGTCAGACACCATTTGTGCAAGTTCTCCAACTTAAAGCTGCACCACTGGCCCCCACTTTCTTGAGAAGCTACACTGTTAACCCGAAAGTTAATTGCACTCGAATGGTTTCAGCTCTAACCACTGATGGTAAATAAATTTCTCTGTAAAACTCAAATCATACAAGTGTGGCAGAGAGAACTCTTTGGTTGAAGTTGAAAGGACTTAACATATATAGTGTTGCATGTGATGCACTAGAATGAATACATTTAACTTGGTCCAATCTATTTTAAGTTTATTCAAAAATATAGTTTAGATAGTATAGTTAGAGTACAAATGTGTGTAAGAGAATGAGTTTTGAGGTCAACACTCAAATAAACAAGTAAATGAGATCACTACTACAACCTTTAAGTTGAAAGCACTTTCACTATCTTTAAAGAAGCTATACCCGATTTTTTTTCTAAGTAGTTCATAAAAATACTGTTTACTACATACAAGTTGCATCATAATACATAATTTAATTGAAAACTTGAGGTCATTGATTCCACTGTGTATGAAATTCAGGCAGTGAAAAGTGCTGAGTATAGTCTGAGCGGGCCGCTCGTTCTCCTCCACTCACAGAACGAGCAGCGACCAGCCTGCGTCCTCTAGCCTCTACAGCGCTGCTTAACACACAGGGCTTCGACTTCAAAATTCGAATATAATTCATTCTCTCTTTGAGTGTAGGTGTTATATTGTGTGTGTGTTGTTTGTTGGTGGTTGGGGGGGGTTTTGGTTTTTTGTGTGTATGTGGGTTATATGTGGTTAAAAAGGTGTGGGTGTTTGGGGTGGGTTGGTAGGATTTTTTTACAGGGTGAGAAATATGGTTATAAGGTAGGGATTGGGATGGGAGGTTATGATTTGAGGATGAATTATTGGGTTAGGAAGGGGGGTGTATGGAGATGAGGAGGGGGGGTATAGTTTTATGGTGGGGGGGGATGGGTTTTAGAGGGGTATGATATCATATTGAGGGTTTGAGTAAGGGGGGAATGTGTGGTTAGGTGGGTAGAGGTGGGTTCGGATGGGAAGTGTTGATACACATTATTATGAGGGGGTGGTTTGGATTCGTGTTTTGTGGGTTGTTAGGGAGAAGGTGGGAGTATGAGATTGATAAGATTTGAGAGAGTATATAGAATTGGGGGAAGTTATTAGGAAATTTGTGGGTTTGTATGGAAGAGCGTGAAGGGTCGTGGGGATTAATGGGGGGATTAGGTTTTGGGGGAGGTGTTTGGGTCTATCACAAGATCAAGGTCATAAATTGTTGGAAGATGGAGTAGGAGAGGAAGGAGTGGGAGTTGAGTCGTGATAGTATGGTTTAATGTTAATATTGGTTAGGATATGATGTTAGTTAATAGATATTGTTGGAGACAGATGTGTGGTGAATGGTAGTAGATTGGTGTTGATTTTGTTGTTGTTTTAGAGTTGGGGATTCGTTGTATGGAGGGTAAGTTAGTATGGGGGGTGTGAGGGGATAGGGTTTGTGTTGGCAGTGTTGACATTGATTTGATGTATTAATGAATGAATGGGATGGGGGCTTATGAGGTATTTGGGGGACAGGAGATTGAGTCTTGGTGATGAAGTTGTATGATGTGAGGGGGATATTGGAATTAGTCTGGGTGGGAGAAGGGGTGGTGTAGGTCACACATTGGTGTTGTAAGGGAGTGAGGTGGGGGCGGGGGAGACAGTGGATTTTAGGATTATGGGTATGTATAGGGGTGTGAGAAGGGTTGGGGGATGAGAGATTAGAAATGTGGGGGGGGGAAAGAGGTATAGGGATAAAAGGGTATGGGGGAGAGGGTATGTGGAAGGGGGGGGGTGATGGGGATTGGTTGATAATGGGTTGGTGATGGGTTGAAGAGTAGGGGGTTCTGTGTGTGGATGGGAGTGGTTAGGAGTTGTAGATATGAGGATATTGTAATGGGGTGGGTATGTGATGTGTTTGATTGGGGGTTTTTTTTTTGGGGTGTGGTATAGGCAGGACTGGAGGAGGGATAGGAGTTGGGTTGATAAGGTTAATTGGGTGGTGGGGAGTGGGAGGTGTGGGAGAAAGGGGTGTATAAGGGAGAGGGTGAGGATATGGGGTGGTGATGTAGGTAAATATGGTGAAATGAAGAAGGGTATAGGAATGAGGATATAGTGTTTATAGGTATAATGGTAAGTGGAGAAGGTATGTGGAGAGGTTATCTTTACTTTGAACTAATGAATGGTTGATGTGGTAGAGGGGTAATGTGGGAGGGTGGATGTGGTGGGGGTAATTGAAGGTGAATCGGGGTGTGATCGGAGAATAGGGAATGGGTTTTGATAGGGGTGAGGGAGCATGACTGTAGGTGACGAGGTGAAGAGGGGTGGGGGGGGGGGTTTGGGGTTGGAGTTGGGAGTTGGAGTTAAAGGGGGGAGTAGGAGGATTTAATGTTTGATAGTCTTTACTTTGGTACGAAAGATGGCGGTTAGTTCAGTGCGCGCACTTTCATTGTTAGTGTCATGGCTGTAAAGATTTATTTACTGTAAAGATAAGGTTACACAGACCTGTTGTGGGGTTTGGGTTATAGTTGCTCAAAGTAACACAAATTATTTTAAAATGATCTTTCCTTTCTTTCAGAGCTGAAGTGGTCAAGCCGGATTGTTCAGGGGTGACTGAATGCCAGGTTTGTTTGTTTATTGCAAATCTTGTGTTATATTTTTTAAAGTAATAATTGGGGCTTGTTTAAAGGTCAACTCGGAATTCAACATAATTACTGGAAAAACGTCCATTGGAGAATTATTTACTTCTCTGGATGGTTTCTACCTTGGCTTTGAAGAGGTTTTCACCAGAAGGACAGAATATGAAGGCAAACATTCAAAAGCAAAAGGTGAGTTGGCCTCATAATTTAATCTTGGTACAACATGTCTCTTCTCATGATTAGAAGTGGTAAACATCTGTTTTAACTATTTGCAGAGCATGCAGTGTTGCCAACTTAGCGACTTTGTCGCTAGATTTAGCGACTTTTCAGACCCCTATAGCGACTTTTTTTCAAAAAAGCGACTAGCGACAAATCTAGCGACTTTTTCTGGTGTTATTGGCGACTTATCTGGTGTTTTGGCGACTTATCTGGTGTTTTGGAGACTCGTGAAGCACGTATTGTTCTGCAGTCTCACAGTAGCCTTGCGCAGCAGTCCCAGCTACAGTCTATGGGCGGAGCAGAGAGAGAGAGAGGAGACTCAAAAGCACAGGAAGTTTTCAGGCTGCTGCAGACTGAACTTCAGCTCCACCACCACCACACATCCAAAGCTCCCCGGCCACTCCTACCACCGCCACCCCCCACTACCCCCCACTCCATCCGCGGCAGCTCTGTCCGTGACTCTGTTTTCTCTCAGTAGTGGGTCACATTAAATCATTTGTTATGCCAAACTATGAAAAAAAAAAAAAAACTTACAAAAATAAACCTAAGTAACTCTGCCAGAGTGTGTCTTTTGGGTCACTTTGCCGGTCCCAAGCCCGGATAAAGGAGGAGGGTTGGTTGTAGAGCTAGAAATTTCACCCTACATAACAATCTTTTGATTACATTTGCTGTTATAACATTTAACAATACAGGACAAAACTGATGTGTGTAATGTGGATCTAGACAAAGCATTAAAATCATTAAATGTTGTTAATGTTGAAATTATTTTTGTACATTTGTAGTTCTAAACATATTTAGGGTGTTTTTACTCACTTTTGTCTCTCCCACGACCTTATTCCTCTCTCCTACAGCGTCCGTTACAGTTATTTGCAAATGGCAAATTATGCAAATTAGGCGATGACGTCATTTAGCGACTTCTAGCGACTTTTGGGACAGCCAATAGCTACTTTCCTTACTGAGGAGTTGGCAACACTGAGAGCATGTAACTATCAGTTGATGTTCGGACCATACATAGGGCTTCCTGTTCTTCTCGGGGACAATGCTTTTAAGTTCAACACAAGTCACAAAGTAAGTAATGTTTGAATGTTCAAATTATACTTTTTCTTTTACTGGTTGATGTGTTTTACAAATTTTAAAACATAAAAAAAGCAGATACAACCCAAAACACATATTAGGATGTTTTCACACATGTGAATGTGCTTCCTGGGAAAGATTATAGGAAAGAACCGCCCTCCATTTTTTTAACAAAACTCTGGTCTTATTTGACGAGCACAAATGACAAGAATGATTGACAATTGGAAGGACCAGTACTTCTCCACAAACGGGTTACTCACTGTTTCTTCTTGTTTCCCCTTTGCAGAATGCTGCTGATGGTGACCCACATCCCCATAGAAATCATATTCAATGGTGAAAATTCCAAGTCCAGAGCAAGTTGGCATCCTTCTGGATTCTGCAGTCTTCCTTTGGGAAAAGTGTCTCCTGTTTGGACTGACTTACGCACATCACTTGGAGAACCATAAGTGCCTGAACGAATTCTGGGACAAAGCCATTTTGAATAAAATTGCTTTTAAAAAAACTGCCTTTTCTGGTCATTAGCATGTCCTTTGATATCGAGGTATTGAGTGTGTTTGCCTTAACATTTTAAGTTAGTTTTAATTAAATATATGAGCTTTAAAGTAGTACTAAGCAAACATTTGAGTTTTCTAATATTGACACTACTAAAACAAAAAAGTTTTCTTTTAGTAATTCTCCTAACAAGTTAAGTTAACTGAACATAAACATATTAGTTCTTAAATTGGAAAACTTAATAACATTAACTGGCTATGACTCCATATAGTAATTTGTGTTTTGTTTTACTTTTTAAGTTTACTCTACTTAATCAATTATTTTTTAGTTTTGGGTCAGTTACTCAAACCATTTGAAGGGAATCGGTTTCCTCAAACGATTTAAGTGTATTGAACTTATCCGGGTTTACAGTGTACAGGTCTCTTGTTAGCACAGACAGCTGAGGTAAACAAGCGGCGGAGACTAACCTGAAGCTTCCCGCGTCTTCGTTACAGGTTACTGCTTACACAGCAAAACATCCATCCAAAAGAAAGTGTCGTCCTCTCCACGCTTCCCGGTTCTGTCATTCTATGGTCACGCCATCCACGTTCAAATATTGATCCATATTGTGAGACATGAGCTCCGTAAACAACAGTGTGTGTGAGGTAGTAGGGGGGATAGCATTGTGGGTGCAGGGAGTGGAGGAAAAAGAGCGAGGCCAGCGAAACCGCTGCTACAAAATCCCAAAATCGCTTAGTGCAGCTTTAAAAAGATGAGAGATGCCTGTGATAGTCATCCATCCTTTTTCTTCCTCTCACAACCTTTCCCATCCACTGGCGTACCACTGCCTTCAGCTTTGGGTTGTTGGCAAGTTGTCAAGGAAGGACGCTTTTATAACGTATATTATATTTTAATAGAATTAGTAAGCATACACACTCACAGTTGAAAGTGTGTGCGTGTGTGTCTTTTGTTTTCTGTGTCTGGAGAGTTGTAAAAAGTGTAACAAATTTGATTTCAGTCTTTAAGCAGAAGGAACAGGGATATGTGTTCTATTACAAAGCTGAAGCGCAAATTCAGACTGAAAGACCGGCCACAGCTCTCACCCGTCCAGGGCCAGCCAATCATGAGAAAGACATTTAATTTTAAATGTGAACTTACAGAGGAAGAGGATGAGCAGACGTGTGTCCATGCTGCAGGCGATAGTTCAGAGTCAGAAAGAACTCAGCTCTGACTTTGAACAGAGGAAGTGAGAGACCACCGCAGCCTCAAAGCAGTTGATGATAATAATGCATTGTTTTTATACAGCTCTTTTTTAGCAGGTCTAGAGTGTGCCCTCTGCTGTGGGTGGGGCCACTCACATGCTGAGTGAGACCAAAAGTTTCAAGAATAGGACTCAGCTCTTTTGCATTTCTGTCATTAACATTATCCACGTGAATATTAAAATCACATGTAATAACTAAACTATCAAAGTCTGTGCAAACACCTGAAAGCAACTTGGTAAAATTATCAACAAAAAACTGGCATGACTGCAGTGGCTTGTATAGGACAATGAAGAGTATTGAAGGGGATTGTTTTTTATTTTATTTTAAAAGATTCATATACAAATGACGTAAACATCCTAAGAGATATTCTATAGGAGACAATGTAATGTGAAAAAAAAAATAAACTCCACCTATGCCTCCCCCCTTTTTGTTTTTCACATTTAAAATTTAAATACGTAATTTGGTATTTTTTCTTCTATTAAAACTGTATTTTGGTCAAGACATATTTCATCCATTAACATGAAATCAAGATTAAAATATACAATAAAAAAAGATTTGTTGCCAAGAGATCTGTCACTAAGCATAGCAAGTTTCAGTGTCAACAATTGTGGTCGATTGATTCTTACACAGATTTAGATGTGGCTGATTAGACTCTTTTAACTCCAGATGTCTCTTTGCTATGTTTTCTTTGTGTAATCACTAAGGGAATGGTGCAGGTGAAGGTTAGAGGAGGGACAGGCTGAGGCAGAGGTTTGGGGTGTTGGACAAGGGGAGGGATGGGCTGAGGTGGGTTTTGTGGGTGAATCAGGAGAGTTGGATACCTATGTAGCTTTGAAGGTAAGTATAGGGAATAGTTATGAATGTTAGAGAGAACTTTCCTTTTCTCACTAATAACCCTCCTCCATCCTCTTCTCCCTTGGACTAGTGAAGCGCCGGCAAGCTGCCAGCAGCCTGTTGCATCGCTCGTTGACCAACAAGGCAGACGAGCTGGCCAGCCTGACGCGTTATCAGAGGGAATATAAACACTGCAGCCTCCAGATATACACGGAGACATGGCTGACCTCTGACAATCCGGACTCTAATGTGGACATGGATGGATTTCACATGATCCGGGCTGACCGGACAGCCGCGAGTGGGAAGAGGAGAGGCGGGGTCTGGCTGTGTTTGTGAATACGGACTACTGCAAGCCAGCGCACTGCACAGTAAAGAGGCAGGTTTGTTGCAGAGACATTGAGCTTTTGGTTATTGGCATGCGTCCATACTATCTGCCACGGGAGTATAGCGTTATACGTATAGCGTTATACGTTATTGTTACAGCAGTGTATATACCTCCTTCGGCCAAAGCTGACAATGCATGTGAGAGCCTCTTTTCCACCATGAGCAGTCTACAAACACAGCACCCCCAGGCCCTGTTTATCATCACAGGGGATTTTAATCACGCCTCTCCTGGCTCTACTCTCCCATCCTTCACTCAATACATCACCTTTCCCACGCGAGGCAGTAAGACATTGGATTTATTCTTTGTTAATGTGAAGGATGCCTACACCGCGTCTGCCCCTCCCCCCCTGGGCAGAGCCGATCACAACATTGTCCATCTACGGCCCATTTATGAGCCGGTTGTGCGTAGGCATCCTGCTGTCTCACGTGTGGTGAAGCTGTGGAACGTGGACACAGAGGAGGCCCTCAGAGACTGTTTCGACACAACGCTGTGGAACGAGCTCTGTGAACCACACGGGGAGGACATTAATGCCATGACAGAGTGTGTCACGGACTACATTAACTTTTGCTTTGAGAACACCGTACCTGCCCGCACTGTACGGTGTTTCCCAAACAATAAGCCGTGGATCAACCCTGACATCAAAGCTCTGCTTAAGGACAAAAAGCGGGCTTTTAAGTCAGGGGATAAAGAAGCCCTTAAATCCGCGCAAAGGAAGTTGAGGTGGAATGAACGCGCAGCTAAAAACATCTACAGGAGGAAGATGGAGGAGCAACTGGCTCGGCAGGACGTGCGGGGGGTGTGGAGAGGCCTCAAATCCATGTCAGGCTTCAAAACACCCCCCAGTCAGTGCACAGGAGACCAGCTGTGGGCAAACGAGCTAAACACATTCTTCGCTCGCTTTGACCAGCCTACCCCTCCCCCTGCGCAAACGCTCTGCCTCACTCCGGCAGCGGAACAAAGGGCAACACCTACGATTCACACCTCTGTCATGGCACCACAGTCTTCCTCCCACGGCCCCCCCAGCCCTCCCAGAGACATTCCCCCCCCCCCCCCCCCCCCCACCACTGAGCCCCCGTCCTCCCTTCGCAGCACCCACTCCACCCAGCCCCCCTACACCCCCCTGTCATTCACCGCTGCTCAGGTGAGGACAGAGATGAGGAGGAGAAAGACCAGAAAGGCACCAGGACCAGATAACATCAGCTCCAGGCTCCTTCGCTCCTGTGCAGTGATGGAGCGCGTCTTCAACCTGAGTCTCAAGCTGAGGGTGGTACCACAGCTCTGGAAGACCTCTTGTGTGGTACCGGTGCCCAAGAAACCACGGGCCAAAGACCTCAGCGACTTCAGGCCAGTGGCTCTAACATCCCACTGCATGAAGACACTGGAGAGACTGGTCCTGGGACATCTCCGCTCCACTCTGAGCCCAGCGATGGACCCGCTGCAGTTCGCCGACAGGCCGGGCATCGGAGTCAAGGACGCCATCATCTCCCTGTCCCACCTGGAGAAACCTGGCTCCACTGTGAGGATCCTCTTCTTTGATTTCTCCAGTGCCTTCAACACCATCCAGCCGAGGCTTCTCAGGGACAAGATGGAGACAGCCGGTGTGGACTAAGACCTGTCCCAGTGGATCCTGGACTACCTCACAGACAGACCCCAGTTTGTGAGAACCAGGGACTGCGTGTCTGAGGTCCTGACCTGCAGTGTGGGGGCCCCCCAGGGAACTGTCCTCGCGCCGTTCCTCTTCACCCTCTACACCGCGGACTTAAGACACAACACGGACGGTTGTGTCTTCCAGAGGTTCTCCGACGACTCTGCCATCATCGGACTCAGCTCCGAGGACGATGACACAGAGTACAGAGGAGTTATACAGGACTTTGTGGACTGGTGTCAGCGGAACCACCTCCTCATCAACGCGGGTAAGACCAAGGAGATGGTGGTGGATTTCCGCAGACGTCACTCTGCAGCTCCAGCTCCAGTGAACATCCAGGGAAAGGACATCGAGAGAGTGGATTCTTACAAGTACCTGGGTGTTCATCTGAACCAAAAACTGGACTGGACTCATAACACAGACGCCCTCTTCAAGAAGGGCCAGAGCCGCCTCTACCTACTGAGGACGCTTAGGTCTTTTGGAGTGCAGGGGCCACTCCTGAAGACCTTCTATGACTCTGTGGTGGCATCAGCCATCTTGTACGGTGTGGTCTGCTGGAACAGCAGCATCACAGAGAGGGACAGGAAGAAGCTGGACAAGGTCATCAGGAAGTCCAGCTCAGTCCTGGGCTGTTCCCTGGACACAGTGCAGCAGGTGGGGGACAGGAGGGTCCTGAGCAAACTAACATCTATGCTGGATCATGACTCGCCCCCTGCAGGACACTCTCTCTGCTCTGGAGAGCAGCTTCAGTGACAGACTAATTCACCCTCGCTGTGTGAAGGAGAGGTTCCGTAGGTCTTTCCTTCCTGCTGCTGTCAGACTGTACAATAAGAACTGCTGAGCCTGTAAATTTCATTCATCTGTAACTAAGTAAATTCTTAAATCATGTGCAATGCGCAATACTGCAACTTCAGAATGTCACAGAACAATGTCACTTTACCTTATGTCACTTTACTTATATACTTTTTATCCTGCACTATTTAACTGTACAGTATATAACTGCACTACTACATATATATTTTGACTGGTATCGAAGCATTTTCAGCATCTACAGCTAGTTATGTTAGTTAAGAAACATAGCTACTACTTATTTGTATATAGTGTATATATTGTGTGTGCTCCCTGTGTGCTCTTACTACTGTACTATATGTGCGCTGCAACATCGAAATTTCCCCACTGTAGGACGAATAAAGGAATTCTTATCTTAATTCTTATCTGAACATTTGGCTCGACCAAAGATCTGTTCGGGATTAGATTAGATCAAGATCAGATTATTCCCATGTCCAGTTTTATTAAATTGCGTTTTACAAAATTCAAACCATGAAGTTGTAATGGAACAATGTGAAAAATTTCAAAGATAATAAAAATGGCATCACACAAAGAAATCAGAAAAAATAGAACATTAATGTTGCAACTCGCATACAAACATGTTATTTTGACCAAATGTTAGAGAAAAGAAACTTCCATTGGTTGCTTTCGAACAGTTCTTGCGTCGTTGTCCTTTGTGAAGGTTGTAGTCGGCTTCTCAGGGATTGTTTCATACACATCACTTCTTTGATTCTATAATCAAAAGAAGACAAAAGTAAGAAATAAAAAAACCATTAAACTGTTTGGAACCGTTTTACACTTTTTTTCTTAAATCTGGTTTTAAAATCATATTTTGAAATACAGAATGGCGCTGAAAAGTTGAGGCTCATACTACTAATTCAAAACACAAAATAATTTGTTTTTTGGACAACTTTATCTGTTACGTACCAAAGCCGTGTATATTCCTGAAGCATCTGGTTCCTCATAACCATCACTATGGAGCTCCAAATCTGTCAGAAATCAACAACTTTACATGATTAGGTTTAAAAATGGAACTGAAAGTGAGAATAAAGTCTATACCTGGACCAGTGTCTTGAGGGCTTGTAGAAAAAAATATATATATAATTATTTTAGTCCAAAGTCAAATAAAGTCAACTAAATTTCTCAGAACACTTACACAGAGACGTCACGTTGGCCTGAGGAAAGAAAATGCTTTTTCTATCAGTTTTGTCCGGAGATTGTTACAGAGAAGACAGAATTATTTTCACCTTTGATTCTTGATGAGCAGAGAAAGCCCAGAACTGTCAGGACAGTGCCCGTCACCAGACCACAGGACACCAGCACGACCAGCACGACCAGGAACCAGGTGGGTACCACTGTGACAGTATACAGCGTGGCAAAAACATATTTAGTCAGACACCATTTGTCAAGTTCTCCGACTTAAAAAGATGAGAGATGCCTGTAAACAGGTGTGGGTGCTGTTTCTGACTGAGAGGTCAATTCATCTATATCAGAAACAACACCCACACCAGGACCAGGGGGGCAGCAAGAGGGGACTGTATCACCCCCCTCAAGAAAAGCACATTTGGTCAATCTTCATTCTCCGTCCGTGCCACCTCAGATTGGCACCTTTTACCCACAACTATCAGAAATGCACCCTCTTACCTCACATACAAAACACAGTTATAACACTGGCTCATCATAACCAAACCTGTCAGCAGTGACTCGGCCTGCTCTCGCTGCCCCCTGCTGGCCGCTTGTTCTGTGTACACGTGTTTGTGTTCTGTGTGTGTCTCCTTATGATTGTGTATCGTTTGTTGAATGATGTGTGACTGAACGTTTTCATGTCTTGTCCTTGTAAATATTGTAAATAGATCACATTATTTTAACTGTCTGTGTAGCAAACATGTTTTTTATCTTTCAGGAGACACGGGACTATGGATAAAAAATAGCAGCTTGGCTAATTCTGGCATATTTACAGAACTGTTCATTAATATGCACTGTCCCTGTAATAAATAAATAAATAATCATCCATCCATTTTCTTCCCCATTGTCCATTTCTGGGTCAAATGGGTGGGAATCAGCTACCACCCAATTCATAGAGCTCCAGCCCCTCAATGATCCTCCTGCAGGTGGTGAGTCCACAGGAGGATATGTAATGGTAATAGATCATATCCATCATAGAAAAACCTCTACTATGAGAGACAAAATGAGAAAAACCAGGACGATAGTGTAAAGAAGAGAATGAATGAGGACAAAACGTGGCTGGGTCTTTCAACATGACAATCACACATCACCCGGGCAACCAAGCATTGCCCTCTGTGGGGGGAGTTGAAAGTCTGCGTTTGCCAGCGATATCTCCAAAACATCGCTGCTCTAGAAGAGATCTTTCTCATCAATCAATGCACATTTGATTATAAGATGAGTCTGATGTCTCACGAAGATGTGTGAACGTAACTGCAACATTAATCAATTTATCCTAAAAACCTGCATATTGAGTCTGAACATGTCTTTTTGCTTCACCAGGTTTGAAGAACTCTGCATCACTTCCTGTTTCATTCTTCAGGTCTGTGGTCTTCCCCGAGTCTGGGGTCTCATGCTGCAGGTCTGGGGTCTTCACTGAGTCTGTGGTCTTCACTGAGTCTGGGGTCTTCACTGAGTCTGGGGTCTCACACTGCAGGTCTGTGGTCTTCACTGAGTCTGGGGTCCTCACGGAGTCTGGGGCCTTCTCTGAGTCTGGGGTCTTCTCTGAGTCTGGGGTCTTCACTGAGTCTGGGGTCTCATGCTGCAGGTCTGGGGTCTTCCCTGAGTCTGGGCTCTTCACTGAGTCTGGGGTCCTCACTGAGTCTGGGGTCTTCACTGAGTCTGGGGTCTTCTCTGAGTCTGGGGTCTTCCTTGAGACTGGGGTCTTCTCTGAGTCTGGGGTCCTCACTGAGTCTGGCGTCTTCTCTGAGTCTGGGGTCTTCACTGAGTCTGGGGTCTTCACTGAGTCTGGGGTCTTCACTGTTGTGGTGTCAATGTGAAGTAGGAAATATTTTCTCATGAATCCTTCAAAACAAAGCATGTCATTAAAGTTAAATACACATTATTTATCAGTGTATCCATGTGTTTCTAATGTTACCAGCCAAGTCGTACGGTTCACTGCGAGGATCCTGAGAGGAGCCACAGCTGAGGACTTTACTCTGGACTTTATGGAAATGTTTCAAAAACTCCTCATTAGGAATAAAAAACCAGCAAAACCAAGACCGTGCTTTATTGGTTGAATACGACTGTGTGTCTCCAAAATACAGGTGACATTTGGACTCAGATGAAGGTGAAGAAGGCAGTGCACAGATCACATGAACCTCCTCCTCTGATTTAATAAGACTAATGTTTGGTTTTGCTCCTAAAAGAAAATCATTGTGAAAAATACAAATTTATAATACAAAGTCAATGTAAAGAACATATTTACCTCGAGCTGTGACTTCAACAATTGCATCTGTTCGGAATAAATTACAGTGGCATTTCTTAATCCTTGTTATAGCAGCAAACACACAATATGAAGCTACAATTTTAATTCTAAACTCACAAAACAAAAAAATTTTGTAGAGATTTTACATCTGATCAGTCCGGTATTCTCGATAAGAAAAGATTTATCTGTGTGAGATTTTTATTGATCTCACACAGGAAAAATGTACATGTCACATTTGGCATGGATAGAATCTCTCAGATGTGTGCAAAGGACAGAAGTGTGCAAACATTTTAAAGGCAAAAAATAAAAGTTTAAATAAAAGTGTATGCTTTGCTTCACACTTATAATTGGAGTAAATGAATCATCAAAGGCTAAAACTACAGGCTTCAGCTTCTAGAGATCAGCCACTTCCAAAGTGTTCCCAACGTAAAACCATCACAACACCTCAGTTGTTGAATCAATAACTTTGAAAGAGCCTCAAGCTGTGTTTGTACAGATCTGAATACTGCATGTATGATGTGAGGAAGAAAATAAAGATATTTGATCATAAATGTGAACTCACAGAGGAAGAGGATGAGCAGACGTGTGTCCATGCTGCAGGCGACAGTTCAGAGTCAGAAAGAACTCAGCTCTGACTTTGAACAGAGGAAGTGAGAGACCACCTCGAAGCAGTTGATGAGTTTTATACGACTATACAGTTTTATACAGAGTGAGACCAAAAGTTTCAATAATAGTACTCAGCTTTTTTGCTTTTCTGTCATTAACAAAATCCACACAAACATTAAATTCACTAAATGTATAGGTTTTAGAATATATATGTTATCGTTTTTTATATTTTAGTCTATTACCTTGTGGCTCAGTATTAAAGTAAAATGTAAAATGTTCTAAATATACAACAACATTTCATAGATTCTCTCCCTATAGCCGACAGAGGCTTGACATGTCCTGGTTTGAATTGGCTCCACATTTTACACATGTGTATGATTTTTGAACATTGACTTTTGCATGGGAAGTGTTGCATAATGTGGTTTCTGGACATTCTCCAGATGCCATCACAGGGGTGCACCTTAACAGGTCTGTGTGGAGCTGCAGGCCACAAACGGACCAATAACTCAGGCATCCTCTAAGAACAGAGAGTCCTCAAGCTCCTCAGAGGCCTCAGCAGGTCACAGGACACGGGGAGGAGGAGGGTCGTGTTGGTCGGGGTTAAAACTGCCATTAGTCACTGAGTGTATTTGAATGTCTGGGGTTTATTTATGGACTTCCAGATACATAATCATGATTAATATTTAAGTCAGTGGATTTCACATGCCACCTGTATGTGAAATCCAGATCCCGTCAGACTTCTGAAGCTAAGTAGTCTGGTTGGTACTGTGACGGGAGACTACGGTGAAGCACTGCAAAGATGTATTATACTACACAGATAGGGTTTTGGTTGCTTAATGCACCCTGGTATGTGCTTCTGCCGACTCAATTCACCAGGTCTATCCAGGAAATGTTGCATGAACCTCAAAGGCTCATCCTCAGCTGACAGATAACCTACAACTCCACTGGCTCCCCGTCTCACCCCAAATATAATATAAGGTCCTTCTAATCCCCTACAAGTCCCTTCACGACCTGGGACCCTCATATCTCACCGACCTTCTCCATCAGCACTGGGACATATCAAGGCCCCTCTCAATGAGCAGCAGCTTTAATCCGAGCTCCTGCCATGTGACTGAGCTCCTCACCCTATCTCTTCCTGCAGAATAAACTCTTCCAGACTTCTTGTATTCATGATTTTTATGTGTCCTTTGGGTCAATACAGCGCACCTGACCATAGGTAATGGTGTTACTTGTCCTTTATTATTACATTATTGTAAACACAAACTGTTATTATCGCAGTGATTCTCATGGATGGACGTAGGAGTATGAACACTGGATATACTGAATCTTCCTCCACACAGACCATATGCTCCAAGACTGAGACAGAGACCACAAAATTAAGAGATCTGAGGAGCACAGAGCGTCTTCTCTCAGGGATGTGGTCAGAGCAGACGCTGCAGAACAACACGGCTGGGTATTTTAAAACAGCCCTTACGAACCGGAAGGCCAGGTTTATTCTTAAGAGATCTCTAAAAAGACTTACCGTGAGAAATAACCAAGGACGTGTGTACTGTCCAGTCAAATGTGACACAAACACAGATAAGAAAATCATGAAAACAAAATTGTGTGCTTCCGCAGGCCCATTCATCCCAGAATCTGTTTGATATGTGACTGAGGACAAGTGGGATGGAGTCTTTAGTTAAATGTGTGATTTTTTTGTTGGTAAATTTAAAACATCACATACATAATTCACTGAAACCCTTACTACAGTGTATTTTAATCCAGGGAAGTTTCTTTTTCATTTTAGGCAGAGTATGACACCTACGTCATCAGGAAGTCCAGCTCTGTCCTTTTCCCTGGACACAGTGCAGCAGGTGGAGGACAGGAGGCTCCCAGACAAACTAACATCTATGTGGACCATGACTGTCGCCCCCTGAAGGAGACTGTCTGCTCTGGAGAGTAGCTTCAGCGACAGAGTGATTCACCCATTGTGTGAAGGAGCGATGGACCTGTTGTCTCATTGTGCTAAACAGTTCTAATCACTATCACGACAGATGTTACCCGCTTTAGTTTGAATGTGTAAAGTCCTACATGTTCATGGTCACATCTAAGGGTGCAACGGTTTGAAAAAAAATCATGGTTCGGATTGTACCTCAGTTCAGAGGCCACGGTTTGGTTCATTTTTCACACAAAAAAAGTGTTGTCTTTTTAATAAACACGGCTCATGTGGACTCGGCACCTGCTCTGACTGCTCCCCCCCCCCCCCCCCCCCCCCCCCCCCCCCCCGACCTAGAAATTGATTAAAGGGAAGGAAATGGATGGATAAATGAAAGGCATATTCTCTCCATCCATCCAATTATGTCTTTTTAATATAATTAATTAAAAACAACACAAAGTGCAACATTGGAAGGCACTTTATGAGGGTATTTACCCTCATATATTAAACCACCTTCCTGATTCTCCCAAGGAGGCGGTCGATCCTGGAACCCAGTCCTATATATACAGTCTATGCTGTTATTAGCTAGACCATCCATCTGTGGTGCATTAGCATTACGCCTGTCCAGCGTGGATAGAGGGTAGCACACCATGGGCACCACTCCAGGTGGCATTGAGTATCCACTACTTCTATAGCGCTTCTCTCCCGGGGAGCGCGAGACAAGCCACACAACTGGGGCTTACCCCTGCGGCATGGCGCCAGCCCAGGCAGAGGACGTCGGAATCGTGACGGTCAGCCTGGGAGAGGGCCGCCGGGCACAAGTTGCAGATCCGCAGCCTGACACCGGAGGGTAGCAAGTTCTCAGGCACGGGGATCTTGCTTGAAGACATCCTAGCAATTAAATCAAAGCTTCTCTTAGGCAAGCTGAGAGAGAATGGAGAAGAGCTGTGGTGCATAGCCCTATTTATGGGGGACTGACCTACGCCAGGACGTCAAGGTGATCGGAGCGGTGGATCGTTTGATCTTCTCAGGGCGGAAAGCGGTGCTTCCGAGAGATATGCAATAGGGAAGCCTAAAGGGCTGAAGCAACATATGAAATAGAACTGTGGCATGACTGCGGTGGCTTGTATAGGACAATGAAGAACATTGAAGGAGATTGTTTTTATTTTATTTTAAAATACACATATTCAAATGACGTAAACTTCTACAAAGACATTCTATTGGAGACAATGTGATGCAAAAAAAAAGCTGCACCTATGCCTCCCCCCTTTTTGTTTTTAACATTTAAAATTTAAATACATATTTTGGTATTTTTGCTTCTATTTAAACTGTATTTTAGTCAAGACATATTTCACCCATATGCATAAAATCAAGATTATATGAACAAATACAATAAAAAAAGATTAGTTGCCAGGAGTTCTGTCATTAGGCATAGCAAGTTTCAGTGTCAACGATTGTGGTCGATTGATTCTTACACTGAACAAGAATTAGATGTGGCTGATTAGACTGTCTAACTCCAGATGTCTCTCTGTTATGTATTCTTTGTGTAATCACCAGTGATGGGAATAACGGCGTTACTAACGGCGTTACTGTTTGTGTCTAGTGCAGAACGGTAGAGAAGGAATGCGGAGACACGAGTTAAGTAAGTATAAGTATAAGGTGCTCAAACTGAGCAAGACTGCGGCACCGAGGCCGTATATGAGACACACGCGCATGCGCCCTGGCGGTGCTTATGATAGGATGACAGAATACATAAAGCACTAGACTCTGTAACATCTTCCTTTTCCAAAACAGCTCAAGAATGCTATAACAAAATTCCTAAAGTTGCCTGGTATAAACATAACATGGCAGTAAACAACAAACAACATTTTTAAAACTAACCAATGCAACTAAAATAAAACAGAGGAACCATATGAAATATAAACTATTATAATACCGGTTACCAGTCTATTCTTTTAGGTGGCCTTGAAAGGCGCCCTGCCCTGGTGCGTACCAACCCCTCCCCTACACCTACAGTAACAGTGGAGGCTACAGGCGTGTGAGTAGCTGGTGAGGCCTCTACTACGGGCCTAGCAGGGCTTGAACCGGCAATAGTAGGATAAGCCCCCATCTCCCTTACTTCTGAACTGACAGTAGGTACACACTCACTGTCCCCAAATCCCAGAGCAGCCCCCGATTCTGCCACTCTAAGATCCACTCTGTTGCGGCGATAAACAGAACCGTCCATGTCCACAAGGTAAGACCGAGGCGCGACCTTGCCAAGACAGGTTCCAGCTCTCCATATGCGGGAGGTGTCGCCAGGAGGAGGCTTCATTCTGACAGTCTCTCCTACCTCCAGCTCCGGTAGGACCCGCGCTGACCGGTCGTAGAACGACTTGGCGAGCTGCCTCCTGTATTGAAGCTTCTCAGTAACTCCTGTCACCACCACCGGCTCAAGGAGTTTGTTGGTCACAGGAATGGATGTCTTAAGGCGACGGGACATGAGACGTTGCGCTGGGCTGCTGTCCATGTTTTCTGTCGGAGTATTGCGCCAGTGCAACACTGCTTTCCAAGGGTCGTTTCCATCCCGAGCTGCCTTGCGAAGCAGATTCTTTGCAATCTTGACGGCAGATTCAGCCTTACCATTTGCTTTGGGATACCTTGGAGAGGATGTCACATGCTCAAATTCCCACTCTGAGGCGAAACGAGCAAATGCGGAAGTAAACTGAGGGCCATTGTCTGTGATGACCCTGTCCGGCTGGCCATGTCTTGCAAACTGAGCCTTACAGCGCTTGATCACAGTCTCTGCTGAAAGATCAGGGAGGAGCTCAATCTCCCAAAAGTCAGAATAGTGATCTACAATGAGCAGGTATTCCTTGCGCCCGTGAGCAAAGAGATCCATGCTGACTATTTGCCATGGCCTTGTTGGGAGTGGATGTGAGAGCATAGTCTCTTTCTGCTGGCCATGTGCGTACTCATTGCATGTAGTGCAAGTGCTGACAAAGTCTTTGATCTCTGACTGCATGTTCGGCCAGAACAATGTCTCCCGAGCTTGCCTGTAACATGCTTCTCCCCCAATATGGCTAGCATGAATGCGTGCCAACATCTCTGTACGGAGTGATTTGGGAATAACCACTCTCTGACCCCTGAATAAGATGCCATTCTGAGCACTGATCTCATCACGATAGGGCCAGTATCCTCTAATAATGACGGGCACCTGCTCTTTGAGATCCGGCCAGCCTGTGGTGACTGTGTACCTCAATGCCTGCAGACCCTCATCATTGTCTGTGTGTCGCCTGATTTGTTCCAGGCGTTGGCCCGTTACGTTCAGGTAATCTGCTTGGTTCACCTGTTGCAGGTCCTCCTGGACCTCCTGCAGAAAACAGATAGCATGTCGCTGGTAGTAGTTAGCATTGCTGGCACAGGCCGCTGTTGCCCGACTGAGTGTGTCGCTGATAAACATTTCCTGTCCCGGTTTGTATACTACACAGAGACTGTAGCTTTGAAGAGTCATGAGCATGCCCTGAAGACTTTTTGGAGCGCTGAGGAGAGGCTTGCCGAAAATTGAAATTAAGGGCTTGTGGTCTGTTTCTGCTGTGATAGCGTCACGGCCATACAAATAGTAGTGGAATCTCTGACATGCAAAGACAATGCTGAGACATTCTTTTTCAATCTGTGCGTAATTCCGCTCAGTAGCGGTGAGAGCTCGTGAAGCGAATGCAACAGGCTGTCCCTCTTGCATGAGACAGCAGCCAAGCCCGCTCTGACTCGCGTCACTCTGGATTGTGACAGGCTGGGACACATCATAATATCGCAGTACTGGCACAGTTGTAGCTAAAGACTTAAGTTCTTGTATGGCAGCTTCATGTTTTGGCAGCCAATGCCAAGGAGTGTCCTTGTCTAGCAAACGTCGCAGAGGCTCACAGACACTTGAAAGGTGGGGCATGAACTTGGCCAGATAGTTTGCAAACCCCACCAGCCTCTGTACTCCTTTTGCATCGGTAGGATTTGGCATATCGATTATCGCCCTCACCTTTTCCGGATCGGGTTTAAGACCTGCAGCTGAGAGAATGTGGCCATGAAAACGGACTTCGGACATCTTGAATTGAAGCTTTTTTAGTCCAAGCCTCAGCTTAACTTCTCTGCAGCGATTTAGCAGAGCCAGAAGTTTGGTGTCATGGTCGGATTCTGCTTCCTCGTCCGTATCACCGCAGCCCACCACCAGAATGTCGTCAGCAATGGGCTCGATGCCTTCCAGACCTGCCAGTAGCTCATGCTGCTTTCTTTGATATACTTCCGGTGCTACAGACACACCAAAAGGCAGTTTTAGCCAGCGTTTTCTACCCCATGGTGTCCAAAAGGTAGTCATGAAACTGCTCTCTGTGTCTAGCTTACACTGCAAAAAGGCATCTCTGGCATCGACCAACGTGAAGGTCCTTGCTTTGGGCAGCTTGTATAATACATCTTCCAGAGTCGGCATTATGTAGTGGGAGCGCCGTAGAGCCTTGTTCAGAAACTTGGGATCAAGACAAATTCTCAGTTTTTGTGGTCTGCTCACAATGACCATGTTACTGATCCAGTCTGTTGGCTCTGTGACAGGTGCAACATGCCCCTCTGCTTCATATTTGTCAAGCTGGGCCTTAACTGCAGTTTTCAGAGCAATGGGGACATTGCGGGGAGCACTTTGTACTGGCTTCACGTCCAGATCTAGATCGAAATGTACTTCGCCAGGTAATGCCTCCACGGGTGAAGTAAACACATCGTTGTAATTGCTGACCACAGTGTCTTTGGTCAAATGTCCTGCTCGCACCACAGTGTCCACCTTGAGTGCATCTTCCGGAATAGTGAAACGTATGAAACCAAGACGTTCACAGGTATCGCCTGACAGGAGAGGCAACTGACCCTTTCTTACTATCTCAAAGGAGAGCTTGTGCTTAATGCCTTGGATCGTGCATTCTGTGTCAAAAACTCCCAATGACTTTATTATCTCCCCCGAGTACAGTCTGAGGCTGGCATTACTTTGGCGTAGTTTTCCTTTGGATGAGAGCTTTTTCTTATCTTTCAGTGTCATTATGTTGCAGGTGGCTCCCGAGTCAAGCTGGCACCTCTGTGATTTGCTGTTGAACTTTAGTGTGACGAACCATTTTTTCCCTTTAGTCTGTCCCACTGCACTGACTGACTCAATCATGTACAGATGTGTCTCCTCCTCACTGCTCTGCCCTGACTCAGCTTCCCCGTCCATGCAGAGCACCTTGCCCGTGGTACTGCCCCGTTTGCTTTTCATACAGACTTTAGCAAAGTGATTATTAGTCCCACACAATTTACATTTCTTCCCGAAAGCAGGGCAGTGGTCCCTGCCTCTCGTGTGGGTGTTTCCACAATACCTGCAGTTGGGGTCCACCGCCTTGTTTGAGTCGCTCTGCCTCGCTTTGAAGTGCTTAGCTGGTTGCCTGACAGCAGAGTGCACTGTCTCGGTGTGCATTACGTGTGTCCCAGCAGTTTCCATTACTCGCATCCTTAAATCTGTCTGCTCTGCAGCACGACACATCTCGATGGCTGTGACTAAGTTAAGATCCTTTTCCCTCAACAGTCTGCGCCTGGAGCTCTCACTTGCAATGCCCAGCACAATTTTGTCACGTATCATTTCGTCTTTTAATTGTCCGTACTCACACGTTGATGCTTTCTCTCTTAGCCTGGTCACAAAGGCGTCTATTGATTCACCGTCCTCTTGTTTGCAACATCCAAACAGATATCGCTCATAGATTATGTTTTTTGCCGGTTTGAAATACCTCTCCAGGGCGCTCAGTATAGCCGCGGGATCCTCTCTCTGCTCCGCCGTGAGGTTTAGGTTGTGACGGTAAACATGTCTGCATTCGCTGCCCATAACACTGCGGAGAGTTGCCGCCTGTATTTTTTTGTCCTTTTCCGCCACTCCAGTCACAAGAACATAGTCTTCATATTCCGCGCGGAAAACATCCCAGTTAGTGCTCCAATCGCCCGTGAAGCCCATCACAGACGGCGGGGGAATGTTAGCCGCCATGCTCACTGCGAACGCGGTGCCTGTTTATTCCTCTGCGTCGGACATGAATGGCGCCAGCCGCCCGGTTTGGAGAACACAGCTACGTATTACAGGTACAACGAATGGTACAACGTAGTCACCACTTCTGACACCATGTTTGTGTCTAGTGCAGAACGGTAGAGAAGGAATGCGGAGACACGAGTTAAGTATAAGGTGCTTTATCAAACTGAGCAAGACTGCGGCACCGAGGCCGTATATGAGACACACGCGCATGCGCCCTGGCGGTGCTTATGATAGGATGACAGAATACATAAAGCACTAGACTCTGTAACAGTTACTTTTTTCAGTAACGAGTAATCTAACTAGTTACTTTGACTGTAACTATAACGCCGTTATCATTTCCGACATCCCGTTACTGCGCGTTACTCAAGACGCACAATGAACTTCTCTTTTTACTTCGTGATAGGACTCATGCGCGTGTTGTCATGAGAGAAGGGAGGATGAGAAAACCTCTCAGCAATTATTGGCTGATGTAAAACATATTTCCTTTACAATCCACATGTCTACAGTTGAGAGGATGGCTCATAAATTGTGTTTTTGAAACAAATATGGGTCTTAATCGCGCTCAACCACTGCTTGTATCACCGTGAGTGCTCAGAGGAGCGCATGTGAGCGCAGAAGTCGGCTGCATACAATTCCATCCAAAAGCTCCTTTCTCTTCCTGGTTTATCTGCTAAGGACAGCCACAGGTTTGGCTAACATACATGTAACACATTTTAAGATAATTTAAAATGCACTTAGGGTAATTTTTTAATGACTATAGGAATGATAAGAAAGAGAGGTGAAGTGTAAGACGGTTGATTTTAGAAATTGGATGCACCCGGTTGCAGCTAGCAAAACAGAGGTGTTTATGGAGGACACACGCGTTTTGTTTTACTTTTTAAAACTCATTGGACTCATTTCCAAACGGAGGATTACATATCTACGCTCAAACTATTATCTGGACTTAAACACAGAACTGGTCTGAACCGAAGTGGTCTGTGCAGGTCATTTATAAGGTAAGACCCATAACTCATAGATTTGCGTTTTGTTTGAACAAACAATGCGGCCATGAAACATATTCTGCTGTAGCCAAACAAATTGTGAATATGCCGCTCTCTAGGTCCTGTTGATTTATATGATTATATATGTTCATCTGATTGGGCTGAAGTCAGTGCTTCACCGGTGTTTCCACATTCACAGTGGCGAGTGTTGGTGTTTAGTGCTTACAGCACAGAGAGAGATGGAGAGTGAACAAGACTTCAGCAGCAAAACAGCCTTTTCTAGATGGAAATATATGCACTATTTAAACTCACTGAGGTTAAAGGTAAAAATGTGCACGTCGAGTGCACATTATGTTTCAGAACAAAACAAAAAAGTAACGCAATAGTTACTTTTACTGGTAACTAGTTACTTTTATAGTGGAGTAACTCCGTTAGTAACTCAGTTATTTTTTGGGAGAAGTAACTAGTAACTACAACTAATTACTTTTTCAAAGTAACGTGCCCAACACTGGTAATCACTAAGGGAATGGTGCAGATGGCTTTATGACAGGGCCCTGGCTAGATCTTTCCTCCAATCTGACTTTGGGTGATGGCAAAAGATGAGGTATTGTGCATCCTTGTGTTTAGAGATTAGAGGGGAAGGGGAAAGCAGGGGAGGAGGATGGAGTCTAGGTTGTTTTAAGGGTGATGGGTGAAGGTTAGAGGAGGGACAGGCTGAGGCAGAGGTTTGGGGTGTTGGACAAGGGGAGGGATGGGCTGAGGTGGGTTTTGTGGGTGAATCAGGAGAGTTGGATACCTAGGTAGCTTTGAAGGTAAGTATAGGGAATAGTTATGAATGTTAGAGACAACTCTCCTTCTCTCACTAATGACCCTCCTCCATCCTCTTTTCCCTTGGAACAGTTGGCTCGACCAAAGCTCAGTTCAAGATTAGATTGGATCAAAATCAGATTATTGTCATGTCCAGTTGATCATTCTTAAATTGCGTTTTACAAATTCCAATCCATGAAGTTCTAATGGCACAATGTGAAATATGTCAAAGATAATATAAATGGCATCACACAAATAAATCAGAGAAAATAGAACATTAATGTTGCAACTCGCATACAATTATGTTATTTTGACCAAATGTTAGAGAAAAGAAACTTCCATTGGTTGCTTTCAAACAGTTCTTGTGTTGATGTCCTTTGTGAAGGTTGTAGTCGGCTTCTCAGGGATTGTTTCATACACACTTCTTTGATTCTATAATCAAAAGAAAACAAAAGTAAGATATTAACCATATTACACTTTTTTTCTTTTAAATCTGGTTTTAAAGTCATAATTCAAAATCCAGAATAGCACTGAAAAGTACAGAAATAAAATATTGAACTTAAGGTTTACTGAAGTACAAGTATGGAATGATGGAGGAATTCTTTCTGTCTTGATGTCCTGTTATCACCTCTATGGTCCTAGAGGTCTCTGATGGTGCTCTTGCCTGTACCTACTCCATCTGTCTCCATCTTACGTCCCTGTCTGTAGTTTGGTCTGTGTCTACGGTGGTGCATGTAAATGTATGTGGTGTCAGTGTAAATTTGTGAAGATCTTATCTTAAAAAATGTGACAAGACACATTTCTTCTATGGGTGACAATGAAGGAGTATCTTATCTTATCAATTTAGAACCACATGAGGCTCATACTACTAATTTTAAACACAATACTATTTGTTTTGAGAAAAAATTACAAGAAAGGTTTCAAAGTCATAATCTAGATTATGTCATGAACTTTAAATCTTGACATTGAAACTTCCTTTTTGGCTTTTATTTTCTTACATGGTGTAACTTTTATCTGTTACGTACCAAAGCTGTGTATATTCCTGAAGCGTCTGGTTCCTCATATCCATCACTATGGAGCTCCAAATCTGTCAGAAATCAACAACTTTACATGATTAGGTTTAAAAATGGTACCAAAAGTGAGAATCAAGTCTATACCTGGACCAGTGTCTTGTGAGCTTGTAGAAAAAAATAATAATAATAATTTTAGTCTTAAGTCAAATAGATCGATTAAATCAGTTTCTCAGAACACTTACACAGAGACGTCACGTTTGCCTGAAGAAAGAAACAACTTTTTTTTTATCAGTTTTGCCTGATGATTGTTACAGAGAAGACAGAATGTTTGACTTTTTCACCTTTTATTCTACTTGAGCAGAAAAACCCCAGAACTGTCAGGACGCAGCCCGTCACCAGACCACAGGACACCAGCAGGACCAGGAGCCAGGAGCCAGGTGGGTACCACTGTGACAGTATACAGCATGGCAAAAACATGATTAGTCAGACACCATTTGTCAAGTCTTCAAACTTAAAAAGACGAGAGATGCCTGTAAACAGGTGTAGGTGTTGTTTCTGATATTGATATCAGAAACAACAGGGGTGGGAATCAGCTGTCACCCAATTCACAGAGCTCCAGCTCCTCAATAATCCACCTGCAGGTGGAGTCCACAGGAGGATATGTAATGGTAACAGTTAATAGATAATATCCGTCATAGAATTACCTCTACTATGAAAGACAAAATGAGAAAAACTAGGACAATAGTGTCAAGATGAGGATGAATGAGGACAAGTAACATGAGATTTTGAGGGGAAACGACCATCCATCAGCAAGGGCTTGAAGACAAAACGTGGCTGGGTCTTTCAACATGACAATCACACATCACCCAGGCAACCAAGCATTGCCCTCTGTGAGGGGAGTTGAAAGTCTGTGTTTGACAGCGATATCTCCAAAACATTGCTGCTCTAGAAGAGATCTTTATGGAGGAATGGGCCAAAATATTAACAACAGTCTTTGTAAAGATTACAGGAGGCTCATTATCATCATTGTCATTATTATTACACATGTGACTATAAGATGAGTCTGACGTCTCACTAAGATGTGTCAAAGTAACTGCAACAATCATCAATTTATCCTAAAAATCTGCATCTGAACATGTCTTTACTTCACCAGGTTTGAGGATCTCTGCATCACTTCCTGCTTCATGCTGCAGGTCTGGGGTCTTCACTGAGTCTGTGGTCTTCACTGAGTCTGTGGTCTTCACTGAGTCTGGGGTCTTCACTGAGTCTGGGGTCTTCACAGATGGAGCTCCTGTGGTGTCATTTTGAAGTGGGAAATATTTTTTCATGAATCCTTCAAAACAAAACATGACATTAAAGGAAAATACACATTATTTATCACTGTATCCATGTGTTTCTAATGTTACCAGCCAAGTCGTACGGTTCACTGCGAGGATCCTGAGAGGAGCCACAGCTGAGGACTTTACTCTGGACTTTATGGAAATGTGTCAAAAACTCCTCATCAGGAATAAAAAACAAGCAAAACCATCGTCCTTTACCGTTCCCGGACCGTGATGTTTTGGTTGAATACGACTGTGTGGATTCTCCAAAATACAGGTGACATTTGGACTCAGATGAAAATGAAGAAGGCAGTGTGCAGGTCACATGAACCTCCTCCTCTGATTTAATAAGACTAATGTTTGGTTTTGCTCCTAAAAGAAAATCATTGTGAAAAATACAAATTGATAAGACAAAGTCAATGTAAAGAACATATTTACCTCGAGCTGTGACTTCAACAATTGCATCTGTTCGGAATAAATTACAGTGGCATTTCTTAATCCTTGTTATAGCAGCAAACACACAATATGAAGCTACAATTTTAATTCTAAACTCACAAAACAAAACATTTTTGTAGAGATTTTACATCTGATCAGTCCGGTATTCTCGATAAGAAAAGATTTATCTGTGTGAGATTTTTATTGATCTCACACAGGAAAAATGTACATGTCACATTTGGCATGGATAGAATCTCTCAGATGTGTGCAAAGGACAGAAGTGTGCAAACATTTTAAAGGCAAAAAATAAAAGTTTAAATAAAAGTGTATGCTTTGCTTCACACTTATAATTGGAGTAAATGAATCATCAAAGGCTAAAACTACAGGCTTCAGCTTCTAGAGATCAGCCACTTCCAAAGTGTTCCCAACGTAAAACCATCACAACACCTCAGTTGTTGAATCAATAACTTTGAAAGAGCCTCAAGCTATGTTTGTACAGATCTGAATACTGCATGTATGATGTGAGGAGGAGAAAAAGATATTTGATCATAAATGTGAACTCACAGAGGAAGAGGATGAGCAGACGTGTGTCCATGCTGCAGGCGACAGTTCAGAGTCAGAAAGAACTCAGCTCTGACTTTGAACAGAGGAAGTGAGAGACCACCTCGAAGCAGTTGATGAGTTTTATACGACTATACAGTTTTATACAGAGTGAGACCAAAAGTTTCAATAATAGTACTCAGCTTTTTTGCTTTTCTGTCATTAACAAAATCCACACAAACATTAAATTCATTAATTGTATAGGTTTTAGAATACATATGTTATCGTTTTTTATATATTAGTCTATTACCTATTAGCTATTACCTTGTGGCTCAGTATTAAAGTAAAATCTAAAATGTTCTAAATATACAACAACATTTCATAGATTCTCTCCCTATAGCCAACAGAGGCTTGACATGTCCTGGTTTGAATTGGCTCCACATTTTACAAATGTGTATGATTTTTGAACATTGACTTTTGCATGGGAAGTGTTGCATAATGTGGTTTCTGGACATTCTCCTGATGCCATCACAGGGATGCACCTTAACAGGTCTGTGTGGAGCTGCAGGCCACAAACGGACCAATAACTCAGGCATCCTCTAAGAACAGAGAGTCCTCAAGCTCCTCAGAGGCCTCAGCAGGTCACAGGACGTGGGGAGGAGGAGGGTCGTGTTGGTCGGGGTTGAATCTGACATTAGTCACTGAGTGTATTTGAATGTCTGGGGTTTATTTATGGACTTCCAGATACATAATCATGATTAATATTTAAGTCAGTGGATTTCACATGCCACCTGTATGTGAAATCCAGATCCCGTCAGACTTCTGAAGCTAAGTAGTCTGGTTGGTACTGTGACGGGAGACTACGGTGAAGCACTGCATAGATGTATTATACTACACAGATAGGGTTTTGGTTGCTTAATGCACCCTGGTATGTGCTTCTGCCGACTCAATTCACCAGGTCTATCCAGGAAATGTTACATGAACTTCAAAGGCTCATCCTCAGCTGACAGAGAACCTACAACTCCACTGGCTCCCCGTCTCACCCCAAATATAATATAAGGTCCTTCTCATCACCTACAAGTCCCTTCACGACCTGGGACCCTCATATCTCACCGACCTTCTCCATCAGCACTGGGACATATCAAGGCCCCTCTCAATGAGCAGCAGCTTTAATCCGAGCTCCTGCCGTGTGACTGAGCTCCTTACCCTATCTCTTCCTGCAGAATAAACTCTTCCAGACTTCTTGTATTCGTGATTGTTATGTGTCCTTTGGGTCAATACAGCGCACCTGACCATAGGTAATGGTGTTACTTGTCCTTTATTATTACGTTATTGTAAACACAAACCGTTATTATCACAGTGATTCTCATGGATGGACGTAGGAGCATGAACACTGGATATATCTGAATCTTCCTCCACACAGACCACATGCTCCAAGACTGAGACCACAAAATCAAGAGTTCTGAGGAGCACAGAGCGTCTTCTCTCAGGGATGTGGTCAGAGCAGACACTGCTGAACAACACGGCTGGGTATTTTAAAACAGCCCTTACGAACCGGAAGGCCAGGTTTATTCTTAAGAGACCTCTAAAAAGACTTACCGTGAGAAATAACCAAGGACGTGTGTGCTGTCCAGTCAAATGTGACACAGATAAGAAAATCATGAAAACAAAATTGTGTGGTTCTGCAGGCCCATTCATCCCAGAATCTTCTTGATATGTGACTGAGGACAAGTGGGATGGAGTCTTTAGTCCAATGTGTATTTTTTTGTTGGTAAGTTTAAAACATCACATACATAATTCACTGAAACCCTTACTACAGTGTATTTTAATCCAGGGAAGTTTCTTTTTCATTTTAGGCAGAGTATGACACCTACGTCATCAGGAAGTCCTGCTCTGTCCTTTTCCCTGGACACAGTGCAGCAGGTGGAGGACTGGAGGCTCCCAGACGAACTAACATCTATGTGGACCATGACTGTCGCCCCCTGCAGGACACTGTCTGCTCCGGAGAGTAGCTTCAGGGACAGACTGATTCACCCATTGTGTGAAGGAGCGATGGACCTGTTGTCTCATTGTGCTAAACAGTTCTAATCACTATCACGACAGATGAAACTTTAGTTTGAATGTGTAAAGTCCTACATGTTCATGGTCATATCTAGGCGTGCAACGGTTTGAAAAAATCACGGTTCAGATCGTACCTTGGTTCAGAGGCCACGGTTTTGTTCATTTTTCTAAAAGTTTTGTCTTTTTAATAAACACAGCTCATGTCGACTCGGCACCTGCTCTGACTGCCGTCTATAGCGCTTCTCTCCCGGGGAGCGCGAGACAAGCCACACAACTGGGGCTTTCCCCCGCTGCATGACGCCAGCCCAGACAGAAGACGTCGGAATCGTGACGGTCAGCCTGGGAGAGGGCCGCCGGGCACAAGTCGCAGATCCGCAGCCTGACACCGGAGGGTGGCAAGTTCTCGCACTCAAAGGATTGATTCAGGTGGTTAGTATTTTGAAGTCAAAATACATACTGAACAAAACTCAATCATTGATTTTTGCCAGTTTTACTTAAATTAGTGTGGTCGCAACTCATTTTAAACATGTCGGTCTCAATTAAAAGTTAATACAAGAATCCTAACTCATTTTTGTAACAAATTTGAATTTGATATTCTGGCCAACGGAGAAGTATTGAGTTTGCACAACATGAAAATCCTCTTGCAAGCCTGGTGGTCCATTAATGACAAAACAAATATATTGAGTTGATTCAAAACAAATATATTGAGTTGATTGAAAACAAAATGTGGCGAAGCAGTGACGCTACCCAGAATGCATTGCAGCAAAAAATATAAACTTCTTAAAAATTCTACATTTGAACATTAATTTTAAAACTGAATTTGAAGCAAGTCCTAAAGCAAAATACTTGAGCAACATTCTGAATAAACTAATTTGACCAAATAAGTAATTGTATTTATTTTTATCAGCCCTGATCGAGAGGGCCAAGCCAAAGCATTCCTATACTCCCTGTGTCGTCCTTCAATATTGAACAAATACTATAAAAATGGACATGTTTACCGGTGACTGTACTGGCCCACTCCCATATATGTGTGGAGTGAGAGACTACTGCCAAAAATTAACAATTGTAAAATGCTTTGTGAATCTGATCTGTGAAAGATGGTATTTGAATAAAGATTACGTATTCCTGACTGAAAATCATTTGTTGAATATAGTCAAAAAGATTTATTTTCAATGTAAATATTTAAGTTGGTGGTATTGTTAAAATTGAGTTGAACTGATGCTAAAACGCTTTCTGAAAATACTTAACAAAGTGTCTTTATAACTCAATTATCCAAGTTGGTGGTATTGGAAAAATTGTGCTGGACCAATGATAAATGACTTACAAAGAATACTTAAAACACGGTCTTGTTCGCAAAACTTAAAAAGATGCATGCAAAATGTTGCCTCAATTTTATTAAGTTTTGCCAATGCATTTTTTTTTAGAGTGCAGACACGGGAATCTTGCTTGAAGAAATCCTAGCAATTGAATCAAAGCTTCTCTTAGGCAAGCTGAGAGAGAATGGAGAAGAGCTGTGGTGCATAGCTCTATTTATGGGGGACTGACCTACGCCAGGACGTCAAGGTGATCGGAGCGGTGGTTCGTTTGATCTTCTCAGGGCGGAAAGCGGTGCTTCCGAGAGATATGCAATAGGGAAGCCTAAAGGGCTGAAGCAACATATGAAATAGAACTGTGGCATGACTGCGGTGGCTTGTATAGGACAATGAAGAACATTGAAGGAGATTGTTTTTATTTTATTTTAAAATACACATATTCAAATGAATGAATGAAAATTTGTAGAATGATAAACTTCTACAAAGACATTCTATTGGAGACAATGTGATGCAAAAAAAAAGCTGCACCTATGCCTCCTCCCTTTTTGTTTTTAACATTTAAAATTTAAATACATATGTTGGTATTTTTGCTTCTATTTAAACTGTATTTTGGTCAAGACATATTTCACCCATAAACATAAAATCAAGATTATATGAACAAATACAATAAAAAAAGATTTGTTGCCAGGAGGTCTGTCATTAGGCATAGCAAGTTTCAGTGTCAACGCTTGTGGTCAATTGATTCTTACACTGAACAAGAATTAGATATGGCTGATTAGACGGACTAACTCCAGATGTCTCTCTGTTATGTATTCTTTGTGTAATCACTAAGGGAATGGTGCAGATGGCTTTATGACAGGGCCCTGGCTAGATCTATCTTCCAATCTGACTTTCGGTGATGGCGAAAGATGAGACCCTGTGCTTCCTTGTGTTTAGAGATTAGAGGGGAAGGGGAAAGCGGGGGAGGAGGATGGAGTCATGGGTTGTTTTAAGGGTGATGGGTGAAGGTTAGAGGAGGGACAGGCTGAGGCAGAGGTTTGGGGTGTTGGACAAGGGGAGGGATGGACTGAGGTGGGTTTTGTGGGTGAATCAGGAGAGTTGGATA
Organism: Knipowitschia caucasica; assembly: GCA_964034765.1. Taxonomy (NCBI): domain Eukaryota; kingdom Metazoa; phylum Chordata; class Actinopteri; order Gobiiformes; family Gobiidae; genus Knipowitschia; species Knipowitschia caucasica. The sequence continues at coordinate 5,827,334 of OZ035835.1, read as the reverse complement.
CCTATGTAGCTTTGAAGGTAAGTATAGGGGATAGTTATGAATGTTAGAGAGAACTTTCCTTTTCTCACTAATGACCCTCCTCCATCCTCTTCTCCCTTGGAACAGTTGGCTCGACCAAAGCTCTGTTTGGGATTAGATTAGATCAAGATCAGATTATTCTCATGTCCAGTTGATCATTCTTAAATTGCGTTTTACAAATTCCAATCCATGAAGTTCTATTGTGAAAAATGTCAAAGATAATATAAATGGCATCATGCAAATAAATCAGAGAAAATAGAACATTAATGTTGCAACTCGCACACAATAATGTTATTTTGACTTAGAGAAAAGAAACTTCCATTGGTTGCTTTTAAACAGTTCTTGTGTTGATGTCCTTTGTGAAGGTTGTAGTTGGCTTCTCAGGGATTGTTTCATACACATGTAACCTGTATAAAGTGAACTGCTGTGATTCTAGGATTCTACAGGAGGAAGGGAGGCTTAATAATTTTAGACCACAAATGTTTAGTATGAAAAGTTAACACAAGCCGGCATTTATTTCTGTAAAACAAATGTACCCTGAAAAAAAACGTTTACCCCTATCTAATGTGTATCAGTCTCTTTGGATCAAACAAAAAAATAAAGTTCAGAGCTCTGATAAAAAAAAAGGAAATGGTTTTCATCTACCCGGGTAGTTTGATTTTACTGTTGTTGAATGTGCACAAAATCTTAGCTATTCAGCTCTTTTCGATGAAGGCCAAGGTGGATGAACGGAGATGGTTGTGCGTCGTCCTTCTCTGGATCCAGCGACAAGACGTTGCAAACTCCGTGACACCAGCCAAGCACCAAACAGTCCTCAGGTTATAAAAAAACCAACCTGCATAAGCAGGATAACATTAATATAATTCTCTCATAGTCAATATTTATATAGATGAGTTTTATCTAATCTCCAACTACAACTGATCACATACTGTAGCTTGTAGGATTTTACACAGTGCGCAGCATTCAAATGTAACATTAAAATTGTACATTGTAATGTAAAACCCTTCTTATAATCATGTTTCTGTAAATACTTCTCATCTGTATATAGTTTCACATTTTCTCCGATTGTTTTTTTTTTTTTTTAAGAAATAATCACAATATCATGTCAAAAGAAAATGCAGTGTCATGAACTAACTTAGCATAGACTAGCTTAGCATAGCAACAGACTCACCGGAGCTCAAGAACACACAAACTCGAAATAATCCTTGTCTCCAGTACCCCTTGCTGTCTTTATGAACTCTATGAACCCAGAACAAATTGTTAATCACACATTTCTGAACTATTTTAAACACTTTTGTACATCGTTTTTCCTTACATATGATGTCCAACGTCTCACAAGATGGCGGAGCATTCACAGTAAAAACAATAGCGCCCTCTAATGGACGGATGCAGAAATGCTCCGTTTAGCGAACATTTAAAGGAACAGTATCACAACATAGCAAGTAATATTTGGTGGGCTACATCTCTCCCCCCCTAAACCGTCACACATCCTTGTATTGCGCCCATAACTATCTTAAATGGTCAACGAGTTTAATGCTACAGGGTCATAATCAAAAGTTTCAGATAAGGCTTGATCTAGACCCCATAGAATAGAATGCATCACAGTCATTAATGGGCTACCAAGAGTGGAGTAAGTGAACTTCTTGGGAGGCACTCTTTCCCTCGCAGACCTTCTGGGGCCTGTCTCATTGACACAGTCTCTTGAGTTTGATCGCTCAGTTTCATTTGGAACTTCGTCCATATCTTGGGTTTGATTTCTGGGACTACTGTGGTCACTTTGAGTGTCAACAGGGGAGTTGGAAAAGTGAACAGTTTCATTCGCTTGACGAACAGGACTAAGCTCAATTTGCTCAACTTCCTGAGGTGATCCAGGCTGAAACTCAACAGCTTCTGGGTTCATAGGAGGTATAATTAAACTGTCATGTTCTGTAAAGCTCGAAACATCATCAATAATGTTTTCTGGAGCTTCAATGTTGTTTTTTGTTGTGACCTCTTGTTCATTGTATGTTTGTGTTATCTCAATCCATTCATTGCTTGGTTGTGCATTTTTTGTCTCGTGTGAGGGTTTGTCATAAGAGGAATAATATTGAATTCCATCCTCTTGACCAAAAAAGTCAATGTCATCCTCAGACTCCAATTGATCGGTTTGTTGTTGTGACTCTTTTTGTTTTTGTTTTGACGGTTTATTTGGCATGTTCTTTTCCCGGGTGTCAGATGGTAGAAACCCACAGGGTAATAGCAAATCTCGGTGAAGAACTCTTTCAGGCCCATGTGCATTTTCTGGGACAACAACATAAACAGGTAAGTCTGGAATTTGCTTGACAACTGTGTATACAACCTCACTCCAGCGATCAGCTATTTTATGTTTGCCTCTGATGCCAACATTTCTTACTAAAACTCTATCACCAGTAGTCAGAGTGGACTCTCTCACTTTGCTGTCAAATCGCCTTTTGTTTTGCAAGGCCTGTTTTTCGCTATGTTCTGAAGCAAGACGATAGCTTTCAGAAAGGCTTTCTGCAAGATTCTTGACATATTCGGAATGGGACAACCTAGCACACCGCTCTGTGTTTAAGCCAAAAGCAATGTCTATTGGGAGATGCGGCTGCCGGCCAAACATGAGTTGATATGGGGAAAAACCAGTGGTATCGTTTTTCGTACAGTTGTACGCATGAACAAGGGGTTGTACAAACTCCTTCCATCTGGTTTTGTCTCCTTCCTTCAGTGTTCCCAACATTCCGAGAAGAGTCCTATTAAACCTTTCCACGGGATTTCCGCGTGGATGGTAAGGTGAAGTTCTTGTTTTTTTAATGCCAAGCAGGGAGCACAGGTCTTTGATCAAGGCGGACTCAAAGTCACGACCTTGGTCACTATGTAACCGCTCGGGAAATCCATAATGGATAAAGAAACTGTTCCAGAGGGTTTTAGCCACACTCTTGGACTTTTGGTCAGCCGTGGGGACCGCTACGGCATATTTAGTGAAATGGTCTGTTATGACCAAGATGTTCTTTGTCCCCTTTCCATCGGGCTCAAGTGAAAGGTAGTCGATACACACTAGCTCTAATGGACGGCTAGTTTGGATATTGACTAACGGAGCACTCTTTTCAGCACGGGCTTTTCTTCGTATACACCTTTCGCATGTTCTGATTTTTTCATGTACATCCAGAGCCATACGAGGCCAAAAGAACCGGGCACGGGCAAGGTCCAAAGTCCTATCAACACCCATATGTCCGAGGGAATCATGGAGGTTTTCAAGAACTTGCTGTCTGAAGTTGGCCGGAAGGACGAGTTGATAACAGGGAGCTCCTTGATCTAACCGCTTTCGGTACAGAACTTTGTCGCTCAACACCAGTTGTTTGAGTGTCCTTAGCATCAGCTGAACATCTCTGTTTTCTTGTTGCCTTTGTCGGTATGTGAATTTCTTTCCCGTTTCCACTATGTCGATAACACGACCAATGACAGGGTCTTGCCTTTGTTCTTGTGCCCAATCATTGAGAGACATTTTTGGTAAAGTCTAGGATCCATGCATATCTGTTTGACAATATGAATCGGGTAAAGCGGAGGCTTCAATGGCTAAACACTCTACAGGCATGAGCGGGTGTATACCTGACTCTGTATGAGCTGAGTTGTGGAACTCATGCCTTTGACACACTGCTCTTACTGCTTCAGATGGAACATTTGGCTCACTGTGACTTTGCAAGAACTGAGCAATGAACTGTTGAATTCTTTTGTCCTCATCTTGAGAAGTGTTATCAGACATTTCATGTACTTGAGGATGTGGACGTCTTGAAAGCCCATCCGCATCTTGATTCTTTTTGCCAGCTCTATGTTGGATGTTAAAGTCAAAGCTGGAGAGAGCAGCCAACCAGCGGTGGCCTGCTGCATCAAGTTTTGCAGAGGACAAAATATACGTCAGGGGGTTGTTATCCGGTATCACCGTAAATCTTGCCCCATAAAGATAGTCAAAAAACTTTTCGGTGACAGCCCATTTGAGTGAGAGAAATTCAAGTTTGTGGGCGGGATATCTGCGCTCACAGCGGGAGAGTCCTCTACTCGCATAGGCAATTACTCTCAACTTGCCTTCCTGCTCTTGGTATAGAGCGGCGCCAAGACCATGCAGACTTGCATCTGTGTGGACAATATATGGATTTTTAGAGTCTGCAAATCCCAATATGGGTGCTGTTGTTAATTTTTGGATGAGTGTTCAAAAAGCATCCTCACAAACAGTTGTCCATTTTTCATTGAATGGTCTCTTAAAGTCTGCATTGTTATAGGGTTTGGCGTTGAGCAACTTCCTCTTTGGTGGTATGTATCCAGCGGTTAAATCATTGAGAGGCCTTGCGATTTTAGAGTAGTCTTTGATAAACCGCCTGTAATATCCGGAGAAGCCAAGAAACGACTTAAGCTCTTTGATATTGTTGGGTCTTGGCCAGGTGGTAAGGGCCTCAATCTTGGATGGGTCTGTCTCAACCCCATTTTCAGACACAATATGGCCGAGGTATTTTACAGACTTTTTGAAAAACAGACACTTTTCCGGTGAGAGTTTAAGGCCAAAATCTCGTAGTTTGTTGAGAACTTTTAAAAGCCGCTCCTCATGTTCCTCGAGAGTCGCAGAAAAGACAATTAAGTCATCAAGGAAGACTAACACCTCACTCAGGTTCATACTGCCCATACACTTTTCCATGACCCTCTGGAAAGTACTGGGAGCATTGGTCACTCCCTGGGGCATTCTGTTAAACTCCCAGAATCCCATAGGTGTCACAAATGCTGTCTTGTGCTTATCCTGATCCTCCATCTCCACCTGATAATATCCAAACTTAAGGTCCATGATGGAAAACCACCTTGAGCCGGACAAGGCTGAGAAAGCTTCTTCTATTTTAGGCAATGCATACGCATCTTTTATCGTCTGGTTATTCAACTTCCGATAATCCACACAAAGCCTGATGGTGCCATTTTTTTTTCTTTACCACTACAATAGGAGAAGCGAAAGGACTCTCAGATTCTCTGATGATGTTAGCATCTTTTAGCTCTTTCAGATGCAGTCTGACAGCCTCGTAGTCGGAGGGGTGAATCGGACGAGGTCGTTGTTTAAAAGGAGTGGGGTCTGACAAGCGGATTCTATGTTTCACTTGTGTAGTGTGTCCATAATCAAGATCACTTAAAGCAAAGACATCAGACATTGAGTGTAGTTTTCTAGTTACCCTCTCTTTCCACTCTTCTGATAAAGGGGAATCTGTGAAGTCAAACGTAAGTGGGTCTGATTCAGAGGTTTGTACCGAACTACATGTAGCAACATTTGCCGCTGCGTGACACTTCTTTTCTGTAGTGATACCATTACTGTCTGGCAGTTGTGATACCGCCTTTGGAAGAGAAACCTCGGCTATAAAATGTCCAGCGGGTATTCTTATGTCATGTGCCGTTTCATTTTTGACAAGAACTGGCAACTTGAAGGAGGAACGTAAAGGGCATGTCATAATGTAACTACAAAACAAGAGACCCGAAGGTAAGCTTGAATGAGGAGGTTCAACTAAGAGCGTGGTTTCTGTGGCAACGGGAATGTTTCTTGTGTAGCCATTTAGCACAGCTTTCTTTCCTGCTGGAATGATAACACATGTTTTGCTTTGCAACTTCACAGTTCCAACTCTGCCATTTTGCTGATTTATTTTGAATCTCTGGTACAAATGTTTCGCTATGGCGGAACCACAATTTTTTGACTTGCGGGGTGTCTGTTCCTTCAAAGAATGTGCATATCTCTCATACAAAGGGTCCAATACGTTTGTACCAATCAACAGGGGAACGTGAATGTTTGATCTGTGGTCAGGGACAACAAGTGCAAGTGTGTCAACCTTTTCCGGTTCTCCCATTACATCCTCTGGGAGATCAAGGGAAATTTGGATGTACCCTAGATAAGGGACTTCCTGACCCCAAGCGCCCTCAAGATCTAACAGGTCTTGTATTGGAAATATTTGTTGATGAGAGAGATGGTTTTCATGAAAGGTTTTTGAAACCGTTGTCACCTGGGACCCTGAATCAATAAGAGTATCACATTGGACTCCCTCAACAGTTACTGTAGTAGTACACTTAGGTCCTATTAGCCCTTTGGGAAGTTCTCGGTTAAGTGGTTCAGCTGCAAGGGTTAGGGTTAGGGTTAGGGTTAGCTTCACTAGTCTCTGCTGGAGAGGTCTCTGCTTTTGTGTTTGTCTTTTTGGAACTGTTCTGCTTTCTCTGTTCTTTCTTCTTAGTGAGCTGCATTTTTAAATCAGCAACTTGTTTCCTCAAATCTTCAGTTTGAGTAATATACTTTTGTATCACCTCTGTATCAGGCTCATATTTGGGTGTTGCCTCTGACATAAGTTGCATGTTTTGCACTGATGATTTGGTCTTTGCGCTGGATGCCCCTAGATGTCGTTGCATGCGATCAAACTTGGAAGATCTCCTGTCTTCTTCTGTTCGCAGCTGCAATAAAAAGTCAGAAAACTTAGCAGGTATATCTGATTTGAGCTCAAATTGCAAGGTCAACAGTAAGGACTGATCCCAACATCCACGCTGAAACTGTCTGATTAAATGTCTTTCAGAGTCTTTGTTTGTCACTCCTCCCCTTAGAATGGCAGTGGTCAGCAACATTTGTAATCTCTGCAGAAACTCAGAGGCTTTCTCCCCAGTATTTTGATGGGTGCTTAGGAAACGTGCAAATATTTCTTCCCCATCCTCAACTAGTTCATAAGCTGATTCAAGTAGTTTTACATAGTCACTTGGAGCTGCCTGGGGACCTAGTTGTCTCAGTAAGTCTGATGCTGGTGGGAGTAAGCTCTCTAAGATTTTTCTCCTTTGAATGTCAATGTTGGGGTTATCTTGTATCATGAGCTCAACGTGGAGGCACCAAGTTTCAAAATCAACCTCATTTGGGGGCTTGGGGACTCTACCTGAGAATGGACGAAGCCATTTAGAGCTTTGGCTTGTAGCATTAGAGCCATCATTTTTAATCACATGCTCCACAATGATTTTCTGAACTTCACTTGGATTGAGAATGTCACTGTACTGAGCATTTTGATTATTAGGGTTCTTTGGCTGAGCTACTTTTGTCCAGACTTTTGCTTTGGTGTCATGTCCTGTGCTGATTTGCTTATTTGGGCCAAATTTAGTTCTTGTTTGGGATAATAATGGAGTACTGCTATCATCAGAATCAGCACCACTCTCTGAACAGGATTCTTCATTTTCAGAATGAAATGAGAGGTCGATGGGTGTGGCTTTCTTGGGAGTCTGATTAGTTTTGTAAGCGAGATCTACACGCCACATAATAAGAGAGCTCTCAGAAATAGGGAAAACTTGTGGGAGGGTCAAGGCTAAATCTGTAACAGTTTTCATAGACTGAAACTCAACTAAAGCTTTGGATTTAACTCAATTGATTCTTAGATCATCTTTTCCTCCTGGCTGCTGGCTCGCCACAAATTAGGACGGTGTAACCTGTATAAAGTGAACCGCTGTGATTCTAGGATTCTACAGGCGGAAGGGAGGCTTAATAATTTTAGACCACAAATGTTTAGTATGAAAAGTTAACACAAGCCGGCATTTATTTCTGTAAAACAAATGTACCTTGAAAAAAAACGTTTACCCCTATCTAATGTGTATCAGTCTCTTTGGATCAAACAAAAAAATAAAGTTCAGAGCTCTGATAAAAAAAAAGGAAATGGTTTTCATCTACCCGGGTAGTTTGATTTTACTGTTGTTGAATGTGCACAAAATCTTAGCTATGCAGCTCTTTTCGATGAAGGCAAAGGTGGATGAACGGAGATGGTTGTGCGTCGTCCTTCTCTGGATCCAGCGACAAGACGTTGCAAACTCCGTGACACCAGCCAAGCACCAAACAGTCCTCAGGTTATAAAAAAACCAACCTGCATAAGCAGGATAACATTAATATAATTCTCTCATAGTCAATATTTATATAGATGAGTTTTATCTAATCTCCAACTACAACTGATCACATACTGTAGCTTGTAGGATTTTACACAGTGCGCAGCATTCAAATGTAACATTAAAATTGTACATTGTAATGTAAAACCCTTCTTATAATCATGTTTCTGTAAATACTTCTCATCTGTATATAGTTTCACATTTTCTCCGATTGTTTTTTTTTTTTTTAAGAAATAATCACAATATCATGTCAAAAGAAAATGCAGTGTCATGAACTAACTTAGCATAGACTAGCTTAGCATAGCAACAGACTCACCGGAGCTCAAGAACACACAAACTCGAAATAATCCTTGTCTCCAGTACCCCTTGCTGTCTTTATGAACTCTATGAACCCAGAACAAATTGTTAATCACACATTTCTGAACTATTTTAAACACTTTTGTACATCGTTTTTCCTTACATATGATGTCCAACGTCTCACAAGATGGCGGAGCATTCACAGTAAAAACAATAGCGCCCTCTAATGGACGGATGCAGAAATGCTCCGTTTAGCGAACATTTAAAGGAACAGTATCACAACATAGCAAGTAATATTTGGTGGGCTACACACATCACTTCTTTGATTCTATAAACAAAAGAAAACAAAAGTAAGATATTAACCATATTACACTTTTTTTCTTTTAAATCTGGTTTTAAAGTCATAATTGGAAATCCAGAATGGCGCTGAAAAGTATCAATCAATCAATCAATCAAAGTTTATTTGTAGAGCGCCTTTCATACACAGGGCAACACAAAGCGCTTCACAGTCCACATCACAAATCATCACATAAAACAAACACCAGAATCACAATTAAAACATTAAAATCACACAAAAGATTAAAACACAATTAAAACATTAAAATCACACAAAAGAATAAAACCATTAAAACTTTCAAAATTAATAATAATAATAATAATGCATCAAACTTATATAGCGCTTTTTTGGACACTCAAAGACGCTTTACAAAACACGTAGAAATAAACATTGAAAAACAAAATTAAGGAAAGGCAAGATGAAAAAGGTGGGTTTTTAGGAGAGATTTAAAGTTCTGTAGTGAGTCTGAGTTTCTGACGGGTTGAGGGAGTGAGTTCCAGAGAGTGAGGGCAGCTGCAGCGAAGGCTCGGTCCCCCAAGGTTCGGTGTTTAGTCCTGAGGGGAGTGAGGAGGTTGGAGTCTGTGGATCTGAGGCGGCGGGAGGGACAGTGATGATGGAGGAGGTCAGTGAGGTAAGAGGGGGCCAGGTTATGGAGGGACTTGTAGGTGAGGAGGAGGACCTTGTATTGGATGCGGTATGGGACAGGGAGCCAGTGGAGTTGTTTGAGGACAGGGGTGATGTGATCTCTGGAGCGGGTGTGGGTGAGAAGGCGGGCGGCGGAGTTCTGAATGTATTGTAGTTTTTGAAGATGAGTGGAAGGGAGACCGAAGAGGAGGCTATTGCAGTAGTCAAGTCTAGAGGTGATGAAGGCATGAACCAGTATTTCAGCAGAGGATTGAGAGAGAGGGGAGGAGGCGAGCGATGTTACGGAGGTGGAAAAATGATGTTTTGGAGATTAGGTTAATGTGGGGTCTAAAGGAGAGGGTGGAGTCCATAATAACGCCGAGGTTGCGAACAGAGGAGGAGGGAGTGACTGTGTGTCCGTCAATGTTGAGGGAGATGTTTTGAGCAGAGGGAAGGAATGACTTGGGTCCGGTGATGAGGAGTTCGGTTTTATTGCTATTTAATTTCAAGAAATTGTGGTCCATCCAGAATTTAATGTCAGAGATGCAGTGTGTGATGGTGGAGAGGATGACTGGGGAAATGGATTTGGTGGAGATGTAGACCTGGGTGTCGTCAGCGTAGCAGTGAAAGTGTAGTCCATGGTGACGGATGATGTGGCCAAGGGGAAGCATGTAAATGATGAAGAGGAGGGGGCCCAGTACCGAACCTTGGGGAACACCAGTGGAGACACGGAAGGTTTGGGATGTGCAGTTGTTAATGGAAACATAATGATGACGGTCGGAGAGGTATGAGGAAAACCAGGATAGAACAGTGTTGGAGATGCCAATAGATTGAAGACGGTGGAGGAGGATAGAGTGGTCGATGGTGTCAAATGCTGCGGAGAGGTCAAGGAGGAGGAGGATGGAAAGGGAACCGGAGTCAGCTGCAAGGAGAAGATCGTTGGATACTTTTAGGAGGGCTGTTTCAGTGCTGTGATGGGGACGGAAACCAGATTGGAAAATTTCAAATAGCGAGAAAGTGTGGAGGTATTGCTGAACTTGGGTTATGACGGCACGTTCTAGGATTTTTGATAGGAGGGGGAGATTTGAGATGGGGCGGAAGTTTTCCAGGTTTTCGGAGTCTAGGTTGGGTTTTTTGAGGAGTGGCTTGATGGTGGCGATTTTGAGATTTGGAGGGACAGTACCGGTGGTGAGGGAGGAGTTTATGATGTTTGTGATGAGTGGAGTCAGAGAGGGGATGCAGGCTTTCAGGAGAGTGGATGGAGTGGGGTCAAGGTGGCAGGTGCTGAGTTTCATATTAGAGAGGAGCTTGGCGGTGTCGGTTGTTGAGAGCAGGGAGAAGGAGGAAAGGCTGTGATTTCTGGATAGGTCGACAGGGAAATGGGTTTCAAAGGAGAGATGGTGAGAGGAAGAGCTCTGCAGGGTATTGTGTATTGTATGGATCTTAGAATGGAAGAATGAGAGGTAATTGTTGCATTTGTCTGTTGTAAATGTGGAGGTGATATTGTCAATGGGCTTGGTGAGACGAGCGAAAGTGGAAAACAGAGTGCGTGAGTTAGAGGAATTGGAGCGAATCAGCTGAGAGAAATAATCAGAACGGGTGGATTTGAGAGCGGTGTTGTAGGTGTTGGTGAAGTATTTGTAGGCTTCGGCATGAACAGTAAGACCAGTCTTGGCGTGGAGTCTTTCAAGCTGTCTGCGTTTCTTCTTGAGGTTGTGAAGGTCTGGGGTGTACCAAGGAGCAGAGGTGGAAAAGGAGACTGTGGCAGTTTTGAGGGGAGCGAACTGGTTCAGGCAGGAGGAGAGGATCTGATTATGATGGTCGACGAGTTCTGAGGTGGATGAGTCAGGACGGGGGTGAGGGGAAGAGGATAAAGTAGTAGTTACGGAGGAGGCAAATGTAGTGGGGCTGAGGGACTTTAGATTGCGGTATGTTATTTTGCGTGTTTGTTTGGGGAGTTTGACTGGGTATGGCAATATCGACGGTGACGGCTAGGTGGTCGGAGAGGGTGAGGTCTGTGAGAGTGATATTATCGATTGATAATGAGGCAGAGGAGCAGATGAGATCGAGAATATGACCATGAGAGTGAGTGGGAGAGTTTACATACTGGGTGAGGTTTAGGCAGTTTAAAATGTCCAGAAAATCGGCTGTGAATTTGGAGTGTGGATTATCAACATGGATGTTGAAATCTCCAAGGAGGAGAACAGAGGGAGAGATGGAGGAGAGCTGTGTGTAGAAGTCTGTAAAGTCTGAAAGGACTTACACAAGAAATTAAACAAGAAATTAAAAAAAATAAATAAATAAATGACAACAGTGGAATGTTTTTATCTCCATTTCAACAGAAATGGAGATAAAATCCTTCAGTTGTAGCACAGGCAAACAGAACAGTCTTTAACCTGGATTTGAACATTGACAGAGTAGACGCCTCCCTCACATTTTCAGGGAGATTGTTCCAGATCTTAGCTGCATGGATCTGAAACGCAGCCTCCCCATGTTTGGTTTTCACTCTGGGCACCAGCAGGGGGCCTGTCCCTGTGCTCCTCAGAGTCCGAGCCGGTTCATATGACACCAACATGTCACTAATGTATTTTGGTGCAAGGCCATGGAGAGACTTGTACACAAGCAGAGCTGTTTTAAAATCTATTCTCTGAGCCACAGGAAGCCAGTGCAGAGACCTGAGGACCGGACTAATATGGCCATACTTCCTGGTTCCTGTCAGGACTCTAGCTGCTGCATTTTGGATGTACTGCAGCTGCTTACAGGTCTGTTTGGACAGACCTGTAAGCAGGCCATTGCAGTAGTCTAGCCTGCTGAAGACAAATGCATGGACAAGAATCTCCAAGTCTGCCCTGGACACTATATTTCTAACTTTGGCAATGTTCTTCAGATGGTAAAAAGCTGTTGATGTTATTGATTTTATGTGGCTATTGAAATTTAGGTCTGAGTCCAGTATTACCCCCAAATTTCTGACCTTGTCTGAAGGAAGTAGGGAGAGAGACTGAAGTTGACAAATGACGCCCTCTCTTTGTTTCTGGGGACCAAAGACAATGATTTCGGTTTTGTCTGCATTTAGCTGGAGGAAATTATTTTGCCATCCAGTCACTGATCTGTTGGATACAGTGAAGGAGCAAATCCAGTGGTCCATGTTCTCCTGCAGTCAGTGAGACATAGATCTGAGTGTCGTCAGCGTAATTGTGGTTTTTATACAATTCATCAACAGTAGAGCCTTGAGTTATTCCTCAAAATTTAGCATTCCCATGAACAGTTCACCTGTGTTTTTCATGTATGTGTCTTCTTCTAACAAGTTGTTCACATTCAGTCTGTGTAGGTTTGCTAAGCAAAACACATGTCAAAAAATCACCAGCATAGATGATCTGACAAAGCACATCAATCTACATTAACATTTGCGTACATTAACCCCCCTTTGTAATTAGCAGGGTCAAGAGTGTGGCCGCCCTGCTGTGGTGGGGCCGCTCACTTCCGTGCTGAATAAACCAAGTCTCAAATACACAGAAGCCAAGCCACCCTTTGCATTTCCTTGTCATCACCATTATCAACATGTACATTAAACTCACCTGTACTAACTAAACTATCAAAATCTTGCACAACAGAATGAAAGTAGTTCAGATAAAATGGGCAATAACATCGCAAACATTGACTGTGGGTGGCCTGTACAGGACAATGAAAAAGATAAAGAATGCTATTTGTTCCCAATTTTAAAAAAATAACTCAAACGATGAAAAATTTCCAAGGGTCAATCAATGGTAGACAAAGTGGTTCCTCTAAAAACCTGCACTATGCCGCCCCCCCTTTTGTTTCTCTGTATTATCGAAATCGAATTTAAAATTGGGTGTTGATTCTTCCCCATTAGAAACTGCATTTCCAGGTATATTTTTCTCCAGCACATGTTTATCAGTCCCCATCCCATACATAAAATCAAGATCATAAAAAGATAAAATTAATAATTAAAAATGATTTGTATACATAGAGATCTGACATTAAGCATAGCAAGTTTAAAAATAAACTCAGAGTCGATTACTGTTGTTGATTGCTTTCTACAGGGACAGGAACTTTGATTTGCAGCTGTTGTGAACCGTTTCGTAACTGCTGTCCTGTTTTGATTTCGATTTTTTAGAATTTAAAAACACATTTTTTGAGCTGGTGCGAGGTACCACCCAGTCTCAATTGGCCAAAAATGTGAAAACCCTTCTGTGTTCATTAAGCTCCCAGAGACAGAAGGGAGTCAGCACCGTTCTATTTTGCTTGTAATGCACTGCCAGACGGACAGGGAGCAGTGTTTTCAACGCGTTGTACTCACCCTGTGCTAGGTGAGCAGGAGGCCGGGGGAGTGCGGTGTGTCCGAGGGGGCTCAGGAAGTAAACATCACGCCCCCCTCGGGGAGCACTGAACAACATGGCGCATGTAGTCCATCAACAGGCTGCAATACCGTATTCTGTTTGGGTGTAATCCTTCTGGACTAAAGGCATCCCGTAACGTTTCCAGAAAATGGCAAAGTTAATCAGAAAGACAAAGTTAAAAGCAGCGCATGTATCCTGATCCACATATGTCACGCCACAAACACGACTGTATAGGCCATTCACCTCTGTTTACAGTTGGATAGGACCAGAAATAAAAACAGAAAATCCGTGAATGATTGAAGAGTTGAACAGATCCATAAAAGTTTCTATCGTGACTTCTGGATTTAGCAGACACTACCTTGAGACGACTGATCAGGTCTGGTGTAGCTCCGGAAATACACGAGTGACCGCGTAAGAAGCGGGACGAGTCTCACGATGGATATCTCCAATAATCAGAGTGGTCGGGGCGAAGATGGACGTGACGCTGCCTCGGAAAGAGCTCGGTTGAACCGGAACCCAGCTGGTTCACCCGAAGCAGGACCTAGCGCCGCAGAACACATGGAAGGAGGAGCGGGGTCTGACTCTCAGCTACAGGCGACCCACGCTGTGTGCTCGGGGACGCTGGAGCGGTGAGAGAGGGGCTGGGCTCTGGGCGTCTGACAGCTGACCCGGTGGAAGTTGCGTGTTGGAGATTGATGTAGTCGTGGAATCAGCAGACAGAGACGGATCGTGGTGTGCCAAACTCTGGAAGTTTATTTAAGTTTCTCTCAAGTTCCACTGGTTTACTCTGTTTCTTTCCCTCAGACAGAATAAAGGCAGTACACAGTTTATATAGTCATTGTCACGTCACACATCGAAAGACATACGTGTCACAAAGAGACAGTCAAATCATAGTCATAACATGGAGTCCTTGTAGAGTCCTTGTACAGTCCTGCACGTAGGCCATATTGCTATCTAATACTAATACCCTCCCCTTTGATCACATAATCACATGTGATCACTCAATTTGATCAATCAATAAAATGGAAAAAGAAAAAAAAAAAAAAAAAAAAAATTACTTAAAAAATTATTAAAAACAAAGAAAATGTATGCATTAAACTCATAATCATCAAATCAATATCAGGATCCTCTATCCTGGGAAAAAAACAACAACAAAAATAAAGTAAATATAACAAACAAAAAAACAAAAACAAAACAAAAAATAAAAACAAACAAAAATAAAAACAGACAAAAACTATTGGACACACAAGAACTCAGCAGATTCAGTCAAAATTTGAAGCTAATTTCACGTTTTCTTACTTTATTCATTCTAATGAAATTGTTCTTCACTATTCACTGTAGTCTTTAGATAGTGTACTTTACTTTCACTATTTCACTAAGTTTAAAAACTATTCTAATCTATTTAACAAATAAGTTTGCATCTTTGCTTCAATTGAGCCATAATTCTTAAACATACATTTTAATCTAACCAATCTCTCAGTGGTATTATATCTCTCTCATTATCAGTGGCTCATTATTAGTGGATTTTTCACCAAGTCAATTCTCGATTTCTCAGAAATAAAACTGTGAACACAGTAAGGCAAATGGACCAACATTTACACTTCTAATAGTGGTTTCAGTGATTTATTACTTTTTATTATCTAAAGATATTATTGTCAGCAGTTTGGGATGAATGTAACATATCATTAATCAAATTAGAATTATCCAACATAGAACTAATCTGAGGTTTGGGGTTGGGGTCAGTTATTCTACAATGGGTGTATGTGCTGGAAACTTCTCAATATCTAAATATCTACATTGTGTTTTTGTGCTATACACAAATACATCAAAATGCTTTTTGAAATCTCTGTTGGTTCTAATCTATCTCATTGATCTAGGCATTAATCTAGGCTACCTCTCATATGGACACATTACTGGCATTGTACCTAACGATTCATCCTCTATGTGTTGAATCACAAGAGCAATTATATGGGCAAAGAATCATACTAAAACCTGTACATCTATTAATAACTGTACTTAAAACTGTAAAGACTTTATCTACTTTTGAAGGTAAAGGTTTGTGAAATGGTCCCGTTACCATTTGATATTCAGCACTGGCTACAAATAATCTTATTTTTGAAAAGGATCTAGGGTTGATGCATTTATCTATTCTCTATTTTTACGCAATTTTTTAACTCCAAAGCTCGGGCTGCCGCTTGAGCAAAGGCATATTCCAATTTGTGACTTCTGTCACTTTTAATGGCTGTTACAATTTATTTTTTCTATATTGTAGCTGCTCTATCCAAAAAGGATATACATTGTACCGGTACTATTATAATCTTCGTGGAATATGGTTTTAGGATTCAACACAGAAAATTCAAATTTCTACTTTTTTACTACTATTTAACATTCTACTAAAACGTCAATAATCATACTTTTTCATTTTAAAACATTTTAACAGTTGACTCAGTCTCCCAGACTAAAAAGTCAAAGTTTTTGTCTGTCAGATGTTGATACTTATAAAATAAAAATATGTTTATTGCCTTTGTCACAGGTTCTGGTTGTTGCATCTGACCGGCAATAGACGTGTTTCATTGGCTGGTTCTTTTTTCGTTTGCAAATGGCTGTGTCAATCGATCATCAGATGGTCACAGAAGATGGGACAAACAAAAACCAAAAGAATGAATCATAGAGTATCTCTCTAATTAGCACTCATCAATGTATGATTTTAATATAAACACTCATCCCCTGTTTTTTTTATAATCGTCCTCAGGGTCTTCTGAGGGTGAGTCTCAGGACGTCATCAGGTCAGGTCATATTTCCGAGTGATGTCATCCTTGGTCATCAGTAGGGTCCAAGCATGGTTTTGGTCACTCCAGATGCACATCAGGATCTCAGATTCAGTCTTTTCACTCGCAGACATCAGGTCATTTGCGATGCACTTCTGGTCAATGGGTGCAGTGTCACAGTTCCTGTACACAGCTTGTTTTGCAAATCGTACTTTAAATAAAAAGAGAGAGAAATGAGTAATAGTTTATTGACTTACAATTGGGTTGAAGCTAATGAGTAAAAATAGGATGGTGTTGCTTAATCTCTGATTACATTAAAATCAATTAGGAGTGATCAAATTTGACTTTTGAATTTTAATTAATTGCGCGGTTGTTATAGTGCTTTGCAAAATGGACGCGAACAGTTCTAAACCTAGTTTGAATAAAACTATCACACCAATAGAAGTGGTACAGACAAATAATCCACTTGTGGACAATATCAGTAAGATATCGACAGTCGCTGGCCGATCGAAGGGACGTTTTCTATCGAAGTCATCAAAACTCTAAAAGTCCTAATCTCTACATACAAAGCAGAAGAGAACAAAGGTCGTAGAGGTCGAAAGAGGAAAGAGAAACGTCGGATTGAACTTGGAACACTTGAGTTGTTTGAATTTGAGGCAAAGACACTTATAAAAGACTTAAACAAAGGAAACGAAAACTGGGAAAGTAATGAAAGCTGGGAAAGTAATGATAAACAGTGATGGACATTTCTCACAGCTACATGAACCACAGACTCAGAACACTCTGAAACACTCAGATCCATATTCACAGCTTACTGCATTTACTCAAGAAATTCCACTTCGAGAACAAACAGAAGTTAGAGGTGAAGAATTATTAACACCAATGTCTTTTCAAGTATGATCAAGAAGAATCAAACCAATCAATAAGATGTGTCCTGTAGTGGTCTGCGGAGGAGACCTGGAGTACAGACCATGGAAGAACACAGATCTGTCTGATGTCATGGAGAAGCTGCCCATGATCCAAGATGGAGCACATCCTTGGATTTCGAAACTAGAGGAGATTTCTGTGGGGACAATTCTTGCAATGGGTGATATCAAGAGACTGTTTGCGACACTCCTGGGTGTTGTGGCCATGGAGGAAATCTTACAGAGAGCTGAACTACATCACTATATGAAGACATCAGTAAATGATGCAGATCTTTTTGCCTGTAACACAGGTAGAGTGTGGAAAGCTTTGAAGGAGATGTTTCCTACACACATACATCCTGATAATGTCCTGATTGAACCATTGGGACCAGAAGAGAATGCAAGAGTATATGTGTCCAGAGCGTATCAGACGTGGAGAAACATTATTGGAGAAGACCCGGAAGTGAACCACTTAGGACAATCCATCCTGAGAGCGAAGATACAGACAGGACTGCCTCTGCCAGTGAGGAACAAACTGGATGAAGTTATTGGTCTTGGGAGTATGACAAAAAGCCTCTATATTGACAATGTTGCACATCAAGTAGATCTTCATAGGAAGAAAGAAGAACGTCAAAGAAAACAAGATCAAGACACAGTCAGAGAACTGAATAAGATTCAATTTGCAAATATCTGCACAGAAAGTCAGGCTGTTATATAAAACCACACATCAGCATGGATTAGAGACTCTGTTAACATAACGCCATTACAACTGTTTCTATTTCTATAGCTTAGATTAAAGATGCTGACAGTACAGAACATCATAGAAATAGTTGAATAAAGAATAGATTTAATCTGAAACAGAGATTGAATAAAGTTTTAAATAAAGTTTCAAGATTATTTGTGAATGTTTTATTGTACGCCTTCATTTTCAGAGTGAGTGAATGTGACACAGGTGCGTTTGGAACGATCTGAAGAAGAAGAACATTCATTTGCCAACATCCTGCTGTCGAGAGGTCGATGAGACCTCCACTCAAAGACAATGTCATTAATAAATTGGATTAAATTTGTGGATAGAAGGATAGAAAAATAGAAGGATAGAAAGATAGAAGGATAGAAAAATAGAAGGATAGAAGGATAGAAGGATAGAAAGATAGAATTGCAAATAAACTTGAGAATAATTGGGAATAAATTAGTTTAAATAGTAAACAATAATATTTGAATCAATGAAAGATCGATAAAAAGGTTTCAATAATCTGTTGAAAGAATGAAAGGTATTTTTAAAATCACATTTGTGAAAAGGTTTTTGAAAGTGTTTTTTGAATAATTACACATAATGGGATGAAGCTTATGTGGAATATATGAAATGAGATGATCCACATTTGTTTCAGATAAGAGGAGTCTTATCAAAGTTTGGGAAGAGTTTGTGTTACAGTGGTCACTTCTGCACTGAAGTGGTTGTATCAGATCAGAACCAATTGGGAAAATAGTTTACTTTGATCATAACTGTTTCTTAGTCTAATATTATTTGGGTGAAATTGTCAGGACCATGGATGGAGTGGTCCTCTAAAAGAAGTAAGTTTTGCATAATGATCAAAGTGAAGTCTATAGTGAGTGAGTCACTGATGTAAGAAACATCACAGGGCATATAGACTGATGCCATAGAGAGTAATATTGGTTACTAGAGTCACATTAAAACTGATTAGATGTTTGATCTGATCACAATGATCTGAAACAATTACTTAATGATAATAAACTGGTGTGAAGGTAACTATATGTTGAGAGGTAACTACTGTAACGACAGAGTGGGATAATTGTTACATCTGATGATGTTAGAGTGATTCATGTGGTGCTGGAGTAAATACACAACTGCTACAGCTACTTTATTTTAGTTACTGGATTGAGAACTGCTACAACTACAGCTAAACAACTACAGTGACTGGGACAACAGCAATCTATGGAGACTTTACTGATGAGCTGATACTATGAGGAGAGTGACTTCAAAGGGAGTCACTGAAGGACTTTTACTTTTATTTTTCAGTATTATCACATTGGAAGTTACAGATGACTGTATGTGATCTTACACAGAGGCCTTGTGTTTGGATTAATGATAGTATTTCTGGAGCATTTAAGGTGACAATGACTGATGAGACTTTTGACTTTTACTTGGTTGAAAATAACTCGTTTGATTTTGGACTTTAGACTTTTGACAATTTGACTATGGGTTGACTATTTAACATTTACAGTGTTTATTTGAAATGAGGAATCAGATTACGCACATGGTATGGAGTTATTTTTCTGAATAACAATATTGATAATACAAAATAGATACTTTGGGGTTTAGCATTTTTTATTAATTAACACAGTTGAAACATAACACAGTTGATTATATTTAACTAAGCAAGGAGGTTTATCTGAGCATAGCTTTGAACTCAGGTGAAGTGTGCTATACATTAATTCCAATTTTGACAATAGATTAAGATTAAGATTGAGACTAATATGACAGTGGGACTGATGTTATTGATGCTTTGACAATTACATAAGGATAATTTGAACACAGGTTACACTAGAATTGGTAAATACTTGACTTAAATAGTTACTATTGACTGGGACACATGGACTGACATATGTAGGATTAAACAGAGGTGTTGAATCCAAAGGGGGAATACCCTGTTATTAACCTATTATAATACTTTTATCTTTCATGTATGTTTGTTTTACTATACTTTTAATATATCACTTTTATTATACTTATTATATTCGTAATACTTTTCTTTTTAATACACTCTTTTCTTTTCTTTTTCTTTTATTCTCATGATTATGTTGATTTGGAGTTCCAGATACTGGTTGGGTTTTTCTATGTTTTCAGGAGGACATCATGGTGATGATTAATGGATACTGGACACTGGACAGTGGACAGTTGGACATTGATGACAATCAGGGGTTTAAAGAGCTCTGATGCAGAGAGTGAATTCATCAGGAGGAAGTGTGGACTGAGATCAAAAGAAGACGGAAGAAGATTTTGTCTTATCAATATAGTGTGATCCTATATTCTTTTGTGTTTTTCTATTACAGGTGATGTGTAGGTATTTTTGCAGGTGATGTTCAGTGTTGGGGATAAAGGATTAAACATATTGATTAAATTGGCAAGGCAAGGCAAGGCAAGTTTATTTATATAGCACAATTCATACACAAGGCAATTCAAAGTGCTGAACAAAACAAGAAAGCATTAAAATCATAAATAATCACAGTACATTAAAAAAAAGATAAAAATATAAAATCCCTCAGTTGTATGCACAGTTAAACAGAACCGTCTTTAACCTGGTTTTAAACATTGTCAGAGAGGAGGCCTGTCTCACATCTTCAGGAAGACTGTTCCAGATTTTAGCAGCATGAATCTGAAAAGCAGCCTCCCCATGTTTAGTTCTGACTCTGGGCACTAACAGGAGTCCAGTCCCTGTGCTCCTCAGAGTCCGGGCTGGTTCATATGGGACTTACATGTCACTAATATATTTTGGTGCGAGGCTATGGAGAGACTTGTACACAAGCAGAGCTGTTTTAAAGTCTATTCTCTGAGCCACAGGAAGCCAGTGCAGAGACCTGAGGACTGGACTAATGTGTCGTACTTCCTGGTTCTTGTCAGGACTCGAGCTGCTGCATTTTGAATGTACTGCAGCTGTTTTACAGCCTGTTTGGACAGACCTGTGAGCAGGCCATTGCAGTAGTCTAACCTACTGGAGACAAATGCATGGATAAGAATCTCCAAGTCTGCTTTAGACACTATGTTTTTGATCCTGGCAATGTTTTTTAGATGGTAAAAAGCTGCTGATGTTACTGATTTGATGTGGCTATTAAAATTTAAGTCTGAGTCCAGTATTACCCCTAGATTTCTGACCTTGTTTGAAGGTTTTAGGGAGAGAGACTGTAGGTGACAGATGACGCTCTCTCTTTGTTTCTGGGGACCAAAGACAATCATTTCAGTTTTGTCTGCGTTTAGCTGAAGGAAGTTGTTTTGCATCCACTCACTGATCTGTTGGATACAGTGAAGGAGTGAGTCCACTGGTCCATGTTCTCCTGCAGTCAGTGAGACATAGATCTGAGTGTCGTCTGCATAGTTATGATAGGAAACTTTGTTTCTGCGTATTAACTGACCTAACGGCAGCATGTAGAGATTGAACAGAAGAGGTCCCAGGATCGACCCCTGTGGGACTCCACAGGTCAGGGCCATATGATCTGAGACACAGTTTCCAATCTCCACAAAGTACTTCCTGTCTTCGAGGTAAGACCTAAACCAACTTAGGGCGGTGCCAGTGACGCCAACCCAGTCCTCTAGTCTCTGTAAGAGGATCTCATGGTCGACGGTGTCAAAGGCAGCACTTAGATCTAACAAGATTAAGATTGAGACTTTGCCTGCGTCAGTGTTCAGCCGGATATCGTTTGTAACCTTAACGAGAGCAGTCTCAGTGCTGTGGTGGGGTCTAAAGCCGGACTGAAACATATCAAATGAGTTGTTGATTATAAGAAATCTAGTAAGCTGTAGGTAGACAACTTTCTCAAGGACTTTCCCCATAAATGGCAGATTTGAGATGGGACGATAGTTGTTAAGTACCGTAGCATCGAGACTGCTCTTTTTTAGCAGGGGCCTGATGACTGCAGTTTTCAGGGCCTTTGGGAATATTCCAGAATGAAGGGACATGTTTACTATCTGTGTGAGTGAAGGTAACAGACTGCTCAGAACAGACTTCAGAAATCTAGTGGGTAGTACATCCAGGCTGCATGTGGAGGAGCTCAAACTGGAGATTATCTCTTGGACAGTTTTATCATTTACAGGTGCAAAGTGAGTTAGCTCAGAGAGCCTTTCTGGCTGTTGGATGGTTATCTGTGGATTGGAGACAATGGCGCTTTTGATGCCTTGAACCTTGTCATTGAAAAAATTAGCAAACTCATTGCATTTACGTTTGGAAGTAAGCTCTAATGGCATTTGAACAGGGGGGTTTGTTAATCTATTAACTGTTGAGAACAGAACACGCAGATTGTTGCTGCAGCCTTCAATCATTTCAGAAAAATACCTTTCTCTCGTACTACGTAGCACCCGGTTAAACTCGCACAACTTATCTTTGAAGATCTCGTAATCTACCTGGAGGTTGGACTTGCGCCACTTCCGCTCGGCCCTCCGGCACTTTCTCTTTTGTGCCCTGACCGAGTCTGCTTTAGCCCACGGCGCCTTCTGCTTATTTTTCACTATTTTAACCTTCACAGGGGCAACGGTATCCAGAACATTCAAAACACTAGAGGTGACAGAGTTAAACAGTTCATCTACAGTAGAATACGATGCATTCTCAAAGTTTATCATTTCCATAAATAGTTCACTCGTATTTTCATTTATGCGCCTTCTTCGAACAGTTGCAGAGTCCACTGGTGGTTTGTTAGTGAAACACATGTCAAAAAAAACACAGAAATGATCCGAAAGAGCAACATCGACCACGTTTACATTTGAAATAATCACCCCCTTTGTAACTAACAGATCTAGAGTGTGCCCTCTGCTGTGGGTGGGGCCACTTACGTGCTGAGTGAGATCAAAGGATTCAAGTACAGAACTCAGCTCATTTGCATTTCTGTCATCAACATTATCCACATGAATATTAAAATCACCTGTAAGTAAGTAAGTAAGTAAGTAAGTTTTTATTTATATACCGCCTTTTCACTGCAGATCTGAGTCTCAAAGCGGTTTACAATTGTTAATTTTTGGGCATTTGTCTCTCACTCCACACAGAGATGGGAGGGGCCAGTACAGGAGGCGCATGCTAGAACTATTGGACATATTTTTAGTGGTAGGGGAAACCGGAGTACCCGGAGGAAACCTACGCAGACACGGGGAGAACATGCAAACTCCACTCAGAAAGGCCCTGGTCCGACCGGGATTCGAACCCAGGACCTTCTTGCTGAGAGGCGAGAGTGCTATCCACTCAGCCACCGTGCCGCCAATAATAACCAAATAATAACCTGTAATAACCAAACTATCAAAATCTGTGCATACAATTGAAAGCAACTCGGTAAAATGATCAATAAAACTGTGACATGACTGCGGTGGCTTGTATAGGACAACGAAGAGTATTGGAGGAGATTGTTTTTGTTGTATTTTAAAAGACACATATTCAAATGACGAAAACTTCCCAAGAGACATTCTATGGGAGACAAAGTGGTCTCTAAAAATGGCAGCTAAGCCTCCTCCTTTTTTGTTTTCCCGTATTTCAGATTCAAACTTGAAATTTGGTGGTGATGCTTCTATTAAAACTGCATTTTCTGAATTTTGGTCAAGCCAAGTTTCAGCCATGAACATAAGATCAAGATTATGAGAAGAAATAAAATTATTGATTAAAAAAGACTTGTTACAAAGAGATCTGACATTTAGCATAGCAAGTTTCAAAGTTTCAGTATCAGCGGTTGCGGTCGGCTGATTCTTACACGGAACAAGAATTAGATTTTCCAGATTAGACTGATTAATTCCAGATGTTTTTCTGTAATGTATTCTTTGTGTTATCACTAAGGGAATGGCACAGGTGGCTTCATGACAGGGCCCCAGCCGGGTCTCTCCTCTAACTAGACTGCCAGTGGCTGCGAAGCAGAGACCCTGTGCATCCTAGTGTTTAGAGAAAAGAGGGGTAGGGGAAGGCGGGGGAGGAGGATGGAGAGGTGGGTGGCTTTTGGGTGTTGAACGAGGGGGGCAGGGAGGTGGAGGGGTTTTAGGTGATGGGTTAGGGCCGGGGTGGGCTGAGGCAGAGGTTTTGGATGTTGAACGAGGGGGAAGTGGGGGTGGAATGGTCATGAGGTTAGGGGAGGGACTGGCTGAGGTGGTTTTTGTAGGTGAATTGGAAACCCTAGGTGGTTTTGGAGGTACATATGGGGAGTGGTTTAGAATGTTGGACAGGACTCTAGATCGAGCTAATATGGGTGTGAGAGGAATAGTCTTCATCGCCGATTTTATTAGCCCTGCAGAGTGTTCAGGTAGGTCTAACAGTGAAGGCGGGGATGAAAAACAAAGGGAGGTGTCCCCATTCTCTCTTGATGGAGTGGACGTGGCAGGGGGGACCCAAGACAGGTCCATGGGAGGTGGCGAGGGAGTCTTTAATGGAGGGGCAGGTGGTTGAGGAAACCCCAGCACAGGCCTGTCTGCTGTAGGCTGGGGTGAGGATTGGGGCTTCAGAGGCGCTGTAGATGAAGAAGGCGTGGCTGCTTTGGAGCAGGCTGGGGATGAGGATGGTGGTGGTGGTCGTGCTGCTGGTGCTGCTACTGGTGATGATGCAGCTGCTGCTGGTGATGATGCAGCTGCTTCTGATGACAGTGGAGGTGTTGAGATCCTTCGAGGTGGTTGTGGTGTTGAGATCCTTTGAGGTGGTGGTGGTGTTGAGATCCTTCGAGGTGGTGGAGGTGTTGAGATCCTTCGAGGTGGTGGTGGTGTTGAGATCCTTCGAGGTGGTGGAGGTGCAGAGACTTTTGGAGTCGGCTTCCTCCCTTTTGATGGCTGCACGCGCTGCGCAGGCTGAGGTCTCAGGGCAAAAGAAAGGTTATCCATCAGCACTTTTACTCCGTAAGTGTTCAGATGTGGCCCTTTCCCTTCAAAAAGCTCATGCCTATTCCAGAACAGATTAAAATTCTCAATGAAGGCAAGTCCTCTGCGTGAACATTCGTTGAGTAGGAAAGTATTTAGCTGATACAGACGACTGAATTTCATTTGCTTCCCGTCCACATTTGGTAGTGGGCCACTGATAACGATTTTTGTGTCCATTTTAGCAAGGTCGTCCAATAATAGAGAGTAATCCCGTTTCAACTTTTCACTTGTGTTGTCATAGACGTCTACTGCCCCCACGTGGATCAACAATCTTTTTACCCCGCCGGTCTCAGACAGAAGCCTCGGAGCCAACCGCCTTATCTCATCCACTTTGGCAGAGTGTACTGAGTGAACCTTGAGATTACGCATATTTACATTTCTTATCGCCGAATCCCCGATAAAGAGCGACTCAGCTGCATTTGACCTTGACTGAGACTGGGACTGAGAGACTACTGCTGATTCATCTTCCAAAAGTGGTGAAAAGCGGTTTCTTGTAATTAAAGATTTTCGCTGTGGCATTATGACACTCTTGTTATCATTAGCTTTGCCTTGTTTGGGCTTGGCACCATATGTGTTCCAACAATTGTCTCTGTTGATTTTGGGAAATGAAATAGCGTCATCATAACTTACGTTTTGTCCATGTGGTCCATTTCCTTTCACTGGTATTGTTGTGTTCAGCCCCAATTCTGATTCAAGCACAAACATTCGGTCTTGAAGAAGTTTTAGCTCCTGTTTGAGTGAAAAACAGCCGTCGCAAAGTTTTGTTCTATTTTCCCGTCCTCCCGACATGCTGTAAGTTAGGTAAATTCCACCAGTCTTGTGTTGAAGTTTGTAAAAAGGAGTAATCCGTGTTTTGTGGAATAAAAATGTAAGCAAAAATGATTAAAGGAGATAAAAAAGCAGCAAGCGAGGAGCAGCAAGAGAATGCGACTGCTCTGTACGTGTTAGCAGCACAATGCGGCATCCTAAATTGATAGTTTTAGAATACTTATTTTATTTTACATTTAGAATACTGAAATTGAGTGACTGTAATTGGAACACAGTTACTTACTAAATTGTTGTTAAAGGAACTGAACTCCCTCAGAGTTTGATAGTGATTCTTAAATTCCTAGATTTAAACTTTAGGAATAGTTTAGTTTAATATGAAGTTGATTTAATTGAGCATTGGAGTCAATGCTGAATATTTTTGATTGGATTAAATCCAATCCCCCCCCACTGAATATCTTTAGTGATGTGAGCTTCGAGGCTGTGAGTGCAAAGTTTGTAGTCGTCAACGAGAACACATGAAGACAAATTAATACTGAGATGTTGGGGCTATGAGAGAATTTTTCCAATAAGCTAATATGAGGTTGGTTTTTGCTCTCATACTCACAGTAAGGAGACAGGTATAATTTCATTTAGTGATCAAGCATGAGGTCGATCAAAAGGGGGAATATGTAGTGTCTGCTATTATAAATTCTACATATACAGCATGTATCTTTAAAATGTGTTGGGAACATCTGGGCCAAAATGGTAGAAGCAGCTGACCAGTCATGAGGTAGACGTGTGAGCAACACTAATGTTAGGACAATGCACATGGCTGTCCTTAATGTATGGTTTGCTTTTTCTGCATCTTGTGACTGTGTCTTATGACTTCTTCTCCAATCTATAAGATGCTAGTCCGCGGTGTGTTCTTTGTCAGTCATGCCATCTCGGAGCTGACCCGGGCTGAAAGCTAAGCCTGAATTGGATTTGATGTATTCTGATTATGTCATTAAACTCTTTCTTTAATACATAACTCAGAGTGCATTCCTTCTCCAACAACTATACTGGTTTGTGCGGGAAACCCCATCTTCTGCTGATGAGAAGATACAACAACAGCCTCATGGAGAATGATAGATCTATCTGCACCATCGTCTAACACAGCGTAGGTGTCATAGGATCTTGAACCATTGTAGAGGCGTACTTTGACTACTTTTAACATCATCTTTGGGGAACGATTAGGTTTATCAAGATAAAGATGTTCTTGTGGGGATGTGAGCATTATTGTGGTCTTTCTGATGGTATTAGCATCATGGAGAATAGTCAAATGCAGTTAATTGCAAGTGGTACATGGCTTCTTCAATGTACATGTGTCCTGCTTATAAGTCCGCCCACATCTACAGCATCTGTCCTTCTCATTGACCCATTTCATCATGTCATTCCTTGTGAGTTTTTTGAAATCTTCACAAGCACCAAGAAAGTGGTCCCTAATATTGCAGTATGGACAATAGGGCTTATGTTTATTTACCTTTGTAGCCTCACCACTGTTGATAGGGATTTCCGTCTTGCTGGGTAACATACGGCCCGCTGTGGTGGACATGTAGACTGAGGAAACTTGTCAAAAGGGTTGATGGCCTTTGATTGGTCGGGGTCTTTCTCCTTTATGCAGTTCGATGGCTCTCTTAAATATACGTTTTGCCCTGGCCTTTGACTGTAGCCAGGTGGAGAGGTAAATGAGAGAGTACGTTTGATTTGCTTGACCGGTTAGGATGCCTTTGTTGATACAGTATTCGACAAATCCATCTCTGTACTGTACAGGGAGTTTACTCAGAAGACGGTCAACGTGAGAACCACATTTGATTTCTGAACCGTTTGGACCTTCTATAGAGAGTAACATTCCCACTAGAGCATTGACAGAGAGTGAGAAATCCTCAAATGCTTCTACATCACCTATACATATAAATGCAGTGTTTAGCAATGCACCTATTTCACTTTGCACCAATAGCCTTGGCTGGCCAAATCTCTCTTGTAATGCATTGATAGCTGTTGAGTATGGATTGACACTATGCATACTAGATTTAGCAAGTTTATATGCCCCAGGATGTTTTAGATGGTCTAAAAGTATTTGGTACTTATAATGTTCTGTGAGGTGAAAATGGCAATTGACTAAGTTATCCAAAGCCATTTTTAATAGTGCAAAATCACTTTCCCTGCCACTCTTAAATAATGGGAGTGTTGGACAGGGAATACCATATGCAGAGGCCATTACCAAATCTGCCATATTTGTACAGTATTTTGTGATTGTGGGAAAACAGACTGAGACTGACCAGGTGCTGTGAATTGGCCATACATAACATTGGCAGGTCCAGAGTCTGTTGGGACAGGTGGAGCAGTGAGGGAGGAAGAGGTTACCTGGGCAGATGCAGGGTGACTGAATGATGATGTATCGGGAGCTGCCCTTATGGAAACAGGAGGTACATGACTTGGGGCAATAGGCAGCTGTATTTGAGGTATTATGGATGAAGCCCTGGTTTGGGTTATCACCGCCGGCCTGGCAGCGTCATGCGAATCCAAAGTAGTTCCAGAATCAGCACGTGTTAACCTTGAGGGAGCACCTGGTGTGTATATTTGTGACATGGGTAAGGCATAGAAGGATGATGCAGCTGCAATCCCAGCATCTTCCTCTTCTTGGTCTGCCGTTCTATCCAGGTTCTGTTTGATAAAGCTGGACACAAGTTGAACGGATTCCAGTTCCTTCTCTTTAATGTGAATGCGCCTGACCAAAGTCACTTGTCTAACTAGTTTCTCCTTCTCTTTATGTGCTTCCTCCTGAATTTGTTGTGCATTCTTTGCCCTTTGTTCAATTAGTTTACATTTCTCATCAAGTTCATAGTCCTCACTTTTCTGTCTCCGTAGTTCCTCCAGTTCATCTTGAACTCCCTTTTCCTCTAAGAGGCTAACTTGCAACTCACTAAAAGTACTAGTATGACTGCTCCTAGAGCGTCTGCTCTGAGTGGAACTAGTAGGACTAGATGCCCTAGTACCATGGCTCTTTCTGGAATGGCTTGACTTGGGTTTTGATTTTACTTTTACATTTGGCTGTAGCACAGAAACCCCGTAATAATCAGGAGGTCTGATGATGCGCTTTGGTCTAGCACCCAAGTCTAGACCACTAGGATTCCTCTGTGGATCCAGTAACAGTTCAGTAGTAGTAGTGTGTTGATTGTAGTTGACTGGTAGACCCATGGGGCGGGGGAGGAGGTGGAACACTGCGCTTTGGCTGTTCAGCAGGTGTGGGTGGCTTGGGTGAAGACTGAGACGAATCAAGTTTACCCCCAAGAAAGGGTAAGGTCAAGTCCAATCCATCCCCGGATCCCTCCACAGATTCACTGCCATTAGCTTTAGCTGGAGCTGTAGCAGTGCCAATAGTAGTTGACCCCTCTGGATCCATAGCGTGCACGCAGAGAGAGAAACCCCTCGGTTCTCTCTCTTGATTGGATTAAATGTGTAGGATACAAGGTTTTCTTTAATAAAGAATGGGAGAAGACTGGAAGGACTGAGAGATCCGTGTTTAGGTACAAACGCTCTATATAAGTGATTGCTATTGGAAGATATAAATATTTAAGACGTATATTAACACCCAAAAATCGCTTACTTCTGCTTTAATTAAAAACAACACAAAGTGCAACATAAGAAGGCACTTTATGAGGGTATTTATCCTCATATATTAAACCACCTTCCTGATTCTCCCAAGGAGGCGGTCCATCCTGGGCCCAGTCCTATATATACAGTCTATGCTGTTATTAGCTAGAGCATCCATCTGTGGTGCATTAGCATTACGCCTGTCCAGCGTGGATAGAGGGTAGCACACCATGAGCGATGCCACCATGGGCACCACTCGAGGCGGCATTGAGTATCCACTGCGTCTATATCAATCAATCAATCAATCAACGTTTATTTATAGAGCGCCTTTCCTACACAAGGCAACGCAAAGCGCCTCACAACCCATATAACATCATGCATAAATCATCAAACATTAGAATTTAAGTAAACATAAAAAGACAGATTAAGAGCACAAGATATATAAAATCACACAAGTAGTTAAAAACCGTAAAAAATTAAAATCACACAAGGGATTACAATCATAAATAATCATAAATAATCATAGCGCATTAAAAAGATTAAAGATAAAAACAAATGTAAAATCATTCACTTGTATGCACAGCTAAAAAGAACTGTTTTCAGTTCAGTTTTAAAAACTGCTAGAGTAGACGCCTGTCTCACACTCTCGGGAAGACGGTTCCAGACTCTAGCTGCATGAATCTGAAACGCAGCCTCCCCATGTCTAGTTCCGACTCTTGGCACTAACAGAAGTCCAGTCCCTGTGCTCCTCAGAGCCCGAGTTGGTTCATATGGCACCAACATGTCGCGGATGTACCCTGGTGCGAGGCCATGGAGAGACTTGTACACAAGTAAAGCTACTTTAAAATCTATTCTCTGAGCCACAGGAAGCCAGTGCAGAGACCTGAGGACCGGACTAATGTGGTCGTACTTCCTGGTTCTAGTCAGGACTCGAGCTGCAGCATTTTGGATGTACTGCAGCTGTTTTACCGCTTGTTTAGAGAGACCTGTGAACAAGCCATTGCAGTAGTCCAATCGACTGGAGACAAATGCGTGGATAAGAATCTCCAAGTCTGCTTTAGACACAATGTTTTTAATTTTAGCAATGTTTCTTAGGTGGAAGTAAGCTGATGATGTCACAGATGATATGTGGCTATTGAAATTCAAGTCTGAGTCCATTATTACTCCTAGATTTCTGACCTGAGTTGAGGGTTTCAGGGAGAGAGACTGGAGGTGGCAGATAACGCTCTCTCTTTGTTTCTGAGGTCCGAAAACAATAATTTCAGTTTTTTCTGTGTTTAGCTGGAGAAAGTTATTTTGCATCCAATCACTGATCTGTTGGATACAGTGAAGGAGCGAGTCCACTGGTCCATGTTCTCCTGCTGTCAGGGACACATAGACCTGAGTATCGTCAGCGTAATTGTGATAGGACACGTTATTACTGTGTATTAACCTACCCAGAGGCAGCATGTAAATATTAAACAGGAGAGGCCCCAGGATTGAGCCCTGTGGCACTCCGCAGGTCAGGGCCAGATGGTCTGAGACACAGTTTCCGATCTCCACAAAATACTTTCTGTCCTGTAGGTAGGATATAAACCAGCTTAGGGCTGTTCCAGAAACACCAACCCAGTCCTCAAGTCTCTGAATGAGGATACCATGATCGACAGTGTCGAAAGCAGCACTCAAATCTAACAGGATAAGAACTGAGACTTTTCCTGCGTCAGTGTTAAGTCTGATGTCATTTGTTACCTTCACTAGAGCGGTCTCTGTGCTGTGGTGGGGTCTAAAACCAGACTGGAACATATCAAAAGAGTGATTGATTATTAAAAATTCTGTAAGTTGGTGATAGACTTTTTCTAGAATTTTACCCATGAAAGGCAGATTTGAAATGGGCCGATAACTTTTAAGTGCCAAGGCATCCAGACTCCTCTTTTTTAGGAGGGGTCTGATGACTGCCGTTTTCAGGGCCATTGGGAATGTTCCAGATTCAAGAGACATATTTACTATATGCGTGAGTGAAGGTAAAAGACTGCTCAGAACAGATTTAAGAAATCTAGGAGGTAATACATCCAGGCTACATGTAGAAGAACTCAGACTTGTAATTATCATTTGGACAGTTTCATTTTGTACTGGTGTAAAGTGTGTCAGCCCAAAAAGCTTCACTGGCTGTTGGATTGTAATTTCTACTGTGGAGGTGATGGCATTTTTGATGCCTTGGACTTTGTCATTAAAAAAACTGCAAACTCATTACATTTGGTTTTGGAGGTAAGCTCTGATGGCATCTTAACAGGGGGATTTGTCAATTTATTTACCGTTGAGAACAGAACGCGTAGATTGCCACTACAACCTTCGATTGTTTCGGAAAAATAAGTTTCCCTCGTTCTACGTAGCACACTGTTGAACTTGCACAATGCATCTTTGAAGATCTCATGGTCAACTTGGAGATTCTATAGCGCTTCTCTCCCGGGGAGCGCGAGACAAGCCACTCAACTGGGGCTTTCCCCTGCGGCATGGCGCCAGCCCAGCCGCAGAAGACGCCGGACTCGTGACGGTCAGCCCGGGAGAGGGCCGTCGGGCACAAGTCGCAGATCCGCAGCCTGACACCGGAGGGTGGCAAGTTCTCAGGCGAAGAAATCCTAGCAATTGAATCGAAGCTTCTCTTAGGCAAGCTGAGAGAGAATGGAGAAGAGCTGTGGTGCATAGCTCTATTTATGGGGGACTGACCTACGCCAGGACGTCAAGGTGATCGGAGCGGTGGATCTTTTGATCTTCTCAGGGCGGAAAGCGGTGCTTCCGAGAGATATGCAATAGGGAAGCCTAAAGGGCTGAAGCAACATATGAAATAGAACTGTGGCATGACTGTGGTGGCTTGTGTAAGACAATGAAGAGTATGGAAGGAGATCGTTTTTATTTTATTTTAAAATACACATATTCAAATGACGTAAACTTCAAAGACATTCTATTGGAGACAATGTGATGCAAAAAAAAGCTGCACCTTTGCCTCCCCCTTTTTGTTTTTAACATTTAAAATGTAAATACGTATTTTGGTATTTTTGCTTCTATTTAAACTGTATTTTGTTCAAGACATATTTCACCCATTAACATAAAATCAAGATTATATGAACAAATACAATAAAAAAAGATTTGTTGCCAGGAGGTCTGTCATTAGGCATAGCAAGTTTCAGTGTCAACGATTGTGGTCGATTGATTCTTACACTGAACAAGAATTAGATGTTGCTGATGAGACTGTCTAACTCCAGATGTCTCTCTGTTATGTATTCTTTGTGTAATCACTAAGGGAATGGTGCAGGTGGCTTTATGAAAGGGCCCTGGCTAGATCTTTCTTCCAATCTGACTTTTGGTGATGGCGAAAGATGAGACCCCGTGCATCCTTGTGTTTAGAGATTAGAGGGGAAGGGGAAAGCAGGGGAGGAGGATGGAGTCATGGGTTGTTTTAAGGATGATGGGTGAAGGTTAGAGGAGGGACAGGCTGAGGCAGAGGTTTGGGGTGTTGGACAAGGGGAGGGATGGGCTGAGGTGGGTTTTGTGGGTGAATCAGGAGAGTTGGATACCTAGGTAGCTTTGAAGGTAAGTATAGGGAATAGTTATGAATGTTAGAGAGAACTTTCCTTTTCTCACTAATGCCCCTCTTCCATCCTCCACTCCCTTGGAACAGTTGGCTCGACCAAAGCTTAGTTCAAGATTAGATTAGATCAAGATCAGATTATTCTCATGTCCAGTTGATCATTCTTAAATTGCGTTTTACAAAATTCAATCCATGAAGTTGTAATGGCACAATATGAAATATGTCAAAGATAATATAAATGGCATCACACAAATAAATCAGAGAAAATAGAACATTAATGTTGCAACTCGCACACAATTATGTTATTTTGACCAAATCTTAGAAAAAAGAAACTTCCATTGGTTGCTTTCAAACAGTCCTTGTGTTGATGTCCTTTGTGAAGGTTGTAGTCGGCTTCTCAGGGATTGTTTCATACTCATCTCTACTTTGATTCTATAAACAAAAGAAAACAAAAGTATGAAATTAATAAACCATTAAACTGTTTGGAACTTTATTAGACGTATATATTAGACTTATAAAAATCTGGTTTTAAAGTCATAATTCGAAATCCAGAATGGCGCTGAAAAGTATAAAAATGAAATAATGAACTTAAGGTTTACTGAAGTACAAGTAGGGCTGCGTGATAAATCGAATTTGCTCTCTTCATTTTAGAAAATCGTCTGTATT
Organism: Knipowitschia caucasica; assembly: GCA_964034765.1. NCBI lineage: Eukaryota > Metazoa > Chordata > Actinopteri > Gobiiformes > Gobiidae > Knipowitschia > Knipowitschia caucasica. The sequence continues at coordinate 5,793,899 of OZ035835.1, read as the reverse complement.
AAAAAAGTTATAATCGTGAATTCGAGTTCAGTCTGTCGCTTCCGCTTGGAACCCGTGCTTGCGCATGCGCAGTCGAGTGGTCACCGCTGCAAGTATGGCGACATCACAACAGCGGTCCGCGGAAGATTTAGTTCCAAAAAAAGGAACCAACGTTACCTCAATTATTTGGAATTTGGACAAAGAAAATATGGTTTGCATGACTACAGACAGTGAAACCAACGTGATCAAGGCCCTCAAGATTAACAATTGGACCAATCTCAACTGCTTTGGGCACAGACTCCACAATGCTATTGGTAAGAATTAAATCTAATTACTGTTTTTTTTAACATTTCAGTGTTTGTTGTCATTGAAGTAAACGTTTTAGTAAAATTATTAATATTTCACTGAGACAAAAATGCTGATGCTCTGGAAATAAGCTTGTTCCATAGGCAAATCTTCAGAGAGCCAAATGTGCTAATCACATAAACACTGCCCAGTACACTTTGTTATTATTATTAATTATTTTTAACTTATATTTGTATTATATTTTATTTATATTATTACTTTTATTGATATTTTGCCAACATTTATTTAGAACAATGCAACCTTTCCTAACACACATACATTACATTATTGTACATACTAAACAAAATGTTATGTTTCCTTAAGTTTATTATTTTCTGTTCATATACATATCCTCTTTTACAGGGAATGCCTGCAAGGACCCCCGTATTGAACGTGCAGTGGGTGTCTGCAAAAAGGTTGTTAGTGCCTTTTCTTTCAGCTGGAAGAAACGAAGGGACATGGCACTTTTGCAGTCAGAACTTGGCCTCCCAGCTCATCAACTCATCTCCGAATCACCCACAAGATGGGGCTCCCGCCAGCAGATGATCGAGCGTATACTGGAACAGGAGAAGGCAATTGCACGAATACTAGGTGCAGACAAGAAAACCCGACATCTTGTGCCTACCTGGCCAGATATAGACATATTAGAGTCGGTAAACAAAGCCATAAAGCCGTTGCGTGTTTCGTTCATTAAGCCTACTCTTCACTTGTTCAATACCAGATTACTGCAGCTGGATCAAGATGACACTGATCTGACAAAGGAAATTAAAAGTAATGTGTTAAAGTATCTCAACCAAAAATACAGTGATTCAGATGTAGTTGTTGAACTCATTGACTTCACTGCTTGATCCTAGATTTCGCACAATGTACATATCCAGACAAGATCAAAAAACTTAAAGAGAGGATCGTTACAGAACTCTCATCCATGCCAAATCCAAGCACTTCTGTAACTCCTGTAACAGGTGGCCCATATGAGACAGAAGAGCCTGCAACTAAGAAAAAGAAGAGTCTGAACAGTTATTTTATGAAGGGTTCTTGTGCTGTTCACATTCCTGAGCGGGAAAAGATAAAAACTGAACTCTCAACATATTTGTTCACCCCAGAAACCGATGCAGACACTGATCCTCTTCAGTGGTGGAAGTTGCATGAATTGCACTTTCCCAGAATTGGTCAATTCGCAAGTATCTGTCAATTCCAGCTACAAGTGCCCCTTCAGAGAGAGTACTTAGTTCTGGGGTGAACATTGTAACTTGCACCCGAGCATGTCTCAAACCAGATTCAGTTGATAGGCTTGTGTTTCTGGCAAAAAATGTGAGGGTTTAGCCAAGATAAATGGCATACGTGTTCTACATAGAAAATTCTGTTCAGCACTTTATCCAACTTTGTCACTTTAATGTAGCATGCATCAGTTCATGTCTCAAGTTCAGTTTATAAGCTTGATTATCATTCAGTTGGTAAGCTATTTCTGTGAGGAAAAAACTGATATTTGAAGCTTTTTATTTATAAGTTTTATTTATATAAAAATTTATTTTGACGGAAGGTTAAATTGTTTTAGCAACATAGTCACTATATTCACAATTTATATTTAAAAAAAAAAGATTTTCGTATTAAGTACCGAGTCCTTACTTTCTATAGACACATATGGGTAATCAAATGTTTAGATAAAAATCGATAAAAATCAAAATTGTCCATGGAAAAGAATCAAGAAAAAAATCAAGATTTTATTTTTTTGCCATATCGCCCAGCCCTAAGTACAAGTATGGAATGATGGAGGAATTCTTTCTGTCTTGATGTCTTGTTATCACCTCTAAGGTCCTAGAGGTCTCTGATGGTGCTCTTGCCTGTACCTACTCCATCTGTCTCCATCTTACGTCCCTGTCTGTAGTTTGGTCTGTGTCTACGGTGGTGCATGTAAATGTATGTGGTGTCTGTGTAAATTTGTGAAGATCTTATCTTAAAAAATTTGACAAGACACATTTCTTCTATGGGAGACAATGAAGGAGTATCTTATCTTAACTATTTAGAACCACATGAGGCTCATACTACTAATTTTAAAAACAATACTATTTCTTTTGAGAAAAATTACAAGAAAGGTTTCAAAGTCATAATCTAGATTATGTCATGAACTTTAAATCTTGACATTGAAACTTCCCGTTTGGCTTTTATTTTCTTACATGTTGCAACTTTTATCTGTTACCGTACCAAAGCCGTGTATGTTCCTGAAGCGTCTGGCTCCTCATATCCATCACTATGGAGCTCCAAATCTGTCAGAAATCAACAACTTTACCTGATTAGGTTTAAAAATGGAACCAAAAGTAAGAATAAAGTCTTTACCTGGACCAGTGTCTTGTGAGCTTGTAGAAAAAAAAAAAACAAACATTTTAGTCCTAAGTCAAATAAAGTCAAATAGATCGATTAAATCAGTTTCTCAGAACACTTACACAGAGACATCACGTTTGCCTGAAGAAAGAAACAACTTTTTTTATCAGTTTTGCCTGAAGATTGTTACAGAGAAGACAGAATGTTTGAGTTTTTTACCTTTGATTCTACGTGAGCAGAAAAACCCCAGAACTGTCAGGACACTGCCCGTCACCAAACCACAGGACACCAGCAGGACCAGGACGACCAGGAGCCAGGTGGGTACCACTGTGACAGTATACAGCATGGCAAAAACAAATTTTGTCAGACACCATTTGTCAAGTTCTCCCACTTAAAAAGATGTGAGATGCCTGTAAACTAGAAGTTCGTTCGGGCCTGAAAAATCGAGCCCGACCCGGCTCGAGCCCGCTAATACTAAGCCCGACCAATTAACACTGTATAATAAGGCCCGAGCCCAACACAAGCCCGACACATCTGATTTCCCTTGTTGCACGCACTCACCTTCCAATCGCAAAGTTAGCCACTTCTGAATGTGTTTTGTACGTCCACCTGATCCATTTCTGTTAATGTTCTGTGTGTTCGCTGTTGACCGTAGCATTCAACAGGAAAAACAGGGTTGATGCGTTCTGCGGCTGTAAGACACGCCGGTTACGGTGTTATAAATATTAGAGCTGCAACTAACGATTATTTTGTAATCGATTAATCGTAAAAATAATCGATAGATTAATCGAGTAATCGCTTGGCTGTGAATTGTGTAGAAGAAAATTATTTTTTCATCACAAAAAGCTAAAGTGGCAACACTCGAGGACGTATTGATGGCGTAAACTTAAAGTAAATGTTTGTAACAGGCTCTTTGTGCTAATTCTGCTATCTGATTGGATGAGACAGACAGATATTCATGAAATTATAAAAACAAAGTCGGTTTTAATCAAAAATACTACATTTTCATGTCATTTTTGCTCTGTTTGAGTCCGTGTTAACCAGAAAATGATTAATCGATTACTAAAATAGTTGTCGACTATTTCAATAATCGATTAGTCGTCGATTAATCGATTAGTGGTTTCAGCCCTAATAAATATATTAACTTTTTTAACAACTTGTTGTCAATCAACAGAAATTATTGTTAATAAATACATATATGCACATCATTATGTATAAAAATCATTAAATAATAATAATAATGTTTTGTTGAGCGCTGAAAGGAGGCCCGAGCCCGGCCCGAACTCGAGGTCGGGCTCGGACCTGCTCGGGCTCAGGCTCGGACCTGCTCGGGCTCAGGCTCGGACCTGCTCGGGCTCAGGCTCGGGCCTGCTCGGGCTGGGGCCTGCTCGGGCTCGGGCTGAAAAGCTAAACTCTACTGTTGTCATGATATGAGGCAAGACGCGGGTCGTGGTCTTCATCAAATAGCTTTTATTTAGCTACAACATGGGGTAACGTCTGCCATGTGTCTCACTCAGTTCTGAACTGCAGTTCTAGCGCCCTCTCCTGGTTAGGATACCAAACTACGGTAACATAACATGGACAAAAGACCATCTCACAACATCTCCCTCTTTTGAAGTTAGCAGTTAGAGAACCCAAACATTCTTATTTATCTTAACAAAATCAATATTAATTTCTCTTAAATTTTCCCTCAATCTTTACTCACTGTTTATTTTAGCTTTGAATTTTCTACTGCAATACAACAAAATAAACACTTTTCTGCACAAACCTTATGCAATAACTTCTTTTTTTATTTTTATTTTTTTAACAGTCTCAGAACAGTGTAGGACTTCACAGGGTAGACTGCCCTCAGTCCTGAAAGAGATTATTCTGCCCTTATGAATCAGTCTTGAAATCTTAGAGGCACCCTTATTTCACGCCCTCTGGAGGTTGTCCTCACGGGTGTAGATGGTGCAAAGGGAGACCCAGAGGAAGGGCCCGCTGGTAGCTGGCTCGCTGGTGGTTCAAGTGGCTCAGTCACATCTGTCGGGAAACCGCTGTCCTGCTGCAACGTTGTAGGCTGGGCAACCGGCTGCTCTGCAGGAGGTTCGGTCTCAGGAACAGACTGGAGATGACGCCTGTTCCGACGAGTCACGTTTCCATTCCATTCGGGTTGAACGGACGGGGCAGCAATGTCTCTTCCAGGACAGAAACAGTGGTACGGATTTGTCTACCAGTCATGAGCTGCGCTGGACTTGCACCTGTAGCTGCGATCGGTGTAGAGCGATAACCCATAAGGGCTAAGCAGGGGTCAGGCTGTTTAAGAATGTACTTGGCAGATTGAACAGCCCTTTCCGCAGCTCCATTCGGCTGTGGGTAATGTGGGCTGGAGGTAATGTGAGAAAAACCATACCTCTGCTTGAAAACCTGGAACTCCGCTGATGTGAACTGTGTTGCGTTGTCACTGACCAGTTCAAGCGGGATGCCCCATCTCACAAACATGTGTTTGAGTTTGTTGATGACCTGCTTGCTTGTAAGGGTGGTGAGGGAAGCAATTTCAATATCGCTTGAAAAATAATCCACAGCAACAAGATAGGACTTACCCTCTAACTCAAACAGGTCAACAGCAATCCTTTGCCATGGGCCACCAGGTAGGGGAGTGGTTACCAGTGGTTCACGTCTCTGTGTTGGTTTGTGTTCTCTGCAAAAATCACATGATTTCACTTTGTTTGTGATCTGTAACCCGATGTTTGGCCAACAAACAGTCAGCTTGGCTCGCTCACGACACTTTGTAAGGCCCTGGTGGCCCTCGTGCAGTTGGTCCAGGACACCAGCTCTAAGCACTGCCGGAACTACTATGCGGTCGTGGTATAGGACTAGACTGTCCGACTCTGATAAGTGACTTCTGGCTGCATAGTACCCGCGCAGTGTTGAGTCCCCCGCCATTTTGCGAGGCCACCGTTTTCTGATGAATTTGATTACTTTTTGAAGGTCATCATCGCTTTGTGTGACACTGCAAATTTCCTCGAGCTTGGGTGACTTTATTGGTTTGCTAGTTACTATAGCGTTTACATATGCCTTTACTTGTGTTACGTCCAGCTCAGCTAGGGAGTAAGAACGTAGCAAAAAACCAGATGGAATTGGTAGTTGTCCATTTTAAAGTAAGTTTTTAATGATGACAGAAAATAAAATGAATTGGGAAACGAAGGAGGAATACAGAAATAATAATAACAGTGATAATACAAAACGAAGGTCACTATACAAAACTAGAGCTCAAAATTACAAAGTGCCAACGTAAGGGAACAGAACCATACAGGAGGAGCAGTGACGGCAGACTGGCACGGACAAGTCCAGCTGCCCCGAGCTGACGGTGAGTGGGAGGTTTTATGGGGCCGCCCTCAGTGATGGATCCCCGGGGTTGGAGGACGTCCACGCTCTTGTCCCACTACAGCCACTCAGGCGTTAGACCGGCCACGCCCACACTTCAAGTCCCTCCAATAGATCTCCCGCACAGACACCTGTACAGAACACGAAGGCGCACACACAAACACAAAGGGCAACGGGAGCGCCATCTAGTGCACAACTGGCACCATAGGTCGTTGCCCGTAACACTCCCCCCCTTAAGAGCGAAACTACTCATTTTCAATAAACACAGTCAAGTAGCCAATTGGAACTACGGTAATAACCAGGGGGTACTATAGCGATGGACTGTCAAAACCTGGACAGGGCATCGGCCAACACATTTTCCACTCCTTTCTTGTGACGGATCTCGAGATGAAAGTCCTGCACCATCAGAGCCCACCTCATCAACCGCTGATTATGGTTAAACATGCGGGACAAAAAGACAAGAGGGTTATGGTCTGTAAAAACCAACACAGGCAAAGCACTCGACCCAACATACACCTCAAAATGCTGAAGAGCGAACAACAAAGACAACGTTTCCTTTTCAATGGTCGAATATGACAATTGGTGCTTATTAAACTTCGTTGAATAATAGCCAACTGGGTGGTCAACTCCAGCGGCATCTTCTTGAAGAAGAACAGCCCCGGCGCCTTCAGCACTGGCGTCTACCTCCAACTTGAATGGACGGGAACAATCCGGCGCTGCGAGGACAGGCGCATGGCTCAACAAAGCCTTTAGACTGGAGAACGCATGGTCACACTCCTGCGACCAAACAAAATCAACCTTGGGGCTGAGCAAACGAGTCAGTGGCAACGCAACGGTAGAAAAGTTCGGGCAAAAACTCCGATAATAACCGGCCATACCCAAGAACCGGCGGAGAGCGCGGCGCGAAGTGGGGGACTGACAAGCAAGGATGGCAGCGACTTTCGCTTCAACAGGCCTTACTTGACCCTCGCCCACTTCTCGGCCCAGGTAGGTAACGGTGGCCCTCCCGAACTCACATTTGGCCAAATTCACCGTGAGAGAGGCCTGTGCAAGGCGTGAAAACACGTTAGTCAAAATAGACTCATGCTCCTCCCAAGTAGCTGAATGCAGAATTAAATCATCTAGATAAGCATTGCAGTTAGACAAGCCACTCAACACCGTATTAACAAGCCTTTGAAACGAGGCTGGGGCGTTGCGCATCCCAAACGCCATGACTGTATACTGCAGAAAATAATCCGGTGTTACAAAAGCAGAGATCTCCGAGGCACGCTTCGTGAGCGGCACTTGCCAATATCCTTTTAGTAAATCCAGTTTGGTTACAAATTTTGCAGTTCCTAGATTGTCTACACAATCCTCCATGCGAGGCATTGGGTAGGAATCTGGTTCTGTGACAGCGTTCACCTTTCTAAAATCTGTAATAAATCTGGGAGTCCCATCAGGTTTCTCCTCCACTAAGCATGGCGAACTCCATGCACTGGAGCTATGAATGGCAAGGCCGTGCTCTAGCAGGTATTCTGCCTCCTGCTTCATAAGCGCACGCTTAGCGGGATTTACCCTATAGTGATGTTGCCGAATGGGTTTTGCTCCTTTCACATCAATGTCATGTGTTAACGCGGTAGTTCGAGATGGTACATCACTAAATAAACAGGAAAAATTATACACAATAGACAGTATGTCCTCTCTCTGAGTATTGCTCAAATGACCCAATTTCTCGGGCAGCTCGTTAACCATTTGAGAATTCGAGAGTCGCGCAACTTTAGCCTGCCGAGGAAAAACTGCATCTGTGACAGCCCGGTCAGTCTCTACTATCACCAGCGCTGCGGCACAAGTGGACGGGGACGCCACCGGTGCGTCAACACTGCGTTCATAATATTTCTTTAGCATGTTAACGTGACACACCCGGGACTTACGACGGCGATCAGGAGTACGGATGACAAAATTTGTGTCATTTATTTTCTCTTTTACCTCATACGGTCCAACAAACTTTGCAGACAACGCATTTCCCCTGAGAGGGAGCAAGACAAGCACCTTCTCTCCCACCGAAAAATCACGTTTAACAGCCTTTTTATCAAAATGGACCTTCACATAAACAACACTCTTCTCAGCTGCAAGAGATAATCCCTGGACAAAACTAGGCCACTTTAAGAAAACTGCTGAAGAAATCTTTACTCAAAAATATTGAATTTTTAAAGCATTGTATTTGATTTTTTATTAAAACAAAGTACATTGAACCATTTTCCCCCTCATTGACGGTCACATTGTCACCCCCTCATCCTCTGTACCCAACCTGCATACATAAGGACTCAACATCCAAACCACATCCAAACCCACATCAAACATTCACCTAAACCACCCTTTTCCCCCTTCGCAACATTTGCCCGCCTCCGCCCCTCCCTTACCCAGTCAAAGGCGAAATCCTCATCCATGCATTCATCACCACTCCAGACTCGACTACTGCAACAGCATCCTCTACGGACTTCCACACTCATCTCCAAAAACTGCAATACATCCCGAACTCTGCAGGCCCGCCTCCTCCCCCACACACGGTCCCAGGAGAACACTCACCCTGTCCTCCGCAGCTCCACTGGCTCCCGTTCAAACCGCATTCATTCCTCCTCCTCACCTAAAGTCCCTCCATAACTGGCCCGCCCTACCTACTGAGCTCCTATCAATTCAACCTCCTCACCCCCATCACCCGCACTAACGCCAAACCTTGGGGGACAGAGCTTTTGCCATTGCGCCCCAACCCTCTGGGAACTCGCTCCAACTGCCCATTAGAACATCTGACTCACTATCAAACTTTAAGGACCTTATGCCGGTTTGATTTATTAGAAATACAGTTTATACCATTTTATTTAGAAGCGAATACTAAAGGTTTCCAATTAGTTTTTGTTTTTGTTGTCTGATCCCCCAATTCGAAATACACCATAGCAACGCCCATAGAGACGGAAACACTTCACAGCCCCAGGTGTCGTCAGGGCGTGGGTACGTTTCAACGCTGTAAGTGGTTTACACTTTGGTATTCAGTTTTTTTTGCGGATTTTCATAGATGACAAGGCCGTGTACAGCGAGTCTGAGATTACTACTAGATTGGAACACTTTGTTTGGCACTGAGCATAGTCAGTGGTTGTGTCGATGGCTTCCAATATAGACACTGGGGTTCAATCCACCTTAGACACTTTTTCACCTCTCAAAACGGCAATTTATGTGTAGTGAGCAATTGTCACCTGTAGATGTGCAGTATTGTGTGGGCATCAGTGAGAAGAGGGAACAAAGGGAGAGGAAACGCAGTCCATGGGATAGATCCCTGGTTTTCAATGCATGGGCGTAACCCGCCTATGCGTCACAACAGGTTAGAGCTATAGACAACTTAAATTCATGAAAAACACGTTCTTTTTATAAAATATAGGATGTTTTTTTTTTGCCGAATTTCTTTCAGATTGACATTGTCCTGCAATTTTGATTTCCACCCAATTTTTTTTTTTTAAACCCGGCATAAGGTCTTGAATTAGTACTCAAAACAGTCTTTTCAAACAAGCTTTTCTGTATACCCTTTTTATTATTGATTCTACTCCCCATGTGAAGCGTCTTTGGTGTCCAAAAAAGCGCTATACATGTTTGATGTATTTATTATTATTATTATTATTATTAATTTCTTCACCACGTGTGTGTGTGTGTGTGTGAAATATTGCGTCAAAACTCCGTTTGTACTGGCTTCTTTTATTTATCATTTAGTGTACCTGTGGAAGGACCCAGGAAGAATAGTCTGTTGTTTTCTAGGGCCCCCGCCCTGAGACCTGGTCCACCCCCTGGCTCACACCCTGGTCTGATCCTGTCCCGGCTCGGGCTCTGGACCCACAGATGGAATATGAGCTGCTGTTCTCGTGATTCCGATCGCTGTGCGCTCGTCCGCACTGCGCTGGAGCCCGCCCTCTTCTGGACCGTGGCGGCGTTGGACTGGATGGGAAACCTGCTCGTTCTATGGGTTTACCTGTGCAGGGGGCGTGGCCTGTGCCACGGGGGGGGCCTTCTCACTCACTCATTTTTTATACCTGTTACACCTGTGTGCGGAGGACCTGCTCTTCCTGTCCACGCATACCTCTGTGGGCTCAAAGCGGTACTGCAGGCTGGATCTACGGGGAGGGCGTGTGCAAGGCAACGACCGCCGTTCTCAGGTCAGGACTGAACTGAAAACATATACTCTCAAGAGCGAATTTCAGGATATTGTCACCACTAATCAAACTCAAATCCTATTACACAGCTACAGACTCCCAGACCTACGACTGCTGTAGATGCTGCTTTCCACATCTGAATAAATACTAGTTGCTTTTCTAAACCAGGTGTGCACGTACCTTTTTCACCGTGAGGTTCATCAGATGAGAACCAGGAGCTGGGTTGGTACTCCACTCCATTTGTTGCGTGGTCTCAATCTAGATTTTATACTTGCTTTTAGGGGCTGGGCGATAAAACGATATCGTTATATATCGCGATAGACATGTGTTTCAATTTCAATAGAGAATGGGGTCGATAGAATGTTCGATAGTTAAACGGTCGGAACTAGATCATATACGGAATCGGGCGAAACCGGAAAGTAACAATCCTACTTTCGAATTCGTTTTTAGACCGTTTAGTCTGTTAAGTCCCTTAAGTGCTGACTGGTTAAGTTTTAGGACGTTCTGATTAAGATGGTTAAGGTTAGGGTTAGGCTGTGGTTGGGGTGATTTTATGGGATATGGTGGTTAAGTTTAGTGCATGAATAGGGTAGTTTGTTGTATTTACTTATGCTTCCGTCCCTATTCCCGTATTTGATCTAGTGCCTGACTAGTTTAAACTAACCTCCGTCTGGGAAAACGGAAGAAAACACCGGAAGTAAGCCGACTCATAGGCATGGGCATTGTGGGGGATGTAGGCAGAGGCTTCTCGACAATAACAGCCAAGCAGGAACCGCAAAACTTATCTGGGAAATGCAAAAAACACAACAACCGCACCATGCGTGGCATCCTTGGATCTATAGCTCGGTTTCAATGCAGTGCTCATTGGTTATGCACGTACGTGCACGGATTATAATGTGCGGCGGGCAGAGGCAGTGGACAGACCCGATTGTATTCGGCAGAATAGCAAGAGATTAACTTTTCCTCGGGAAGCCTGTGCCGGCACAGAGAGGCGCACAGAGGAGCCTGGTCACGGGACACCAGACCCTAAACAGCTAAACCAGGAGCTTAAACCAGGACTAACAACGAGGACACAGTGTGAACATTTTCATCCAGCCTCATCGCCTCCTTGACTGTAAACAAGGCTGCCTAAGATTGGTTAGCCCACACGACAAATATATTTATTTAGGCTAAAAAAAAAAAAAACTCAATATATATCGTTTATCGACCGATATGAATGACTTATATCGTGATATAGTGTTCTCGCCATATCGCCCAGCCCTACTTGCTTTTTTTATGCTAAAGTTTTAACAACTCAGAAAATCCACTCAAACAAGGTCCAATAATGACTGGGCTCTTTAAAAAAATAGCAAAACTAACTAACTGGGGCGACAGTAGCTCAGTTGGTAGAGCTTGGACCTTGGGCCTGAAGGTCGTGGGTTCGAGCCCACGTAAGACCTACTTCACGACTCCCACTGATGACTATTTGTCGTTGAGTCCTTGGGCAAGACAATTAACACTACTTTGCCCAAAGCCCCCAACTGAAAGATCTCAAGCTTCTGTGGACTCACACCTGCAGGAGGATCAGTGAGGGGCCTGGTGCTATGTTATGGGTGCAGCTCTGACTGCACCCCCCCGACCCAGAAAGGATTAAGGGGAATAACTCAGGCGTCCTCTAAAAACAGAGAGTCCTCAGCAGGTCACAGAACACGGGGAGGAGGAGGGTTGTGTTGGTCGGGGTTGAAACTGACATTAGTCACTGAGTGTATTTGAATGTCTGGGGTTTATTTATGGACTTCCAGATACATAATCATGATTAATATTTAAGTCAGTGGATTTCACATGCCACCTGTATGTGAAATCCAGATCCCCTCAGACTTCTGAAGCTAAGTAGTCTGGTTGGTACTGTGACGGGAGACCACGTTGAAGCACTGCAAAGATGTATTATACTACACAGATAGGGTTTTGGTTGCTTAATGCACCCTGGTATGTGCTTCTGCCGACTAAATATATAAATAGATATATATCTGAATCCTCCTCCAGACAGACCACATGCTCCAAGACTGAGACAGAGACCACAAAATCAAGAGTTCTGAGGAGCACAGAGCGTCTTCTCTCGGGGATGTGGTCAGAGCAGACGCTGCTGAACAACACGGCTGGGTATTTTAAAACAGCCCTTACGAACCGGAAGGCCAGGTTTATTCTTAAGTGACCTCTAAAAAGACTTACCGTGAGAAATAACCATGGGCGTGTGTGTTGTCCTGTCAAATGTGACACAGATAAGAAAATCATTATCATAGTAAAATTGTGTGGTTCTGCAGGCCCATTCATCCCAGAATCTTATTGATATGTGACTGAGGACAAGTGGAATGGAGTCTTTAGTCAAATGTGTGTTTTTGTTGTTGGTAAGTTTAAAACATTACATACAGAATTCACTGAAACCCTTACTACAGTGTATTTTAATCCAGGGAAGTTTCATTTTCATTTTAGGCAATAGTTCTTACACAAGATCACAAGTTTATGACACCTACGTTATCAGGAAGTCCAGCTCTGTCCTTTTCCCTGTACACAGTGCAGCAGGAGGACAGGAGGCTCCCAGACAAACTAACATCTATGTGGACCATGACTGTCGCCCCCTGCAGGACACTGTCTGCTCTGGAGAGTAGCTTCAGCGACAGACTGATCCTCCCATTGTGTGAAGGAGAGATCACGACAGATGTTACCCGCTGTGCTACGGGTTTAGTTTGAATGTGTAAAGTCCTACATGTTCATGGTCATATCTAGGGGTGCAACGGTTTAAAAAAAATCACGGTTCGGATCGTACCTCGGTTCATTTTTCTGTTCATTTTTCAAAAAAAAAAGTTTTGTCTTTTTAATAAACACAGCTCATGTGGACTCAGCACCTGCTCTGACTGCCCCCTGTACATGTTTATTTGGACTGTGTATTGTGAGAGAAAGACACTTAAGCCTAGCGTACATCGACAGAGAAACTGGGGACAACTAGTTGCAAGGCGGCTTTTGGCAACTGAGAGGAGATGGTGGGAGATGATCAGTTGCCGAAATCGGTCGATGTGCGCGCTCTTACAACTGGAGATGATCAGTCGGTCTCCAGTTTCAGTCACTTGCCCGTGTTCTACTTTTCGGCAACTAGTTGTCCTCAGTTTCGGAGATATGACCCGATGTGCGCGCTCCATGCGCCTCTCCGACAACGTGTGTGTATTGCGTGTATTGCGCGCCCGCAACAGTTTATGTCAGAAAACACACTGTAGTTGAGGCCAGTTGCTGTCGATGTACGCGCTGTTATTCCCGAGACTGGTCTGCTACTGGGAGTTGCCCGTTTTCGTCAGATTGTCGATGTGTGCGGGGCAGCAACTCGTATGCGACGGATATAATCAGTTGCCAGTCCGATGTACGCTAAGCTTAACATCGGCTGTTTTGGGAGTCGAGTGATTATCTCACTCCTCTTGATTGTTGAAGAAACTCAGCGACAGTTTTGTCAATTCACCTTGGAGAGACCCATGAGGAAAAGGCCGTTAGACTTATTAGATTTAAGCATGTTTATTGATTGAGCATGTTTGGCGCCCTAGGCCCGGGAGGGATGCTGTTGAGCACGGCGCTTGCTCGCGTGCATAATCCCCCCCGGGGCCTAGGCACTGGTGACGGCAGAGGCAGTAGGCAAGCACGCGTTGGTGAGAAAAGGAGGAGGTGGGGCGGCGGAGGCTTGCAGACTTCAGAAGGCCGGGAAGTGGGAGTCTCCGGCTTTTAACTTGCTGTCCTGGTGGTTATTGGTTGGCTGGATGTGGGCGTTGCTGGTTTGATGAGCCGAGGAAGAGCAGCCTGTAGATCTGGGCAAGCAGCAGCCGGGTCTACCACAGTGAACTTTCGCAAAAGCTCCATTTCACCTTGGAGAGACCCATGAGGAAAATGCCGTTAGACTTATTAGATTTAAGCATGTTTATTGATTGAGCATGTTTGGCGCCCTAGGCCCGGGAGGGATGCTGTTGAGCACGGCGCTTGCTCGCGTGCATAATCCCCAAAAAGCGGGCCTGCAATTGGGATAGCAGGACGTACTGCGCGGGCCTGAGAGCATGAGTGAGAGGCTTCTCGCACGGTCGCTCAGCCAGGCTGCGTCCGCTGGGGCCCGTGTTTGTTTAGGCAGGGCGAGCTGAGAATATGAGCGTGCTCATATTCAGCTAGACGCTGAAGCAGGGGAATCTTTGAGCGAACTGAGAATATGAGATGCATGCGCATGTTCAGCCAGACGCTGAAGCAGAGGAATCTTTGAGCGAGCTGAGAACATGCGCGTGCAGCCAGACGCTACAGCAGGGGAATCTTTGAGCGAGCTGAGAATATGAGATGCACGCGCATGTTCAGCCAGACGCTGAAGCAGAGGAATCTTTGAGCGAGCTGAGAACATGCGCGCATGAAATGGTCAGGGGACATTATGTTGGGTGAGAAGAGCGACCTTTGTTTAATGCTTCCACTACGTCGAGATTATCACGCATGACAGAGATCCTCTTTCTCTGCCACGTGTGATTCCACACGCGCAGGCCACGACCACTGGGAATGTCTCGTGTAGGGCAGAGGAAATGCTCCGGGGAAAAGTAGCGGGCCACGGCCCGGCGAACCACTGGTCCTGGAAGAACCCCCCAAAACCCACGGAAGGGGCAGCGTCCGTGTAGAAGCGGAGACCTGTAGGGGCAGAGAGACATACCGGAGAGGGCCATTGATGTTGCAGGCGCCCTTACGCTTAGAATCTTGGGTTGGAGATTAGATAATCAGGACAGTAGGACAGGTCGGGAAAAGCCGTGTCTCGGACCGCATTGAAGGTTGAGTGAGCAGTAGTGAAACGCTCATGGAGAGAAGCCACAGAAGGCGAGCAGGAAGATGCTGCGAGGAGGGCAGACATGTACTTGGAAGATGAGCCGGAATTCAGTGCCGCTCAGAGCTGCTGCAGGATGGGCAGCATGATGGGGAGCCTGCAATCAGAAGAGTGAAGAATACAGGTATGGATGCCTTTGATTAGGAGTTTGATTGACAGCACAGCGCAGCTACTCGGCCAGCTGCATCTGATAGAATCAGAAGATTAAGTAGATTAAGTAGAGATGAAGCATAACCGCCGAAGCGACCCTGAGAGCATAGGTGCGAGTCCTGCGCAGCGCGGCATCATCAGCCGGGCTGCATCCATTAGAAGCAGGATAAGCTTCTGAGAGAGTGGGTTGCAGCAGTAGCAGTAGCAGCGGCAGCAGCAGCGGCAGCATGAAGCAGCAGCAGTATCCTTAGACAATAATAGTTGTAGCTGTTTAGTGTTTCAGTAAAAAGAGATGTAAAGTGAAGAGACGTCAAAGTAAATGAAGCAGTAGCAGCAGCAGCAGCAGCAGTAGTTGCAGCAGTAGTTGCAGCAGTAGCAGTAGCAGCAGCAGCAGTTGCAGCATCCTTAGATAATAACAGCAATAATCCTGTATCAAGGCCACAGCAGTAGAATATTGTTGTAGCTGTTTAGTGTTTCAGTAAAAGAGATGTAAAGTGAAGAGAGATGTCAAAGTAAATGAAGCAGCAGCAGCAGCAGCAGCAGCAGTAGCGGTAGCAGTATGAAGCAGCAGAAGCAGCACGACAATGCGATTCATACGAACAAACAGACATGTCACGCCAGCGTGCGCCGCTTGTCTCCGTGAACCAGGTTACGTACGTGTCTGAAAGAGCCGAGCCGTAGAGACAGGTGCAGCCTGGGAGCCTGCGGAGCGGCAGGAACGGCAGCAGCGGCACATGTAGTAGTAGGAGCAGCAGGAGCAGGCAGCAGGAACAGGCAGCAGCAGGAGCGGCAGCAGGAACAGGCAGCAGCAGGAGCGGCAGCAGGAACAGGCAGCAGCAGGAGCGGCAGCAGGAACAGGCGCAGCGGGAACAGGCATCAGCGGGAACAGGCATCAGCGGGAACAGGCATCAGTGGGAACAGGCATCAGTAGGAACGGGGAGCAGGCATCAGTAGGAGACTGGCAGCAGCGGCGGTCAGAACCGTGCCCATGGTTGTTTAAGAGCCTCAGGAAATAAATTAACCTGAATCCAAAACATTCCCATGCGAATAACAGATGTCTCCTGGAGCCATCTTGCAGCTTTGGTTATGGCAGATACGCATGAACGATCACTTTTCCACACGTTCATTAGCTCCAACTCCACTTCACACTCATTGCAGATTCACATTGGGCCCTTTTTCTTTCTGCTGCACTTTCAAAATGCAACAACTGCAATTTAGTTACCTAGTGACCCAGCTATTTAAATGCATGGCCCCTCCATTATCCCTCAGATAAATGAAATGTATTTAAATTAGTTTAACAGTAGTGACCTGCGAGTAATAGAATAATGCTGTAAGATGGTGCCGTGGCAAGAGCTCTGGTGTGTGCCGTCTGGAGCACTCTGGGGCAGTCTTGCAATTCTTCCAACGTGGTTTTACTGCAAGTGGCAGAACATGAATCTGAATGAATGCACATTGCTCCTCTTATATCCCTCGGTCGATAAAGAGTATTGCTATTTAATATGCATTGTCCCTCAGTTAGCTCGAACACATGTGAAAACGGAGCCTGCAGACCAAGCACGGGGTGAAAACTGGCGCCTGCAGTCCAGTGCGCAGGGAATAATCCGTCCGCAGATCAGCAACTCACCACCGCATATGCCAGAAGACGTGGGAAAGCAACGGGACAACGCGGCACCGCCAATCGGAGGCAGGGACACGCACGGCACCGCCAGACAGTCTGCACGCAGCAGCAGACCAGAGGAGACGAGCAGCATAGAGCCCGGGGAGGGGCCCCGCGGAGCAGCCGCAGAAAGAGCCCGCAGAGGAGGAGAGCGGCGGAGACACAGCAGGTGCAGGGACGCGGAGGAGGAGCAGACCACAAGCAGCCAGACTGAGAACAGCCGGGTCACGCGCACGAGCAACACGTGAGAAGAAGCGACCCCTCCAAAACAACGCATGCATTGCGAACAGGTGCGTTAGCGACATGCACCTTGCAGACTTCAGAAGGCCGGGAAGTGGGAGTCTCCGGCTTTTAACTTGCTGTCCTGGTGGTTATTGGTTGGCTGGATGTGGGCGTTGCTGGTCTGATGAGCCGAGGAAGAGCAGCCTGTAGATCTGGGCAAGCAGCAGCCGGGTCTACCACAGTGAACTTTCGCGAAAGCTCCATCACTGACTCCTGGAACATGATCGATATTCATTTTGGACCTCAGGGCAGCAACATAACTGTAGGATTGAATGACACACACATCACAACATCATAATCACTGCGTCCCATATATGCATTCACAATAACCTACATGACAAATGTGGGGTGTAAAGTCTTCCTCAGAAGATGACAATGGCCGATCTTCTAATTCTGGAAGCAAAGTCTCGTCTTCCCAATCAATACTAGAGAAAGAAGAGGCGTTTAATACTTCAGCAGAAAGGTATCTAGTCGTTATGGCTTTTTTTTAATAGCCTCCAATATGCATTAGGGATGCTGTTGAACTCTTGTACATTGAAGACCTCATTCCAATTGATTTAGGCCATACTGGAAAAGATACAGAGAAAAGAATGCAAGGAAGACATGTAAATTATTTCAATCTCTATATTATATTATGCTTATAATTTATTTGGTAGTAGTCAGCAAGACTTTTCTTACTTATTCTCAATACATAATAATAAAAATGTATGTAGTGGTCACGGAAGTTAGATTTGAGGTAAAGAGATATTGTTTTTATAACAATAAAACTTCAGTCGCTTTGATGCTGCCCCTGACACCTCTCCCTCCCCCAACCCCCACTACTCTAACGACCCACCCATCAGCTCTGCCCCCAGCCTGACAATAGCCTCTAATTAAACAACTCTTCTTGAGGCTGCACCCCCGCAAAGCTCCTGGCCCGGATCAAGTGTCTCCGGCCACTCTGAGACGCTGCGCCAGTGAGCTTACTCCTGTGTTCACTGACATTTTCAACACCTCTCTGCAGTCCTGCCATGTCCCGGCCTGCTTCAAATCCTCCATCATTGTCCCCGTCCCGAAGCAGCCCAGGATCATAGGACTACAGACCTGTAGCACTTACGTCTGTCGTCAATGAAGTCATTTGAACGCCTGGTCCTCTCTCATCTCAAGTCCCTCACCTTCCCCCTCCTGGACCCCCTGCAGTTCGCCTACAGAGCCAACAGATCTGTAGACGACGCCATTAACCTGGCCCTCCACCACATCCTACAGCACCTGGACTCCCCGGGGACCTTCGCCAGGGTCCTGTTCATGCACTTCAGCTCTGCCTTCAACACAATCCTGCCATCCCTGCTCCAGGACAAGCTCTCCCAGCTCAACGTGCCCTATTCCACCTGCAGGTGTATCACTGACTTCCTGACGGACAGGAAGCAGCGAGTGCGTCTGGGGAAGAATGTCTTGGACTCTCGGATTATAAATACAGGAGTCCCACAGGGCTGTGTTCTTTCTCCCCTACTCTTCTCCCTGTACACCAACCACTGCACCTCCAGCCACGACTCCGTGAAGCTGATCAAGTTCGCGGATGACACCACCCTCATTGGACTCATCTCCAACAACGATGAGTCCGCCTACAGGAGGGAGGTGGACCGGCTGGTGTCTTGGTGCAGTGGTAACAACCTGGAGCTGAACGCCCAGAAGACAGTGGAGATGATTGTGGACTTCAGGAAGAGCGCTGTCCCCCCACCCCCACCCTCCGTGATGGACTCCACAGTTCGCTGGAGCCACAGTCAGGGACAAACGGAGACTACAGCGCATTGTGCGCTCTGCAGAGGAAGTGATCGGCCGCAGCCTTCCATCGCTGCAGGACCTGTACGTCGCCCGAGCTCGAGGCCGGGCTGGTTGTATCACACCCCTCTCACCCTGCACATGGACTATTACAACCACTCCCCTCAGGCAGGAGACTGCGGTCCATCAGGACTAGAACCTCCCGCCACAAGAACAGTTTATTCCCCTCTGCTGTTGGACTCTTGAACACTTCTTAACCTGTCCCCCCGCCCTTTATAAAGTCACTTTACTGCCCATCATACGTCACATTACTTCACTGTACCGCTGTGTAAGGTGAGAAAGAGGGCAGGCTCCAGTCAAGCGTGAATAACAGCCCTTTTCGTAAACATGCCCCTCCCGAGCTCCAGAGAACTTCAAAGAAACTACGAGTTCAATGAAAGGCTAAACATCTGCCAGGACACTGCAAGGAGACAGACAGAGGGCCATAAAACAGCAGGACAAACATCGATGTGCCCTTCTGCCTGACAGAGATCAGGTATCATTCACCCACTATCGCTCAT
The DNA here is from genome assembly GCA_964034765.1 of Knipowitschia caucasica. Lineage (NCBI taxonomy): Eukaryota > Metazoa > Chordata > Actinopteri > Gobiiformes > Gobiidae > Knipowitschia > Knipowitschia caucasica. The sequence continues at coordinate 5,774,450 of OZ035835.1, read as the reverse complement.
GGAACATTCCACAAACCTGGGACTCACCCACGGCGTTCTGGCGCCCCCCAGTGGACACTGAACACTATCACACCCGGCACGGACATGGTGTAGACCAGCTCCGGACTCTGTATCATCCCAATACGTCTGTACCGTGCCCTACATGTGTGTATCATTGTCGAGTAATGAACTGCGGTGTGTGTTTGTACAATGTGGTATGGTCGTCTGTATTAATCCCGTGTGTTTCCCTTGTAAACTGCCTGTTGTGAGAGGGTTGTCGCACATGGATGACGTCAAGGACGCGCCCCCTGTAGAAGTCAATATAAACACACACAATGCAACAGAACTGCCTCTTGTCCTTCCCTGAAATCACCATTGCAGCTTCCCTGCCCTCCGTGTCTCGCGGTACGCGTCTTCTACTGCGGCCGCGCCTTCTACTCCGCAACACAGCCCTCCTTCCTGGCTCGGGACCTTACGAACTGTTACACCATCAGCCTCTTTTCCTGGCTCTGGACCCCTACGCACGCAACCCATTCCGGACTGAGTTGTATATGCGTGGATCAAAGTTGGACTGTATCGCTGGCTTCGTATCTCCCGCCTGCCCGGACAAAGAAACCACGTGGGCTCTTCCCATCCCAAATCCTTTCTTCATCCTCTACGCTCCTCAAAAGTGAGACTGTTCCTTGTTGGATGTGTGTTTCAAATGAGATGTATACAACTTCTGTTTAATGTGACCAGAAATCCCCTTCGTTATATTTTCTATCTTCATTTTTGTAGTCAATAAAACCCCTTTACTTTTAACTCAATCATATCAGAGTTGTGTTGTTAAGTCTTGGATATCTCTGGCTGATTTACGCATTCACTACCTATTAGATTATAAGACTGATTCGAGGCAAATTAGTTGGATCTGTGCAGAAATTTTAACTCTGCTGGTGCCCAAAATAAAAGCAGATCCCCCACTCGAATAGGACGGCCAGACTCTGATTTGGTGACTGGCCGCACTATTCTTCTCTTACAATTTATAGCGTACAGTAATATTATTACCCTACAGCTGTCACCTTACATTGTTTGCACCATGTGCACTTGTATATTGTAAATAGTAACTGTAACTCTATTTTAAATCTAAATTTATTGCTTAAAAGTGTTTTTTATTCTTATTTTTATTATCTCTTTTTGATTGTTGCACTGAGCCAAAGCAATTTCCTGATTCTGATATCCAGAGTGCAAGTTGCAAAACTTAGTCATTGAAGGATGAAATGCAAACCTACATATATATAGTGCAAGCAACTATGTTTCTTGGCAAAAGCAAACGATTCATACAGATCAGAAGTTTTCGTAGCAGCCACATCATATTCACAATTACAGACAGCTAATGCAAACAGCTAACGCTAATGCTAACAGCGAACGCTAATGCTATCACCCCTTCACTGTGGAACTCTGGTGATATGGTCTTACCAAATGGTACTCATTTAATTTTGTACATGTGGGGAATTGGTAGTTACCTAGTGTAACTTAAGTTGTACGAATGGTACGAAGCCACTTAGTTCGCTGTGGGTATACTCAAGAAGCCCGAGCTGCGCGCCAGAGAGAAATTAACGCTCCAATCATGTGCCAGTCCCATCTATAAATAGCCCTCTACAGCCCGCACCTGCCACTTTGAACTCTGCCAAAGCCAGGCTGGACTGATGGGCCCGTAGCTAAGTGGCTTCGCACCGTTCGTAGAACTTAAGTTACACTAGGTAACTATCAATTCTACTTCATGGTGCTCCAGCCACTGAGTTCGCTGTGGGTACCACGCGAAGCTGTAGAGAGATGTACTCCCATCAGGCCAGCGTACAGTGATTGGAGCCCTGCCCGAGTTCCCACCGCACTATCAAGGCGCATGGACCCGGGGCAGGAAGGAAGAAGAGCAGTGTACGAGGCCGCTCCTACCAAGGACGCCTGAGTAACACTGACAAGCTCCTGAGGACGCCCATACTCTGACAGGACTCCCGTAGGAGTAAGCAAGAAAACATACCCAGGACGCCTCTACCAAGAGCTCCTGAAGTATGAGAAGAAGAAACATACCCAGGACGCCTCTATCAAGAGCTCCTGAAGTATGAGAAGAAGAATCATACCCAGGACGCCTCTACCAGGAGCTCCTGAAGTATGGTAACCGGTTACGGGAAGAGCGGGTCACGACCCTAGGACGCCTCCATCCAGTGCTCCTGAAGGCCGGACTAGAGTAACTGCAGGCCGCGGGTCGGCTCCCTCCGAACGTCCCACGGTGAGTCAGAACCCCGCGTTCAGAACGGAATGGGCAATCGACCGTTCTCCCACGTTCTCCCACTAAATATGACAGAGCAACGGTAGAGGACGAAACCCAAGACGCGGCTTGGCAGACGTCCTCCACCGAGGCCCCCCGGAGCAGAGCTGTGGAGGCCGCGACTCCTCGTGTGGAGTGCACCTTGAACCCTACCGGGGGAACCAATTCCTGGGCCTGGTAAGCCAAGTGAATTGCCCGAGACACCCTGTGCGACAGCCTCTGGGGTGTCAATGGCGCACCTCTGTTCTTAGGGCCCATGCATACAAACAGCTGATCCGACCGTCTGAAAGAGGCTGTAACTGCCAGGTAGGATCTCAGCATCCTGACTGGGCACAACAGATGCTGCCGCTCGTCCTCCTTGGAGGCATGAGGCGGCGGGTGAAAGGGTCGGACCCTGATGACCCTTGACCTAAAAGCCGAAGTAACAACCTTAGGCAGAAAGGCTGGGTTCGGGCAAGCTCAACTACACCATCCTCAGCACCGAATGTCGGGCATTCCGGGCGAACGGAGAGTGCGCATAGCTCACCTGCCCTCTTGGTTGAGAGCCAGCAAGAGGGTGGTATTGAGAGCCACACACTCGGGGCTGGCCTGGGCCACAGGCTCAAAGGGAGGTCCCGGTAACCCCAGGACCCCTTCCAGAAGGCAGGACATGGGGTCCCAAGAACACACCGCGGACCAGCCATTGGAAACCCTCCACCTACAGCCGTAGGCCCTGACAGTGGAAGGGGCTCTCGCGCCCTGAATGGTCAGGGCTCTCTCACCCAGGTCACCCAGACCTATGAGAGTCCGCCTCTCAGCCTCCAGACCCAGAGTCTGTGGCCCAGTACCGGGCACGAGTGAAGCGTCCCCCATCCCTGGACCAGAGCCCCAGGAGAGGCCAAAGGTCGCACACCGCCATGCCCTTCAGGAACGGGAACCAGCGGGCATGCGGGCTGTCCGGGGCGATGAGGATCACTTCCCGACCCTCCTGCCCGATTCTCCTCAGAAGAACCGGCAAGAGGCGAGTCGGGGGAAACGCATATAGAAGGCCCCCCGGCCACGGGTAATGCGCCAGGGCATCCACCCCCAGGGGTGGATTGTCCGTGGGCCGCAGCACGAACCAGAGTGGGCACAGAGCATTGCCTGCACTGGCAAATAGGTCGACCCCGGTTGACCGAACCTCTGCCATACCTGCGCCTCTATCTACGGGGCCAGGCCCCACTCCTCCCTGAGTGGGCCCCCCCTGGACATTAGATCCGCCCCTGTGTTCCTGTCTCCGGGAACGTGGCGTGCCCTGAGAGACAGCAGATTCTGCCCAGAGCAGAATGCGAGCCGCCAGGCAATGGAGACCGGGGGATCTCGTGCCCCCCTGCCTGTTTATGTAGGCCACAACGGTGGTGTTGTCCGAACGCACCATCACGTGCCCCCCCTGCAGCAGCGGTACAAAGTGCAGCAGCACCCTGCGCACTGCCTCCATCTCCAGTAGATTGATGTGCGGAGATGGGTCTAACCAGAGCCCTCCCACGGAGCTCTGGCCCAGAACCCCTCCCCACCCCTCGAGAGAGGCGTCCGTAAACACTTCCACGTGTTATACGGAGCCTTCTAGAGGAACCCCGTCCCGCATCACACCCTGGGTGAGCCAGAACCTGATGTCTGATCTCACTCAGTCCGGAGAACCGTCTCTGAAATCCTCTCATGTGGAGAAGACCCAGACGTATAACCACATGGGCCGCCGCCATCATCCCCAGGAGTGACCTGAGACAACGAGCAGACACCCTGGGGGCGGCCCTGGCCAGCTGTGAGAGGCTCTCCTGTCTGTCCACGGACAGAGCCACTCGGAACTCCACCGAGTCTAGCTGCAGACCGAGGTAGAGCGCGCGCTGGGCAGGCTGTAACCTGCTCTTCTCTCTGTTCACCACAAAGCCCAGCTGTTGTATGTGAGACAGAAACCGGCGCGTGTGCTCCAGGGCCACTTCCCTGGACTGGGCCAGAATTAACCAATCGTCTATGTAGGTTAAAATTCTGACCCCCGCGCGTCTGAGCGGCATCAGGGCTGCCTCCACGCATTTTGAGAAGGTGCGAGGGGCCAGCGCGTACCCGAACGGGAGGTGGCAGTCTCCGGTTCTGATGCCTTCCAGCAGCTGTTTGTGACGAGCCTGCGGAACCGGTGCTTGGAATTCTACGTCCCGGTGCCTAGGTCTACGTCAGAGGTAGCCCTAAGGGGCTACGCGCACCTTCGTAGAGCTAGGTTATATTAGGTAACTAGCCGTTAGTAGAGGGGGAGCATCAGACAGCAAGTACTCCTCTCACGAGCCCCGACCTCTCCCGGTGCTCCCAGAGTAGAGAGAGAGGGGGGGAGGGGGGGCAAAAAGGGCATGCAACCCCCTGTGATATGCTGTGTGAGACAGAGAAAGTCCCTGGCCTCTCTGCCTCACTTATTGCAGCCTGATTTGCCTGTTCCCCTCCACTCAGTGGAGAGGAAGCACTGGTTGCTATGGGAACTGGTTGCCATGGCAACGAGGCCAGTACTTTGGACCAATCGCTGGGAGGTCCTCATGTGTTTTCCCGCCTCATACCTCTCAGGGAATGTGGCGCTGGGGTTGCAAGGGAGCACTGGTTTCCATGTAACAGAGCCAGACTTACTGTATTTATTTATTTATTTATTTATTTGATAGGGACAATGCACATTAATGAACATCAGTATAAAACAAATGTAAATATGCCGGATTATAGCTACAAAGCTAGTTTTCATCCGTAGTCCCTAGGCAGGAAAATACATAACGAAATACAATACAATAAAATACAAAATAACACTACACTAACTTCTGGACCAATAGCTGTGATTCCCTTGACTGGTCTTTCCCGCTCCCTTCTTCTCAGAGGGGGCGGGGCATCTGTTTTCCCGCCTCAAACCTCTCAGGGAATGAGGCGCTGCGGTTGCCAGGGGGCACTGGTTTCCCTGGTAACAGGGACAGACTTCTGGACCAATAGCTGTGTGTCCCTCAACTGGTCTTTCCCGCTCCCTTCTTCTCAGAGGGGGCGGGGCGCTGGTCGTCTCCACTCAGCGGAGAGGAAGCACTGGCAGACGGGTCGTTAAGCAACTTAATTATTAGTCTCACACACAAAATACGGGTTGTTTCTCTTTATTAAGAAAGCCTCTGCCCTCCCGTCCGCCCCTACTGTACGGGGAAGACGTAGGCAATCCGAGCTCCCGAGCACCTCCGCAGATCCACTCCGGACCTCGAGGTCTCGCTGAAAGAGAGCGGGTCTGGAGAGTAGCGATCCGCAAAAAGAGCAGAGTGCTTCTGGTACTGAGACTGCTCTCTGGTCTGGTCTGGTCGCGCTGTTCAAGTCCATCAACCAGTCCCCCCCAGTCCAATCCTCTACGCTGAGTGCCTGGCCCAGGCAGGGGAAGCAGAAGAAGCACCGGGGTGCTTGTTCCTGCAGTGAAGTTAGTACAGCTACGCTTACCTATCTCGTTCTACGCCGGAGGGCGAAGGGAACAGAGAAGCAGAGAAGGCAGCGACATCTCGATTCTCCATTGAGTTAAGTAGATCTCTCTATGGCGCCAGAGTTAAAAGTGGCAGGTGCGGGCTGTAGAGGGCTATTTATAGATGGGACTGGCACATGATTGGAGCGTTAATTTCTCTCTGGCGCGAAGCTCGGGCTTCTTGAGTATACCCACAGCGAACTAAGTGGCTGGAGCACCATGAAGTAGAACTAATAATTATGGGTGGCTAAGGCTGGGCTAAGGCTTTGATGTTGTGTTGTCTGTTGTTGTTTCTCAAAGCTAACCCAAGCTAATGCGCGGTTACTGCCACAAAATGCGGCCGTATTTCTACAACAGCTGGGGATTTTTAACAAGCTAACTTGGTGAAAACCCGCATTACAGTCTATCAGGCAAAAATATGTATAAATAATACAACTACTACTCCAGCTACTGAGTAAAATGCTCACCTGTTCAGTCGGAGAGAGGCTGGTGGGTTTTTACATCCATGAGTAATCCACAGAGCTAGAGGTCGCCAACATGAATGCTCCTACAGTACTTTTTGTCGTTCCTCTGTTTCTGGCGTTTTGCCTGTATTTAATAGATCCATGGTATTTAGTCTGCAGCAGCGCTGGAGGCGGCTTTACCTTCTCCGCCATGTTTGTTTTGAAGAGTGCGTGTTGTGTATAATTGTTCGAACTGGAGACACAGACCACCAGGAAACAGTTGTAGCTTGTTATACCCCACATTTATTTGCAGTTGCCATGGTTCTGTAAAGTAGGGTAAATATGTCTCAGTCAATAATCATCATATTAGACTGGTAAACAATTAAACAATACACAAGAATCATAAACAATAGTACATACATTTGTAACAGAAACAAAAGACGCATGGTCAACATAAAATGGGGAAACAATGGACTACAAACAGGAAGGCCTACTTATAGCCTCTCTAGAGTTTGGGTGTGTCCTCCTGCTCCCAGGTGCCAGGTGCCTCCATCTTGTGGACACCTGCGGAATTGCTACATTGTCTGATGTAATATGTTTACATATTTACTGGAGTTTGTGACAGCCGCCCCCTTATTTGTGCGGCAAATATGCTATTTTCAACCGTCATCAGGGACTTCCGGAAGAGGTATCAGTCTGGAGACAGGCCGTAGGTATTCTCTGGTTTTAACATTTATTTTAGCAGTGCAAACTCGTCCATCTGATCCTGGATAAATTGAGGTGACCTTCCCTAATAACCATGACACATGAGGGGACTGAGGGTCAACAAGTAACACAACTTGCCCTGGTTTTAAGTTTTCTTGATCGACCTCCCATTTTGCACGATTTTGTTGAGAAGGAAGATAGTAGCGTATGAAAGCTGTCCAAAACTTGTCAGCTAGAATTTGACTGTGGCGCCTTTTCCTTTTGCCCTGAAGTTCGCTCTCACAGTAGATTGCTTGTGGTAAGGAGCAATCTGGCCGCCCCATCAAAAGCATGTTTGGTGTCACTGGGTCAAGATCTGCTACATTGGAGGATATGTATCCTTAGGGCTTTGAATTTAGAATACTCTCAACCTCTGTCAGGACAGTAGTTAGGATCACATCTGTCGTAGTTTGATTCCCTATTGCTACATTCAGGGTAGACTTGATGGATTTAATTTCACGTTCCCAGCTACCACCAAAATGTGGAGCTGATGGGGGATTGAACTGAAAATGCACTTGTGACTGGGCCAGCTCCCGTTTTAAAGTACGGGTCAGAGATTCAAAAGAACGTTTGAGTTCTACCTCAGCAGCCTTGAAATTTGTTCCACAATCAGAGATAAGTTCAAAGGTTTTCCTCTGCGTGCAACAAATCTCCTAAATGCCATCAAGAATGTGTCAACGTCGAGTTTACTAAGAGTTTCAATGTGCACACAACGCGTGGTGAGGCATTTAAAGATCAAACCCCATCTTTTCTCTGTTCGGCGGCCTATTGTCACATTGAATGGTCCAAAACAATCCATTCCTGTGGACCAAAATGCTGGTTTTGACAACCTGAGTCGTGCCGGGGGTAGGTCTGCCATTTTGGGTATGATTGGATTTGCTCTCCATCTTTGGCATGTTTGACAACGGTGCTGATACTTGCGTATTGCTTGGCGGCCGCGCAGAACCCAGTAATTGCGCCTCATCTCAGCTAGAACACGCTCAGGACCTGGATGGAGTAACATGTCATCATAATGTTGAATTAATAGTTTAGTTATTATATGATTGGCATCAAGCACAATGGGGTGGAGGCTTTCATAGTCGAGGGTTTCTGCTCTTTGAAGTCTCCCACCTACCGTGATGAGTTTGAGGACCGGATCATATTCAGGAGAGAGGGGTAGTAGTTTGCTGTGTTTTGGTATTTCCTTATTTATCTTTAGGGCAGTTAGTTCCTCTGGGAAACAGTCCATTTGTACTTGTTGAAGGAGAAGTTTTTCAGATTCAATGAACAGTTTAGCACTGTTCGACTTGTCATAATCAGCTGTCCCATCTAGCAGACCTTTGGTTTCCTTTATGAGATCAGTCCAGTTGTCAAATTTGTTTACATCAGGTACATTTGATTTTGTTGTCGTTAGTGTAACACAGACCATGGTTTTCCTAATTTCTTCTACAGGCTCACTGCTGATTGGGACAGGAGGAAAGGTGGGCCAGGAACTTTCGTGTTGAAGTAGAAAGGGGGGTCCCTGGCTCCACCTATTGGGCTGTGATAGATCCACGAGAGTCTTTCCTCTGGTTATGTCATCTGCAGGGTTGTTTTTTGAGTCAACATATCTCCCATTTTTAGTGTCTGTTAAAGTTTGTATTTCGGAGATCCTTGTCCCTATGAAGACTTTGTAACGACATGACTCTGATCATATCCATAACAGTACAGTTGTTGAGTCTGTCCAGAGGGTTATTGAGGTAATCGGAATAGTCAGTTCAGTACTTAACAGGTTAGCCAGTTGGGCGCCAGATAGGGCCGCACATAACTCAAGACGGGGTATGGAAAGTTGGCGTTTTGGAGCTATGCGAGATCTGGCCATAACAAAGCTAACATGTGTCGACTCCATTTTTACCTGTAGGTATGCAACAGCCCCATAGACCCGTTCTGATGCATCGCAAAAGACATGTATGTGGAACTCTGAGGTTTCTGCACCGTTTGGTTTCTGTAGAACACAGCGTGGAAAGTTGAGTACATGAAGAGTCTGTAATTCCTTCTGCCATGATTACCATTAGTACTTTAGTTTGTCTGATTGAATTACACTGTCCCATTCTCTTTCTTCTTTCCACAGGTCTTGCACTTGAATCTTTGCACGTGTTGTGAAGGGGATTAAATAACCTAGAGGGTCATATTGGCTCGCAAGAATCTTGTAGACATTTTGCAGTGTGAGGTCATAAGATGTGGCTTGTCTGGTTTTGTAGCTCAGGGTATCGGTCAGGCAATTCCACTGTAAACCCAACGTTAGTTTTGTTGGGTCACCAATATCTGAGAGCCACAGTTCAGTAGATTTGGATCTTGCGTCAGGTGGGAGATGTTGTTTTACACTATGATCATTGCTTGCCCATTGTCTTATATTGAACCCTCCATCTGCCAATGGGGGTCGCATTTTATCAATGAGACATCTTGCTTCTTCAGATGAAGAGAGGCTCTGAACGCAATTATCAACATAAAAACATTGCTGCACTGACTGGACTATCTCCTCATTCCCTTCGCTGTGATCTATTACATCCTCTGTACTGCATAAATAGCACAACAAGGACTACAGGTTGTACCAAAAGGCAGCACCTGCCATTCATAAACCCTTGGGTTCTGGTCTGGCTGCATTTCCCTGAAAATAAAGCGTAAGAGGGGTTTGTCATCATCTAAGAGCCGTATTTGATGAAACATGCCCTTTATGTCTCCACAAATGGCTACTTTGTTTTGACAAATCCTAAGTAGAACTCCAACTAGACTGGGGCCTATGACAACAACAACTCAAAGTGGCCGTTGTAAAAGAAGTATCATACTGGGATGGAATTAAGTTGGCAGGGCCCTGGAGTGCCCATCCCAGTTTGGTATGTATTGCCAACGGGCCACCAGGGGGACCCACCATCACAGGTTCAGTTGCTGTGATTAAGTGGGCATAATCTGACCCTATCAGTACAAGAGGACGTACATGATCGATAGGTTGACGTGGAATGTTGTTTAGGTAACAAAACTGTTCTTGTAGCTGTTCCACTGGATAGGTGTGCTCTGACAGCCCGAGATTATCTGCTGTAAATGCCCCTTGAATGTCATATCTGTTATCGATCTGATCTGCAGGGGAAATCACAACAGAGACTGAAGCACCATTAACCTGCAGTACTTCTTGCCTCACAGTATGCAACAAAATAGTCTCGGGTTGGGAGGTGAGACCTAAATGCTGGACAGTGTAGTGTCTGCTATTATAAATTCTACATATACAGCATGTATCTTTAAAATGTGTTGGGAACATCTGGGCCAAAATGGTAGAAGCAGCTGACCAGTCATGAGGTAGACGTGTGAGCAACACTAATGTTAGGACAATGTGCATGGCTGTCCTTAATGACACAGAGACACAGAGAGACACAGAGAGACAGAGAGACACAGAGAGACACAGAGACACAGAGAGACACAGAGACACTGGAACAGGGACACAGAGACACAGAGAAATAGAGACAGAGATAAAGATACAGATAAAAAGTAGAAACAGAGACAGTGAGACATATAGAGTCATAGAGCAGGCGCGTAGAAACAGAAGTGAGAGAGACGTATAGAGTCATAGAGCAGGCGCGTAGAAACAGAAGTGAGAGAGACGTATAGAGTCATAGAGCAGGCGCGTATAAACAGAAGTGAGAGAGACGTATAGAGTCATAGAGCAGGCTCGTAGAAACAGAAGTGAGAGAGACGTATAGAGTCATAGAGCAGGCGCGTAGAAACAGAAGTGAGAGAGACGTATAGAGTCATAGAGCAGGCGCGTAGAAACAGAAGTGAGAGAGACGTATAGAGTCATAGAGCAGGCGCGTAGAAACAGAAGTGAGAGAGACGTAGAGTCAGAGATAGAGACACACAGAGAGTGTGTTTATGAGAGAAGAAGTTCAGGGTTTTTCAGTTTAGTTTTTCGTTTTTTAGTTTAAACCAGGGGTGCTCAATACGTCGATCGCGATCTACCAGTCGATCGCAAAGGTAGTATTGGTAGATCGCATTAAATAAATAAAAAATTACACATTCTAAACTAATATATACAAAAAACTCCGGGCAAAGTGGAGATTTTTGAAAACTCCGTGCATTTGTGTGTAGACAGAAATAACCGGAGTTTTGCGTTCTCGCACGCCACAGTACCCCCCTAAATTCCTCTGATCACTGAAGCATGGATCATACTACCTTAAAAACTGTTCGCTGTGAGATGCTCGCAGCAGCGAACATCCTCCACATCAGAGAGCAGCAGAGTGATCGGACTCGCGCTCGAAAACAACCAAACCAGGACTAAACCAGGACTAAACCAGGACTAAACCAGGACTAAACCAGGACTAAACCAGGACTAAACCAGGGCTGAGGACGGGGTCAGTGCTTGTAAACATACGTCTTTACTCTGAGTGTCTTCTATGACTGTAAAAGTTCCGTTACCGGCGTCTGCATCAAAGCTCCGCCCACTTCTGTTTTTTTCCCCAACGCAGGACAGGACGTAAGAGACGCACATGTTTGGAATGTTACGAATGTGATTGATAACGCAGATGTGTGGATGCAAATTATTTTATAAACTGAGGAGGGGAAATATTTGGATTTAAAAAAAACAGGCATGGCACATGGACATGGCACCACAGTCAAATGACATCTGTGTTTTACTCAGTAATGTTTTACTGACACTTAGGTGACTGCACATGCGCAAACAACCGCGCTCAGTGCAGGAAAGCTAAACCACGACAAACTTGTCAGCGAGTTACCACCAATTTTCTGGACTATGCATCCCTGGCTGATTCAATTCAGTGCAAGTCATAAGAGTAAACTCGGGTAATGACAAAAAATGTACATAGGTAATTGTGTTGTGTTGTGCTATATTGGCTCATGCGGTTTTGCATGTACATAAACATACATTGTAGATATAAAGAATATTTTTTGAAATAAATATATGATTTGCATTTTTGTAGTAGGTAGATCATTTTGACTTGATCCTTTTATAAGTAGCTCGCATGCTGAAAAAGTGTGAGCACCCCTGGTTTAAACCTTGCCAACCAGAGAGAGACACAAAGCGGCGCGAGAGACCAATCCAAGGTTTAGGGCATTCTCACCACAGAGCCTCTCATCAGATCCATCTCCACAGTCGTTGACCCCATCACACAGCGCCCCCTGGGGACCGGCGATACACAGCGTCCATCCTCGACACTGAACTGTCGCTCACGCACACCCCCCGCTGGTGCTGAAGGGGGAGGGCCCCGGTTGTGACCGAGTGGAATGTACTGTCTGCACAGCCCAGCAGCTCCAGCCGCAGGTAGATGCTGTGTTGGAATGCGAAAGCACCAGGCGGACAAACCTCGCAACAACCAATCTGTCCAGCGCTGGTCACGGCCACAACACTGCTGTCCGTCACGGTTACCCATCAACACCTAGGATAGAGAGTGGACCATGTAGGTCTTATAGTTAGACTGGCCTCCGAAGGATCCAGTCCTTTAATGGACGTTTTTTATAGATGCATTGTGGTAAATGTTTATGTCCACTAAATGTTTCACGCTTTTGACATCATAACTTTTTCAAATTACGTTGCTACTACTCCTGCTCCAAGTTACTATCACTACTAATTCTGCTACTGCTAATTTTCTACAACTGGTGGCAACTGCTACTGAACACAACTTCTACTACTACTACTACTGCACAGACCTTGACTTCTGGCCCGAGCGTCAGTGACCATCTCCTTGAACTAGTTCCACATGTTTCCGTTGAGGCTGGAACTGAAGAGAGAGCTGGACACTAGTGTCATATACACACCTCCTCCCTGGGTCGCAGACCTGAGGAGGATCAGGAGAGGAGGAACCAGGAGAGGAGGACCAGGGAGAGAGGAGGAACCAGAGATGAGAGACCAGGAGGGAGAGGAGAACAGGAGTGGAGAGAAAGTCACAAAAGCCCCTCAACCCATGTGTGTTGTGTAATCGTTGAGTTCACCTGTGATGGTTGTCGGCTGCAGGAGGTCAATCTGTAAAGTGGGACTCGCTGCTTCCCGCTCCATCCATCCATCCATGGACTTCTACCCTTACTTAATCCATTTCTGGGTCAGGGGGGCATGTTTTAAACTGCAGTCAGAGATGCCACCCAAGTCCATTCATTGGCAGCACCAGCCCCACTGACCCTCTCAGGTGGTGAGTCCACAGGAGGACGGCTGCTCTCTGAGTGTGAGCATAGCCTTGATCTTCAGTGGGGGCTTTGGGCAAAGTGGGGTTAAGTGTCTTGCCCAAGGACACAACGACAGCAGTCATCGTGGGAGTCGGTGGAGAAGGTGCAGAGGTGGGCCATTGAACGACTTCAGGCCTGAAGGCCAATGCTCTAAAATAAAGAGGTCCAACTGAGCTATCTGTCGCCTGCGCTGGAGTCCGGAGAGGTAGGGGACCCCAAGAGAACCAGCACTGATCTGTCACCCCAAAAGACTACATAAGAACAAATCTATACACTCTCTCTGTTTGGAATCAACTGTACGGGAGTGAAACATGGTTAATAGCCTGTCCTTCGTTGTCTAACTCTCCCCCTCTCAGACCCTCTTGCCAGCTCACCCTCTCACCCCCTATCTCACCTCCAGCATATCTCACCCCCAGTCACCCTCTCACCTTCTTCCTCTTTAAAAAACCCTCTCACTCTCTACCCCCCTAAACCCCATGCATCTCTCAACCCATCACACCCATGGCCCTACACCTTTCTCAACCCCTCACCCCATTGCCGTCTCACTTGCTCACCGCCAATTGCCCTCCATAACCCCTTCACCCCTCACCCCTCCACCCTCTCACCCCTCTCAACCCTTCAAACCCTCTCACTGTCTGTAATATTGTGATACTAAAGCGGTTGGCCGGCTCCTGATAGTTTCCAGATGATAAAGCTCCACAGTTTCCTTAGGTGTCCATTACCTTCCGGTGGTAGTGGGTAAGTGGGGATTCACAGGAACGAGGCTGGGTTGGGGGTGACCCTGGGACTGAACGGTGAATGAAAAAGTTCCATTTCCCCGCCTAAAAAAGTGAGAAAGTGTGAAAGGAAAAGTGTGTGTGTGTGTCATACGACTGTTGTTCCCCTGTAGCTGCAGCTTACCTTTCACTAGAACAGCATCTGTCGCCGTCTCCTGGAACCAAGCTCTGACCCTGGAACACAAGAGATACAGCTCTAACCAAGCTCTGACCCCTGAACCAGAGATACAGCTCTAGACCAAGCTCTGACCCCTGGAAACAAAACAGAAGATACAGCCACTAACCAAGCTCTGACCCTGGAACAACAGAATACAGCTCTAACCATGCTCTGACCCTGGAACACTGAGATACAGCTCTAAACCAAGCTCTGACCTGGAACACAGAGGTTAAAGCTCTACCAAGCTCCGGACCCTCGGAACACAGAGATACAGCTCTAACCAAGCTCATACCCTGAACACGAGAGATACAGCTCTAACCAAGCTCGACCCTGGAACACAGAGATAGAGCCTAACCAAGCTCTGCCCCTGGAACACAGAGATTCAGCTGATGTCTAACCAAGCTCGACCTGGAACACAGAGATACTGCTCTAACCAAGCTCTGACCATGGAACACAGAGATACAGCTCTAGACAAGCTCGACCCTGGAACACAGAGATTACAGCTCTAACCAAGCTCTGACCCTGGAACACAAGAGATACAGCTCTAACTAAGCTCTGACCCTGGAACACAGAGATACAGCTCTAACCAAGCTCAGACCTCGGAAACACAGAGTTACAGCTCTAAACAGATCTAAGCAGCTCTATGTGACAGCTCTAAAGCAGCTCTAAATGTGCTGTAACCTGAGGACAGCTTGAGGTCCCCCCCCCCCCCCTCATACTGACAGTAGGGGCCACAGAGCACCTGCAGGACTGTTGGAGCAGTGAAACACAGCTACATGGCTCCTCCCCCAGCGCTCCCCACTACCGGTGAGTCTGACCACGCAACCCCGGTGCTCACACTGCAGACTACTGCTCCCGTCGGCAACCTGTGTGGGGAGGAAATACAGAGGCTGGGATACAGGAGCTGAGCTACAGGTCGGGTAAGGACCATGGATAAGGTTCGGGGTAAAGGTACAGGATCAAGGGTCAGCATTAAGAGTACCTGCGAGCCTGTCCGTAGATGCCCCGACAGAAAACCCGCCCCACCCCACTGCACAGAGGGGCTGTTTGGCTGCGGAAGACCACTGGGACGCTCTGGACGCCACATGGTCCCAGACATCCCCCCACTGGACCAGGGAGAACCAGCACAGGGTCCACTGCACAGAGAGGAAAGAGGCTTTAATACACACACTCTCTCTCTCTCTCTGAGCAGCAGAAGAGGAGGCTTTAAACACATTTATACAACCCCCAATGTACACAAGCACCAATGTGAGTCTGACTCTGTGCCTGGTGCTGAGGACCAGGATCCTGGACGGTGGGCACACAGACTCTAAAGGGATTTGACGCAAAGATTAGCTGCACAATATGGAAATTAGAGCGATATTCGTTTAGGTAATTCGATAACGATATTATTGCGATATTTTTTGTCTTTTCACCTAAAACTACAGTGCAGTTGGTGGTACTTACAGGTGCAGTTGGGTGGGTACTTGCAGGTGCAGTTGGGTGGTAATTACAGTGTTCAGCTGGGTGGTACTTTACAGTGCAGTTGGTGGGTACATACAGGTGCAGTTGGGTGTAACTTACAGGTTCAGTTTTGGGTGGTACTTACAGTGTCAGTTGTGTAGGTACTTGCAGTGCAGTTGGGTGGTACTTGCAGTGCAGTTAGGGGTGTACTTGACTAAGGGTTTAATCCCGGATACAGGGCTAAACCCGGAAAAATCTGATGAACACTCTTTCCCGAATCGCCGGAAATGTTATGACGGGAACTGGGGAAATGAAAGTTTAAAAAAAAAATCACAGTTGCGCTCGCTATTATAAAGCACGTTTATCGTTGTTCAAAGTTCAAACAAATTTTCATTACAATCACATGTCTACAGCTGAGAGGAAGGCTCCTAAATTGTGTTTTTGAACAAATAGAATGGTCTTAATCGCGCTAGAACCCACAGCACTTGAATGAGGCCAGGCTCGGTACGGGGCACAAGTGAGGCCCAGAAATTTTGTTACCCAATTCTATCAGAAAGCTCCTTTCTTTTTTTCCATCTGCTAAGGGCAGCAAACAGGTTTGGCTAACATAATATAACAGCATTTTAAAAATCATATAAAATGCATTTAGGGTGAATGTTCTGCTTAACAATGACGATACGGATGATAAGAAGAGAGAGGAGAAGGGTAAGAAGGTTGATATTTATAAATTGGATGCCCCGAGAGCGGCTGCCAGCGAACACACGAGGAGTTTATGAGGTGGCACCCCGTTTTGTTTTAATAAACGCTTTAAACTCTTAGGTTATTTCCAAATGGGGGATTACATATCTGGCGCTCAGAAACTAATATATGGACTTAAAAACAAGAACTCGGCGAACTGAAGTGTCTGTCTGTTCATTAAGTAACTAAGTAAGACCCATAACACGAATGCCAATTGGAAATGTGCCTTTTACAAACTTTTGCGTTTTGTTTGAGCAAACAATGCGGGCCATGGAAACATTCTGCTGTAACCAAACTAATTGTAAACAAAAGCCGCTCTGTAGGTTCTGTTATTATATGATATACTGTTCATCTGATAGGGCTGAAGTCAGTGCCCATCCAACCAACGCACGTCACTTTTCGACAAGTGATTGCGCAGACACCACATTAGAATCACATAATATTGAAATTCCTGACGAAAGCCCATCAACAAAACGTCTGAAACGATATGGCTACTTATAAAAGCTAGCAAGTCCACTTGGTGAAACACTAGTGGAGATGCAGCTTTTGTTGGATTATATGTTTGAGTATAATCACACGATTACAGGCTAAATACAACAACAACAAACAACAGCTATTTCCGGATTTCCGGAAAGGCGTCCGTCTTTTCCCGTGATATGATACGTCTCATATCGGGAAAAAAAAATTAAACCCTTAGAACTTACAGTGCAGTGGGTGGTAACTATACAGGTGCAGTTGGGTGGTACTTTTACAGGTGCAGTTGGGTGGTACTTACAGGTGTCAAGTTGGTTGTACTTGCAGTGTGCAGATTGTGTGGTTTAAAAAACAAATAAAAAAAAAAACATTTAACAAGGAGGTGCAGTTGGGTGGTACTTACAGGTGCAGTTGGGTGGTAAATACAAGGTGCAGTTGTGTACTTGCAGGTGCAGTTGGGTGTACTCTGCAGTGCAGTTGGGTGGTACTTAACAGGTCAGTTGGGTGGTACTTACAGTGGCAGTTGGGTGGTACTTACAGGTGCAGTTGGGTTGTACTTGCAGGTGCAGTTGGGTGGTACTTGCAGCGTGCAGTTTGGGTGGTACTTACAGGTGCAGTTTGGGTTCTACTTGCAGTGCATTGGTTGTACTTGCAGGTAGCAGTTGGGTGGTACTTACAGGTGCAGTTTGGGTGGTACTTACAGGTGCAGTTGGGTGGTACTTACAGTGGCAGTTGGGTGGTACTTACAGTGCAGTTGGTGGTAATCACCGGTGCAGTTGGGTGGTACTCACAGGTGCAGTTGGGTGGTACTGCACTATGCAGTTGGGGATTGGGCTCAGCAGCTCTGGACTCGGCCTCTCTCACACACACACAGTTCAAAACTCCTCTTAATGTCTGGCCCGGGGCGGTAGAGCTCGCCAGCCTCCTCGCACTCACACTCCTCTGGCCGGACGCAACTGCAGGGTGTGGCTCAAGACCCGCCCTCCGGACACTCACCAGCCTGAGGGGGAGGGACAGGGTGGCGGGACAGGTAAGGGACAGGTGAGGGTGAGGAACACCGGAGAGCTAACCTAGACCAACACTCACCAGAGAAACAGGTGGCAGACGGGGGGCTTCACAGGACTCCCCACCTGACATGGGTTCGGTCAAGGGGCAGGTCGCACAGCTGGTGTCTGACTAGGCCTTCGGGGCAGCTGCTGTTGAGCAGGCCTCTCCGGGGCACGCGCTGGAGAGACGGGGGTCAGTGTTAAACTGGTCCCAGGTCATGGTTAACTGGTCCCAGGTACAGTCATTGGTACATACTGATTTCCGTATACGAGGGGGACGGAGCCCGCAGCTGGGGACAGACTCTGCTCTCCACTGAATGGGGGGCGCAGCCCTCGTGCGTCGCACCTTCACCCCACCACAAACCACCGGAGCAGTTGGACCAGGTGCCCACACGCAACCACCTGCCATCCACTGGAGAGAGAAGAGAGTAGGGTGAGCAGGTACTAGCTAACTAACACCTATTTATATCAATAAAATTACAGTTCCTGTAAATACATAATATCCACATAACATGCACTAGTCACAACGTGATTCTTCAGCTGTAGCACAAGACTCTGACCCTAATCCTGGACGCCCTAGCCTACCCCTTCCCAAAGCCTAATCCTGAACCCTACAGCGTTTAGACCCTGACCCTAGCGATAGCCCTGACCCTATAGTTTTTCATCAGCGTTTAAGCATCGTACACCCCAGAAACCTTCTCGGTGATAAACAACACTGAGGCGCAGTAACCTTGGACAGCTGTGTTGAAACACTGCTGTCTCTGGAACTCTGGCCCCTGCACCTCGACAGCAGTCCCCAGAAGGACGGAGCGCTGCCATCCTCATGGAGCCTGAGCCACAGGAACACATCTGCAGGTGATCCACGGCCCCCAGGGGCCCCCACTTCTACAGGCTTCTTCATCAGCTGGTGGTGTGGGAGCAGCCGGACGTCTGCCACTCCATTACAACACCGGAGAACGAGGTCACAGGTCACACCTGCAGCTTCTGGCAATACACACACACACACAAACGCACACACACACACACACACCAAACACAACACACAACACAGTCACCACCTAACACACAGACACTCTCACCACAATGAGGGGGACACAGGAGCCATTAGAGCAGGTGAAACTCTGGACACGTTTGGTTCGGTCTCGGACTTCTGGTTCGGCTGTTTCTGGTACTGTTTTATCGTAAAAGGACCAGATGTGAGTAAAATACAGTCTCCTTTCTGTGTGTGTCCTTCAGTGTGTGCACTACAGGGGGTTGTGTAAGTAAAACACACCACACACCAATTCATCGTCCCGTGGGGACAGTCCCGACCCCGTCACAAACCTGCGTCAATGTTCACACAGGTCCAACTGACCACAGGAGAAGCTCCGCGACACGGAGGAGTGACCGTCGAACCTGGGGACACAGGTACAGTAGTAAACAGGTACAGTATACACAGGCACAGTAGTACACAGGCACAGTAGATACACATGCACTGTAAGTACACAGCCAGAGTACACAGGTGCATGCTACAGCAACAGGTACATCTGCAGCTAAGGTCAAATATAAACCATTGAGTTCTAAGCTCCACGCACCACAGTTGTCGATGCTCCGTCGGAGGCGTCCCTGGCAGTTGGGGGTCCCGTCACACAGCATGCCTGTGGGGTAAACACTGGTCCTCTGCTCTCACAGGGCAGATGCCGGGGCCACACGGAGTGGTTCAGCTCAGCTCGACCACTAGCACTTAGACGTCCACACAGTCTGTCTGCCCATCGCGAGCGCCAGGCCCCCGGCCTGGGTGCAGCACACTGCCCCCCTCCCAACTCAGGGGAACTCGTAGCCCTGCAGTCTAGGACACACAGGAACACTGAAAACTGATGTTGGTTATTGTGATATTGAGCCACAGCTGCAGAGGTCCTAGACACAGCTGCAGAGGAGTGGGCTAAGGTCTCACAATGTTGGAAAGAGGGCGGGCTGAGGTCAGGCGGACAGTTGAACAGGTCGCCTCGTGCCTCTGCCCTGGGACAGTCCGCTGTCCCCGATCAACAAACTCGAACAGAGAGAATACAGGATCCGTCTGGCAGACAAACTGTCCAGGAGGCACAGGTCACTGCGAGATAGAAGAGGCTGTGTTTGTACAAGGCTACGACTGTGTTGTACACGTCTGGGTGTTTGTACAGGCGTACAACTGTGTTTTAAACGACTGTGTTGGTACAGGCGTACAACTGTGTTTGTAAACGTCTGTGTTTGTATAGGCTAACAACTTGTGTTTTAACAGGCATACATCTTTGTTTGTACAACTGTGTTTGTACAGACATATGACTGTAAAGGTCCATGCTAACATGCTAACATGCTAAGGAGCTGCATAGTTGACACAGGTAGAGCAGACAGTAAGACTATTTACCTGTCCTGGAGCAGACGCTTCGTCCGTACCACCCCATTGGAACAGCTCCCGTCCATCACCCCACTCGTCAGGAGTCGAGGCGATCCTCTCGCAATCTGCGGGGACACACTGGTCTCCCAGGACACTGGAACTGTCTCGCCAGAGGAACACACACACCTGCAGCACAACGCCATGGCATCAGCTGAGGAGCAACACACCCTCTTCTTGTAAGTGACCCCGCCCCCCTCGTCCCCGCTTCTCATGTAGTGACTCACCCTCTCTTCCCCCACCACAGAATAGTGGCTCACCCCCAACCCCCTTCTCATGGTAGTGGCCTCACCCCTAATCCCTCATCTCATGATAGTGACGCAACCACCCCCTGCTAGTGCGTTTTTTACCTTGTAAGTACCCTGGTCCCCCATCTCATGAAAGTGACTCACACCCCCTCGCCCCCACTCATGATAGTGACTCACCCCCTCTCCCCCATCTCATGAAATGACTACACCCCCCTACTCCCCCATCACATGGTAGTGACTCACGGCCCTTCTCCCCCTTCTCATGGTAGTGACGTCACCCCCTATCCCCTTCGCATGTAGTGACTCACCCCCTCTCCCCCTCTCATGATAGTGACGTCACCCCCTATTCCCACTTCACATGATATGACTTCACCCCCTATCCCCCACTCAAGGTAGTGACTTCACCCCCTCTCTCCCCTTCTCATGGTAGTGACTCACCCCCTATCCCCCTTTCTCATGGTAGTGACACACACCCCTATCCCCCTTCTCATGGTAGTGACCATCACCCCCTACGGATGGCCCCCCTTCTCATGTAGTGGACTCACACCCTATCCCCCCTTCTCCATGGGAGTCTCACCCCCCTCACCCCCTTGCTCATGGTAGTGACTCACCCCCTATCCCCCATCTCATTATAGTGACATCACCCTATCCCCCTTCTCATGATAGTGACTCACCCCCTATCCCCCCTTCCTCATGGTAGTGACTCACCCCCGATCACCCCATCTCATGGTAGTGACTCCACCCCCTCTCCCCCTTCTCAAATGGTAGTGACTCACCCCCTATCCCCCATCTCTTGGTAAGTGAACTCCACCCCCTATCCCCCTTCTCAGATAGTGACTCACCCCCTATCCCCCTTCTCATGGAGTGACTCACCACTCTTCCCCCTTCTCATGAAAGTGAACACCCCCTATCCCCCTACTCATGAATAGTTGACTCCACCCCCTATCCCCCTGTCTCATAGGAATGACTCACCCCTATCCCCCTTCTCATGGTAGTCGACTCACCCCCATACCCCTTCTCATGGTATGACTCACCCCCTATCCCCCTTCTCATGATCAGTGACTTCACCCCCTATCCCCCTCTCATGGTAGTGACTCACCCCCTATGCCCACCTTCTCATGGTAGTGACTCAACCCCTATCCCCCTTCTCATGGTAGTGACTCACCTCTCATCCCCCTCTCATGATAGTAACTCATCCCTCTCATGGGGTGACCTCACCCCCTCTCGCGCTCAGGTCTCCACAGTCGCGTGTCCGTCACAGCGATGGAGTAGGAGGCTACAGCGGCCTCCCATCGCAACAGGAACTCCCCCCTCCTTACACACCAAACCACAGTCTGACAACACAACAACACAAACCTAACACCAATCAGATCAGAATCAGAATCATTTTTATTGCCACGTAAGTAACAGGAGGTCACAGACTTGGAAATTGCTTTGGCTCAGTGCAACAGTAAAAAAGAGATAATAAAAATAAGAATAAAAAACACTTCTAAAGAATAAAATAAAATTTAAAATAGAGTTACCGTTACTATTTACAATATACAAGTGCACATGGTGCACACAATGTAAGGTGACAGCAGTACAGTGAAGTAAAGTGACGTATGATGGGCAGTAAAGTGACTTTATAAAGGGCGGGGGGACAGGTTAAGAAGTGTTCAAGAGTCCAACAGCAGAGGGGAAGAAACTGTTCTAGTGGCGGGAGGTTCTAGTCCTGATGGACCGCAGCCTCCTGCCTGAGGGGAGTGGTTGGAATAGTCCATGTGCAGGTGAGAGGGGAGTGGTTGGAATAGTCCATGTGCAGGTGAGAGGGGAGTGGTTGGAATAGTCCATGTGCAGGTGAGAGGGGTCGGCTGTGATACGACCAGCCCGGCCTCGAGCTCGGGCGACGTACAGGTCCTGCAGCGATGGAAGGCTGCGGCCGATCACTTCCTCTGCAGAGCGCACAATGCACTGTAGTCTCTGTTTGTCCCTGACTGTGGCTCCAGCGAACCACACGGTGATGGAGGAGGTGATGGAGGAGGTGATGGAGGAGGTGATGGAGGAGGTGATGGAGGAGGTGATGGAGGAGGTGATGGAGGAGGTGAGGATGGACTCGATGATGATTTGAGATTGAGATTCTCAAACCCAGAGATTTTAAAACTGGTGTAACATGCTCACATCTACGAGTGATATATATGCGTTGTCATGCTCCCGTGGCAAGAGCTCTGGTGTGTGCCGTCTTCTCTGTCTGGTGCACACTAGGGTAGTCTTGCACAGTTTTTCCAATGTGGTTTTACTGCAAATGGCAAATAAATTAATCTGAATCTGTGACTTTATGCAACTGCTTCGAGTGTGTTCGCCGATGCGGAAGCACCGTTTAATAATAAAATAAACTTATTGCACACCTCCGTGAACACATACTACTGTTAGATATAAAGTCCGTGGAAGGGCTCTGAACACAGACACGCTGCAAAGCTGCATATTGGAGAAGATCTTTACACGAGAAGCAGCTAGCATAACTCTGTTAGCATCAGAGCTGGCCGGCTACTTCCGGCACTTCCAGCGCTGGTCAGGACGTTCTGGTGTGAAGACCCCTGCGTCTGAAAAGTAGAGAATGTGCGTCTGGTGAGCGGGGCTTCAGCGCTTGAGCGTTTGCAATCTGAACGCGGCTTTTAGCGTAGTACAGTGCCTTGCGAAAGTATTCGGCCCCCTTGAACCTTTCAACATTTCGCCACATTTCAGGCTTCAAACATAAAGATATAACATTTTAATTTTTTGTCATGAATCAACAACAAGTGGGACACAATCGTGAAGTCGAATGAAATTTGTTGGATAATTTAAACTTTTTTAACAAATAAAAAACTGAAAAGTGGGGCGTGCAATATTATTGGGCCCCTTTACTTTCAGTGCAGCAAACTCAGTCCAGAAGTTCAGTGAGGATCTTTGAATGATCCAATGTTGTCCTAAATGACTGATGATGATAAATAGAATGCACCTGTGTGTAATCAAGTCTCCGTATAAATGCACCTGCTCTTTGATAGTCTCAGGGTTCTGTTTAAAGCGCAGAGAGAACCATGAAGACAAAGGAACACACCAGGCAGGTCCGAGATACTGTTGTGGACAAGTTTAAAGCCGGATTTGGATACAAAAAGATTTCCCAAGCTTTAAACATCTCAAGGAGCACTGTGCAAGCAATTATATTGAAATGGAAGGAGTATCAAACCACTGCAAATCTACCAAGACCCGGCCGTCCCTCCAAACTTTCATCTCAAACAAGGAGAAGACTGATCAGAGATGCAGCCAAGAGGCCCATGATCACTCTGGATGAACTGCAGATAACTACAGCTGAGGTGGGAGAGTCTGTCCATAGGACAACAATCAGTCGTGCACTGCACAAATCTGGCCTTTATGGAAGAGTGGCGAGAAGAAAGCCATTTCTCAAAGATAGCCATAAAAAGTCTGGTTTAAAGTTTGCCACAAGCCACCTGGGAGACACACCAAACATGTGGAAGAAGGTGCTGTGGTCAGATGAACTTTTTGGCCACAATGCAAAACGATATGTTTGGCGTAAAAGCAACACAGCTCATCACCCTGAACACACCATCCCCACTGTCAAACATGGTGGTGGCAGCATCATGCTTTGGGCCTGCTTTTCTTCAGCAGGGACAGGGAAGATGGCTAAAATTGATGGGAAGATGGATGGAGCCAAATACAGGACCATTCTGGAAGAAAACCTGTTGGAGTCTGCAAAAGACCTGAGACTGGGACGGAGATTTATCTTCCAACAGGACAATGATCCAAAACATAAAGCCAAATCTACAATGGAATGGTTCACAAATAGACGTATCCAGGTGTTAGAATGGCCAAGTCAAAGTCCAGACCTGAATCCAATCGAGAATCTGTGGAAAGAGCTGAAGACTGCTGTTCACAAACGCTCTCCATCCAACCTCACTGAGCTCCAGCTGTTTTGCAAGGAAGAATGGGAAAGAATTCCAGTCTCTCGATGTGCAAAACTGATAGAGACAAACCCCAAGCGACTTGCAGCTGTAATTGCAGCAAAAGGTGGCGCTACAAAGTATTAGTGCAAGGGGGCCGAATAATATTGCACGCCCCACTTTTCAGTTTTTTATTTGTTAAATTTTTTTTTATTATCCAAGAAATTTCGTTCCACTTCACGATTGTGTCCCACTTGTTGTTGATTCATGACAAAAAATTTAAATTTTATATCTTTATGTTTGAAGCCTGAAATGTGGCGAAAGGTTCAAGGGGGCCGAATACTTTCGGAAGGTACTGTATATAGCCACACGCTCTGATATGAACACAGGCCCGGCTAGAGGGCGGAGTTATACATGGTAGTGATGTGTTGTAATGAGTTCTGTGTGTACGGAGTGAACGGGCGCAGCTGTATGATACACAGCTGTATGATACACAGCTGTATGATACACAGCTGTATGATACACAGCTGTATGATACACAGCTGTATGATACACAGCTGTATGATACACAGCTGTATGATACACAGCTGTATGATACACAGCTGTTTGATACACAGCTGTTTGATACACAGCTGTATGATACACAGCTGTATGATACACAGCTGTTTGATACACAGCTGTATGATACACAGCTGTATGATACACAGCTGTATGATTCACAGATGCCGCAATGGAAAACCACGCACGTGAAGGTAACGCTATGTGTTGTCAATGACAATACTATTCAGAACAACAAACACTACAGCTTGATAGAACGCTATATTCAGTGGGTGCGTTTGTAAATGTAATCTGCCGCTCTGAAAATGAAGGGCCCGAGCCCGGCCCGTGTCCGAGGTTATTATATGGTCATCAGCCCAAAGCCCGGTCCTCGAGTTTGGTACTCGCTCCTTTTGTCGCGCGGTTCTTAATCGAGATTTTATAAATTTGACTTTTTATTTATGTTTTAGTTACAGATATGTGTAAATTCTGAGTCAAATTAGTGTTTTAAAATACTCTTGTACCGTTGATTATGTTTTGTAAGAACCTCAGATTTCAGTCGTTATTGTTATAAAACCATGAATTGTATTTTAATAATCCTGCAACATTGATCAAGTAATAATTTCTTATCTATCCTTGTACAAACCTCACAACCTCAGACCTATTGACAGACTTTTTCTGAGCGCACAACCTTTAATGTAGAATAATGTGATTACTCAAACATGAACGCACCGAAGCCGACTCTGAGGTCACGGTTAAAATACGACTGAATCATTTATCTATGTTTAAACCGTTTAAAGCTGGGATATTTTACCTTTTTGACCCTCAAAGCCTCAAAGTGAGCTTGGGGCTTTTGAATATGGACACGGATATGTTTAGTTACGCTTCAGTTTGTACTCAATAAAACAAATTCACTCACTGTTTGACCAGCCAAAACCTTGTCCAGTAAAATGACAGGTATCATCACAAAGACTTTAGGTAAACACATGTATGTAAACCTGCACATATGTCATCAAGACACCAAACAGACTGATCGCTCCTGGACCAAAACCAGGCCCCGTTAAGAAGGAGACGCTGCAAAGTGCAGAGCGTCTACACAACAACGGAAAACAATGTAGTTCCAGCTTGCAGCCTGTTCAATTGTTGTTAACGACTTTTAGTTTATGTCAGTCATGTTCATGGATCTTTAATAATGTCTGGATAGTGTTTTACTAGCTTATGTTTGGCCACAGGGGGCGCCATGGTACTGCAGACTAGATTACCCAGTTACCCAGAAAAATGTCCATAGAACTCGATGTAAACTAAACGGCTCAACCTCAGCTGACAGAGAACCTGACAGAGAACCTGACGGAGAACCTGACAGAGAACCTGACAGAGAACCTGACAGAGAACCTGACAGAGAACCTGACAGAGAACCTGACGGAGAACCTGACAGAGAACCTGACAGAGAACCTGACAGAGAACCTGCAGCTTTCATAAAGGTCAGATTTTGTGGGGATGTTAGTGTCCCTTGTCGTCCTGAACTTTTTTCTTCTTAAATCCTTCAGTTTTCTTTAAATCCACACTTTAGTGCCACAAACTCTGCTTGTCTGACTCCCGCTCTAACGCTGCCGTCTGATTGGTCAGAGTGTGGCCGAGCCCCTCTGTCCACGTGCTTGAGAGGCACACATGCGTAATTGGTGCAAAGCATCATGGGAGCTTGTCGACTGCGCAGGCCGGCAGGACCAGATGATGCCCAAATATGGGCGAGTTCCTCTAATCTCTCGGCCCTGTGTATGTCATTTGAATAGAACGCCATCTTGGATCACGGGGCTTGGTCAACTTGTATAGCGGCATTAGCGATACAAGTTTCCTTGTATTCAATATTTGCACATTACCCATAATACATTGTGCCTTTGAGGGTATTGAAGCTGTAAAGTTAAATCCTCAGTGGTGCAGAGGAAGTGTGTGAGGTCGTTATTGTAAAGATGGAGGACAAGAAATATGAGCTTTGAATGCATATGGAGTGACTAAATTATTACATTGACAACAAATTGTCCAATTGTATTTTATTTGAATTGAATGGATTAGTCAAAATATCTATTACTAAAGTAGTGTTCCTACTTTAATCCATGGGGGGTCTCCAAATATTCCCTCCTGAGCAACAGTGGAGAGGAAAAACTCCCTTTTAGGAAGAAACCTCTGGCAGAACCTGGCCACAGGAGGGCGCCTCTGCCACGGCCTGTTGGGGACCCCTGCTGTAGACCCCTGCTGTGGACCCCTCCTGTAGACCCCTGCTGTGGACCCCTCCTGTAGACCCCTGCTGTGGACCCCTCCTGTAGATCCCTGCTGTGGACCCCTTCTGTAGATCCCTGCTGTGGACCCCTCCTGTAGATCCCTGCTGTGGACCCCTCCTGTAGACCCCTGCTGTGGACCCCTCCTGTAGACCCCTGCTGTGGACCCCTTCTGTAGATCCCTGCTGTGGACAGAGGTTAGAACGGACCTCGATGTGGACCGTTCTTCTGTCAGAGAGGACTGTGGCTCAAACCTGGCTCTGGTAACAACAGTCGCATCAGTTACATCAGCATCAGTAACAACAACAGCAGCAGCATCAGCAATAGCAGTAGCATCAGCAGTAGCATCAGCAGTAGCATCAGCAGTAGCATCAGCAGTAGCATCAGCAGTAGCATCAGCAGTAGCAGCAGCAGCTGCACTAGCAGCAGTATCAGCAACAAAACATATGGCTGTTGGGATGTGGCATGTCACCTCACTGGGGGAGGAGCCTGAGTTCGTGGGGGAGGAGCCTGAGCTCGTTCGTGGGGGAGGAGCCTGAGCTCGTGGGGGGAGGTTGAGATAATCCATGAAAATAATAAACCTACCTCTACTTACCTGATTGTAACGACCCTGAAGGGCCGTTACTCTGAGGGGGTCCCATGCACCCTGAAGTTATACACACAGGTGTACTCTGTGTTCCCCCAGTTGGTCTCCACCTTCAGGCGCACATGGGCAAACCCCTCTGAGCTCTGCTCTGGGAGAACGAACGTTTGGAAGGATGAGCCCTGATTGTCATAGAAAAACCTTCCAAGAAGTTTTTCTTCTCCATCAGGAGTCTTCATTCCCTGAAACAGAGGAAGCACATATGTGGTTAAGTCATTGTGAGGACCTGATTGGACAGGAAGGCAGTTTCTTTCACTTCAAATACAGTATCAACTATAACTAATCAACTGAACAAGCAAACACTCTAAACTAGGGTAGCTCAAACATTTCTACTCAATAAATGAAACATCAGTGCCAAACCTTCTCCTGCCTCAGCTGTGATAAATGCTAATTCAACTACTGAATTATAAAGATAATCAGTAAAGTGTTCAAGCACCTCTTTGTGACAAAAACATTTGTTTCTAAAGATGACAATGGGGCTGTGATTATTTTGATCCCTCAAACCCGGATGAGCTCGAGGACGTGTGTGTGGAAAGGGAAGTCTGAGCCTCTCTGCTTAGACGGTTGCCTCTGCGACTCGGCATCAGGTAAAGTGGGAGAAAATGAATGAATGACTCACATAGACGGAGAAGTTCTTGGGTGCAGTGGTTGTTTCTCCAAAGGGTGACTGCATCGGTGTGATGTGTCCCAGAGTGATGTGGGAGATGTGGATCCTCTGAGCCAGTTGCACATGGAGCTGGCCCTTGTCTCCTTCGAAGGGCCAGCACTGACCCATTTGTAGACGGGAGTGTGAATGCAGCACCAACTGGTGTTTACGGGCCAGCCATCCCCACATCCACTCCACAAAGCCCTCCCGACAGTAGGTGCTCGTGGAGTATGACCGGAGCACTGTGGCCTCTGCAGACAAACACAAGCAAAGACATATTACACATTACTTTTGGTCTTTCAAAACAGTGAAATAATCAGTTTAAAAATGTATGTATCAATGGGTAATAATGTTATCAACTATTTACACTCATTTGTCTTTTGTAGTTGGCTACTTTGAGAAATGGTGGTTGTCAAGAAGTTTTGTTTGTTCTGTTTTGTTTTGGACTAATATTGAAACAAAGGAGAATATTCCTTGTAAGTTTGTAGCTGGTAGTTCTCTTATTGAAGTCCTGGGTCGTTACTTACGCTTGGAGTGGGTGGCGTGGTTTTCCATGCTGTCCGTCTTTATGGCAGTTATATACTGTGCTCCCTCGCGCCAAAACACTGAAATGATATATGGGTTACAATCTTTAAGTTTAATTACATTCTTAGATAGCTGTGGCCGAATCTCTTACCCAAATGTGGAGGAGCGAACGTCTGGAATAACACCAGGGCCACAATCAAAATGGGAATGATCAAAAATGGGAAGAGAGGCTTCCTGGGTGTCGGGGGAGGGGCTTCCCAGGAACAGCCAGTCTCCACCGTTGAAGGCTGTTCCTCTAATGGTTCCGGCTGATTTCCAGTCTTTTTTAGACCTTTTCTCCTTTTGAAGACTCTGTAACAAACAAAACACATCAGTCTCACTGGTTCTGGAGGAAATCAGCAAATCTTCATGATTATAAAGAATTTCTACAACACAACAAGACTCTGTCTCAGTATACATACAGACCTGTCTCAGTATACATACAGACTTCTGTCTCAGTATACATACAGACCTCTGTCTCAGTATACATACAGACCTCTGTCTCAGTATACATACAGACCTCTGTCTCAGTATACATACAGACTTCTGTCTCAGTATACATACAGACTTCTGTCTCAGTATACATACAGACCTCTGTCTCAGTATACATACAGACCTCTGTCTCAGTATACATACAGACCTGTCTCAGTATACATACAGACCTGTCTCAGTATACATACAGACTTCTGTCTCAGTATACATACAGACTTCTGTCTCAGTATACATACAGACCTGTCTCAGTATACATACAGACCTGTCTCAGTATACATACAGACCTGTCTCAGTATACATACAGACCTCAGGTCTGAGTGAGATATTAGGACCTACAACACACACATCAGGTCTGAGTGAGATATTAGGACCTACAACACACACATCAGGTCTGAGTGATATATTAGGACCTACAACACACACATCAGGTCTGAGTGAGATATCAGGACCTACAAGTAAGTAAGTAAGTAATCTTTATTTATATACCGCCTTTTCACTGCACATCGGAGTCTCAAAGCGGTTTACAATTGTGATTTTTGGGAGTGGGGGTGCCAGTACAGGAGGCACATGCCAGACCTATTGCACATATTTTTTGTGGTAGGGGGATGTGGTAGGGGATGTCATCCAGACACACAGACACACAGAGACACAGACACACAGAGACACAGAGACACAGAGACACAGAGACACAGAGACACACACACACAGACACACAGAGACACAGACACACAGAGACACAGACACAGAGACACAGACACACAGAGCACAGACACACAGAGCCACAGACACACAGAGACACAGACACACAGAGACACAGAGACACAGACACACAGAGACACAGAGACACAGACACACAGAGACACAGACACACAGAGACACAGAGACACACAGACACACAGAGACACACAGACACACAGAGACACAGACACACAGAGACACAGAGAGACACAGACACACAGACACACAGAGAGACAGAGACACAGAGAGACACAGACACACAGAGACACAGAGACACAGACACACAGAGACACAGACACACAGACACACAGAGACACAGACACACAGAGACACAGACACACAGAGACACAGACACACAGACACACAGAGACACAGACACACAGACACACAGACACACAGAGACACATACAAACATACACAAGACTGTGACCCACAAACACACACACACACACACACATACATACACAAGACTATGACCTACACACATATATACAAGACTGTGACCTATACACTCACACATACACACATACACATATATACAAGACTGTGACCCACAAACACACAAACACACACACACACATACATACACATACACAAGACTATGACCTACACACATATATACAAGACTGTGACCTATACACTCACACATACACACATACACATATATACAAGACTGTGCCCCACACACACACACACACACACACACACACACACACACACACACACACATATACAAGACTGTGCCCTACACACACACACACACACACACACACATGCACACACACACACACACACACACACACACACACACACACACACACACTTTTTATCTCCAGCCTGATGCAAAATGTCAAACTTTAAAGGACAGAATGAAATACAAATATGGTTTTGTTTATGGTCAGTGGGAGGACGGGCCTTTTTATACTTTCAATCAAGAAAAAAAAACGTTGTTCCCTCGTTAAATACAGACAAGTTTAGTTGTATAGCACAGTTTATACACAGGGGAACTGAAAGTGCTAAACTAAACAAGCCAGAAAAAAATACAAAAGATGGATGGATTAAAACCATAAATAAATACAGTACATTCAGTGACGATACAATCCTTCAGTTTTATACACGGCTAAACAGATTTGTTTTTAACCTGGAGTGGAACATTATCGGAGAAGAAGCCTGTCTCACATTTTAAAGGAAGATTTTAGCCGCAAAAAATGTGAACGCTGTCTCCCCATGTTTAGTCCTGACTCTGGGCCCAACAGGAGGCGGGCTTTCTGGAAATCCGGGAAATCTGGAAGTGGTCCGTATGTAAGAACACTGCCCCCTAGTGTTCCAGATCCTGCACTTCCAAAGGACACGGTGGAATTCAAACTTCGTGGAATTCGGTCATCCAGATTCTCATATTTTTTTATTTTAATTCAAAGGGAAAAACAATTTCAAGAAAATGTTGCAAAACAGGAGAATGACAGAGAAAATACAAAAACAAATTTTAAATCTTCCAGAATCGGAACATCCCATGACTTAAATGATGGACCTCACTTTATTTGCAGACTGGACCGGATCGGGCTGAGTGTTTGATTCTCTGAGCTGAGAATTCGCAAATTGACTACTTTGTAAAGTCCTCTAAGAACACACAACCGATGTATTTGAATTGAATTTTTAAATTTAGTATTTAGATATTTAAGTCTTACACACACAGAGTCCATACAACACAAAAACAGACAACAAAAATACAAACAAACACACAATACTATCATATATATCGCATGTTTATCAATATATTATCAACATTTATGGATTCTTGGTGGGGCTACGACTTCCACAAATCTCTCATAGAGTCTCTGTCTATTCACAATTATCCACGGAGAGTTCTAAGAATACATATCAATTGGTTTTTCTGTGACACCTGATGCTAATGAGAATAAACAATGGTGTATTTTGATTTTATTTCTGTTGTTGATCGGTTTTGATTGCTCTAAACTGCTGCAGAAATGACTTGAGATTGTCTTTGTTCGCGTCCCTTTCAGCCTGAACACCTAATGATGAATCCCTCTTTAATTGTGTGGCGCATTGTTAGCCGCGGAGCAGATCCATACGGTTTTCATAGCCGTGACCTTTATGTGATTCAGAAGCCGCGTGAGGAGAGACATGTTTGATTCAGATATGCTAAATATCCCATAGATCACAGCGGCGGATCAGCAGCTGCTCATAGAAATCCAATCACTTCAAATCAATCAAGTGTTTGCAGCGTAGACTGTACAAACATGGAGGATGCTAACATGCTAGCTCCACGACATCCGGCTCTCTCTGGCTACTATCGACTCACATGTCAAAGTAAAAACTCCTCTAACTCAGTAACTTTGGGATTAAAAGTCTGTTGTTTATTGCGCTCTATGTTCCTGGTGTCTATATTGTGATATTGTCTTTGTAAATCCAGCTTTGAGCCATATAAGGGTTGACCTTATCAACTGTCTTGATAAGGTCTGCCTCTGGGATGGCGTATGAAAAAACGGCCATATAAATAAATTGGCTCCAGCTTGTTTTTGTTGAAATCAGCCTCTTTGGCATTAAGACTAATGCTATGGTGACATTAGCTTGGCCAGTATACTCCTAGCTTATGGTTTATGGTCCTAACTAGAGTTGCACCGATCGATCGGTAGCCAATAATAATCGGCCGATCACGGCTTAATTTTGCGTGATCGGTGAAATGTGCCGATCACAAAGACCGATCATACAGACATGAGGATTCATGCGCACAAGTTACTTTCTCTCGTCAAAATTGCGTAAACAAGCAACTCATGCAGGTATCAGTAACGGAGATTCTACAGCGGCAACAACCGCACAGTAAGGACTAAGAAACAAAACAAAATATACACGAAAGTTATGGAATTTATTCCCCTCTGCCCCCAGCGCTTGTCTGTTGCGGAAAGCGCTGGGTTCAAACAGCTCATGTCCACTGCTTCAATCTGCCATCGCAGAGATATCTGACTGATGTCTGCCTGTCACAGAGATATCTGACTGATGTCTGCCTGTCACAGAGATATCTGACTGATGTCTGCCTGTCACAGAGATATCTGACTGATGTCTGCCTGTCACAGAGATATCTAACTGATGTCTGCCTGTCACAGAGATATCTAACTGATGTCTGCCTGTCACAGAGATATCTGACTGATGTCTGCCTGTCACAGAGATATCTAACTGATGTCTGCCTGTCACAGAGATATCTGACTGATGTCTGCCTGTCACAGAGATATCTGACTGATGTCTGCCTGTCGCAGCTTTACCAAACTGTATATCCTCACATTGACACTCCAGAGCATGGATCTATTATTATAACGAGCCAGAGTCACACCGCGCAGACACCAAACACACACCGAACACACTCCGCAGTGAGGCGCTGCCGTCAGGCAGAAACACCCCGTGTCAGGAGTTTGCATGTTATGTTCACAGAAATGTTGGATTAAGATGAGTGTATTGGTACAGACAGTCCTACAGTGTCGCAGATTTAGCGTTACTTACTACGTAGTTTCGCATCGGAGCAGACAGCCGCTTGTTTATTGGAAGGAAAATGAAAGCCGCTTCCCTCCTTTGGCCAAAGCAGTCTTTCCTCTGCTCCGTGCACAACTGCAGACAGTGAGAGTTTAGCACAGCAGGACTATTCAGGATGATTAACGTAGTAAACCTCTGCTAATGCTGAGATGCTAATATTACTGAAGAAAAAACATTGCCTTAACTTTCTCTTCTTCATCAGTTTAGAAATGTGATTCATTGCATTTTTTATGTATCTCAATGCTCTGTTATGTGTACTTATGGTTCCCAACCTTTTTGTCTTGAGTACCCTAGGGCATTTTATTTATCCTACCTAGTACTTTGATGGTTTTGAAAGATTAGTTACAAAGTGAATAACTAGTCCTATTCATTTATCACTAATATTTTCAATAATTGATCGGATC
This sequence comes from Knipowitschia caucasica, assembly GCA_964034765.1. NCBI lineage: Eukaryota > Metazoa > Chordata > Actinopteri > Gobiiformes > Gobiidae > Knipowitschia > Knipowitschia caucasica. The sequence goes on along the minus strand of OZ035835.1, from coordinate 5,740,284 downwards.
GGCAATGATCGATATCGGCCAAAAGAATCCTGATCGGTGCACCTCTAGTCCCAACCCTAACCATAAGTGAAGCCTAGCCTTAACCTCTGACCCCTAAGACTAACCTAGCTAAACAGATTGATTCTAGAAAGGCAACATTTCGTAGCGTAGAGTAGAGTAGAGTTAGAGTAGAGTTAGAGTACAGTTAGAGTACAGTTAGAGTAGAGTAGAGCAGAGCAGAGCAGAGCAGAGCAGAGCAGAGTAGAGTAGAGTAGAGTGAGTAGAGTAGAGTGAGTACTGTAGATTTTAACAAACTGTGAGTATTTATGATTTGATTGCCTTCTGTGATTGTTTGTGCTACACCAGGAGTCTCCAACCTGTGGCTCGGGAGCTACCAGTAGCTCGCTAGCCTCTTTCAGGAAGCTCCCCAAAGGATTTAGAATTTATCAAATGATCTTGAATGAATATGTTGTTAGTCATTACCTATCTATATTACCTATATAAGTATAAATATAGGGTTATGGTGTATTTATGTGTTATCTATGTTTTGCCCTTATTATTATGTAGATTGTTATTACGACTGCCAAAAGGAGTAGCTCTCTTTTGCATAAAAGTATCTCTTCGATTGTAAAAGGTTGGAGACCCCTGTGCCTTACCTAAATGTCACTCAATGAGCCACAGGTAACAGGTGCAGCAGTGGTACAGAGGTGTTTGCGGAGTGTGGTATCGATCAGACTGAGTTTATATTCCTCACAGACGCAGAGACAGACACAGAGACCTGAGCAAGATTCTGATGAGGAGACGGACCATAGATTACAGCTGGACTGACTCACGAAACACACAATCAATGACAGACCTCAGGACTGAAAACACATCGACAAACACACAGCGTATTTCACAGATACCGCCGGAGAGAGCGGGAAACACGGAAAACTAATGAGCATTTGTGGTGTGTGTGGCTGAAGAAAAGAAGTTTGAGAAGAGAGCTCAGTCCTGGATCTACAGTCTCAGTCCTGGATCTACAGCCTCAGTCCTGGATCTACAGTCTCAGTCCTGGATCTACAGTCTCAGTCCTGGATCTACAGTCTCAGACCTGGATCTACAGCCTCAGACCTGGATCTACAGTTTCAGTCCTGGATCTACAGTCTCAGACCTGGATCTACAGCCTCAGACCTGGATCTACAGATTCAGTCCTGGATCTACAGTCTCAGTCCTGGGTCTACAGTCTCAGTCCTGGATCTACAGTCTCAGACCTGGATCTACAGCCTCAGTCCTGGATCTACAGCCTCAGTCCTGGATCTACAGTCTCAGTCCTGGATCTACAGTCTCAGTCCTGGATCTACAGTCTCAGTCCTGGATCTACAGTCTCAGTCCTGGATCTACAGTCTCAGACCTGGATCTACAGCCTCAGACCTGGATCTACAGCCTCAGTCCTGGATCTACAGTCTCAGTCCTGGATCTACAGCCTCAGACCTGGATCTAGAGCCTCAGTCCTGGATCTACAGCCTCAGTCCTGGATCTACAGCCTCAGTCCTGGATCTACAGCCTCAGTCCTGGATCTACAGCCTCAGTCCTGGATCTACAGCCTCAGTCCTGGATCTACAGCCTCAGTCCTGGATCTACAGCCTCAGTCCTGGATCTACAGCCTCAGTCCTGGATCTACAGTCTCAGTCCTGGATCTACAGCCTCAGTCCTGGATCTACAGCCTCAGTCCTGGATCTACAGTCTCAGTCCTGGATCTACAACCTCAGTCCTGGATCTACAGCCTCAGTCTTGGATCTACAGCCTCAGTCCTGGATCTACAGCCTCAGTCCTGGATCTACAGTCTCAGTCCTGGATCTACAGCCTCAGTCTTGGATCTACAGCCTCAGCTCAGTCCTGGATCTACAGCCTCAGTCCTGGATCTACAGCCTCACTCTTGGATCTACAGCCTCAGCTCAGTCCTGGATCTACAGCCTCAGTCCTGGATCTACAGCCTCAGTCCTGGATCTACAGCTCTACAGCCTCAGTCCTGGATCCATGAATTACATTGAATGTTGTAGTATCTCTCTATAAACAGCAGGTGGCGCCTCTATCCCAGCTTCCTCATTCCAAGGCTTGTTTCTCTTCAGACTTATGCAAAAAACTGAGAATTCCCGTTGCTTCTGAACTCTGGAATTCTTCTTATAATTTGCAAAACCTTACTTCAAACACTGTGAGACGCCGACGAAGCTTTGAACTCTCTCCCTCTGAAGAGTCGGATTAAAACTCTGAGGGTTTAGACATATTGACATAAAGCTGTTTGCCTCATACACAAAACATCCCAGAATACTCCCATCTCTCACACTATGCATCAGTCTCCCTTTAGTCTTGCTTTGGATACAAGACTTGTTTAAACAATAATTACACAGCACAGTTTCCCTTTGACAGTCTACTTTTAGACTTAATGGTTTATGCTGCTGCTGGACGCCTGAAGTATCTATGTATCTATCTATCTATCTATCTATAACATCATCAATCCACTCTTGCTAATAATTCAACCTCTTCTGTGTGAGTTTGCACCAATGAGCTCAGAGCATTGATTGGAATGGGGGCTGTGGGGAAGAGTCATTTGTAAAAATGATTGAAAGTGTGTTTGAGGGTGATCAGTGATCTGGTGGGTCATGACCACAACATCTACATTCAATTCAATTCATTTTTGTATCGGCCTTTTATCACAGTGGTTATCTCAGAGGACTTTACACAACAGTTGAATTCCCCAACACAGAAAATCAAACAGTTCAAACACAAGAAATGCTGTTATAAAAAACACAGAACCATTGGTCCAAGGGGGGCAGAGACGTCCATGAATGTTGATGAATGTCATACATGTTGTAGAACGTTAACGTGTCCTGGATCTTCACAGTCCTTATTGTTGGACACTAACTGTCCAACAGACTCCTGCATCAGAGGAAAAACTCTGAAACTCAGTGGGAAAAGGTGAGAAACCTTAGATCCACAGTGAGAGGGATCCTGGATCCTGTAGATCCAAGACAAAAGCCACAGAACGAGGACCACGGCCAGGTAGTGCAGGACCGGTGCTGGGACTCTGAGGAGCACAGGGACTGGCCTCCTGCTGGGACTCTGAGGAGCACAGGGACTGGACTCCTGCTGGGACTCTGAGGAGCACAGGGACTGGCCTCCTGCGGGGACTCTGAGGAGCACAGGGACTGGCCTCCTGCTGGCACTCTGAGGAGCACAGGGACTGGCCTCCTGCTGGCACTCTGAGGAGCACAGGGACTGGCCTCCTGCTGGGACTCTGAGGAGCACAGGGACTGGACTCCTGCTGGGACTCTCAGGAGCACAGGGACTGGCCTCCTGCTGGGACTCTGAGGAGCACACAGACTGGACTCCTGCTGGGACTCTGAGGAGCACAGGGACTGGCCTCTTGCTGGGACTCTGAGGAGATCTGCTGCTGGTCCCAGAGTCAGACTAAGGAGTCATGTGGAAGGAGCGTGTCTGTTTAGTTGTCCACACAACCAAAGAATTGTATCTTAACTTTTCTAATGTACTGTGATAATTTATAACGTTTTTTTTCTTGTTTTGTTCAACACTTTGAGTTTCCTCGTGTGTGAACTGTGCTACACAAATAAACTGGCTTTGCCATAAAAGAACATGTTTCAACCTCAGATCTTTGTATCTTATGCCGTATGCAGCGACATAGCCCTTTGTTGCACTGCCCCCTGGTGGTGATCACAGACTATCACCGAGGAAAGGGTTTATCTGGACATTGATCTGAAACAGACAAAAGTGGAGCATGAAACGTTTAGGAAAAGACCAAATACAAGAAAATAGAAATGTGGGAAATTGTTTGGGAAGAGTATCAATACTATCAAAAGTATCATGGTTGATACTAAACAGGACAAAATATGACATTTATTGAGAATTTCTATACACATATTTACCAATATATGTGTATAGAATCTTAAGCTTTTACAACTTAATTAAACACACAAATCTTTGCTTCCTGTATAAGATCCTGCATGACACCGCTGCTCCTCCACTGAAAGAGTTCATCTCTTTAGGCTCAGACATAACAACACGAGCCACGAGATCCACCGAGCGGCGAGTGTAGGATCCTCAAACGCAGGACAGCTTTTGGAAACTCTGCTTTTTCCTGTGTGACCACTCGTCAGTGGAACATGCTGCCCACAGAGCTGATAGCAAGCCCCAATTCCTACATGTTCTCACGCCTTCTAAAGAAATGGTTATTATCAAACCAAACTTGCACTCATGTGTAGCTTGTGTGAGTGTGTGAGAGAGAGAGAGGGGGGGGGGGAGTGTGTGTGTTTGACCAGTATAAATGAGTGATATGAATGTGAGTTTTAAAACAAATTGTGCATGTAAAGACTTGTATTTTGGCCAAATGTAAACTACATCCATGAATGTGTGTTACTGTTGTGGAATTTCTAAGGAGTGAAATACACAATATTAAATATAAAATAAACAACAAGAGCTGTAGTCCAAATCAAAGTGTGGTTTATTATCTCAGTAAATGTATACATATACAGGATATACAACCGTGCAACCGCGTGGCAGGTCCCGGATAGATCTGCTGACAGTGCTCCATTCTCCCTCTCATTTATAGGATGGAATACACAAACGAGTCTATCTATGGCGCCTCTGAGTCCGAGATTAGATGGCAGCTATGGCCCAAACCCCCCTCTCTTCTGACGTCGCTATAACAACAACCCTGATAGACTCTGATATTACTCTGATATTAAGAAGAATTGTCACTATGACCGGTGAGAGTGCTCTTCTATCAACCTCGTATCTGCATCCACCCCGTCACTGGCCTCGCGTCTCTAGGGAAAAACAGCTTAGTTAGTTTCAATCTTTAAACTTAGCCCCAGCTATCCCATTTCATCATTAGATTCATTCTTAAGTTAAATTGATTTATAATCCCAGTAAGATTTCTATAACATTACTTTTTAATGTGATATAACATCAGCCTGCCCAGGGACTACAGGTGGAAATTAGCTCTTGAGCTATAACCTGGTACAATGCATCTCTCCTTCTGAGGTTAATGTTTATTGTGCACTGTCCTTGTCATCTTAAATAAACTAAACTAAACTAAATATGGGATTGGTTTGTCTTTTTGTTAAATTTATTTTTTTATATCCCTAAATCACAACTGCAGTTGTCTCAGAGAATAGAGGGCAGGACATAAAAAAAAAAAAAATATTATTTAATAAAAATAAACAATAAAAATTATATATATATATATATATATATATATATATATATATATATATATATATATATATATATATATATATATAAAAATATATCGCATCTCGCCCACTTTCGCCTTGTTCCAGTAGCCCATGCCACTTTTCATCAAGGTGCCCTGGTTCCCCGGCACCTGACGCAGACCTTGTTTGGCTGGGCGACGGTTGATCCACACTGGATGTTGGTGTTAATGTGCAAACCCTGGCCTCCCAGGTCCCAGCCATAGACTGTACATATTAACGGAGAGAGTCATGCCTATCTCCGCCGTGCTAACTAATGGGCCAAAAAATATGCTCTACTGGAGCAATCCAAAATGGCCCGCGAGTGGTCCCGCCCACAAGAAAATCGTGAAAAAACACATCTGCGCATGCGTCAGCCGGCGCAGCTCCATTCATTTGAACGAGAGGCTTCAAAAATTCACAGCGAGTAAACCAGAGTGGACCAAAACACCCCCCTCAGCATTGACACACATGTGGAACGGAGCTTTGGGCCAAGAGCCAGCTTTTGGACCATCCTGTAAAGACGTTTTCGAGAGGTTAACCAATGCTAAATGTTAGCATTCTAATTCTACTTCTGGGTCCACCCCCATCGGCCTGGGCTGGTATTGCAAGCATGTCAGCGCACGTCATTTTGGCCACTTTTGAGCCGAAACCCGCCCCAACTGGTCCCAGCCCTGCGCCCTACCACCTGAGCTATCCAGCTGCTGGTAATGGCGAACCAACCTGACATTGTGGTGGTAGACAAAGGGCAGAGGACAGCCGTGGTGGTAGACAAAGGGCAGAGGACAGCCGTGGTGGTGGACAAAGGGCAGAGGACAGCCGTGGTGGTGGACAAAGGGCAGAGGACAGCAGTGGTGGTGGACGTGGCAATTCCAAGCGATGGTAACATCCGGAAAAAAGAACATGAAAAGCTTGAGAAATACCAAGGTCTCAGAGAGGAGCTGGAGAGGGCCTGGAGGGTAAAGGTGACAGTAGTGCCCGTGGTGATGGTGCACTCGGGGCAGTGACCCCGAAGCTAGAAGAGTGTTTACAGCGGATCCCCGGAACAACCTCGGACATCTCGGTCCAGAAATGTGCAGTGCTAGGAACAGCAAAGATACTGCGCAGAACCCTCAAGCTCCCAGGCCTCTGGTAGAGGACCCGAGCTTAGAGAGGGATAACCGCCCACGGAGGGCCAAAGGTGAGTGTTTATTTTATATATACATTTATGTGTGTATTCTAATTTTTTATTTAACCTTTATTTAACCAGGAAAAATCCCATTGAGATTAAGAACCTTTTTTTCAAGGGAGTCCTGAACAAGACGCAGCAATGTTACACATAAACACAACAGACAAATTACACAAAAAATAATGTATGTAATTTAGGGGCTGTAAAACTAATTTAGAAATGCAAATATCTCTGAACTACAGTTAAAAAAAAAGGAAAACACCATATTTTATTAATGTATTTGACAGATTAGGCCCTTTAATGATGACTTCAGATGAAAATCTTACATATTGCTGCTATAACTCTATCAGCACCTTCTCATCAGGACCATGTCATACCACTGTTATTTGAAAATACCACTGTTATTATTTCGCTTCTCTGATTCTGGTTCACACAAATTATCCACTAGCATGCTAACAGCCCATTAGCACAAACCAGGCCCTTGCATGGATCTATAATATTAACTGGATAGGGTATTACTAGCTTAAAGCTGTCCCACCCATGGGCACAGGGGGCGCCCGTGGTACTGCAGACTAAATTCACGTGGGCTACCCAGAAAAAAGTCCCATTGAACTCAATGCATATTAAAACAGCTCGACCTCAGCTGACAGAGAACCTGACAGAGAACCTGACAGAGAACCTACAGCTTTCATAGAGGTCGGAGTTTGTGGGGATTTTAGTGTCCCTTGTCATCCTGAACTTTTTTTCTTCTTAAATCCTTCGGTTTTCTTTAAATCCACACTTTACTGCCACAAACTCTGCTCCCTGCCTTCTCGCCCTGGCTTCACTCTTCCGCTGTTCTGATGATCAGCTCTGATTGGTCAGAGCGCGGCCGAGCCCCTCTGTGCACGTGCATGAAAACCACACACGCACGTTTGGCGCGACGCATGATGGGAGATATCTCCCATCATGCGTTGCGCTAATCCACTGCGCAGAACCGGGAGGACCAGACGATGCCCAAATATAGGCGAGTTCAGCGAATCTCCCGGTCTCCATGAAGTCCCGGCGCTACTGAGCACGAACCATTCATTTGAATTGGGCGCCATCTTGGATCGCCGGGGCTTGGGCCCTTGTAATTACAGATAATCCCATCATCAAAAACAAAAATTTGGCCAGATTTACAGGGAAAGCTCTTCATAGAGACTGAGGCTGTTTGAGTGAGATGCAGGTTTCAGAGCTGAACATAGAGCTGAACATAGAGCTAAACAAAGAGCTGCAACATAGAGCTGGGACATAGAGCTGAACATAGAGCTGAACATAGAGCTAAACAAAGAGCTGCAACATAGAGCTGGGACATAGAGCTGAACATAGAGCTGAACATAGAGCTTAACATAGAGCTGACCATAGAGCTGCAACATAGAGCTGAACATAGAGCTAAACAAAGAGCTGCAACATACAGTAGAGCTGGGACATAGAGCTGCAACATAGAGCTGGGACATAGAGCTGCAACATAGAGCTGGGACATAGAGCTGCAACATAGAGCTGCAACATAGAGCTGCAACATAGAGCTGGGACATAGAGCTGAACATAGAGCTGAACAAAGAGCTTAACATAGAGCTGGGACATAGAGCTGAAACATAGAGCTGCAACATAGAGCTGACCATAGAGCTGCAACATAGAGCTGCAACATAGAGCTGAGCATAGAGCTTAACATAGAGCTTAACATAGAGCTGAACATGGAGCTGAACATAGAGCTGAACATAGAGCTGAGCATAGAGCTGAGCATAGAGCTGACATAGAGCTGAACATAGAGCTGAACATAGAGCTGAACATAGAGCTGAGCATAGAGCTGAACATAGAGCTGACATAGAGCTGAACATAGAGCTGAACAAAGAGCTGAACATAGAGCTGAACATAGAGCTGAACATAGAGCTGACATAGAGCTGACATAGAGGCACAACATAGAGCTGCAAAATAGAGCTGAACATAGAGCTGCAACATAGAGCTGACATAGAGCTGCAACATAGAGCTGAACACACAGGTGAACATAGAGCTGAACATAGAGCTGAACCTAGAGCTGAACGTGGAGCTGAACATAGAGCTGAACCTAGAGCTGAACCTAGAGCTGAACATAGAGCTGAACATAGAGCTGAACATAGAGCTGAACATAGAGCTTAACATAGAGCTGAACATAGAGCTGAACATAGAGCTGAACATAGAGCTGAACATAGAGCTGGACATAGAGCTGAACATAGAGCTGAACATAGAGCTGACCATAGAGCTGCAACATAGAGCTGGGACATAGAGCTGAACATAGAGCTGAACATAGAGCTGAACATAGAGCTTAACATAGAGCTTAACATAGAACTGAACATAGAGCTGCAACATAGAGCTGAGCATAGAGCTTAACATAGAGCTTAACATAGAGCTTAACATAGAGCTGACATAGAGCTGAACATGGAGCTGAACATAGAGCTGAACATAGAGCTGAGCATAGAGCTGAACATAGAGCTGAACATAGAGCCGGACATAGAGCTGAACATAGAGCTGAACATAGAGCTGAGCATAGAGCTGAACATAGAGCTGGACATAGAGCTGAACATAGAGCTGAACATAGAGCTGGACATAGAGCTGAACATAGAGCTGAACATAGAGCTGGGACATAGAGCTGAACATAGAGCTGAACATAGAGCTGAACATAGAGCTGGACATAGAGCACAAACCTAAACATAAATGATGAAGAAGAGGAGGACATAAGAGGCTGAATATGATAAAAACGGTCATTTCTCTGCTGTTTGTGAACTAAAAAATATGCTCTAGTCTCTTTTCTCAAATGAATCCAAATGAAGATCCCAGAGAGTCACAACCATGGGCCCCAGCGTTGGACATTGTTCCTTCACAGTCTCTGAAGCCTGTGTGTGGCCTTTGTGGACAGCAGGGGGCACTGTTCACCACGTGTTTGGCTGCAGCGTCTGTTACAGTGAAAATAGTAGTTTATCTGAGAAACTTTGGATGGATTTAAAAACACATTATTTTCACACTTTGCAACAACTGTGAAGGTGAAAATGTAAGTTCTAACTTGACTTAGACTTGACTTGGGTTCAGGGTCAGAGACTTAGACCAGACTTGGACTCAAGGTCATAGACTTGGACTCCTGGGTTCAGAGACTTGGTTAGAGCTGCACCCAGCCCCTCACTGATCCTCCTGCAGGTGCTGAGTCCACAGGAGCCTTGGTCTTTCAGCGGGGGCTTCAGGCAAAGTGGGTTAAGTGTCTTAGGACAAGGACCCAATGACAGCAGTCATCAGTGGGAGTCAGGAAGTAGGTCTTATGATGGGCTCAAACCCATGACCTTCAGGCCCAAAGGCCACTGCTCTACCAACTGAGTCACTGCCGCCGCAACATTTAACATTGTCGTACATTTTCGAAACATTTGACCTTAGTTTTTAGGTTTACATCCCATAATTCAACCTCAATGGTTCCTTCTGCATCGCTTTGTGTAAGTTCACGGCTCACACAGGTCGATGGGGATTCTTTACAGAGAGAGTCAGTGTAATGTTGACCATGTGCTCGTAAAGCACACAGACCTGCACTTTTTCCCGGTGCGTTCTGCTTTTTTTTCTCTGATCTCTCTGAGTTTCATCAGACAAACGACAACAGTGCATCAAAGAGACGAGGCACGAGTGAAAATAAACGTTCTGACGGAGCTGAGGACAGAAGCAGTCTCTGGGAAATATTCACAAGTTGTAAGTTTACACACAGTAGGAAACCTATGTCTTCAGATATTTGAATTAATTTCGTCCAATCAGAGAGCTGTGGGGGCGGGTCTAAGTGGGGCTTGCATTTAATGAATTTTCTCCATCTTCTCAATTTAAAAAAGTGACTGATTGTGACTTTATCCACATAAACCTGTCATTAGTTAGCCTGGCTCTGCCAGACCCTTGTAGTTCCGCCATGCTCCACCAGAGGCGTTTGGCTGAACCACATGGGTCTGGTATCGAGCCCATAGCGAACGCCTTCCCCAGATTATTTTTTAATCGACCAATCAGGATTGCCGGTGTTACGTGGGGTTTGCACTGCCTTCTCAAGCTTCTCTCGTGCAGCAGCGAGAAGAATCCAAGATGGCAGACGTAAAGTCCGCAAATCTTTTTAAAAGTGTAAATACGATCAAATTAAGACACGGATGTCACTTTTAATGCAATTTGAGGCGAGATGTAGATGGTTCTATGTTGATATATGTGTGTTTTAAGAGTCAAATACTCCTGTAAAGTTTGGTTGAAGCACTGGTTCAGTGTTCCTGTTTACACACTATGCAGCAGGGTTGCCAGGTTTGGTGGTTCCCGCATATTTTTTTCCAAGAGACTTGTAGGTATTAAATAAACAGAAAGACAATAAACAGAATCATGATAGCCCAAGTTGATTACATTACGTTTTTAGCCAAAAAATCCTTCTCAGTGTTTTTTTTGTGTGGGTATTCTCGCAGATTTTGGGTTGGAAAATCTTGCTGGGATTTGGCAACCTATGGGAGCCGTGTGCTTCGATGTGAGTGGTCGAAAGCAGACTTCATTCAAGATAACGGACAAGTGGTCTATCCAATCACATACAAGGATTTTTTTTACAAGGCCCTGCCTTCTGAAATCCAACCACTATGGCTCAGTACCAGACTCATGTGTGAAGTGCAGCGAACTACATGGGTCTGGCCAGAGTCAGGCTAATCATTAGTGGCCATACCTGCAGGTTAGAGCCAGATCCTGTCAGACCTCTGAAGCTGTGCGGGGCAGGGCCTGTTAGTACTGTGATGGGAGACCTCTGGGACCTCCGACCTCTTACACTCAGTGGGGCCAAACTGTTCTTCACCACATTGTCTAGAATAAGCTTGGTGTATGTGTGAATGGTTGGTGGAGGTCAGAGGGGCCGATGGCACAAAATGGCTACCTCGCTTCTGTCAGTGTGCCCCAGGGCAGCTGTGGCTATAGTTGTAGTTTATCACTACCGTGTATGGAGTGAATGAATAATGACATGTGCTCGCCTTCTATCTCTCCTCTCTGCTTTCTCACCCCGTCTCTTCTCTCTCTCTCCTATCTCTCCCGTCTCTTTTCTTTCTGTCCTCTCTCTTCTCCCTGCTCCTCTCCTCTCTCTCTTGACTTTCCTCTCTTCTCTCTCTGTTCTCCTCTCCTCTCTCTGCTCCACTCTCCTCTCTCTTCTCTCCCTTATCTCTCTGCTCCTTTCTTCTCTCTCCTTCCTGCTCCTCTCTTCTCTCCCTTCTCTCTCTCTCCTCTCTCCTCTCCCTGCATCTCTCTTCTCTCTCTCCTTTCTTCTCTCTCCTCTTTCTGCTCCTCTCTCTCGTCCCTTCTCTCCCTCTCCTCCCTGCTCCTCTCTTCTCTCTCCTCTCTCTGCTCCTCCCTCCCATCTCTTCTCTCTCTCTCCTCTCTCTTCTCCCTGCTCCTCTCTTCTCTGTCTCCTCCCTTCTCTCTCTTCCCTTCTCTCTTCTCTCTCTGCTTCTGCTTCTGTGTGTGTCCTGTAACGGATGCATTTCACACATGACGTGCTGCAGGTGGACTTCCAAAGAGCTCTGACTAAAGCCGCCTCTCACAACAGACCGTGTCACTGCTTTCCCACCGAGAGCGAGAGGAATTTATGTGAGCGGACATATGGAACTATGTGATTCTACAGCCGTGAAACTGGAACGGAAGTCACTAGTTCCATTTGTGATCTGCACAGTAACCACACACTGCCGTTGTGCCGTTGGGCCTTGTGTTTATTTGTCAAAACCAAATTAAAAAAAACTTTACAGGAAGATCGAAGGACAGTGTTGGTGATCAAGGACAGACATTCAACAGTTATGGACATTTATCAACATGTGTGGACAATGGTCATCTGCCCCTAATGGACCAATAGCTCTATGTGTTTTTTGTGGCCAGAGATAGTGATAGAGAGACCAGAGAAAGAGGCAACCGAGACAGACTAGGAAAAGACTGGAGAGGAACCAGAGAGAAACGAGAAACTCCAGAGAACAAGAAAGAGACCAGAGAGAGGCCAGCGAGATAGACGAAGGAAAGACCAGTGAGAAAACAGAGAAACCAGAGAGTCCAGAGAGAGAGAGAGAGAGAGACTAGAGAGAGAGGCAAGAGAGACAGATGAGGGAAAGACTAGAGAGAAACCAGAGAGAAACCACAAAGAGAGACCAGAGAGAGAGAAACCGAAGAAAGGCCAAACAGCGCCCAGAAAGAGTCCAGAGAGAGAGAGAGGGAGAGAGACCAGAGAGAGTGAAAGACCAGAGAAAGGGGACAGAGGGAGACCAGAGAGAGAAACCAAAGAATGACCAGAGTGAGACAAAGAGAGGGACCAGACAGCGCCCAGAAAGAGTTCAGAGAGAGAAAGAGACCAGAGAGAAAAACCAAAGAAAGACCAGAGTGAGACCAGAGAGAAACTAGAAAGAGTCCAGAGAGTAAGAGAGAGACAAGAGAGACCCCAGAAAGAGATGTTAGTATTAGATAGCAAGACATGTGCAGACAGAAGTGGAGCTTTGTACATGAGAATTATTGATAGAAACAACTTTTTCAGAGAGACGAACCAAATGGATTTTACATACTGCATTGTTTTGTCTTGAGGAAAATGAGATGCTTCACCTACTACACTGCTTACTTCTCTCTCATGGTCCTCTCTTTCCTTCCATTTTATAACCACAGCTGTGTATCACTGGAAAACTGAGTCAAAGTGAGAGACCAGAGCAGAGCAGAGGAGCTTTTGAGTTTGTGAAGGAGGATGTGGATCAGGAGAGAAGAGCAGAGGAGCAGAGGATAAACACTGAGGTCTGCTCCTTAAATGGAAACATCCTGGAGAAGTGACCTGACCTCACGTCTGGAAGTCTCATCTTAAAGCTGGGGGACCTGATTTTCAAACCACACAGAGAGACTAGAGAGAGACTAGAGAGAGAACAGCCAGAAAGAAAAGGGAGAGAGTACGGAAAGACCACAGAGAGAGAGAGAGACCAGAGAGAGAGACAAGGGAGAGACAAGGGAGAGAGTCCAGAGATAAAGAGCAGAGAGAGACCAAAGAGAGACTAGAGAGAGACCAGAGAGAGACAAGGGAGGGACCAGGGAGAAACCAGGGAGAGAGCAGAGAGCGAGAGAAGGGAGAGAGTCCAGAGAGAAAGACCAAAGAGAGACCACAGAGAGACCAGAGAGAGACCAGAGAGAGACCAGAGAGAGACCAGAGAGAAACTAGAGAGAGACTAGAGAGAGACCAGCAAGAGACTAGAGAGAGACTAGAGAGAGACCAGAGAGACCGAAGAGAGGAATTAGGGAGAGACTAGAGGGAGATAAGAAAGAGACCAGAGAGAGACACCAAAGAGAGAGACCAGAGAGAGACCAGAGAGAGACCAGAGAGAGACCAGAGAGAGACCAGAGAGAGACACCAAAGAGAGAGACCAGAGAGAGACCAGAGAGAGACCACCAGCGAGAGACCAGAGAGAGACACCAGAGAGAGAGACCAGAGAGAGACCAGAGAGAGACCAGAGAGAGACACCAAAGAGAGAGACCAGAGAGAGACCAGAGAGAGACCAGCGAGAGACCAGAGAGAGACCAGAGAGAGACCAGACAGAGACCAGAGAGACCAGAGAGAGACCAGAGAGAGACACCAGAGAGAGAGACCAGAGAGAGACCAGCAAGAGACCAGAGAGAGACCAGAGAGAGACCAGACAGAGACCAGACAGAGACCAGAGAGACCAGAGAGAGACCAGAGAGAGACACCAGAGAGAGACCAGAGAGAGACCAGAAAAAGACCAGAGAGAGACAGGAGAGAAGAATCAGGGAAAGACTAGAGAGAGAATAGAGAGAGACCAGAGAGAGACCAGATACATCTTACCTATAGCATACTGTTGCACTATAGGTAAAATGAATTATGGAAAAGAAAACATTTAGTATATTAAAACATACATTTAGCTTCAGCGGTGCAAACAGTGAGTCCTCCTTCAGTGTTAAATCTCCCTCAGAGCCGTCCTCCTGCAGTGACCCAGGTCGGTGCAGGTGACATCACTCTCTATAAGCACTCGCTCTATATCCTCTGCTCACGTGGCATTTTCTCAGAACGAGGCCACTTTGAAATAGACCAAAGCCTTATTACATATAAATATCCAATGGTTGAATATAGAGCGGCAAAAGGCACAGTTGCTGTCGTGGATGGGTCCTCTGACATTTGCACGAGAGAGCGGTGCCTTGGCCTTAGAAGGGGAGGTCTATACTGAGAGAGGACTGCACCGGCGTGGGAGAGTCCAGGCCTGAGTGTGAATATTGTAAAATGGAGGTCACATGTTCTAGTATCGCCCTAAATCACAAAGTAGTTATCTCAAAGGATTTTACAAAACTGACAAAATTGACAAGAACAGATCAGAGAATCAAACTGTTCAAACACAAGAAATGCAATGGTTAAAACATATAGAGCCAGCGGTCCATAAGGGGCAGAGACCAGTGTTCGTAAATTGGACGAACCAAAAAACCCTCCTGCATTGACAATAAACTACACTAAGACCAAGTGAAAAATGTTAGGAGACCCATTGAAAGAGGGATTCGCTCCCACAGATGGACAGGCTGTAGATCCAGGACTGAGGATTTAGACCCAGGACAGTAGATCCAGAACTAAGACTGAGGCTGTAGATCCAGGACTAAGGCTGTAGATCCAGGACTAGGGCTGTAGATCCAGGACTGGGCTGTAGATCCAGGACTGGGCTGTAGATCCAGGACTGAGGCTGTAGATCCAGGACTGAGGCTGTAGACCCAGGACTAGGGCTGTAGATCCAGGACTGAGGCTGTAGATCCAGTACTGAGGCTGTAGACCCAGGACTGAGGCTGTAGACCCAGGACGGATGTTGTATAGGCCACGCGATACAGGACTGAGGCAGCTCCCATTTGAGGAGGTTGCGGGGGAGAGTCCGCAGGTGGCGATGGAGGAGGCCGGGTTCAGAGGTCGCATCATCACGGCATAAAACAGACAATGGGGCAGCGGGTCAGATAAACCATACTTCTCCAGCAAAGTGAGTCCAGAACGACAGTGGAGGGAGTCTGCAGAATGTGGTACGAGAGTGTAAAGAGAAGACGTCATTGAGGAGCAGAGAACTTGGTGAACTTGATCCTGACGATAGAAAATATTACAATGTTTTGGCCCAGTCTGTTTGGGCCTGAGTCCTGGATCTACAGCCTCAGTTCTGGGTCTACAGCCTCAGTCCTGGATCTACAGCCTCAGTCCTGGGTCTACAGCCTCAGTCCTGGATCTACAGCCTCAGTCCTGGATCTACAGCCTCAGTCCTGGGTCTACAGCCTCAGTCCTGGATCTACAGCCTCAGTCCTGGGTGTACAGCCTCAGTCCTGGATCTACAGCCTCAGTCCTGGATCTACAGCCTCAGTCCTGGATCTACAGCCTCAGTCCTGGATGTGTGAGCATTCAATCCAATCTTCTTTAATTATGTAGCACAGTTTTAAAACAAGTTCACGAAGTGCTGCACAGAGATAAAATCAACACATTTATGAATGAATGAATGAAATGTTTTTATTTAGAGTTCAATATACATAACTGAGATTCACAATACACATTTATTTTAAATAACTTAGTATCAACTCGAAAAAGGATTGAGAAGAAGTAAAACTTATATACTCCCACCTCTGTAGGCTATATCTAGTAGTCATCAGTTGATTTTTCTGCTTTTTGCAAATTAGCAAACGTACTTCACCTTAACCTATGCTAGAAGATACAAATAATAATAATAATAATAAAATAAATAATGATACATTTATAGTCTCTCTCTCTATATCTATAAAAAAAAAAAAAAAAAATATATATATATATATATATATATATATACATGTATGTGTGTATATATATAGTTTGCAAGCCGTATGTAAAAATAAATTAAAAAGTCAAATTCAAGGTTCAACTTTATCGTCCCCTCAGGGAAATCTGTCTTAGGCTCATTCATCAGTCATTAGAGAGAGTTTAAAGGAAAACAAAATCTGCAAAAAGAAAGCTGTATGAAAACTCGCACCAGTACTTTAGACCGTTTTATGTGTGTGAACTATCCGTAAAAAAATCAAAAACAATCTTTATGTTTGTAGTTGTAGACTAAATTGAAACCTGTATTAACACCTGTAGCTTTCTGTGGTCTATAAATGAAGTGTATGATTAAATCATAAGAATATAATTGACCTTGTGAGTTTGTTTATTGAGTTAACTGGGATCAGATTGACCCAAACCTTCAGCGGCACCACCGCATGTATTTATATCCGTGTATCTGCTGTGTGTATTTCTATCTTACTGCCCTTCTCGGCCGCACGTGCCCAGATAACAGCGCTCTCGTCTCGTCGCCTTGGAAACCACAGACAAACAGCCGTCAACAGGAAGTGAGGAGGCGCTCTGGACAACATCACAGCGGCCGCCACCAGAGCACGACTGCTTTTTACACTTTCACAGGAACGCAGGGTTAATGTAGAAAAGATTTGTTTTGAATGAGCTGTGGGGTCCTGACGGCGCTTTTCACACACACACACCAGACTCATTCCAATGGGGGTAAAGTGTCTTGTCTAAGGACACAACAACAGTCTGGCACTTTTTATTGATGTATTACATTTTTTCATGGACATGGCAGTACTGCACATTTTACATTTAACAGCAGTCCGTTATGTTGCGTGCCCCTTTCTTAAAATTGTATTAATTTAAATAAAAACATAAGTAAAAGAGCAGTATGTAAAAATCTGGCCAAAAGTGGTACTGCAGCCTCTCCCACTCTCCCTGACTCAGGTTGCCAGATATGCAGACGAATCCAGCTGGGACCATAACAGCTGAATAGACAAGAGTTTTGTCGACAACAAATCTATAACCAACACCTTTTTCACAAAGATAGAAATCCTGGTTTTATTCCTTGTTTTGTCGTTAATGATTTGAGAATTCTGCGCCACATGGTACTTTACCAGTGAGATTAGCTCCACGCGGTGAGCTCTGGCGCCCGGATCACGGACTTTCTGATTGGTGAAACGGTGGAGGGCGGGACATCGAAATGAAAACAAGATTTAGGGGCTGGAAAACTAACTTTGAAATTCACATATCTCTGAACTACTACTATCGGTTAAAGGAGTATTGGAAAAGAGCAAGTTTTATTTAAGCCTTTTGACAGATTAGGACCCTTTAATGATGACTTGACTATGAATGAGTAAATAAAGCAACAGTTCTTGAATTAAAACTAAATGGTTTGGTCCCATTGGAGAATGAGTCAGAATGTGATCAAATATGCAGAACATGCCACAGTAATTCAAGTCAAAGTATTTATTTCCTTGATCTAAAAACGGCCTCGAGGTGTATTCTGGTTTTCTTGTGTCGGTCTCGTGCCTCACAAACTTTGACAGCTTTAGAGCGAGGGCGCCAGGTCTGACCCGGACATAGCGAAAATACTGCACTGAAACGTAGAGTCACGCCAACAATGTGGACCATGTGTCACGCTGCACATGTGACCAGTTCAAACCATGGGCTGTATTTTAGGAGTGCACGGAGTGTGACATCACCAAAGTGTTAGCCTTGATGCTAAAAAAGCCTTGTTTTGTGCAAAAGCTATATCCTTTTATGGGCCCTACTTCCGCTAATATGGTTGCTATGACAAGCTAGAATTTCGCCCACAAATGAAGGCGTCTGATTGGTCAGCTTTGTATGACAGTAATGTGGAGTTACAGAGACAATATCGCAAAATAAACACCAGGATCACGGAGAGAGCTAAAGCAGTGGACCGAAAAATGCGATGTACTTGTACTGTAGCAAGTTGTTTGTTCATGAGCACTTTCTTGTTGAGCTGTGTCTCTGTGTCCTTATCAATCAATCAATCAATCAATCAACGTTTATTTATAGAGCGCCTTTCCTACACAAGGCAACGCAAAGCGCCTCACAACCCATATAACATCATGCATAAATCATCAAACATTAGAATTTAAGTAAACATAAAAGGACAGATTAAGAGCACAAGATATATAAAATCACACAAGTAGTTAAAAACCGTAAAACATTAAAATCACACAAGGGATTACAATCATAAATAATCATAAATAATCATAGTGCATTAAAAAGATTAAAGATAAAAACAAATATAAAATCATTCACTTGTATGCACAGCTAAAAAGAACTGTTTTCAGTTCAGTTTTAAAAACTGCTAGAGTAGACGCCTGTCTCACACTCTCGGACAGACGGTTCCAGACTCTAGCTGCATGAATCTGAAACGCAGCCTCCCCATGTCTAGTTCCGACTCTTGGCACTAACAGAAGTCCAGTCCCTGTGCTCCTCAGAACCCGAGTTGGTTCATATGGCACCAACATGTCGCGGATGTACCCTGGTGCGAGGCCATGGAGAGACTTGTACACAAGTAAAGCTACTTTAAAATCTATTCTCTGAGCCACAGGAAGCCAGTGCAGAGACCTGAGGACCGGACTAATGTGGTCGTACTTCCTGGTTCTAGTCAGGACTCGAGCTGCAGCATTTTGGATGTACTGCAGCTGTTTTACCGCTTGTTTAGAGAGACCTGTGAACAAGCCATTGCAGTAGTCCAATCGACTGGAGACAAATGCGTGGATAAGAATCTCCAAGTCTGCTTTAGACACAATGTTTTTAATTTTAGCAATGTTTCTTAGGTGGAAGTAAGCTGATGATGTCACAGATGATATGTGGCTATTGAAATTTAAGTCTGAGTCCATTATTACTCCTAGATTTCTGACCTGAGTTGAGGGTTTTAGGGAGAGAGACTGGAGGTGGCAGATAACGCTCTCTCTTTGTTTTTGAGGTCCAAAAACAATAATTTCAGTTTTTTCTGTGTTTAGCTGGAGAAAGTTATTTTGCATCCAATCACTGATTTGTTGGATACAGTGAAGGAGCGAGTCCACTGGTCCATGTTCTCCTGCTGTCAGGGACACATAGACCTGAGTATCGTCAGCATAATTGTGATAGGACACGTTATTACTGTGTATTAACCTACCCAGAGGCAGCATGTAAATATTAAACAGGAGAGGCCCCAGGATTGAGCCCTGTGGCACTCCGCAGGTTAGGGCCAGATGGTCTGAGATACAGTTTCCGATCTCCACAAAATACTTTCTGCCCTGTAGGTAGGATATAAACCAGCTTAGGGCTTTTCCAGAAACACCAACCCAGTCCTCAAGTCTCTGAATGAGGATACCATGATCGACAGTGTCGAAAGCAGCACTTAAATCTAACAGGATAAGAACTGAGACTTTTCCTGCGTCAGTGTTAAGTCTGATGTCATTTGTTACCTTCACTAGAGCGGTCTCTGTGCTGTGGTGGGGTCTAAAACCAGACTGGAACATATCAAAAGAGTGATTGATTATTAAAAATTCTGTAAGTTGTTGATAGACAACTTTTTCTAGAATTTTACCCATGAAAGGCAGATTTGAAATGGGCCGATAACTTTTAAGTGCCAAGGCATCCAGACTCCTCTTTTTTAGGAGGGGTCTGATGACTGCCGTTTTCAGGGCCATTGGGAATGTTCCAGATTCAAGAGACATATTTACTATATGCGTGAGTAAAGGTAAAAGACTGCTCAGAACAGATTTAAGAAATCTAGGAGGTAATACATCCAGGCTACATGTAGAAGAACTCAGACTTGTAATTATCATTTGGACAGTTTCATTTTGTACTGGTGTAAAGTGTGTCAGCCCAAAAAGCTTCACTGGCTGTTGGATTGTAATTTCTACTGTGGAGGTGATGGCATTTTTGATGCCTTGGACTTTGTCATTAAAAAACTCTGCAAACTCATTACATTTGGTTTTGGAGGTAAGCTCTGATGGCATCTTAACAGGGGGATTTGTCAAATTATTTACTGTTGAGAACAGAACGCGTAGATTGTTACTGCAACCTTCGATTGTTTCGGAAAAATAAGTTTCCCTCGTTGGACGTAGCACACTGTTGAACTTGCACAATGCATCTTTGAAGATCTCATGGTCAACTTGGAGATTTGACTTTCGCCACTTCCGCTCGGCTCTCCGGCACTCTCTCTTCTGTGCCCTGACAGAGTCTGCTTTTGTCCATGGCGCCTTTTGCTTATTTGTAACAACTTTGACCTTTACAGGAGCAATCGTGTCCAGAACATCCAAAACACTAGAGGTGACAGAGTTAAGTAATTCATCCACAGTAGAACACAACGTGTTATCAAAGTTTATCATCCCCATGAAAAGTTCACCTGTATTTTTGTTTATGTGTCTTCTTCTTCTAACAATTGAGGATTCAGCTCGTGCTTTACTATTGAGACACATATCAAAAAATACACAGAAATGATCTGACAGAGCAACATTGGCCACATTTACATTTGAGATATTAACCCCTTTAGTACCTGTGTCTCTCTGTGTGTCTATATGTACCTGTGTCTCTCTGTGTGTCTATATGTACCTGTGTCTCTCTGTGTCTATATGTACCTGTGTGTCTCTGTGTCTATCTGTACCTGTGTCTCTCTGTGTTCATATGTACCTGTGTCTCTCTGTGTCTACCTGTGTCTCTCTGTCTATATGTACCTGTGTCTCTCTGTGTCTTTATGTACCTGTGTCTCTCTGTGTGTCTATATGTACCTGTGTCTCTCTGTGTGTCTATATGTACCTGTGTCTCTCTGTGTGTCTATATGTACCTGTGTCTCTCTGTGTCTCTATATGTACCTGTGTCTATATGTATCTGTGTGTCTCTGTGTCTATCTGTACCTGTGTCTCTCTGTGTTCATATGTACCTGTGTCTCTCTGTGTCTACCTGTGCCTCTCTGTGTCTACCTGTGTCTCTCTGTCTATATGTACCTGTGTCTCTCTGTGTCTTTATGTACCTGTGTGTCTCTGTGTCTATCTGTACCTGTGCTCTTCCCCATTTGTTTTTTTCTCCCGACCTTTCATTTATCATTATTAAATCTTATTTATTTTTTATATTTATTTGAGGCCAATAAAAATCTAAACGGACAAACAACAGAAAAATAATAAAAAACACAAAGGGACAAAACACTAGAAAAACTAGAAAAAAAAAAAAAAAAAAACATCAGAGAGAAAAATCCTATTCAAGCTTTTGGGTCCTCCTTCAGTTCATTCCGTGACAAATACCAGCCATAAAAAATAAATAATAATAAAAAACAGTGTAGCAGCCATTGTATAGACTTTATATAGTTATTTATCATAGAACCGACACCAAAATCAACACATTTCCCCAAAACGTCAAAATTTTTGTGTGTTCTATTGTACATTGTGCGACCAGTTTCTCTCCCGTCATGAAAAATGAGGTGTTTTTCTTCAGACTCACGCCCAGATTATAATCACAGAGATTAAGTGAATAATGGTCATATCCTTTATTGCACAACCTCCTTCCTCTAATTCACCTCGACCTCAGGAGTGGTTTTTAAAATAACGACATTTGCGGATCTTTCTGGAGGCTGAAGAGAACGGCCAACGTCAACACGAGGACGGAAGCAAGAATCGGATCAGGATTTAACGGGAAATTAAAATGGCTTTTTCACCGGGCGACTGAAAGAACTGGAAGAAAAGCAAAACATTGTATTTTTATAAATGAAAAAAGATATAATATGAATTTCCATGTTTTTCCAAAAGCACCGTCAGCACAAAACTGTTCTAAAACTATTTAAATTAGTAATATGTAAGATTTTCATGTCAAGTCATCATGAAAGGCTCCTAATCTGTCATCGTTAAAGGGCCCTAATCTGTCTTTATTAAAGGGCCCTAATCTGTCATCATTAAAGGGCCCTAATCTTTCATCATTAAAGGGCCCTAATCTGTCATTATTAAAGGGCCCTAATCCGTCATCGTTAAAGGGCCCTAATCTGTCATCGTTAAAGGGCCCTAATCTGTCATCGTTAAAGGGCCCTAATCTGTCATTGTTAAAGGGCCCTAATCTGTCATCATTAAAGGGCCCTAATCTGTCATTGTTAAAGGGCCCTAATCTGTCATCGTTAAAGGGCCCTAATCTGTCATTGTTAAAGGGCCCTAATCTGTCATCGTTAAAGGGCCCTAATCTGTCATTGTTAAAGGGCCCTAATCTGTCATCATTAAAGGGCCCTGATCTGTCATCGTTAAAGGGCCCTAATCTGTCATCATTAAAGGGCCCTAATCTGTCATCGTTAAAGGGCCCTAATCTGTCATCATTAAAGGGCCCTAATCTGTCATCGTTAAAGGGCCCTAATTTGTCATCATTAAAGGGCCCTAATCTGTCATTGTTAAAGGGCCCTAATCTGTCATCATTAAAGGGCCCTAATCTGTCATCGTTAAAGGGCCCTAATCTGTCATCATTAAAGGGCCCTAATCTGTCATCGTTAAAGGGCCCTAATCTGTCCAAAGGCATTGATAAAACACACTCTTTTCCAATACTTCTTTAACTGATAACAGTAGTTCAGAGATATTTGGATTTTAAAATTACTTTTCCAGCCTCTAAATCTTGTTATTGTTTTCATTTCAATGTCCTCCCTCCACCGTTTCACCAATCCGAAAGTCTGTGATCCGGGCGCCAGAACTCACCGCATCGAGCTAATCTCACTGGTAAAGTACCATGTGTGGCTGCAGTTATTATTCTCAAATCATTAACGACAAAACAAGAAATAAAACCAGGATTTCTATCTTTGTGAAAAAGGTGTTGGTTATAGATTTGTTGTTATCAAAACTCTTGTCTATTCAGCTGTTATGGTGTCAGCTCGATTCGTCTGCATATCTGGCAACCTGAGTCAGGCAGAGTGGGAGAGGCTGCAGTACCACTTTTGGCCACATTTTTAAAGACTGCTCCTTTAAGCTCCTGCTGTAGGTCTTTCTAACAGTTCAACAGCAAAATAGGATTCTATACCAACATTGATGTGGCTTTCTATGTAATGTCATTTATCTTTCATTTATATATTGCCTTTTACAGACCAGAGTCAACCCAAACGCTTTACAGAGACCGCAGACACACTGGACCATCAAAGCCTCCGACCAAACACCATCCATTCACTCACTCATTACTCATTGTACATGTATTGAGCGCCCGGAGGATACCGTAGCGCTCGGAGGAAACCGTAGCGCTGGAGAAAACCTACGCAGACATGGAGAGAACATGCAAACTTAACACAGAAAACGGTGGGATAAAATTCTTGACGCCTTATTTTTGGAAAAAAAATCAGATTATTAGACTTTTTCAGTTTTTTGTGAATGAGAAAAATCTTTTGTTTGGTTAATTTTTTTTATTTTTAGTTTCTTTGTTGTTTTATTTGGGGTCTTCGTTTGTCCCTTTCGTCCTTGCTTTGTGTTTTTGGTTATTTTTATATTTCTGTTGTTTGTCTGTCTTGATTTTTATTGGCCTTAATGTTTAAATGATCACGTTACACCTCATCTAGTGCCTCAAAATACACCATTTCTAGTCAAAATAGTTTTAAAATCCGTGTTGTCGGGCCCTGGACAAGTCGAGCTACAATGTAAAAGTTTGACCACTCCTGGAATAATGCTTCAACATTATCACAATGTCTTCAAGCACATTTGGAATCTACATTATTGTAGTGACATCATCTCTCTTCTCCCCAGATGTCACTGAAAACCTGTACGTCACCTGCCTTTCTCTACAGACAGAAAATTGGCAAAGCAACATGTTTATGGACCAGAGCGTACTATAAAACATGCAGACCCTCCACCAGGAAGGCCTCCTCCACCTGTCCACATAGTCCTCCTGACCCCGACACATGGTCCACTGTCTGTAAAAGTCTGAAACATGCAATAACATCGGTCCAACAGAGCTCTCTTGTGCCGCTGGAGCCTTCCCCCGCTGCTTTCTTTGGCCTCAGTCTGACTTGGAGCGTGTTCATTGTTGGACTGACAGTTTCATCTTTAGCTCTGGAAGAAAATACACTGTAAAAATATAAAACGGAATATTATCCTGTTCAAATGTTGGTTCACAGACAAAGGGCCTGGTGTAAAAGCAATTAGCACGACTTTAAAGGAGACGTTATTGCTTAATGGTTGGCATTTTTGAGATGTTTGACCTCATGAGGAACTGACTTGGCATTGTTTTGAGATCCATCCATTCTAATATCAGGGACTTTTGGTGCAAATGTGTAGCTCCGCCCCTTTTCTCAGCTGAAAACCGCTTTGTGACTATGGTCTGTGAAAGGCGGTATATACATAAAGATTACTTACTTACTTCATTTTTGTCTTAAAGTACTTGTTTGTCCAAATACAGGAAAAGCAGACCCAGTACAACAGTGGGAAAGGTTGGTGTGTTGTTTGGACCCGGAAACACAGGAAAGTGTCAAAAGGAAAGGGTCTAAACAGACTTCAGACTTTCAAAGTAGCTCTTCTGAAATCACAGCACAGTGCAGTAAGGACAAGAGATGTAGACCAGAAAGAGAGAGACCAGAAAGAGATAAGAGAGGGATGAGAAAGGAGAGAGGGACCAGCGAGAGAGAGAGAGACCAGAGACAGAGAGAGAGAAAGAGACCAGAGAGAGAGACCAGAGAGAGGCCAGAGAGAGAGAGCCCAGAGAGATAAGAGAAAGATACCAGAGAGATCAGAGAGAGACGAGAAAGGAGAGAGGGACCAGTGAGCGAGAGAGAGACCAGAGACAGAGAGAGAGAGAGAGAGAGAAAGAGCCCAGAGAGAGAGACCGGAGAGATCAGAGAGAGAGACCAGAGAGATCAGAGAGAGACGAGAAAGGAGAGAGGGACCAGAGAGCGAGGGAGACCAGAGAAAGAGACCAGAGAGAGAGCCCAGAGAAAGAGACCAGAGAGAGAGCCCAGAGAGATCAGAAAAAGACGAGAAAGACGAGAGAGCCCAGAGAGAGTTGCCGTAACACACACTGGGGTCTGTTTTTGCAGTGGGGACGAGCGCTGTCTGGATGATGGACCTACATAATGCCAAAGAAAATGTTTGGAGAGGAAAAGTCGTGTCTGGGATTGAGGCACGTGAGGAGGTTTCCAGAAGCTTGGAACTGGGTTAGAATAAAGAAAACACAAGGGGAGGATTTGTGAGCTCATTCAGACGGTGCTGCGGAGGTATGGGGCTGTCAATCACTGGAGGCCGTGGAAAGCAGGTCGTTACACGCACTCACGTCACTGCAGCTGAGCAGGTTCTTGGGTCATCTTGAGGAGATTTAAGATTCACATTGTGGCTGCCATTGGAGGCCACTCTCAGATATTTAAGTTTGTGTTTAGGCAAAAGTTACAAAGAGAGAGAGACCACAGAGAGAGACCACAGAGATCAAAGAGAGATGAGAAGGACCAGAGAGAGATCAGAGAGAGTCCAGAGAGAACAGAGAGAGATTGGAGAGAGATGAGAAGGACATGAGAGAGACCAGAGAGAGTCCAGAGAAAACATAGAGAGAGAGAGAGAGAGAGAGAGATCAAGGAGAGATGAGAAGGACAAGAGAGAGACCAGAGAGATAGTCAAGAGAGAACAGAGAGAGAGAGATCAAAAAGAGATGAGAAGGACATGAGAGAGACCAGAGAAAGTCCTGAGAGATCAAAGATAGATGAGAAGGACAAGAGAGAGACCAGAGAGATAGTCAAGAGAGAGATCAGAAAAACAACACAAAGACCACAGAGAAAAACCAGAGAGAGAGAGAGTCCAGAGAGAACAGAGAGAGAGAGACCAGAGGCAATCACATTACAACAGACTATGGCAAGTTTTATCGTCCATGTGACATAGCGTATATTCATTCATTTTCATCCCTTTATTATCCATTTCTGGGTCAGGGGGGGCGCAATCAGAGCTGCACCCAATTCACAGAGCACCAGTCCCTCTGATCCTCCTGCAGGTGGTGGGTCCACAGGAAGATGGCTGCTCTTCAACACAGATACGGCCTTGATCTCTCAGCAGGAGCTTCAGGCAAAGTGTGGTTAAGTGTCTTGCCCAGAGACACAACGACAGCGCACATCAGTGGGAGCAGATGACATTTGTCGAGGTGGGATCGAACCCATGATCATTAGGTCCAAAGACCGACGCTCACAGTTCCATTGGTGCATTGGACCAACCACCTGCAGGAGGATCAGCGATGAAACGAAGATCTAAAAAAACGAACTCGGGGTCGGTCTTTGAGGAGGGAATGACATTGTAACATTGTCAAAAGCTCAAAGAATAGAATAATATGTCTCCTTAAGCAGGTTCTACAGATATATTTAAATACTGTAAATATTGTGTTAGTCCAAGGTCACGATTTAACCTGGAGCATTTTATCATCTATATTATTCTTTTTGTATAATCACTGGTTTGATGTGGGGGATTTTGACAGACAGACAGACAGACAGACAGACAGACAGACAGACAGACAGACACACAGACAGACAGACAGACAGACAGACAGACAGACAGATAGACACACAGACAGACACACAGACAGACAGACAGACAGACAGACAGACAGACAGATAGACACACAGACAGACACACAGACAGACAGACAAACAGACAGACAGACAGACAGACAGACACACAGACAGACAGACAGACACACAGACAGACAGACAGACAGATAGACACACAGACAGACACACAGACAGACAGACAAACAGACAGACAGACAGACAGACAGACACACAGACAGACAGACAGACAGACAGACAGACAGACAGACAGACACACAGACAGACAGACAGACACACAGACAGACAGATAGACACACAACCGGCTGTTGTAATAACA
Source organism: Knipowitschia caucasica (assembly GCA_964034765.1). NCBI lineage: Eukaryota > Metazoa > Chordata > Actinopteri > Gobiiformes > Gobiidae > Knipowitschia > Knipowitschia caucasica. Next base: position 5,713,245 of record OZ035835.1, on the reverse strand, counting down.
TTACAACAGCCGGTGAGGCTGTTTGAGCTATCGCACTTTGCACCAACAGATAATGAAACTGTCCAAGATGTTGTCTCTAGCCTTAGTTCCTCCACATGTAGCCTGGATGTACTACCCACTAAATTTTTTAAGTCTGTTTTGAGCAGTCTTTTACCTTTGCTCACACAAATAGTGAACATGTCTTTCTCATCTGGAACATTTCCAATGGCCCTGAAAACGGCAGTCATCAGACCCCTCCTAAAGAAGAGGAGTCTAGATGCCACAGTTCTTAAGAATTATCGCCCCATTTCAAATCTGCCGTTTATGGGAAAAATTCTGGAAAAAGTTGCTTACCAACAACTTACAGAATTCTTAGTAACTAATAGTTCGTTTGATGCGCTCCAGTCCGGCTTTAGAGCCAATCACAGCACTGAGACTGCACTAGTGAAGGTTACAAATGACATCCGACTTAACACCGACACAGGAAAAGTCACAGTTTTAGTAATGTTGGATCTGAGTGCTGCGTTCGACACAGTCGACCACGAGATCCTCCTGCAGAGACTAGAGCACTGGGTGGGTGTCACTGGGACTGCCCTAAGTTGGTTTAGGTCTTACCTAGAAGACAGGAAATACTTGGTTCAGATAGGAAACTGTGTCTCAGATCATATGGCTCTGACCTGCGGAGTGCCACAGGGATCAATTCTGGGGCCTCTTCTGTTCAATATTTACATGCTGCCGTTAGGTCAGTTAATACGCTCCAACAATGTATCCTACCACAATTACGCTGATGACACTCAAATTTATGTCTCACTTACTGCAGGAGAACATGGACCAGTGGAATCACTCCTTCACTGTACTCAACAGATTAGTGATTGGATGCAAAATAACTTCCTTCAGCTAAACGCAGACAAAACAGAATTGATTGTCTTTGGTCCTCAGAAACAAAGAGAGAGTGTTATTCGTCACCTCCAGTCTCTCTCCCTGGAACCTGTAGGCAAGGTCAGAAACCTAGGAGTTATAATGGACTCAGACTTAAATTTTAACAGTCATATCAAATCAGTAACATCAGCAGCATTTTACCATCTGAAGAACATTGCCAAAATTAGAAACATAGTGTCTAAATCAGATCTGGAGATTCTCATCCATGCATTTGTCTCCAGTAGGTTAGACTACTGCAATGGCCTGCTCACAGGTCTCTCCAAACAGGCTGTAAAACAACTGCAGTATGTCCAAAATGCTGCAGCTCGAGTCCTGACCAGGACCAGGAAATATGACCACATTAGTCCAGTTCTCAGGTCTCTGCACTGGCTTCCTGTGGCTCAGAGAATAGACTTCAAAGCAGCACTGCTTGTGTACAAGTCTCTCCATGGCCTCGCACCAGGGTACTTAAGCGACTTGTTAGTCCCATATGAACCGACCCGGACTCTGAGGAGCACAGGAGGTAGCCTCTTACTGGTTCCAAGAGTCAGAACTAAACATGGGGAGGCAGCGTTTGAGATTTATGGAGCTAAAATCTGGAACAATCTTCCTGAAGATGTGAGGCTAGCATCTACTCTGGCAATTTTTAAATCGGGGCTAAAAACTGTTCTTTTTAGCTGTGCATACGGCTGAAGGATTCTATTGATACATACTCTTTTTTTTTTAATGCATTGTGGTTATTTATTATTTTAATCCCGTGTGTGCTTTTAATATATATATATTTTTTTTCCATTATTTGTGATTTTATTCTGTTTTTAATGTATTTATTGATGTCTCTGATTTGTGTGATACTATGTGGGTTGTGAGGCGCTTTGAGTGGCCTTGTGTTGGAAAGGCGCCATACAAATAAAGTTGATTGATTGATTGAAATCGATACACAGATAGACAGACACACAGACAGACAGATAGACACACAGACAGACAGACAGACACACAGACAGACAGATAGACGGACAGACAGACAGACTGATAGACACACAGACAGACAGACAGACAGACACACAGACAGACAGACAGATAGAAAGACAGACGGGCAGACACACAGACAGACAGAACGACAGGCATACAGACAGACAGAAAGACTGACAGACACACAGACAGACAGAAGGACTGACAGACACACAGACAGACAGACACACAGATAGACACACAGAAAGACAGAAAGACAGACAGATACATAGCCATATAACATCAAATATAAGGTACAAGATTTTAAATTTTTTATCCAACTTTGATCATTTTTAGATGTATAACTTTACATGATTATTAGTGACCACTGAACTGGGCTAAATATTCTTCCTATGTACACAGACATTGTTTTGATAAATACATGATAACATTATGCAGCTATACATTTTTTAAACCTTTCCCTACATTTCTCTTACACCTTTTCCTTGTTTTTATTTGTCCGTGATTTCAGTTGTCCTGCATCATTCCAGGTTTCTATCTTTTGTCCCAGTGTCACGCCAAATGTATGGTCGGAGGGAAACTGGCGCCTAAAGGGTTAAATTAAGTTATAATTTAGAGTGCCAGCCCTAGTATTTACAGTATATGTGCTGTCCCCCTCAGGACCATAAAGTTAATGTTTGTGCTTCTCAGGAATGTATTCCCAGACACAAGTCCAAAGGAAATTGCATTTGCTGAGTAAGAATAAATTTTTACCACTTTTTGCAGTAAGTATAGCGTTGTCTTAGTCATGTCAGTAAAAGGTCCAATTTTTCAGCTAAACTAAAGTTACTATTTAAAGCTGGGGTACTTTACTTTTATTCTCTTGAGTCTTGTAAAAGTAAATTATTGTGAATAAATCAGACCACAACATGCTGTCCCCGACTTATGAGAAAAACATGATATTTTTGGCATCCTTGTTAGAAAGATCCCTCTGAGTCCGGATTTGACACTTTGGGCTGAGAGATGATCGTCTGAGCGAGGGGGGTCCTCTCTTTTTTTTACTTTGACGTCTGTGAAATCTGATCCAAAGATGTGACAGAGACCAAACAGTGCTGGAAGAAAACTGTTTTGAGAGTGAGGAACTACTGTCGTTATAAGTTTGTGTAAGCCCTCAGTCGTACAGGGATTAGTCAAAGCAAAGGAAGGTTTCTCACCCATCATCTGTACTTCTTAGCAGGTTTTCCCTGCTTTTACTGTAGTAATATTTTATTTTACGCTGTGTTGTATTATGAGGTTTGAAAGCAGAAAGAATTTATTTTAACATCACTCTCTCTTTGGTCTCTTTCTAGTCTCTCTTTGGTCTCTCTCTAGTCTCTCTTTGGTCTCTCTCTGATGTATCTCTTTGGTCTCTCTCTCTAGTATCTCTTTGGTCTCTCTAGTATCTCTTTGGTCTCTCTCTCTAGTCTCTCTTTGGTCTCTCTCTCTAGTATCTCTTTGGTCTCTCTCTAGTATCTCTTTGGTCTCTCTCTGATGTATCTCTTTGGTCTCTCTCTCTAGTATCTCTTTGGTCTCTCTCTAGTCTCTCTTTGGTCTCTCTCTCTAGTATCTCTTTGGTCTCTCTCTAGTCTCTCTTTGGTCTCTCTCTCTAGTATCTCTTTGGTCTCTCTCTAGTCTCTCTTTGGTCTCTCTCTCTAGTATCTCTTTGGTCTCTCTCTAGTCTCTCTTTGGTCTCTATCTGATGTATCCCTTTGGTCTCTCTCTCTAGTATCTCTTTGGTCTCTCTCTAGTCTCTCTTTGGTCTCTCTCTAGTATCTCTTTGGTCTCTCTCTAGTATCTCTTTGGTCTCTCTCTAGTATCCCTTTGGTCTCTCTCTAGTCTCTCTTTAGTCTCTCTCTCTAGTATCTCTTTGGTCTCTCTCTAGTATCTCTTTGGTCTCTCTCTGATGTATCTCTTTGGTCTCTCTCTCTAGTATCTCTTTGGTCTCTCTCTAGTCTCTCTTTGGTCTCTCTCTAGTCTCTCTTTGGTCTCTCTCTCTAGTCTCTCTTTGGTCTCTCTCTAGTCTCTCTTTGGTCTCTCTCTCTAGTATCTCTTTGGTCTCTCTCTAGTATCTCTTTGGTCTCTCTCTAGTCTCTCTTTGGTCTCTCTCTCTAGTATCTCTTTGGTCTCTCTAGTATCTCTTTGGTCTCTCTTTGGTCTCTCTCTCTAGTCTCTCTCTCTAGTATCTCTCTGGACTCTCTTTCTGTCCTATCTCTGGTCTCTCTCAGGTCTCTCCCCGCTTTCTCTCTAGTCCCTCTGGCCTCTCTCTGGACTCTCTCTCTGGTCCTTCTCTAAGGTCTCTCTCTTGCCACTCTCAAATCTCTCTCTTTGCTTTCTCTCGTCTCTCTCTTTAAAATACTTACTTACTTACTCAACACAATAACATATAACAGCATATTCCAGCTCTAAGGTCCTGGTCCAGTCCTGGTCCAGTCCTGGTCTAGTCCTTGTAATCTCCTCTGGTTCTCTGCTGTGGCCTCAGATAAAACATATAATCCCATGTTTGTTCTAAACAGTCTAAGTTAAAGGCTTGTGTTCAGTGCATCTTTTAGGGCTTTCTCTTCAAAGACGGAAGATTTGGTGACAATTCTTTAAATGACGGTTTTCGGTTCGCGTCAACAAAGAGTCTGAGGGAAATGACAGAGCAGCAGGTAGAGGCCTCACCACCCACTCCGGTCGTCCAGAGCTTGAGCTAGAGCTACACACAGAAAAACACTCAAACATATGTGTCTTCAGTCGTCCTGTTTAAGACGGGACAGTGGGTCCAGGCAAAGGGCAGGACCTGACAGAAAAAAGTACATTGTTGTAAGATTTGTGGGACACTTTTCTGGTGAAGACACTGCCCTCTCTTCTCTCCCACTTTATCTCAATTATATCAATATTAATGGTATTGTACTTAAAATCTTGAAAGCCATTGTGAATGAAATAGCTGAACCAGTGACTCATATAATTAATCTATCTTTACAACAAGGCATTGTCCCTAAACAAACTAAGGTGGCGAAAATAATACCTACTTTATTATTTTAAGTTGTAAGTTTTAAATTTTAAATTGTAAGTCAGGGGACAAAAATGACATACACAACTACAGACCCATATCTATTCTGCCCACCCTGGCCAAAATTTTGGAAAGAGTAGTTTATGAAAGATTACTAGATTATTTAAACAAACACAACATACTGGATCCTTTCACAATATGGCTTCAGGAAAAGCAGCAGCACGTATATGGCCATATTAGATCTAGTTGAAAAAATCAACAATGCTCTTGAGGGTAGAGAAATTGGTGTTGGGGTTTTTCTCGACCTTTCCAAAGCATTTGACTCGATTGACTTTCAAGTCTTACTTGGTAAACTCTCTCACTATGGCGTCCGGGGTGTAGCTCTCCAGTGGTTTAGGGACTATGTCTATGGTAGACAACAGTACGTGAACATAGATGGGTCTGACTCTCAACTGGAAAACATAACATTTGGTGTTCCCCAGGGATCTATACTAGGGCCCCTTTTATTTATTATCTACATAAATGATTTTGGAAATGGGCTTGTTCACACTAAAGGGCACAAAAGTGTGACAAAAGGCCAAAAATTAGATTTTAATAATCAGAAGATATTTTATGTTTTTCATGTTTCCAAGCACCTCCTCTGTCCATTAGAAGTTGCTAGAACATAACTGTTTTATACATTAGACAAGTTTCCTATAGCAGCCCTGTTTATTTTATGTAACGGACGTGATGATTTGACGGAATGGGCTTTGTGGAAGTTTGATGGTATTTTCAGATGTCCACATTTGATTCAGAGATTCTATTTTTTTACACAAAGTAGATGCAAAGTGATACTTTCATATTGTCAACCAATTAAATGTGAAAACAGACCAGATTTTTATTTTTCTCAAGTTAAATTTTTTGAGAAAAGAGGACCGTCCTCATCACGTCCGTTAAAATTTTTTCAGGGGTAATTTAATTAATTAATTATTTTTTATTTTTTCACGATTCATTTTTATATCAAGTGATTAACTTCTGTTGTGTCAACCATGTAAATATTGTGGGATTTCATCTTCTACTTTTTCAGACTGAGGACATTTTATTTTCTATGTAACTGGCGTCACAGTAGAATGGTCAAATAAAAGGCTAATTTGGTCGTTTAAAATGTCGCTACATTTTTTTTTTGTCAATCTTTATTTTGGATTTTTTCCACACTATCTCTTCAATGTGTTTGTGTTTGAAATCTTTTTTCCAATCTATGAAAGTAATTTTAGTTTTTAAGTTATAACCTTTTGAAGTCCAGATACTTTAATTGTCACTTTACTGTGAACACACTCATATTCTTGTGATATTCATCGAATACTTTTTGCAGATGACACAAATTTGTTTATGTCGCATAAACGCATCGATCACCTTGAAAACTCCCTAAATGAGCAACTCATCAAAGTAAACAACTGGTTCAGATGCAATAAATTGTCACTTAATCTCAACAAGACTTCTTATATGATCTTTCACTCAAATAGTCATCTGTACCACGACCCAAATATTAATATAACCATTGATAGTAAAACCATTAATAAAGTTGAAGTTATAAAATTCTTAGGAATCCATATAGATCAATTTACAAATTTTAAAAAGCATCTTGATGAGCTTGTTAAAAAATTGTCAAAAATTGTAGGTTTATTGTTTGAAGTGAGAAAGTTTCTTCCCTTAGAAGCTTTACTGTCCATCTCTGTTCGAGCCTCATTTATTTTTTTTATTTATTTATTTTTTTTTATAATCTTTAATACATTTACAAAACATTAAAACCTTACAAAGATTGAATTGAAAAGAAACCCGTTACATTTCCATGGTCACATGACCGTTGGAATTAAATGCCCCCTCCCACCCCAGAGTCTAATTATGAGGAAAGTTTTCAAACAGTTCATCCCTGAGCCTCACCCTGAGGTGCTCCTTGAATTCACCCAAAGTTTCACTAGAGACACAGTCAGAGTCCAGCATGTTCCACATTCTGGTGGCCAGAGTGAGACACAATCTCTGCATGATATGGGCGCAGGGCAGTGTCCCGTCCGGAAAAGCACAGCTGACCCAGCGCACATGGTATGGCAGGACCCTTTGGTATGGTCGGTATGGTCCCAGCGCCGCAGGCGAGAGTCCATGGAACAGTTTAAAACCAAAACATGCAAGAGCAAAGTTCCGCCTTGTTTGCAAGGTTGTTAGTCCGAGCGCTCTGTAATACTCTGCTGTCAACTGGGCACGATATGGCAGATTTAGAATAATGCGCATGCATCTTCGTTGGATGCTCTCTAATCAGTTTATCAGAGTCTTTCCTATGCCACAGATCAGCACTGAGCAGTACTCTAGTCGGGATCTAATGTATGCTTTATAGATCCGAAGCAGGATTTCTTTACTTTGTGGTGGTAGCTTTGATTTTAAGAGCCTCAACACAAACATTTCCTTTCTAGCCCCTTTACACAAGTCCTCAACATATCGCTTCAATTTCAAATCACTGCTGATTGTTATCCCCAAGTGCTTTGTCTCACTTGAGAAGGAGATGTTGTGGCCCTCAAACATGACTTGACCATCTATTTGTTTATTAACTGGCGCTTTAGCAAAGCACAAGCATACAGTTTTTGAAGGGTTGAATTTCATACCCCAGGTGTTGGCCCAACTGCTTGCAGCAGCCAATGCACAGTTCAAACCTGCAGCCGCGAGGGCTGGATATGCACTAGTGACAGTTAGTAAAGTGTCGTCCGCATATGCAGCTGGTGTAACTCTTATACTGTCTGGTAACAGCCCAGAAAGCGCCTCCAATGCATTTAATAAATCATTTAAGAAGATAATAAACAGTGTTGGAGCAATAACACTCCCCTGGGGTACTCCAGACTGCACTTGAAGAGGTGAGGAAAATAAAGAAGACCCAACTCTTGTTTGTTGCTGGCGAATACTTAGATAGTCGCGTATCCAGGCAAGCATTTTTCCTTGGACTCCAAATGCTGGAAGTTTGTGTAAGATAGCCTTGTGTGGAACCGATGTGAATGCATTACTTAGGTCTAGGAAAGCTGCAAGGCCGGTGTCCTTTTTTTCAGCAGCGTTTAACCAAGTGTGGTAGTCCAATGCCAGTTGGTCCAGTGTAGAGTGTTTTGGCAGGAACCCAAATTGGTGCTTTGATATTAATCCATTGTCCAAGCAGAATGCCATCAGCTTGTCATTTATAATGCTCTCTAGGATTTTCACAATGCACGAGGTCAAAGATATTGGTCTGTAGCTGAACGGGCTTGATCTCTCGCCTTTACTCTTGTAGACTGGTGTCACATAAGCAGATTTCCATATTTGGGGCAGTTTTGATGAGAAAAACGAAAGCTTAAAAAGGTGAGCGAGTACAGGTGTTAATTCAGCAGCACAGTTTTTAAGGAAAACATTTGGGACACCATCAGGCCCACTCGCTTTGTTAACATCAAGCTTCATTAACTTGCTGTACACACATTCAGGGGATATCTGTACATCAGTCAATATACCATTCTGGGTTTGAGTTAAAGGGCTGTCAAACAGTTGCTGTTCATCATAACCACTAGTGGAATAAAGGTGATTTAACATGTTTGCTTTTTCAGCATTATTCACGTATGATTTCCCCTCATATACTAAGTCAGGAATTGTATCACAAGTTCCAGAGAATTTATATAGCTCTGAAAGCAGGCCCCAGTAGTTTTTTGGGGAGTAGCTTGATGCCAAATTCTGAGCTCGCTGTGCATAGTGTAAACGCTCGATATGTTTGACTTCATTACGTAGTGCATCCCTTGTTTTCCTATAGGCATTCAGGTCATGATCACTTCTAGATAACTTGAAGTCTGCCCAGTGTGCTTGCTTCAGTGATCTCAGCGTTCTGAATTTGGATGTAACAAAAGGTAAATTCTGCTTTCCTGCGTTAGTCTGACTTCGCTTAGTGGGTATGAGAGGACTCAATATTGAAGTCAATATGGCATAAAAATGTTTGGCTGCTGTCTCTATGTCTTCACTAGAGTAGACCGTGGCCCAACTGTGGTCCCTCAGTGATTGGCAAATTTGTGTCCAATTCTTGATTTGCTTGAAATTAAGCCTCATTTGAATTACTGTAATATCATATGGAATAATACCTACCCCACGTACATGTCTAAACTTCAAATATTACAAAAGAAAGCCATAAGAGCACTTTCTTGGTCCTTGGGTCATGCTCCCACAGATGTTCTCTTCCATAGATATGGTCTATTGAAGTTGCCTGAAGTTAATCTCTACCATAATGCGTGCACAATGTATAGTGTGGTTAATAAGTTAAATGTTCGATTGTGTGAACTCATTCCATTATATTTACCATCACACCAACATAATACTAGGAACAAACTGCTGCCTAAAGGGAAATACAGAACATTAAAATGCACAAGTTTTAGTATTTGCCACAAAGACCCAAATGGAATGAGTTGGATAGTAACCTAAAGCAATGTGCCACATTATCCAAATTTAAGAGGGAACTGAAGGCTCATCTACTGGGGAAGTATGTGACTGGATGAAAGCGTTGAAGCCCTAAGAGTCTTGAACCACTCTCTATTTTGTATCTGTTTGAGGCGTGAGGTAGATCTCTCTTTCACAGCCATGATCTCAGGGCTGGCAGAAGTTACCCTACAGTAAACTCCAGCTGCAAACACTTACAACTACATATTAGGAATACATTAAATATTATTCTTATCATTACTATATAATTATTATTGGTAGCGGAGATGAGCATTTAGCAGCTTCGCCTGCCTAAGTGTTCTGTACTTCCTTGAAGTGTGGTGAAGATGTTATTAATTCTTATTCTTTATTTATCTATTATTGTTATTGATTTGGGATTATTATCTTTATTGTCATTATTATTATTATTATTACTTTCTGGGAGCACTATTTCATTTTTATTATTATTATTATTTATTATTATTATTTATATTATGATGACTGTATGTTTGACTATAGGTTTGTGACTGTGGTGGTGGTGGTGGTGGTGGTGGTGGTGTGATGGACCCCTAATGTAAAAGCTTCTGCTTCTGGGAGTTCCATTTTCACAATGTAACACATGTACTTTTAGGGACTGTGTGAATTGTGAATAAACTAAACTAAACTAAACTAATTGTAATTACAGTTCAGACATGGCGTGTGTATGTGTGTGAGTGGTTGCTTTTTTATTTTTATTTATTATTTTTTATGATTTTCTTGAATTTTTGTTTGGTTTGCATCTGTTTTGCACCTTTGGACTGGTCACCGGACAGCCTCAGTCCTCGTTCTACAGTCTGAGTCCTGGATCTACAGCCTCAGTCCTCGTTCTACAGTCTGATTCCTGGATCTACAGCCTCAGTCCTCGTTCTACAGTCTGAGTCCTGGATCTACAGCCTCAGTCCTCGTTCTACAGTCTGAGTCCTGGATCTACAGCCTCAGTCCTCGTTCTACAGTCTGAGTCCTGGATCTACAGCCTCAGTCCTGGATCTACTGCCTCAGTCCTCGTTCTACAGTCTGAGTCCTGGATCTACAGCCTGTCGGTACTGGGTTTTTGAGTTGATGAGCTTCTCAGGGGAAATTTATGAACAATTAGTGGCAAATTACCCAACTTTGTTTTTGTTTTTTTGGCGTATCAAAAACGTCGTAAAAGGCAATACAAAAAATTACATTTAATTAATATGTGTTTTTAGTGGAAGGGGAAACCAAAGTACATGGATTGAACCTAGACAAACACAGGGAGAACATGCAAACTCCACACAGAAAGGCCTTGTCTGGAGATGGACTCGAATCCAGAGCCAATACTTGATTACTTATACAGTATATTTAGAATTTTCATGAAACAATATAGTCCAAGTTTGTTACAATTGTATCAACAAACAAAACAGGTAAACTGAAAAAAAAAGATAAATAATAAAGAAATGTGTGTGTCAGAGAAATGTGTGTGTCGGAGAAATATGTGTTTCGGAGAAATGTGTGTGTCAGAGAAATGTGTGTGTCGGAGAAATGTGTGTGTCGGAGAAATGTGTGTGTCGGAGAAATGTGTGTGTCGGAGAAATGTGTGTGTCGGAGAAATGTGTGTGTCGGAGAAATGTGTGTGTCGGAGAAATGTGTGTATCGGAGAAATGTGTGTCGGAGCTGACTGTAAAGAGCTTTGATTGTTGAGAAAACAGCAGAATGAAACAGAGGTTTCATTTGGACAAAGCCTCAGTGTTGTCATGTGACTGTGGGAGAGACAAAGACCCCACACAGAGCATGTGACATCACACAGACCCGAGAGAGCCAGAAACTAATGCTAAAGTGTCTGTCTCACATTTTCAGGAAAACTGTTTATATAATTATAGCTGCATAAATCTGAAACACACTCATTATTCTTGTGTGAGAAACTTGCTCCAAATACAGTCAGTTTTTCGATTGTGTAATTCATCTTATCAAAGAGTTTATGTAATACTTTCATATTTGTTCACAGAGATTGGATTTCTCTGACGGGGCAAACACAAAGTTATTAAATGCCTGAAGGGAGTCTGCTGCAGCTGCATCTGCTCTGTTTCCTGAAACTGTCACATTGTTCAATCACGAGCAGATTGCTTCTCAGCAACAAGATCCTGGGTTCGAATCCCAGCCGGAATAAGACCCTCTAAGTGGAGTTTGCATGTTCTCCCTATGTCTCCAAAGGATTCCCCTGATAAAGACATCCTAAAGTCTCGGTTCAGATTTCCTGATTAAATTCATGTGAATATTAAAGTAAATGAATTATTTGCATAAAAAATCTAACTGTTAATATCCACAGGAGGCGCTACATTTTAACTTGTGGTGATGTTTTAAACGTATTTAGTGTTAACCGCGCGTAAGGCGGACGTATTGATGCAAGGCCTGCTGTGTGATAGCGGTCATATTGACTCCTGTGAAACTACACTGCTAGTTTAACCCAAATCTGGCTTGCGCATGCGCAGAAACCCAACAGAATGGGGAGAAAACTCAATCTAATTAAATATTTCGTAAATTTAATTTAATGCATCAACCCGACAGATCAGTCACATGATGCGTCATGGGCCTGACGTATGCAGCAGTCAACTCAGGGACTGCGATCACACAGCAGCAGTGTAGTTTCACAGGAGCAGTGGACTACTTAAAACAAACTTTACACAAAACTCTTACTCTTAAAACACACATATCACAACACGGAACCATCAACATCTTGCCTCAAATTGCATTAAAAGTGACATTTGTGTCTTAATTCGTTCGTATTTTAACTTTTAAAGCAATTCGCGGACTTCATGTCCGCCATCTTGGATTGCTTCGGCTGCAGTGAGACGCGCATGGGCAGGTTTGCATTACATCATTAACAGCTGAGGCAGATCATCTCCACAGAACACCGGGTCATCATTCTTGAATTAATACTAGGGCTGTCAAACGATTACATTTTTTTTGTTTATTAATTGCATAGAAATGGTGAGTTAACTCATGATAAATCACATTGTTAACATTCCATTTCAAATCCACTCCAATTGAAGTTAAATGAGATTATCAAATGTAATGACACATGTTACGGTGCGGGGGGTGAGCTGCTGACCTCGACCGGGGACATTGTCGGACGGTGGAAGGAATACTTTGAGGTTCTCCTCAATCCCCCCGTCACGTCCTCCGCTCCGGAGGCAGAGGCTGAGGATGTTGGGGCGGATACTTCTGTCACCCTGGCAGAGGTCACCAAGGTGGTTGGCAGCCTCCTTGATGGCAAGGCGCCGGGAGTGGATGAGATCCGTCCTGACTATCTAAAGTCTCTGGATGTTGTAGGACTGTCTTGGCTGACACGTCTCTGCAACATCGCGTGGCGATCGGGGGCGGTGCCAATGGAGTGGCAGACCGGGGTGGTGGTCCCTCTCTACAAGAAGGGGGACCGGAGGGTGTGTTCCAATTATCGTAGGATCACACTCCTCAGCCTCCCTGGTAAGGTTTACTCCAAGGTACTGGAGACTAGGTTACGGCCGATGGTCGAATCTCGGATTCAGGAGGAGCAGTGTGGTTTTCGTCCCGGCCGTGGAACACTGGACCAGCTCTACACTCTCCATCGGATACTCGAGGGTTCATGGGAGTTCGCCCAACCTGTCCACATGTGCTTTGTGGATTTGGAGAAGGCGTTCGACCGTGTTCCCCGGGGTGTCCTTTGGGGGGTCCTCCGTGAGTACGGGGTCCGGGGTCCTCTGCTGAGGGCCGTCTGGTCCCTGTATGACCGGAGCCAGAGCTGTGTTCGCATTGCCGGCAGTAAGTCAGACCTGTTCCCGGTGCATGTTGGCCTCCGCCAGGGCTGCCCTTTGTCACCGGTTCTGTTCATTGTATTCATGGACAGAATTTCTAGGCGCAGCCAAGGGTCGGAGGGGGTCCGGTTCGGGGACCACAGGATTTCATCTCTGCTGTTTGCAGACGATGTTGTCCTGTTGGCTCCAACGAACCAGAACCTACAACATGCACTGCGACGGTTTGCAGCCGAGTGTGAAGCGGCTGGGATGAGAATCAGCACCTCCAAATCTGAGGCCATGGTGCTCGACCGGAAAAAGGTGCCTTGCCCTCTACAGGTGGGAGGAGAGGCCCTTCCTCAAGTGGAGGAGTTCAAGTATCTCGGGGTCTTGTTCACGAGTGAGGGAAGGATGGAGCGTGAGATTGACAGGCGGGTCGGTGCAGCGTGCGCAGTGATGCGGTCGCTGTATCGGACCGTTGTGGTAAAGAGGGAGCTGAGCCGAAAGGCAAAGCTCTCAATTTACCGGTCAATCTTCGTTCCCTCCCTCACCTATGGTCATGAGCTTTGGGTAATGACCGAAAGAACAAGATCGCGGATACAAGCGGTCGAAATGAGCTTCCTCCGCAGAGTGGCTGGGCGCTCCCTTAGAGATAGGGTGAGGAGCTCAGTCACACGGGAGGAGCTCGGAGTAGAACCGCTGCTACTCCACGTCGAGAGGAACCAGTTGAGGTGGCTCGGGCATCTGTTCCGGATGCCTCCTGGACGCCTCCCTGGGGAGGTGTTCCGGGCATGTCCCACCGGGAGGAGGCCCCGGGGAAGACCCAGGACACGCTGGAGGGACTATGTCTCTCAGCTGGCCTGGGAACGCCTTGGAGTCCCCCCGGACGAGCTGGAGGAGGTGTGTGTGGATAGGGAAGTCTGGGCGTCTCTGCTTAGACTGCTGCCCCCGCGACCCGGCAACGGATGAAGCGGAAGAAAATGGATGGATGGATGACACATGTCATTCAGACCAAATGTTCTTCAATCTGTTTGATTCACAACCTTTTACTTTTGGGCACAACCAAAATTAGGTGTTAATAAAAGGGGAAAATGTATGTATCCCAGCTTTAATTTAGCGAGTTTAGTTTAGTTTCAGGAGGAGACAGGACACTTCTGCGGTGTATTTGCGTGCACAGGTTACGCACAGGTTGCAAAGAGACGAAAACAACACACAGAAGTTCTGTGTGTTGTCCCACATGAGCATGTTACCGCAGCACCGCTCACCTCAACCTTGTTAAATATCTGCAGGTACATTGGTAATACTGAAAGAAACATTGTTATTTTGTGTGTGGGCAGACGCCAAACAATATTTTTCAAACATATATTTACAAAGTTGGTACAGACAGAGTTTTTACTTTACTTTATGTAAAACAGTCTCTCTGAAACCATCATCAGTAACCATCGTTGTAAAGTTCTGTACTTAAACTGTATTTTTTATTTTACTTTTTAACTATTTATATCTATTTTAAGTATGTGTAAAAGTATCGTTCCTGACTATTTTACAGATTGGAGTGAGCCTTCACTCTTTTCTTGCTGGAGTGGAGCCTGGACAACCGTTGCTTTGATGTGTTGTTAATGTGAAGCACTACATCCAGATGTTCTTCATGGTCGTTGACCATAAGGTGCTCCATGCCAGACACAAACAGCACTTGCCGCGATGGATGAACTCTTCAAAGTGCCATTCATCTTCAGTTTGAACTATGCAGAGTCACTCACAGACTTTTACATCTTCATAGAAACAACGGTCTACAACATAGACTTTGGACGAGTGAAGGAAAAGCCCAGAGTCAAAGAGCTCAAGGATCTAAAATGCTGAGCCCCAAGATTCCATCTAAAGAGTCTGGACAATGTTTGTCTGTTTCTTCTGTAAAGGACAACATTCCAGTTCTGCAGCACTTTGCCAACATTTAAGGCACAGTCATGGACTATATCCACACAAACATTTGAGAATCAGAATCAACCTGAGCAAAGACAGTCTCATAAATATGTGCGGTTCTTTAGGATCTAGGAAGAATCTATGGAGGACGTAGTCAAAGACTTTTAAACTTGTTGTAGGTCAAGCTCTTGTAGATCCAGGACTGAGGCTGTAGATCCAGGACCGAGGCTGTAGATCCAGGACTGAGGCTGTAGATCCAGGACTGAGGCTGTAGACCCAGGACTGAGGCTGTAGATCCAGGACTGAGGCTGGATCAAAAGTCATTGGGGACAAATGACCCCACTCTGTCACATTAGTTGCCAAAATAGCTCGGTCGCTTGAGGGTTAAGAATCAATAGGTTTTCATTGATAGATGGTCATTAATTGAGATTGATCGATCGCCCTTAATACTAACTGAATTTTCGGACTGGTTTCTGGCCGTTAACATTAACATTTGTCGGCAGCTGAGTCACACCAGTTCAAGTATTGGTGATAAAACAACTTTAAAGCATGTTCCATTAGTGTCCATGAGTTTTCCACAGGTTAAAGTCGAACGCAGGACCTCTCTCTCTGTCTCTGTTTTTCTCTCTCTCTCTCTGTCTCTCTCTCTCTGTCTGTCTTTCTCTATATATATCACTCTATCTCTCTCCCTCTTTGTCTCTCTCTCTCTCTCTCTTTCGCTCTCTGTTTCCCTCTTTCTCTCTCTGTGTCTCTCTTTCTCTCTCTATCTCTCTCTGTCTCCTTATCTCTCTCTTTTTCTCTCTCTATCTCTCTCTTTCTGTCTCTCTTTCTCTTGCTCCTTATCTTTCTCTCTCTATCTCCCTCTGTCTGTCTCTCTTTCTCTCTCCTTATCTCTCTTTCTATCTCTCTCTCTGTCTCTCTTTCTCTATCTCTCTCTCTTTCTGTCTCTCTCTCTCCTTATCTCTCTATGTTTCTCTCTCTCTCTCTATCTCTCTCTCTTTCTGTCTCTCTCTCTCCTTATCTCTCTATGTTTCTCTCTCTCTCTCTCTTTCTCTCTCCTTATCTCTCTCTCTATCTCTCTCTCTGTCTCTCTTTCTCTATCTCTCTCTCTTTCTGTCTCTCTCTCTCCTTATCTCTCTATGTTTCTCTCTCTCTGTCTCTCTCTCTTTGTCTCTGTCTCTCTCTCTTTGTCTCTGTCTCTCTCTCTTTGTCTCTGTCTCTCTGCACATAACCTGGATTTACAGCCTGTTTCTTCGCTGAGAGTCGGCGATGGCGAGGGTTTCTCCAGGTCAGCTCCTCTCTGGCCTTGAGCGACTGGAAAACAATGGTATTGTGTCTCCTGCTGCGGCTTCACTGAAGACTAAACCAGAGACGAAACTCCGCCGCAATCTGTTTTCTCCTCTGAGACAACAAATGTGAGGGTTTGGGCAGAAATCTGATCCTGAGAGGTCATCAGGACATTCACAAGTTCAGGAGATTGCTTTGTTTGACCCTGGGTGATACAGTGCAGAATGTATAAAGGAAAGTTTATTGGTATGGTTTATTGATTCATACACAAGGCAACTCAAAGTGGTTCGCAAAACATGGAAGAAACATTAAAATCATAGGAATTCAAATCATAAATAATCACAGAACATTAAAAAGTGCTTTCAGCGTTCAGTTGTTGCAGATAAACAGAACTTGCCTTTAATCAGAACTGCTCTAGATTTAAGCTGCATAAATCTGATGCTTCTTCATGTTTAGTCCTGACTTTGGAACCAGCAGGTCAGTCCCTGTGCTCGTCCCTGTGCTCCTCAGAGTCCCAGCAGGAGACCAGTCCCTGTGCTCCTCAAAGTCCCAGCAGGAGACCAGTCCCTGTGCTCCTCAAAGTCCCAGCAGGAGAGCAGTCCCTGTGCTCCTCAGAGTCCCAGCAGGAGACCAGTCCCTGTGCTCCTCAAAGTCCCAGCAGGAGACCAGTCCCTGTGCTCCTCAGAGTCCCAGCAGGAGACCAGTCCCTGTGCTTCTCAGTGTTGGTTCATGTGGCACTAACATGTCGCAGTTGTTTTTTTGTTCGAGGCCATGGAGAGACTTGTCCATTGTAAATATAGATTACGAACTTACAAAGAACAAGTGCGTTACTCATGTTTATTTTGACACTTGAACCTGTTCTTTGCAAACATCAAATAAAGAACAGAAGAACGTCACTTCTACAACAAAATGTAATAATAATTACAACAACAAATGTTTGAAATCTTAATTACTGTCTATTTGGACAATTGTTTAAGAGTGTCCTTGAGGGGAGAAGAGAATGATTACAAACATTTTGACTCCGAATTTGGGGCACTCCCTGACAGATAAGTAAGTTATTAGTAAATTAATCTTAAAACTGGATTTTTCACCCATTCTCATTTCTTATGTGTCTTTTACAACCTTACGCTTGAGATCAGAACATCCACAGTAAGTGTTCGCCCATGGGAGTGGATCCCTGTCTCAATGTGGTCAAAAAACAGTCAAAAACCCAATAGGGGTTTTGACAGATTCTGAAAAAACCCAGTGGGGTTTTGATGATCATGGACACTTAGGGACATTTATGAACAGTGGTCCTACTTCTGCCTGTGCAACGATATCTCACCTGTGTTTGTTATTATTGCATTTCCTGAGTTCAAGCTGATTCATTCTCTGATCGGTGTTGGTGAATCTATTTATAGGGCTATACATATTGGATTTGGAGTCCTTCTTACATTTTAAACCAGAATCATCCCCCAGCGTGTCGCGTGACCCACACTCAGACCCAGTGCAATCTTTTAAAACAACACAAACAAACTTCTTTCTTTCCTCTTTCTTTCCATTGGCAAATCTTACGGTGAGAAATGATGCTCAAACCCACATACATGTAGCATTATGTAACATCACCAACACATTGTAATTCTCTCTTCAAACCGCGAGCTTGGTCCAGATTCCTGCCGTGTGCCCCGTCTGTGTTCTCTCCGTGGCATAAGGAAAGACTTTGAGACAGGATTGAATAATAGTGAAGTGGTATTTCCTGGTATTTGGTGTCAGGAGCTTTTGGCATGTCCACTGAAGTTCCACTGAAATACCTCTGCGTGTTACACAACCATCGCACGTCCTCAGGAGCCAATGGAAGCAGCGCTGGGGTCCGGCTCTGTCAGCGGCTCCGTGAAGGACTATTGAAAGGCCAAAGATCTGCGTCAATACACGGACACAGTGTTCTTGTTCCAAAGGCTTTCGGTCCAAAAATAAGTCTTACCCAATCTTTAAAAAACACATAACATGTTTTTTCCTGCTCCGGTGAGCATATGCAACTCTTTGGATCTATTCTATAATTATTATTACTACAGGATACGTATTAGCCGTTCAATAATAGTTTCCAAAGCCCAAGCATTCTGGGCTGCATAATGACAGCGAAACGAGCCGTGGAGCAGAGTTTGGGAGAGTGAAGGTCTGAAGGACTTAAAAGAGAATTTCAATAAACATCCCAAATCAAGTAATCGTTTGCCAAAAGTAATTTCTGAAACAGCCCTTTTTTAGACACTCAAAGACGCTTCACGTGTTGTTATTCTTTCATTTCACACACAGAGATTAACTACGACTGTCGCTCTAACTGCCCTGGGGCACACTGACAGAAGCGCGGCAACCAGTCTGTGCCATCAGCCCCAATACCAACCAACCACACACACACACCAGACTCATTCTAATGTGGGTGAAGTGTCTTGCCTAGGAGCACAACTACAGTTTGGCCCATTACAGCCGCAGCCACCCCATCTGGTGTTCCCAGAGGTCTCCCATCACAGCAATAACCAGGCCCTGCCCTGCTTGGATTCAGAGGTCTGGCTTTCACCTGCAGTTATTGACACATTCACCCATTTTAGAAAACCTGAAGCAATATCACAGGACTGTCAAGATGGAACACAGAGATTAAACAGAATCGAATCACGTTTTTTTCTCCCACTGCGTTTTGAAAGCACAGACGAGACGGCCGTATGTAAACATCTTCTCCACTCGGTCTCTCTCAGCGTTACTACAACTTTGACAACGATTTTTAGTCCAGTTTGTTTCAACATGTGGCCAAATCAAGTCTTTCTTTCAGTGCAAACCAAAACAGTAATATGTTAGTTAGTTGTTGAATAAGGCCATGTAGAAAAAGGACTAATATGTGTATAATTAATACAAATCAACAGCAAAACAACCATACATTTTTCACTAATTGGACCTTAATCAATAGTTAATGAGAAAACTTAAGTGTGATCTATATTTATCATTCAGTGTTGAACTGTGTGAGAGACGACCCCATCAAATGATTAGAGAGACCACTGAGCCTCTTCAGACGTCCCATTGAGTCCAGTCTTAGATCCAAGTCAAGAGGCTTCTACTTCTGACGCCGCACTGCTTTTAGAGTTCTACATCCTCCGATCGCTGGTCCTCCAGGAGTCGTCATTTGACCTGAAAGAGTGAGAAATGGTTTACATGTTCCACAGCACTACGGGTGAGCAAGGATTTTTGTTTTCAATGTATTTTTGTATAGCCCTAAATCACAACAGTAGTTATCTCCGAGGACTTTACACAGCTTTGTATGTTGAGTACGAGAAGTTAGTGGACCTTTGAACAATATTTTAAGTTTCTAAGGTTCACTGTTATTGCCTTATATTTATAACAGCAAAAATCAAATGAATGTAAAATCTGTTCTTACGAGTTCATCATCGGAGCTTGGGGAAATATAAACCTCCAGGAGCGACGGGAGCAGCAGCAGGAGTGAAACTGGGAGTGACCACACCTGAGCCGCTGTGGGACGGACCAGCTGCTCCAAACTGAACCCATCCACCTGCCAACAACACAAACAGGATCCATCAGTCATTTAATGGTTTCTGCTGCATCACGAGAATGTATAACAAGAACTGCTGAGTCCGATCAAGTCTCACCGATCATGATTCACTTGTAACTTTGTCACTTTACCTCTTATTATCATTACTGAATTATTATTATTATCCATCCATCTGATACTTCTCCCATTCACCAGTCACTTCACCTGTTATTATTATCCATCCATCCATCCATTTTCTTCCCCTTAATCCATTTCTGGGTCAGGGGGGGTGGCAGTCAGAGCTTCACCCAGTCCACAGAGCACCAGTCCACTTGTCCTCCCGCAGGTGGTGAGTCCACAGGAGCCTTGATCTCTCAGCGGAGTCATCAGTGGGAGTCATGAAGTAGGTCTTGCGGTGGGCTCGAACCTGCGACCTTCAAGCTCTAAGGCCAATGCTCTCCCAACTGAGCCACTGTATTACTGCATTATTACTTATCCATCTGATATTCTGCCCTTCACTAGTCACTTCACCTGTTATTATTATTACTGCATTATTACATATCCATCCAAATAATTAGAATAATCCCTTTTATTTTATTTTATTTTTTTGCTGCTAGTGGACACCTGAATTTCTCCTACGGGGATCAATAAAGCATCTATCGATCTGATATTCTGCCATTCACTAGTCACTTTGTCTGTTGATGTTATTACTGATGTTTATTCTGCTCATATTCTCCGTTATCAAAGTACAATATACACATCTGTAAATACTTCTCAACCACGTGCAATTATAGCTCCATTGTTAATGATATATTTCTTCTATTTTACCATTTTATTATCTTATTTTAATTATATTGTCTATTATCTTAAGCAATATTTGATGTGTGCAATCTGAGTATTTGCTTCTCTCTCTGCTGTAATGTGCAACGCTGACAATGATAAATAAAGGAATACATTTTCTTATTGAATCTATTTTTTATCGACCTGCTGTGGAACTGGCTGCAGCGGGCGCAGAGTTGTTCCGTCCAAACCCATGGTGTCCGCCCCAAAGACCACGGGTCGAGAAGACTGTGATGAGAACGGCGCAAATGCAGAACCATGAGAATGAGTCTGGTTCAGGAAAAAAGCTGCTGGAAGGAGCTGGATTCAAGACATTTGGCGAAAATGCAGAAGAGGGAGCTTCACCTGCACAACAAGAAAGATGGTATGGAATTAAAACAGAACTCCCGCAGCAGCAAAGGTACAGGGTTGGATTAAACAGAGTATGGACATTTATCAACATTTGTTCTATATTCTTTTTTGTGTCTTAACTGTTGATTCTCTGATCTGTGTTGGTGATTTATATTTTTATTTTTCCATGTTTTCCTTTATTTACACACCAGGTGAACATGTACATAGGGACAGTCAATAAGCAAGAAATACAAACAATAATAATATCGGTTATAGAAAGGACCTAAACAAATACAGTACAGACCAAAAGTTTAGACACAATTTTTCAGTCATGATTATCGACTGTAGAATTCACACCCAGTCTGTGTAAGGGCTGTTTGACCAAAAAGGAGAGTGATGGTGCTGAGCCAGATGACCTCCACAGTCACCGGACCTGAACCCAGTCCAGATGGTTTTGGGGCTGGACCACAGAGTGAAGGCGAAAGGGCCAACAAGGTCTAAGCATCATGGGAACTCCTTCAAGGCTGTTGAAGACCATTTCAGGTCACTACCTCTTGAAGCTCATCCAGAGAATGCCAAGAGTGAAGCAGTATCAGAGCAAAAGGTGCTACTTTGAAGAACCATAATATAACACAGTTTTTTTTTTTGTACGAACATAATTTCACATGAGTTAATTCATGAGTTTTGAGGCCTTCAGTGTGATTCTACAATTTTCATAATCATGAAAATAAAAACCTCTTGGAATGTGAAGGTGTGTCCAAACGTTTAGTCTGTACTGTATATGTGACAACAGTGACAATAACAACAGAAAAGAGATTCAGCTATATCTTGGAGCAGCCATTCCCAAACTCAGTAACACCGAGGCCCCCTTAAAAATCTGACGGGTCTGCGTGGCCCCCCAAAATAATAACCAAGAAGACAACATTAAGAATAGGCTCTTCCGGTTATTTTATTTTGGGGAAATAGCCTTGCTGCTACAAACATTGTAATACAAAAATGATTACAGTGGATTATTCAAGTCAAATAATGAACACAAATATTTTAATATTACAAACAAAACATTATAAATTTAACATTAAATAATTATGTTATTTTTTTAATTTTTTTTATGACCTCCCGCGGCCCCCCTGCAGTACCCTCGCGGCCCACCAGGGGGCCGCGGACCCCACTTTGGGAGACACTGTCTTGGAGTATTCAGATGCATACAAGTGTTGGTGATTTCAATGGTTTTGTTATGTCCTCTGAGATGATACTGTTGAGATTTAGGGCTATACAAGAACAAATTGTATTGCATTGTATTGTATTGTACCTGTAGGGTCAGCAGCAGCAGGGGGGGCAGCTCCTCCAAAGCTGAAGGAGAAACCAGCAGGAGCAGCTCTGGGGATGAAGGACAGGGCGGGGGTCGACGACGGTTCACTGTGTGGACTTTGACCAGAGGAGGCCACAGGATGAGTCCAGCTGAACATTGGTGTCGAGGATTTGGGTTTGTCTGCAGGCTTTCCAGAGACAAAGGTGGGACGATCTGCTGAAACTGAGGCTTTGCCGAAGGAAAACCCTCCAGGTGAAGCAGGAGCTGGGGCTGGGTCTTTATTGGCAGCTCCAAACATGAACGCAGATGGTGTTGGGTCTCTATTGGCAGCTCCAAACATGAACACAGATGGGGCTGGGGCTTTATTGGCAGCTCCGAACATGAACACAGATGGGGTTGGGTCTCTATTGGCAGCTCCAAACATGAACACAGATGGGGTTGGGTCTCTATTGGCAGCTCCAAACATGAACACAGATGGGGTTGGGTCTCTATTGGCAGCTCCGAACATGAACGGAGATGGGGCTGGGTCTCTATTGGCAGCTCCAAACATGAACAGAGATGGGGCTGGGTCTCTATTGGCAGCTCCAAACATGAACGGAGATGGGGCTGGGTCTCTATTGGCAGCTCCAAACATGAACACAGATGGGGTTGGGTCTCTATTGGCAGCTCCGAACATGAACGGAGATGGGGCTGGGTCTCTATTGGCAGCTCCAAACATGAACACAGATGGTGTTGGGTCTCTATTGGCAGCTCCGAACATGAACGGAGATGGGGCTGGGTCTCTATTGGCAGCTCCAAACATGAACAGAGATGGGGCTGGGTCTCTATTGGCAGCTCCAAACATGAACGGAGATGGGGCTGGGTCTCTATTGGCAGCTCCAAACATGAACGGAGATGCGGCTGGGTCTCTATTGGCAGCTCCAAACATGAACGGAGATGGGGCTGGGGGTCTATTGGCAGCTCCAAACATGAACGGAGATGCGGCTGGGTCTCTATTGGCAGCTCCAAACATGAAAGCAGATGGGGCTGGGGTTTTTTTGGCAGCTCTAAACATGAACGGAGATGGGGCTGGGAGTTTATTGGCAGCTCCAAACATGAACGGAAATGGGGCTGGGGGTCTATTGGCAGCTCCAAACATGAACGGAAATGGAGCTGTGGGTTTATTGGCAGCTCCAAACATGAACGCAGTTTGGGCTGGGTGTTTATTGGCAGCTCCAAACATGAACGCAGTTGGGGCTGGTTCTCCAAGACACCTTTTTAGACTCTTTAGTCGCTGGTTCTCCAAGACTCCTGTCGCCTCCTTTTAGCCTACCTTGAAGGTGTTGAAATCGTCAAATCTCTTACTAAAGAGCCAGTGTTTGGTTCTCTGATGGGCCTGATGAATGTTCTGGTATCCGGCACCTTTCACTACAGCACTGACGCTCTTCTCTACAGAAGTTGCAAAGGAACCAGTCTGGGTTGAAGCACCGTCAGTACCTTTCTCTTCTGGTTTTGACAGTCCAAAAGTAAAGCCTCCTTTTGATGAGTCTTCTGTGCTTGAGGATCCGGTCCGAAAAACTATTGCCCCTCTACTTACACATTTTATTCCAGATGCAGGAGCAGGTTGATTGTTTTCGCCAACGGTCGAGGCAACATTCCCAAATTTAAACCTTTAGGAAGCGGTAGTGTCTTTAGTTTCAGGCGAGGAATTCCCAAACCAAGTTCCGAAATTAAATCTGCCTAGGCCGGATGTTGAAAATGAATGTGTGAATACATTTCAAAATCATTTCAAAGACATCTAACTTGCTGCCGTTCGTGGTGCCAGACTCAACCCCACCGGATGCAGAAGAGCCAAGAGTGGAGGAGGTCTCTGACGAACCAAAGGCAGTGCCAAAGCCTAGATAAACAAAATATATTGAAATGCTGTCAATGTCTTATTGTCTTTAAGATGCCATCTTAAAGACAATAAGATCAGATAAACCTGAATGAGTTAAGTTACTAATAGAACATTCACCAACTATATTGCAAGCAAAGAGGTGCTGCCACTAACCTGGTAAGCTGCCCCAGGACGTGTGTGTGAGCTTGCAACAGGTGCTGGACCCGCACACGCCGTCTGTCCAGGAGATAAATGACAATCTCCAAGCTGCTATAGTGTGGACCGCCGAGATAAATGATATGTTTGAATACATACAAGTCCAACAGTGCAGTATATTTGAACAATAACATGTTTTTAGCCATGACACTGATGATGGAACACAGTGAGTCAGAATTATTTGGCCTAAAAAGTGGTAAAGATGACACAGAAAAAGGGCAATATTTCTGTCCTCTGTGGCCCTCTGCCTCCAGCCAGTTTCTTATCTGCTTCAATAAAACATTCAAATGCTGATCCGTGTCCAGCTTTAAAACAAAATAACAAAATGCATCTGCAAACTTTGACAGTAAGGGATGCCGTCAGGCTGAAGAAGGAGTCCTATCGAGCCATGATGGTTCGTAGGACTCCTGAGGCAGCTGTCCAGTACCGGCAGGCCAAGCGTGCCTCGGCCCGGGCTGTTGCAGAGGCAAAAACCCAGGACTGGGAGGAGTTCGGAGAGTCCATGGAGCATGACTATCGGTCGGCCTCAAAGAGATTCTGGCAAACCGTCCGGCGCCTCAGGAGGGGGAAGCAGTTCTTTGCCAGCACTGTGTACGGGGCGGGTGGTTGGCAGCCTCCTTGGTGGCAAGGCGCTGGGAGTGGATGAGATCCGTCCTGATTATCTAAAGTCTCTGGATGTTGAAGGCTGTCGTGGCTGACACGTCTCTGCAACATCGCGTGGCAATTGGGGGCGGTGCCAATGGAGTGGCAGACCGAGTGGTGATCCCTCTTTACAAAAAGGAGGACCGGAGGGTGTGTTCCAATTATCATGGGATCACACTCCTCAGCCTCTCCGGTGAGGTCTACTCCAAGGTGCTGGAGAGGAGACTGAATCTCGGATTCAGGAGGAGCAGTGTGGCTTTTGTCCCGGCCGTGGAACACTGGACCAGCTCTATACTCTCCATCGGATACTCGAGGGTTCATGGGAGTTTGCCCAACCTGTCCACAAGTGCTTTTTGGATTTGGAGAAGGCGTTCGACCATGTTCCCCGGGGTGTCCTTTGGGGGGTTCTCCGGGAGTACGGGGTCCGGGGTCCTCTTCTGAGGGCCGTCCGGTCCCTGTATGACCGGAGCCAGAGCTGTGTTTGCATCAGCAGTAAGTCAGACCTGTTCCCGGTGCATGTTGGCCTCCGCCAGGGCTGCCCTTTGTCACCGGTTCTGTTCACTGTCTTTATGGACAGAATTTCTAGGCGCAGCCAGGGGCCGGAGGGGGTCCGGTTCGGGGACCACAGGATTTCATCTCTGCTGTTTGCAGACGATGTTGTCCTGTTGGCTTCAACAAACCAGGACCTGTAACATGCACTGGGACGGTTTGCAGCCGAGTGTGAAGCGGCTGGGATGAGAATCAGCACCTCCAAATCCAATTCTTGTTTAGATAAAATACGTTTGTGATACTATAGATTAAATCTCGTTTATATTATATAAAGTCATATTTTCTTGTTCTCTTTGGCTGATCACTTTTTATTATTCTAAGCAGTATTTTACTTATTCATTAATGTTTTTCCAATTTGTCCAATTTTTTTTTAGAGTGGATGTTGACAACGACAGCTGAAGACACAGTGCATTCTCATGACTCAAAAATTCTCCAATCACTAAAACATATTTGAGGTTTTGCAGTCCTCAAATACACTCCAGAACCAGCGCCACATGTTGAGAAGCGCTGTACCTGCCAGGACCCGTGGAACATCTGGGGCCTCTTGTTTTGCAAGTGTGTGGTTTGTGTGTTTTTGGACCATTTGAGGTCAATGAAACAGTTTTTCACCACATTTCAGCGCTGGGTAATGACAGAAGAGCAATCCGAGTCGGACGGCAGCGACTGGAGAGAGAGAAGCAAAAACAAGAAACAACTCACTTTGCACGGAACAGGTTTTATCAGAAAAAAACACACTTGAACTCCCAGAGCAAATGTAGTTTATTTCTACACTGCAAAAAATGATGAAAAATATTTCAAAAAGTGGTCAAATTTGGCAATAATGATCTTAGTCTGAGCACATTCTGACTGAGCATTAAAACAAGATTTCCCAATGGGAAAATGATCTTGTTCTAAAAATATACAAGAAATGTCTCCTTTAGAATAAGAAAATAAAGGAACAATTCTTGATATAAGACTAAATGACTTTGTCCCATTGGAGAATCTTGTTTTAACACAAGATGTGCTCAAATTCAGATAAAAAGTCCTGTATCAGACCTGAATCTTCAGCCTCAGACCTGGATCTACAGCCTCAATAGACCGTGATAATCCCGCTCTTCTATGTGTTTGTTATTATTGCTTTTGTTGATTCTTTTATGCTCTTTCTAAATCATCGTCCCGTGTTTGGAAAATTCCTTGAAGTGTTGAGATTTCCCTCGAGCTCTGAGGCTGTTTTGGTTTTATGAGCGTGACATTGGTTTGTGCAGGGGCCGAGAGGGGAGGATCCTGGGGCCCACTTCCAGAGGCCATCAGAGAGACTATAAACCAGGGACTGAAGCTGCTTGACCCGGGCTGAAGATAGACTTAACCAAGACTGAACCAGGACTGAAGCTGGACTTGTCAATGGCTAAAGCAGGGCTGAACCAGGACTGAACCTGGGTTGAACCAGGTCTGAACCAGGTCTGAACCAGGACTGAACCACGACTGAACTAGAACAGAGCCAGAACTAAACCAGGATTGAAGCAGGTCTGTAACAGATCTAAAGCAGGACTAAAGTAGGACTGAACCAGGTCCAAACCACAATGTAGTCCTGGCTCTAAAACACTCTATCACCAATTTCACACACATGTATTTTTAGCCTCTGTCCTATCTTTAGATCAACTTTTTCAGACAGAAAGTGAAAAATACTCAGCTTGAAATACAAAATAATATATATTTTTTAAAGAAAATAAACGAAAAAAGGTCATTGGAACAAATCATCAGAACAAAAATACACTTGATGCTTAATTTAATTTTCATCTGGTGCTAAATAATTTTCACCTGGAATAAGAAAAAAAATGGACAGCTGATGCACACGGGCTCGCTGAGGTTTGTAATAATTCTTCAATAGTGTTGTTTTGAGAGGTGTCTTTGCTGATGCAGGAGGTCTGAGGACAGCGGAGATCTGGGACATGTATCTACATTTCTGGACACTGGTCATCCCGCTTCCCATTCTGCAGAAAGTGATAAAAAAATTGCCAAAATGTATCTTCAGTTTGAGCACATTCTGCCTTTAAACAAGCTTTGCCAGTGGGACAAAGCAGAAGAAATGTCTCCCTTGGAATGAATAAAACAACAGCTCTTATAAATTAAAATGGCTTTGAATCATTGTTTTAACACTGTCAGAATGAACTAAAATGAAGACAAAAAACACTTGATTCTTGCAATTATGACCTCATATGTGATCACGTTTATTGACCAATGGCTCCTGTGTGTTTGTTATTATTGCATTTTTGAGTTTGCGATTCTCTGATCTGCTGTTCGGGAATCAACTGTGTAAAACCCTCTGAGGCGACTGCTATAATGATAGGGCTATACACCAACACGTTGCCCTGATTCAACATTGAATCAAACCTGTACTTCCTTATATTTATCATTTTTTACACTGAATCAGGGCAAAAATCTTTAGCCAGAACTAAAACCAGTCTTCTTCTTTCATCTGTTTCTGTCTGTGATTGTAAAGCAGACATGTGTTGGTCAGATCACAGGTCAGGAGGCGGTATGTCACCTGTGCCAAATGTGGGTGGTCAAACAAACAACATAAAAAGATCTGTAAAAGCAGAAGTGGCATCTAAGGGTTGTATTGTTTTCCCTGAACCTGAACGAAAACACACAGGACAGTTTATCTTCCTCCTCGGTACTTTGAGGAGCAGCTGTAGTTGAGCTGCAAGATACTGGAAATTGGTGTGATATTTGATAAAAGTTTAGTATTGCAATATTGGTAATATTGCGATATTTTTATCTTTCGCCTAAAATTGCATCTGCAGTGAAACGCAAGAGACAAATAAGCACAACATTATGACTTTCAAATGCATAAATTGATATACTTTTTGTTTGTATGTGTGTCTGTCTGTTTTGCTGTTCTTAACTCATTGTAGCTGCCAGCCATTTTTGATGATTTCACTGATTCTCAAGACCCATAGAATATTATTTCCTAAGACTGTTTAAAATGTGGAACCAAATTTTAAAAGACTGGATTGTCTACTTTGATCAGAAAAAATAAGTTTGTTTTCAGCTATTTTTATTGTCCTGTAATCCCCAGTTGAATAGACGGTCTAAGGCAAATATGTCAATGGCAGTCAATGAGTTCATAAACAAATAAAAATAGAAAAAAAGAAAAAAAAAAAATGATTGCGCACATTTTTCATCTGGATATTGCCCGCACCAATATCGCGATATCGATATTTTTTCGATATATTGTGCAGCCCTAAACTGTAGTCTGTATCAGCGAAGATGATAGTTATTACACTGCAAAAAGTGACAAAATATAAGGTAATACATGCTTGAATCAAGTTTTTTTTTCTTAATCGAGTATATTTTTACTTTCTTAAAAACAAGATTTTCCTTTGGAACAAGCCGTCAAGCCTCATGTCAAGTGCTGTTGCAACTTATGTCTCATTTCAAGGATGACATTTCTTAAATTTTCTTGTATCTTTTTACAACAAGACTTTTTTGTTTGTTCCATTGGAAAATCTTGTTTTTAGTCCGTCACAATGTGCTCAAACTAAGATAAAAACACTTGATTCAAGCATTTATTACCTTATATTTTGTCACTTTTTGCAGTGTGTGAAGTTATGGCGCTCTTCAGTGGAGGGACCAAATTCCGGCAGAAGACTGAGAACCTCAAGAGTCGCAAAAATCTTTAGTAGTAGTTATTTTCTTTGGCTAATATGTTCACCAGATCTCAGGTCACACAGAGATCCCAGATACATTTAACAACAAAAAAAGAACCAAAATGTGTCCGTTAGCCTTCATCACTTGTGTTTATGATTGCAGTGGCTAATTTGGTGTTAGCAAAGCAGAGGACCATGGGAAATGACGCAGAGGGCCGCAATGTGCCCTCAGGCCTTAGTTTGGACATAAGCCATCTGTTGACATTTATCTGCCCCTTTTTCACCAATGGCTCTGGGTGTTTTTCATCATTGCATTTCTTATATATATTTTGTTAAAGTTTAAAAATGATATTTATTACCTTTACTTTGACATTTTCATTTTCGCTGCAGAAATGATCAGAACTTCCCGGTATCTTAATTTTAAAAAAATGGATGTATATTTTTCTTATTTCTTGTGTTTGATTCTCTGATCTGTTGTGGGAGAATCGACAGCTTTGAAAAAATAGATAATACTGTTGAGATTTAGGGAAATACAAAAATACATTGAATTGATATGAACTGAATTGAATATTGCGTGTGTTAAAATATTTCTTTTGCATCGTGTTCAAGTCAACGACAAATTAGTTTTGTTCCCAAAGAAATGACCAGATTCTTCAAAATGTAAGATATTTAGAGATTCCGTGGATTAAGAGCAGGACCAATACCTAGTTGTGATTTGATTTGCGACAGTGCTTCAGTGTAATGAGGGGCAGCCATTAAGCGATTACCCACAATCCCCTGGGGCCACGCTTCTCCGTCACTTTCCAGGATTAGCACGAGACATGGTTGAAAGTCTCCCAGGACATAAATCACTTAAAGGCCACTGTAAAAGCACGGTTTAGTTTAAGTGCTGACAGAACAGTGACGCTAATGTAAACGAGAATGCTTTTAACACTCCCTCAGCAGTCAATTTGACAGTTTTTAGTTTTGGAAATGAAATCACTGGGGGAAGAAATTGAATTGGAAAAAAAAAACGTGTCACTTGGTACTTGTACAACCATGCATTTTCATGAAAAGATTAAAAAGAACCTAATCTAAAAACTCATTGCATATCTTTGTGACTATTTCAGATTCAGGGTTAGGGTTTTTTGCCATTTGCAGTAAAACCACATTAGAATACTTGTGCGAAAGTCCCCAGTGTGCCTTTCTGCATCTTTATGTAGTTTATTTCTGTGCCATTATGAGTAGCTCTAATTTTAGCATCCAGAGCTGTCATTTTGACTGCTCTATTCATTGAACCGTAACCTTGAATCTACAGCCTGGATCTACGGCCTGGATCTACAGCCTGGATCCATAGCCTAGATCTACAGCCTGGATCTACAGTCTGGATCTACAGTCTGGATCTACAGCCTGGATCTATGGCCTGGATCTACAGCTATGATCTACAGCCTCCTGGATCTACGGCCTGGATCTACAGTCTGGATCTACAGTCTGTATCTACAGCCTGGATCTACAGCCTGGATCTACAGCCTCCTGGATCTACGGCCTGGATCTACAGTCTGGATCTACAGTCTGTATCTACAGCCTGGATCTACAGCCTGGATCTACAGTCTGGATCTACAGCCTGGATCTCCAGTCTGGATCTACAGCCTGAATCTACAGCCTGGATCTACAGCCTAGATATACAGTCCTGGATCTACAGCCTGGATCTACAGTCCTGGATCTACAGCCTGGATCTACAGTCTGGATCTACAGCCTGGATCTACAGCTTGGATCTACAGTCTGGATCTACGGCCTGGATCTACGGCCTGGATCTACAGCTTGGATCTACAGTCTGGATCTACAGCCTGGATCTATGGCCTGGATCTACAGCTTGGATCTACAGCCTCCTGGATCTACGGCCTGGATCTACGGCCTGGATCTACAGCCTGGATCTACAGCCTGGATCTACAGCCTGGATCTACAGCCTGGATCTACAGCCTGAATCTACAGCCTGGATCTACAGTCTGGATCTACAGCCTGGATCTACGGCCTGGATCTACAGTCTGGATCTACAGTCCTGGATCTACAGCCTGGATCTACAGTCCTGGATCTACAGCCTGGATCTACAGTCTGGATCTACAGCCTGGATCTACAGCCTGGATCTACAGTCTGGATCTACAGCCTGGATCTACGGCCTGGATCTACCGCTTGGATCTACAGTCTGGATCTACAGCCTGGATCTATGGCCTGGATCTACAGCCTTCTGGATCTACGGCCTGGATCTATGGCCTGGATCTACGGCCTGGATCTACAGTCTGGATCTACAGCCTGGATCTACGGCCTGGATCTACGGCCTGAATCTACAGCCTGGATCTACAGCCTAGATGTACAGTCCTGGATCTACAGCCTGGATCTACAGTCCTGGATCTACAGCCTGGATCTACGACCTGGATCTACGGCCTGAATCCACGGCCCGGATCTACAGTCCTGGATCTATAGCCTGGATCTACAACCTGGATCTACGGCCTGGATCTACGGCCTGCATCAACGGCCTGCATCTATAACCTGGATCTACGACCTGGATCTACAGCCTGAATCTACGGCCTGGATCTACGGCCTGGATCTACAGCCTGGATCTATGGCCCTTTCCAATGTTTTCTCACTTTTTCCCCCACTGTTTTCTTTATTAGTTGTTCTTTGCCGATGATGGAGAGTCTAAAGACAGTGATGGTCCGGGACATTTATCAGCATTTATGGACCTTGCCCATCCCGCTCCCTATGGACTAATGACTCCTATGTGTTTGTTATTCTTACATTGTCTCTGTAAAGTTCTCTGAGAAAACTGCTTTTGTGATTCAGGTATATAGAAAAATTAATCTAATTGAATTGCCGTCCCTCAGTGTGGGTCTTCCCGAGGTTTCTCACTTCTTCTCACTGAGTTTTTAAAGTTGTTCCTTGCAGATGCAGAAGGCGCTAAGGACAGAGATGATCCAGGACACTTCACATTCAACAACATTCATGGACATTGGTCTCTGCCCCTTACGGACCAATGGCTCTATGTGTTTTTTAATCATTGCATATCTTGTATTATTCTCTAATCTGTGTTCTCCAACATAACAACTGTTGTGATTTAACCCTTCAAGGTCTAAGCTCATTTTGGGGAACTTTCCTCGCCTGGTTTTCTTTGTGTATAATTGCTCATAAAATAGTCATCTTGTGATGCAGAGTCAAGCAGTAAACTTTGTTTTTTTCAGTACAACCTGTGGATTTATAATATTCATAGTGTACAGCTGTCATATGAATTATATAAAAAATATGGAATCATGAAGACAAAGAAAAAAATGAAACGGAAATTCAATTTCACCAAAATGTTTTGAAACACACAATGAAATGCTATTGCTAACGTTTTACACTGTATAGAAATGTTATTTAGGGTCTTGGGGTTGATGGGGAAAAAAATTGAACCTGTGACTATTATAATTTTTACAAAATTCCACTACAAGTGAAAAAAACGCTGTACTCCTGATGCCCTTCCTGAAGCAGTTTGTCTATGTCTATATATTGCTTCAGTATCACAGCTGTAAGATATGTAAAACAAAAAAACTAAGAAAACAAAGAAAGAAAAACAACATCTTATATTCATATACATCATATCATTATAATGTATTTATCGATGTCAATAATAAATATATAATATAATTACATCAATAATGCGCACTCTTCAGCCCGGTGCTGGCTCTTGTGAGCGCTGCATCTGCGTCTCCTCCTATCTTTGTGTAATGCACTTTCAAGCCCAGACTCTGAACACACACATCACTCGTAGATCACGTAGATCAGTGATCAAAAGCTATATTAGCTGTGTCGGGGACGCATTTTCGTAACATTCCGCTAAAATAATGCGTCTTTTACGCATCAGTAATTGCAATCGCAGCTGTAATTTCAACTATGGGACAATACATACACACAGGAGAGTGGATCATCCTACTCTCTGACAATCTTTGGCAGTCCCTGTGTCAGCGTGTAAGCAAAATAACTTTACTGTTTTGGCTGTTTTACCTCACGGGAGACCGCTCGAAGATCCGATTGGACACCGACTTTCAAACACACGTAGAAAATCCCCCAAAAGTCACACAGACAAAACAAAACTAGCGCTGTAATGCCTGAAATGTGTACTTCACGGAGAGAAAAAAAGTAAGTCGCTACATTTTGCCGTTCATGAGAAAATTGAACATTTATAAAACATGTGCGCAGGCGTCAGATCCGACGCTCTAGACCCCAGAGGGTTAAGGCTATATCCACACGAAGACAAAACGCTTATAATTTCAGAAACTTTTTCTGTAAACACGGAGTTAGCTCAGTAAATGTGTGCGTCCATATGAATGTAGTCAATACGCCTGAAAACGCTGTGAAACTATGCCAGACCTGTTGGTGGCGCTGTGACGCAATGACGGGATCAAGCCCAAACTTCCGTGGGCATGCGCGGAATTTTGTAAACAGACAACATGGCGAGTGGGCGAGCTGGTACTACATTAGTATGGACGGACGATGAGGTTGAACTGTTGCTTCGGGTCGCACTGGATTACAAAACAACAAGCTACATTGTTGTTGTCATTATTTTCTGAGTGCGGCGCATGCGTGCTTTAACAAGAGGCGGGGCGATGACGCAAGCGTCTCAGATACATTGCGGAGAGGCAGTAACCACGGAGCGGCATATACGGAGTTTTGAAATCTTTCCACTCTGGGACCTACTTTCAAAAATGTTCAGTTACACCCCCCCAAAACGCCGGCCTCGTATGGACGATACACTGGATTGATAAAGTAGTTTTGCGTTTAGGCCTGAGCTTGACTTCGTGTGGACAGGGCCTAAGGCTGTACAAAAATACATTGAACTGATGGATTTGACCAGCGTAATTACACGTCTTCTCTTCAAAGCTGCATCTCTGCTGCCGCTCTGTAAAGAAAAACCAGGACACTCACTTAAACCTGATCCGTATTGACTTTGAAAACCTCCCATCTCGTCTGCGCCCTGGAGCCCTTTGGCGTTTGAGTGGAAACAGCTGATTTATGCTTCGGGACACTTGTGCTCTTCTGAAGCCGGAATGCTGAGAATGCCTGGACTCCCCTCCCCTCTGTCCTCCCCCTGTCCTCCCCCCTCCCACACACACACACATAGGCGCCGCTAGGGCCACAATCAGACCAGTGCTGCTGCTGTCTATGTGCCATGTGAGATCTGTGGAGTGTCGTTGGCCATGTCCGGAGCTGGAATGATGCGTAGGTACCGTCGCATTAGTCCAGATCAAGTCTCTCCATCTTGTTTTGTTAACTCGCCTTGCCCTGATCACTTCACAATCCCACACCTACCACCACTAATAAAAGCAGTAATCATCCCTTAAAGCTGGGGTACCTAACTTATTTCATTCATAAATTAAACCATTTTGCGGTCCCAATAGAAAAAGTCTTGGTACATGTTGTCCTTTGCAAATAGGGGAAGCTCAAGAAATTAGAATATTGTTCATCTATTTCTGTATTATAACCCAAAATGTGAAACAAGTATATGGTATAGACTCATAATATTATGTAATATAATGTTGATAATTATCTTTGATTGTCCATTCTCAAAATATTCTCATTTTTCTGACATTTATAGTTAGTTTTTCTTACTGTGAGCCAATTATTAACATTATTACAAAGATTATATCTCTCTGCTGCAGTGCGTCTCTCATTTACTAGTTTCACATTGTAAATTGATTTAATTCTGAGCCTCCATGACTATCCCAGGAACATTTTAGCAACTTTCTTTTGTGTTCAATAGTCCAAATATTCTGAATATATTTTTCTGCTAATATCAAATGAAATAAGTCTCTTCTCTTCATATAGACATGCACACATTTTTCGAACAATACTATTCCTTCCAAAGAAATCAGTCTGATTTGAACAGAATGGTTTTATTTTGGTGTTACAGTTTCCACAACACATGAATGCATAGTGTTACGTACGCTCTTTCAATAGTGGCAAAATGTCTGTGACCGACAAAGGGGTGCTTCGGTATCCCCCGCCCTCGAAGTCACGCAATGAAAAATCAACTTTGTGTAAAAAAAGCAACACGACTTCTAGCATAAGTTAGCTTGCATATACCGTGAACACAAGTCTATAGCATTTTTTTACAGTCAAAGGCACGATGGCTGTGTTTTTTTAACTTTAAACTCAAAAAGCACATGCATTTTTCTTTTAAATAAGCCGCTAGCATCATGGCAAACACATGTAGAAGCCAAACAAGTCCTTCTCCAAACAGCCTCACTTAGAGCAATGATATATCCAGACACCATTTTTGATTAATGTGTGAGTCATGTTGGCTCCGTCGCAGTAGGTCCATAAGATAAAATGTATTGAATCTCTATTATTACATGTGATTGTTCTAGTTTCGACCAATTATCACCAAGCGTTTCCAGACGGTATGTTCTTGATGAGGAGATGGCGTGGTTAAAGCTCAGATCAGACCATTTTACGTAATACGTCCCCTATAATTATCAAATAGTATTGATCTAATCACTGAAAAAAGCTACAGTTGACATAATACATTACTTTGTTACTTGCATAAATCCCATCATGCAATGCTCATGGGGGGAGCTGTAAAGTACTATCTAAAACCTGCAGTAAAAGTGTGAGTGTGACGAGGAAATCTACAGTGAGAAATCTCAATGGAAAACTTTAAACTAGCAGCTTTAGTGTTGTTGATGAACTAAAACTATAGAAAAACCATAGAAATGGTCGCCACCTGCAGGCTGTTTCCCAAACTACACACAATGGAAGTGATACAGGATGGGAGGAATGAAAAGTGTTTCCCTATCTGACTTTTCGAAATCAACAAAAAAGGTCCAGATTTCTTTAAGCTTTGGTTATGTTGAATTACATTTTCTCAACAGGTTTATAGAAGCTTTTATTAGCTTTTGTATAAGTTTTAATTTTGTGTGTATTAGCAAATAGTGTTATGGACTTGCACAAGTAGCAATTAAAAGTCTGTGATTTTTGATCTTTGTTAATGATAACTTCAGACACCACTCGGATTGCTTCAAGTCTCTCTCTTTCCGTATTCACTTGCAAATTCCCTTTCTCCGCTCGCAGTTCAAGGCCTGCTCTTCACTGCTGTCGGCTTGTCCATAATATTCAACACGTCATCCAAAATGGACGGCCCCAAATCCAGTTCGAGAGACAGCAGCGAGCCCGTTATCTGGCTGAGCGACTCTTGCGACGAACTCTTCTCTTTGGCGAACTCGAAGTCGAAATCGCACATGCGGCCCTCGTCCACCCCACTGTCCCGGTCCACCCAGCCCAGGTCGCACTTCGGAAGCTCCTCCTTGAAGGCGAAGCGTCCAAACCCGTCGCAGTTTCCGTTGTCGTAGATTTTGGGCTCGTCTTTGATGCTGTCGAAGCTGTCGCTGCTTGCGTCGCTGTTGAGGCTCCCGTTGGTTTTGTAGCTGCTGAACGAGGACAGCTTCTCGCTCCGGCTTGACCTGCTTGACTTGGCCTTGGATTTGGACTTGTGCTTTTTCTCCAACAGATCCAGCAAGACGTCAGGCTTTGACAGCATCTCCGTACTGGGCGAAGACGGCTCGCTTGCAAACACCTCCATCGATTGCAACAACGCATCCATCTGCAGCATTTCCACTTCCTCAACGCGATCTTGCTTCATTGTTGGACCCAAAATGTCTTCCAACGGCTCTGGTGGCATCGAATACACATGCGCAGACGTCAT
Organism: Knipowitschia caucasica; assembly: GCA_964034765.1. NCBI lineage: Eukaryota > Metazoa > Chordata > Actinopteri > Gobiiformes > Gobiidae > Knipowitschia > Knipowitschia caucasica. The sequence goes on along the minus strand of OZ035835.1, from coordinate 5,676,357 downwards.
GGGTAAGGAAAGTGCTTGACAACCGCCGATGGTGGGCAAAGAAATTGCGTTTTTCAAAACCGGGGAGGGAGTTTCCACGTATGAAGCATCGCCGGTGCTGTTGGCTCTCGTGTATTCGCCTTGGATGCCATATTGGATTTCTTTCCCAGGCAGAAGCTCGTAGTTGCCTTGGAGAAAGGATATATCTCCAAAAGTGTCCCGCTGCCCCCCCCTTCCAATGTGAATGGTGTGGCGGAAGTCCCCGAGTGGAGGGCTAATCATATCTGGTGACAAGATGTCGCGGAGCCTGCATTTCTTGCCTTTCTTGTTGGGGGCTGGCTTAAGGTAGATGGGTGCTTTTGCAGGCATGGCTGTATCGGATAGAGATCGGATACTATGGACAGGACAGACTGAAGTGTAGAATCAGCAATGGACCGTTCCTCCAGGGAGAAGGTAGAGTTACATTCTCAATAAAAGGCCCCAGAAGTGATGGCGTCTACTGGGACATTGATCTCGTAATCGGACTCCAAGTGGCAACTGGTCTGGTCAATCGGTCAATCCTCCTGGAAGAGAAACAAGACAATGGTTAGTTTAGCTTTCTCTCTCTGTCTGCATTTCTTTTACAACAGCCTCGCGAGTAGAAATATGTATGACCAGGCCTGGGGAATTTATATACTATACTATATATTACTATCCTCATAAGGAATATATTTGTGACATATTTCCCAGAAAGTTCCATTGATGTATGTACAAATGTTCTTACTCTTTCAGTCTTTTGCACATACAACAAATCAACATCAACTACAAAAAGACAAGCCCATTATTCTGTTAGGACTCTAAAGTCTTTACATTATCATTGGAAACAATCGCGTGACTTCACCAGTCTAAGTTGTGGCTCCCCGGAGGGGAGCCGAGCCATTCGCCAGACTTCATGTTTTGAGCTATAAAAAACCAATAAATGAAATCATGTATTAGTTTTATATCATGCTGAGGGTCGTCGAGACCTTCAGATTTATAATGCACTATTCTACTATCAAACTGTTCAAGATATAATCCAAGTTTGAGCAGGTTCAAATGACAAGATTTTTATGATAAACTGGTTTTTCACAACAGCAGGCGTCTCGGAGGACTGAACAAAATAAGCATTGCAAAAATCAAATCGTTTGAACATAGGCGTTTCGACCAAACACATTGGTCACTAGGGAGCAGGACGTCCACTGTCCATAAATATAATTAAGTTTCCATAAATGTCCCAGATTATCACTGTCCTTGACCCTCATAAATCACCAAGGAACCACTCAGAAAAAACAGGGGGAAAAATGCAAGAATCTTCAGAGTGACCCATAATCTATAATCAGTCAAAATCAGAGAAGATGTCACCTATTTAATTCATTCTAGGTCACAAAAACAAATCAAAAATACTCACAACTAGAAATATAACCTGAATTTTAATATAGAGATGTGACTTTTTGGCAATGTATGGTGAAAACATTTAAACAATTAGACCGAACCCCTAAACCTTCCCCCTGTGCAAATCTCATAGTGTGTTATTTTATTGTGATGTATCCGAGCTCTTAGCAACCGATCTGACACATTAGCTGTTCGTTCACACCAGCGAGTAGAATGGTGCTGCGTCGTGACTGTATCTTAATGTTTGTGTCGATCCGAGCAACAGCGATGGGAGCGTGGGAGGGGCCCGCAGGGGGAGGGGAAGAGGGGGGGGGGGGGGACAAAGACGCCGTTATTCATCTGCACTGGGTTCATTCGAAAGCGGAAAATATGTCAAAGCTTGAGTCAAGTTATGAAAAGGTTACTGCAAAGACACATGCAGTCGCAGCTTGGTCAGGGAGACTGAACGTGATGTATAAGTCTCTAAGTTTTCCTTCTGCAGATTTGTGTTTTTTTGACTACAATGTGAAAGACGGCCGCGTTGTTTTGACCTGTGTCGGTTTTTTATACCATAGACAAGACATGAATAACCAGGATGAAGAAAGTGCCAATTCAGGATTCAGTCTAAACTAGCTTTCATTCTGCAGAGCCATGTTTGTCCCTCCTGTGCTTACTTATGACTACAGTGTGGAAAGTACGGTGTGTTTTTTAGACCTGTGTCACCGTTTTGCTCTTGTAATACGGCTTGTAACAATGTCATTATTCAAAGTATCGTCCGTCGTGTGGCTTGAGTTCTGTGTTTCAACCTCCTTCCCCTGATCCATATGCAAGAAACTGGCTTGAAAACACTTTGCTTTCATTGAGTTTAAATGATTGCGATTTGGTCGTAGTGATCGCATTGAACACGCCTCGGCAAGAAGATAAGGCGGGTTAAATACCGGGTCGTTTTGAGACAGCAGCTCATCATGGTTGTGTTAAGAACTATGGTCAATCATGGTTCTTAACACAAATGTTTTAACTCATTTCTGTTTTTTATATATGTTTAATGTACACATTTTCTGACTGATATCTGTATGTAAGTGTTTTGTTTTCACTCTTTTCTTATTCAATCATTTCTGCTATTAGGTTGACATTTTAAATCTGACAAAGGATGAAAAATAGCTTTGCGGCTGCCCCTGTCAAATAAACAAACGAATAATTAAATCAAAATTATTTCTTGTCATTTTGAGTCTATGGTGGACATGTCTGTTGTCTGCTACACAGTGGTTATGTATGTCACTTGTGATTCTCTCATTATTATATATTTAGTACATTCAAAATCTCACTCTGATCGTACTAAAACAGAAACAAGCCGTCACACTTCCAGATTTAAGTCTCTGCCTCTTCCTCACTGTAAAAAAAGCACTTTGATTTGAGCACTTTTCTCGATCGTTCCGAGGCCCTTTGTAGTCTGAGCCACTGAACTTCCTTCTCCACTTTCTTTCTTCAAGTAAAACATTCAACAAATAAATCTGTGTCCTCCGGAATATGAGGAACGCGGTGTGTTTATGTTCGGCTGCTGCGTCTGGAGGCCTCTGTGGAAGTGCTAACGCTGAGCAGCTGTGGGTTGGATCCGAACATGGACTTGGAGGAGGACACTGCTGAGACAGAAGAAAGAGGAAAACACGGCTACTGCTGAGACATGCATCATTTTAGTGAAAGATCAAGGTCAAGAGACGCCACAGCTCAGAGGGATTGCCAAGATTACTCCGAAAGCTACTGCATCAGGGACTTTCAAAGGTTTTAGACCCCAATTAGTCAAATCAAAACCATACAGATCTTTTACTTTTGATTGGAATGCACTGGAAAAAAGCCGCAAGTACCACGTGTCTCTGAAACAGTTGTTGTTTTGTGTTTTTACTACTTTTACTATCCGTGAATTTGACTTAAAAATCAGGGTTTTACAATGATCCAGAGCAAGAAAGATTGCCCGAACCAAGCAGACCACACGTGCATCCACCAGAGGAACCCTTTTTTTGGGAAAAAAAATACAGCATTCTGGATTTTACACTGAACCAGAGCAGAGAATGTGGCCAAAACCAAGCAGCTGCTGCGTAATTATACAAGAGAAACAGGCTCAGAGGAAGATGGTTATCCTGCGGTGTAGGTTTAGAGTAGATTTTGCCCTTTGTGAGATAAAAAATACTTGTTCTATACATCTATCTGTCTGTCTATGTATCTATCTGTCTAATAATGTTCTTTTCACTTGCATTTCTCCCAATATGCACCGTTTACAAAGATTTAGAATGATTTGTTTCTTGTTTTCGCCTTGACTGTTTAAGCCTCGCCTTCAGGCCAAAACAGAACAAACAGGAAGCTCGATAACGCCCTGTGTTGAATTGGATTGTGGGTAATTATTCTTGTATTTGGAGGCTGTAACTTGTAATTGTGTGGCTGACGTCCTTCTGTGTCGTGGTTGGCTGGATACAGGAAGTGACTTTTCTCCCTGAGTCTTGTCTGCAGGGCGATCAGCTGACTCATCCCTGCGCTGCCTTCATGGCCTCTTAAGGTGAAAGTTACAGAGGTGGATTTCTTTCTTAACGTTATCTAAAACCTGCAGTAAAATCACATGTTTTTAGCTCCATCCATGCTAACATCAGGAACCATTCACCCAACCTTAACTGTGTTCCTTCTTATACAAACGTTCTATGCAATTGGTCCAGGCCTTTATAAAATTGGTGTCAAAGTCATGGAGTGGATGGTCTTGGCCCCTGGATGATATTGGATTAGTATTAGAACCGGCTGCACAGAGCCATTAGAAATTATTGAATTATTAATTTATTGATTAGTGCATGGGTTTTCTCTTTGAAGGTACTTTGTTTTTCTATCCGAGCCTGTTGACACATATTTTAGCTTGAAATTACCAACAGAGAAATACAAAAATATTGGATCATTCATTCAATCATTAAATAAAATACGGTCCACTGTGTTAGGTCTTGGTTTAACAGGTTTTATGCGTCATTTTAATATGTTTTAATGAACATTGAACCAGTCCGGCCCTCGCGTCTAGGTTTTTTAGGCCTCTGATGTATTTCATTTGAATTTGAATGGTCTCTTTCTATCATCACATGGAATCTATGCGTCAAAGTTCAAGATAAGATAAGATAAGAATTCCTTTATTCGTCCCACACTGGGGAAATTTCGAAATTCGTTCAGCGAAATTCATTAGAAATTTGCGCAACCCTGCCTATAGACACACACACACACACAGTGGAGGGTTCTCTTTCACAAAGTCATGGCTTGGTGGGAAAAGGCGTTCTAGAGCTCTCAGTAGGAAATAAGTGTAATTAAAGCCGCAAGCGGCGATGAAAGGCCTCGCCCCTCTTGCGACCGCCTCCTGGGCGCCGGTCCCACAAGCGTCACGCCGACGAATTGGCAGCCCGATCTGACCAGGATTACGTATATAAAAGCTCATTTATATGATAAAGTGCGTCCCTAGTGGTCACCTCCGGGACATGCACCCTCTACGTAGAGTAGTATTTTGCTCGTGCAGATGTAAAGATTTGATTTTGCAACTTTGGTGAAGATCGGAAAAGTTTAGGTCAGAAGCCTTCCATAGGTGGCGCTGTAGAGTCATATTAGGTGTGTGTTTTCACACCATTACTCTCAGGTCATTACCAACTGTTAGCGATGTGAGTTTCAGCTCTGTAGGTCTTAGCCTGTGGTCAGGAGAGCATCAAACATGGAGAAATTCCCCACTACCTCGCATGAAAACGATAACAAAATTCTAACTTTTATGCGATGATTGCATAACTTCAATCCGTCCAGATGGAGAAATGACATGGTAGAAGTCTGTGCGATGAAAATCCAGGGACTAGTACAAAGCCAAAAATGAGACACATTGAACTGCCTGTAGGTGGCGCTGTTGCACTCACAGTTGTGTGTTGCATATCGTAGTGTTCAGGGTCATACGCTGTATTTCTGAATTCATTTTTAGCCTCATCGGACAAAGATTTTGCCCCAAAAAGCTCATTTATTCACTTTACGGCGCCCCCAGTGGTCAGGTGTGGGACGTACAACTTTTGCGTAATGTAATGTTTTGCTCGTCTCGGTCCAGAGAATACACTCAGCGATTTTCGGGCCGATCCGAGCACTAGTGCCCTATTACTTTCCGACAGGTGGCGCTAAAGAGCTCAAATTGGGCGAATGATTTTAGTGTCATTGCGTTCAGGCCATAACCTAATATTACTGATGTGAGTCTCAGCTCTGTAGGTCTGAGTCTGTGGCCCTCAGGGCCTCAGCGAAAATGGCAAAAACAAAGGCCTTAATTCGCCATGGCGAGGGACAAAAACGGTGAAGATTTTCTAACTTTTTTTTGATGATTGCATAACTTCAATCCGTCCAGATGGAGGAAATAGACATGGTAGAAGTCTGTGCGATGAAAAAATCCAGGGACTAGTACAGAAAGCCCCAAAAATGCGACACCTTGAACTGCCTGTAGGTGGCGCTGTTGCACTCACAGTTGTGTGTTGCATATCGTTGTGTTCAGGGTCATACTGATGTACTGAAATTCATTTTAGCCTGAGGCGCCCCCAGTCTCAGCTCTGTAGGTGGCTGAGTCTGTGGCCCTCAGGCGAAACTCCAAAACGAAGGCCTCAGGCCGAAAATGGCAAAAACAAAGGCCTTATTCGCCATGGCGAGGGACAAAAACGGTGAAGATTTTCTAACTTTTTTTTGATGATTATATAACTTCAATCCGTCCAGATTGGGAAATGACGTGGTAGAACTCTGTGTGATGAAAAACCAGGGACTAGTTAGAATTTCTAAATGAAAAGTCAAATTAGTGGCGAAACTTCGGCCCATCATGGCCGACTTCCTGTTGGTCCCAGACATGTGCTTAGAACGGCTTTTATGCTCGTCTCATAGAGATCTATCACTCATCCGAATTTCGTGTACCTACTCCAAAATTTGAAAAAAAATCCCCAGAGGGTCAAAAAAAATGAAATTTCTAGGGGGCGTTATAGAGTTGGCGAGCGTCGGACAATCTGGAAACGTTCATTTTATCAAATTTTTCGCCGAACCGGTCGTTTTAGACCCCCCATGTTCAGACTTTCGTGCATGTCTTCAGGGTCAAAAATCGAATTGAAGTTGCGGAAAATAAATAAGAATAATAATTAAAGCCGCAAGCGGCGATGAAAGGCCTCGCCCCTCTTGCGACCGCCTCCCGGGCGCCGGTCCCACAAGCGTCACGCCGACGAATTGGCAGCCCGATCTGACCAGGATTACGTATATAAAAGCTCATTAATATGATAAAGTGCGTCCCTAGTGGTCACCTCCGGGACATGCACCCTCTACGTAGAGTAGTATTTTGCTCGTACAGATGTAAAGATTTGATTTTGCAACTTTGGTGAAGATCGGAAAAGTTTCGGTCAGAAGCCTTCCATAGGTGGCGCTGTAGAGTCATATTAGGTGTGTGTTTTCACACCATTACTCTCAGGTCATTACCAACTGTTAGTGATGTGAGTTTCAGCGCTGTAGGTCTGAGCCTGTGGTCAGGAGAGCATCAAACATGGAGAAATTCCCCACTACCTCGCATGAAAACGATAACAAAATTCTAACTTTTATGCGATGATTGCATAACTTCAATCCGTCCAGATGGAGAAATGACATGGTAGAAGTCTGTGCGATGAAAATCCAGGGACTAGTACGAAGCCAAAAATGCGACACCTTGAACTGCCTGTAGGTGGCGCTGTTGCACTCACAGTTGTGTGTTGCATATCGTTGTGTTCAGGGTCATACGCTGTATTACTGAATTCATTTTTAGCCTCATCGGACAAACATTTTGCCCCAAAAAGCTCCTTCATTCATTTTTCCGGCGCCCCCAGTGGTCAGGTGTAGGACTTACAACTTTTGCGTAATGTAATGTTTTGCTCGTCTTGGTCCAGAGAATACACTCAGCGATTTTCGGGCCGATCCGAGCACTAGTGCCCTATTACTTTCCGACAGGTGGCGCTAAAGAGCTCATATTGGGCGAATGATTTTAGTGTCATTGCGTTCAGGCCATAACTTAATATTACTGATGTGAGTCTCAGCTCTGTAGGTCTGAGCTTGTGGCCCTCAGGGCTCAGCGAAACTGGCCAAAACGAAGGCCTTATTCGCCATGGCGAGGAAAGAAAACGGTGAAGATTTTCTAACTTTTGTTTGATGATTATATAACTTCAATCCGTCCAGAGCGGGAAATGACGTGGTAGAGCTGTGTGTGATGAAAAACCAGGGACTAGTTCGATTTTATAAATGAAAAGTCAAATTAGTGGCGAAACTTTGGCCCATCATGGCCGACTTCCTGTTGGTCCCAGACATGTGCTTAGACCGGCTTTTATGCTCGTCTCATAGAGATCTATCACTCATCCGAATTTCATGTACCTACTCCAAAATATGCAATCCTGCCTCCAATAGAAATGGCAAATTTTGAATTTTCAAGGGGGCGCTATTGATTCGCCTTTTGTCGGACAATCTGGAAACGTCCGTTTTATCAAATTTTTCGCCGGACCGGTCGTTTTAGACCCCCCATGTGCAGACTTTCGTGCATGTCTTCAGGGTCAAAAATCGAATTGTTTCGGCGGAAAAAGAATAATATGAAACCACCGAATAACAATTTTCATTAAAGCCGCAAGCGGCGATGAAAGGCCTCGCCCCTCTTGCGACCGCCTCCTGGGCGCCAGTCCCACAAGCGTCACGCAGACGAATTGGCAGCCCGATCTGACCAGGATTACATATATAAAAGCTCATTTATATGATAAAGTGCGTCCCTAGTGGTCACCTCCGGGACATGCACCCTCTACGTAGAGTAGTATTTTGCTCGTACAGATGTAAAGATTTGATTTTGCAACTTTGGTGAAGATCGGAAAAGTTTAGGTCAGAAGCCTTACATAGGTGGCGCTGTAGAGTCATATTAGGTGTGTGTTTTCACACCATTACTCTCAGGCCATTACCAACTGTTAGTGATGTGAGTTTCAGCTCTGTAGGTCTGAGCCTGTGGTCAGGAGAGCATCAAACATGGAGAAATTCCCCACTACCTTGCATGAAAACGATAACAAAATTCTAACTTTTATGCGATGATTACATAACTTCAATCCGTCCAGATATAGAAATGACATGGTAGAAGTCTGTGCGATGAAAATCCAGGGACTAGTACGAAGCCAAAAATGCAACACATTGAACTGCCTGTAGGTGGCGCTGTTGCACTCACAGTTGTGTGTTGCATATCGTTGTGTTCAGGGTCATACGTTGTATTTCTGAATTCATTTTTAGCCTCATCGGACAAACATTTTGCCCTAAAAAGCTCATTTATTCACTTTCCAGCGCCCCCAGTGGTCAGGTGTAGGACTTACAACTTTTGCGTAATGTAATGTTTTGCTGTGTCGGTCCAGAGAATACACTCAGCGATTTTCGGGCCGATCCGAGCACTAGTGCCCTATTACTTTCCGACAGGTGGCGCTAAAGAGCTCAAATTGGGCGAATGATTTTAGTGTCATTGCGTTCAGGCCATAACCTAATATTACTGATGTGAGTCTCAGCTCTGTAGGTCTGAGCCTGTGGCCCTCAGGGCTCAGCGAAAATGGCCAAAACGAAGGCCTTATTCGCCATGGCGAGGGACGAAAACGGTGAAGATTTTCTAACTTTTTTTCGATGATTATATAACTTCAATCCGTCCAGAGCGGGAAATGACGTGGTAGAACTCTGTGTGATGAAAAAACCAGGGACTAGTTCGAATTTATAAATGAAAAGTCAAATTAGTGGCGAAACTTCGGCCCCTCATGGCCGACTTCCTGTCGGTCCCAGACATGTGCTTAGAACGGCTTTTATGCTCGTCTCATAGAGATCTATCACTCATCCGAATTTCGTGTACCTACTCCAATATTTGAAAAAAAATCCCCAGAGGGTCAAAAAAAATGAAATTTCTAGGGGGCGTTATAGAGTCGGCGAGCGTCGGACAATCTGGAAACGTTCATTTGATCAAATTTTTCGCCGGACCGGTCGTTTTAGACCCCCCATGTGCAGACTTTCGTGCATGTCTTCAGGGTCAAAAATCGAATTGAAGATGCGGAAAAAAAAGAATAATATGAAACCGGTGAATAACAATAGGCCTCCCCAATACTTCGTATTGGCTCGGCCTAATTAAAGCCGCAAGCGGCGATGAAAGGCCTCGCCCCTCTTGCGACCGCCTCCTGGGCGCCAGTCCCACAAGCGTCACGCAGACGAATTGGCAGCCCGATCTGACCAGGATTACATATATAAAAGCTCATTTATATGATAAAGTGCGTCCCTAGTGGTCACCTCCGGGACATGCACCCTCTACGTAGAGTAGTATTTTGCTCGTACAGATGTAAAGATTTGATTTTGCAACTTTGGTGAAGATCGGAAAAGTTTAGGTCAGAAGCCTTACATAGGTGGCGCTGTAGAGTCATATTAGGTGTGTGTTTTCACACCATTACTCTCAGGCCATTACCAACTGTTAGTGATGTGAGTTTCAGCTCTGTAGGTCTGAGCCTGTGGTCAGGAGAGCATCAAACATGGAGAAATTCCCCACTACCTTGCATGAAAACGATAACAAAATTCTAACTTTTATGCGATGATTACATAACTTCAATCCGTCCAGATATAGAAATGACATGGTAGAAGTCTGTGCGATGAAAATCCAGGGACTAGTACGAAGCCAAAAATGCAACACATTGAACTGCCTGTAGGTGGCGCTGTTGCACTCACAGTTGTGTGTTGCATATCGTTGTGTTCAGGGTCATACGTTGTATTTCTGAATTCATTTTTAGCCTCATCGGACAAACATTTTGCCCTAAAAAGCTCATTTATTCACTTTCCAGCGCCCCCAGTGGTCAGGTGTAGGACTTACAACTTTTGCGTAATGTAATGTTTTGCTCGTGTCGGTCCAGAGAATACACTCAGCGATTTTCGGGCTGATCCGAGCACTAGTGCCCTATTACTTTCCGACAGGTGGCGCTAAAGAGCTCAAATTGGGCGAATGATTTTAGTGTCATTGCGTTCAGGCCATAACCTAATATTACTGATGTGAGTCTCAGCTCTGTAGGTCTGAGCCTGTGGCCCTCAGGGCTCAGCGAAAATGGCCAAAACGAAGGCCTTATTCGCCATGGCGAGGGACGAAAACGGTGAAGATTTTCTAACTTTTTTTCGATGATTATATAACTTCAATCCGTCCAGAGCGGGAAATGACGTGGTAGAACTCTGTGTGATGAAAAACCAGGGACTAGTTCGAATTTATAAATGAAAAGTCAAATTAGTGGCGAAACTTCGGCCCCTCATGGCCGACTTCCTGTCGGTCCCAGACATGTGCTTAGAACGGCTTTTATGCTCGTCTCATAGAGATCTATCACTCATCCGAATTTCGTGTACCTACTCCAATATTTGAAAAAAAATCCCCAGAGGGTCAAAAAAAATGAAATTTCTAGGGGGCGTTATAGAGTCGGCGAGCGTCGGACAATCTGGAAACGTTCATTTTATTAAATTTTTTGCCGGACCGGTCGTTTTAGACCCCCCATGTGCAGACTTTCGTGCATGTCTTCAGGGTCAAAAATCGAATTGAAGATGCGGAAAAAAAAGAATAATATGAAACCGGTGAATAACAATAGGCCTCCCCAATACTTCGTATTGGCTCGGCCTAAAAATGCACAAAAAACACATTTACAGATCACTGTGACAAGTACAGGGCTAATGATGCATGATATGTGTTCTTTCAATACTTTCTTACTGAGAACTTCCCAAATCTCTCACACACCACTTTAAAACAGCCTTGAATTCCGACGATTTCAAACACACAGAGAAGGAGGGCAGTGGGAGAGAGACACGGACAAGACAAGACGATATGCCCATTTATAGCCATATTTACTTTTCAAATGCACCGTTCGAGCCGAGTGGATGCCGCATGGGAGGTCGTGGCACTGAAAAACACAAAAGCCTTTGCAGGAAAAAACCTCTCCGAATTCCAGGAGTCTTTGCGATAGCGCAGTTAAAAGCTTGTGTTTATTCAGAGGCGCATTAGTGAGAGAAGACGCACGGACACACGGGACAGCCCTGGACGCTTCCACCGACATTTAACTTCCTTTGTTGCGGGCTGACAGGAGGTATGTGTAAGCAGGGGGACGATTCAATGCCAGGAATGTCTCAAGATTAAAGCTGGGGCACTTGATTTTCAAACAGGGAAATGGGGAAGTAGCTGTTAGAATCTGTCAAAACTTTACAGTTGTAGTAAATCCTGGCGGTGAAGAGTGTCCATTGGTTTCATAGCGATGATAAATGACGGCCGCCACTTGTGGATCACTTGCTAAACGATAAAACTACAGATTGTTAGCATAATGTTTCTCAAATTGTACTATTTTCACACTGAGAAGCAGCGTTAGTCTCATTACTTTTTATAAAAATTACCATATTACTGACGACTCCTTCAAACACAAATAAACTTGCATCTCTGGTTGTAGCTATTTCAAATGTACTCACACAATTCATTGCAGAACACTTCGACCTGAGTCCTACTTGATAAATACCTCTCTGAATTGAAGCAGATCTCAAAAGCTAAGCAGTGCAGAGCCTGGTTAGGACTTGGATGGGGGACCACTGTAATGGCAGACCACTATAGCACCAGGAAGACTGGCTCTATGTTGTGTCTTAAGGCAAGATACTTCACCCATATTGATGAACACAAACCTGGAATTAATCTAGCTAGGATAGAAGATTGCCAACTTCTGGTCAATCCTGGTCCGTACAAAAGGTCTGCCTCTTCAGTCCTGGATTTATACAGCCTCAGTCCTGGATCTACAGCCTCAATTCTGGATCTACAGCCTCAGTCCTGGAGCTACAGCCTCAGTCCTGGAGCTACAGCCTCAGTCCAGGATCTACAGCCTCAGTTCTGGATATACAGCCACAGTCCTGGATCTACAGAGTCCTAGTTCCGTTGCTCCCTCTCTAAATATGGGCCTTTCTAATGTTTCTCATAATGTAATCAGTCATATTTTGGGTTTTCACATTTGAATCACAGAAATAAACGCACTTTTTCTCTGATAATTTCCCTGATAATTTAACCTGTAGATCTTGACATCGGCGCCTGCATGTTTGAAGTCCGTTCATAGTTCCTCATGGGAGACATGGTGCGTTTTTCAACACAGTAATCCCATCACGCGAGCGCTATTTACACCGCTCTATTTCCACAGCGGGAGTGGAAGTCATACCTGGGTCATGGTTCCAGCAGCTGCCGCGCCGTTTACATTTCAGCGTGCCTTACAGCCCCATGCATCTTCCTCCCTTCGCTGACGTTGTTGAGACTACTGTAAGTTTAAGAATGGCCTGACCCACTTCGCTCGCACGTGACGGCAGTCCATGGATACTCAGACGGATTGGGACGTCACTTTAATTGCTTGATAGCTGCCCGGGATTTATCGGTGCTAAACACTTTGGCTCTTGATGCTGAGAGACGCTTGAGAGGCCAGAACAGCAGCTGACCTCTTGGCTTTTTTTGGCAAGAGGTCTCTCTCTCGGAATGGTCTCTCTCTATCCTCTCTCGTTCTCTCTCTGGTCTCTCTCTAGTCTCTGTCTGGTCTCTCTCTGGTCTCTCTCTGGTCTCTCTCTAGTCTCTCTCTGGTCTCTCTCTGGTCTCTCTCTGGTCTCTCTCTGGTCTCTCTCTAGTCTCTCTCTGGTCTCTCTCTGGTCTCTCTCTAGTCTCTCTCTAGTCTCTCTCCCTGGTCTCTCTCTCTGGTCTCTTTAGTCTCTTTCTGGTCTCTCTAGTCTCTCTCTGGACTATTTCTGTTCTCTCTCTGGGCTTTGTGTAATGATCAAAAGAACGAGATCGTGGATACAAGCGCTCCACATGAGCCTCCTCCGCAGTGACTGGGCGCTTCCTTAGAGATAGAATGAGGAGCTCAGTCACACGAGAGGAGCTTGGAGTAGAGCCGCTGCTTTTCCACGTCCAGATGAGCCAGTGGAGGTGGCTCAGGCATCTCTTTTTGGATGCCTCCTGGACGCCTCTCTGGGAAGATGTTCTGGAAGGAGACCCTGGGAAGACCCAGGACACTGAGGGACTGTGTCTCTCTGTGGCCTGGGAACGTCTTAGGATTCCTGGAGGAAGTGTGTGTGGAGGGGGAAGACTGCTCTCCCATGACCCAGCAACAGATAAAGCGGAAGAAAATGGATCAAACGTCATGTATTTAATTTTATATACTTTTTTTTTTTTTTTCTGCAGTATGGCTGGAAATAGAGATGGTTCCCATGGTGTGTAAACCAAAGAAAAGATTGACAAAAGTATAATGATTACCAGATGTATTGATCTTTTGCATGAAATAAGCAGAAAAAAATCTTCAAATATTTTGCTTTTCAGGAAGATAGAGACTTCCCCCCTACTTCCCCTGACAACTCCGTTCATGCAGGAGTTGATAAAAGGGCGTCTTACAAGCTTCAACGCCACAAACACAACACGTTCGGCCACACCTGCCGACAATTTCTACCAAATATTTGAGAAACTGTACTTACTAAGAACCCCAAAAGTCACAAACTCTGCCGTAAACGTTGCTTTTTCCCAGGAACAACGCAGCTGTGTCTCTCTGGACTCTGGCTTCTCCCTCAAACACGTTTTAAAATAAGATTGAGACTCTATCCTTGACTTCCCCTGGGCTGGGACTGCTTTAGCCTGGGCACGCTCTCCAAACAACACATGCAGCCCTCCTCTTGGAGCCCGTCCCAAAGAGGCAGCGGCGGTGACATATCCCACAATGCACCTGTTAGCGCTAATATAGGCCCTCACAGATTCAGTGGGTTAGCAGGCCACAGAGCTCAGGGCAGTTTTAGACCCTATAATGGATTGATCTCTGGTGCTGCTCAAGCTGTTTCAACTTCACAAGGGCGTTGCATTTGCACGGTTTAATGCAGGCTATTCTTAATTAAGTCCAATTAAATTACATCTAAACCAGGATAGGCTTAATGTGAGATCACAGGCTGGGAAAAGGAACATGAGAAGATGCATTAGCAGCAAGTTCAGCAGTCGCCTTGAAGGATATTTAAAGTTAGAATCAAATGGTTCGAACACACAGAGGGAGCGGGATGAGCAGAGAGACACTACTATAACAACAACAGTCTTTGCAGATAACAGACCAACTCAAAACATGTATGATATGTGACAGTGAGAGAGGGGAGTGAGAGAAAGAGGAGAGAGAGACAGAGGAGAGAGAGAGAGGGGCAGAGGACAGAAAGAGAGAGGCAATAGAGAGGGGAGAAGAGAGAAAGAGAGGAGAGAGACGAAAGAAAGAGAGAGGAGAGAAAGAGAGCGATTGGAGAGAGAGAGAGAGAGAGGTGAGAGAGAGGAGAGAGAGAGAGGAGAGAAAGAGAGCGATTGGAGAGAGAGAGAAGAGAAAAAGAAGAGAGAGGAGAGAAAGAGAGCGATTGGAGAGAGAGAGAAGAGAAAGAAAGGAGAAAAAGAGCAGAGAGAGAGAGGAGAGAAGAGAGAGAGGTGAGAGAGAAATAGAGGAGAGAGAGAGAGAGGGAAGATAATAGATAGATAGATAGATACTTTACTGACCCAAAAGTAAATTGTGCATCAGTCCCTTGCTCACACTAACACTGCAGGATGATTAAGATGTTTTTGTGTGTGTTTTTTTAAATAGCAATAAATAAATGAGTCCAAGAGAAGCAAAGGAAAGACAATGTTCAGGACATTTCCACAGCTCCCTGATGGGGCTTTGTTATGAAGTTTGATCCAGGACCCTCCACATTCACCCACATTGGTCTCTGCCCTTTATGGACCAATGTCTTTACGTGTTTTCAATTAATGCATTTCTTGTGTTTAAACGGTTTGATTCTCTGATCTGTTGTTGACAAATCGACAGCTTTATAAAACGTCCTCTACAGAGAATAGCCCTGAATCACAACAGTAGTTAACAGATAAAAAGACATTGAATTATTTGTCACTAGAATTCTGTACTTTACACATAGAAAACACAGGGTAAGTTTGAAACCAAGCGATGAATACTTCTTCCTAAACTTCTACCAAAACATTGCCCCGATTCCTTCTGCTTAATCGTTCGCCTTTATCTAAATCCTCATATTTTTCCATTTCAACCCTGGCCTTATAAGCAGACCTTCATATCAGTAACAATATTTTTCTTATTTAAAACCACCAAAAGTCTTGAAAATCCCACTCGACCTCAGCGTATCTCAAACTTAAACAAAATGACATCAGTTTTCATTTGAGACTTTTAACACATGCATTGCTGAGGTCTGGCTGAGTCTCTGGGTTTGAGTAACGTATATGTTTTGCTCTCGCCTCTCGCCTAAATGCATAGCTGGGATTTTTGAAGCCACTGGAGAATTGAGTCCAGACGCTCGTTGCTGTGATTCCACGAAGGTTTTCCGATAATCAATAGTTGCAAAAGTTAAATTGGAAGAGTGGCCTTGGCGGAGGAGTGCGGAGGGAGAGGAGAAGGAATGGTCTCTGCTTCGATTGTTGATGCTTTTGTTTTTGGTTTTTGAGTCTGATTTTCCAGAGGAGAGTGAACAGAGAGAGACCAGAGAGAGACTGGAGACAGTGAGAAGAGAGAGACTGGAGAGAGACCAGAGTGAGACTAGAGAGAGACCAGAGAGAGACTGGAGACAATGAGAAGAGAGAGACTGGAGAGAGACCAGAGTGAGACTAGAGAGAGACCAGAGAGAGACTGGAGACAGTGAGAAGAGAGAGACCAGAGAGAGACCAGAGTGAGACTAGAGAGAGACCAGAGAGAGACCAGAGTGAGATTAGAGAGAGACTGGAGAGAGAGACCAGAGAGAGACTGAAGAGAGACCAGTGGAGAGAGACCAGAGAGAAACCAGAGAGAGAGA
The DNA here is from genome assembly GCA_964034765.1 of Knipowitschia caucasica. Taxonomy (NCBI): domain Eukaryota; kingdom Metazoa; phylum Chordata; class Actinopteri; order Gobiiformes; family Gobiidae; genus Knipowitschia; species Knipowitschia caucasica. The sequence continues at coordinate 5,660,124 of OZ035835.1, read as the reverse complement.
GAGACTAGAGAGTGACCAGAGTGAGACTGAAGAGAGAGCAGAGAGACTAGAGAGAGACTGGAGAGAGACCAGAGCAAGAACAGAGAGAGAGAGAAATTGTGAAACATGAACCATATTCTAGCAATGGACCATTATATTGTTTTTATCTGTTTGGTGACCTTGAGGGCCCTAAAGATATAAAAAAATAACTATAAAATGTATGATTAATACATTTATTATTATTATAAAGTGGCTGCGGACTCACAAAACACATTCAGACCCATCACCCATGCACCATCACAATCACAGCAAACAAGCACACACACACACACACACACACACACACACACACACACACACACACACACACACACACACTCACACACACACATGGAGAACCACACTCCGAATTTAAGTAAATAGTAGGATAATTAGTAAAGAAATCACTAACTATTCAAACACTTTACCTTTACAAGCACAACACATTTATTCTGTCTGAAAAAGTTGATCCAAAAAATCCCCAAAAAACAATTTGAAAACTACAGATTGAACCAATCTGTTTTGAGGAAGAGGAATGAAGAAGATGGATCGTTTGACACAGTTTCACAGCATTCTCTACAGTTTAACACATTTAATATCTGCTTCACACAATATTTCACTGCCTAAAAACCAGAAATAGCAAAGTGTAAACTCCCACGATCATGTTTAAAGGCCAAAAAGAACAGAAATGTAACCAAACAAGGCGGAAAACGCTTGAAAACGACTTAAATCACTGCTGGATTTGCCTTTATCTCCTAAACGTCCTCAGTCTGTCACAACCCGCTGAGTTTGCGATCCTCCTCTCGTGTCTCCGCGACTGTAACACAACATTATGTTTGGATCGCAACCGCACCGAGACGTTTTGACAGACGCTGATTTGTGCGTGTTTCACAACTTAACAGTCCAAAGCTGACGCACACGCAACACACGGCCTGCTCTATGGTTCCACTTATAGGCCGGTTTGAAGCTGTAAATATTGCTGAACTGAAATCTCCAAGTTAATAATATTGTGTGTATCCAAAGGCAGGTTCTGTTATCGCTATTTTACTTTGACCCGGGTTCTCTTCTGGTTTTTTTTCATGTTTTACTTCCTGTCTAGTTCCTCCAGTATTTTGGGCTAGCATCCTGGTGTTTTTATTTTAATATTGTCTTTTTAAATCCAGACTTGGGCCTCAAACATTGACCAATCAGATTGGCCAATGTGGCCTTCATTCGCAGGGGAAGCACAATCTTGTCTTAGCAACCGTCTTAGCAACAGCCCTTAGCCCTGTTACGGCACTAAGCCAACCCTAAGGTGACGTCAGTCCACTCCTAACACACAGTTGTTAAACCAAACAGTGGCATTTAGAGCAATTAGCTGAATCATGCAAGGAGCCAAAACATCGGGGAGACCGGAGTGAGACCGACATGTGAACTCGCTAACGCTGTAACTTGGCTAATGTCGTGTAATTAAGGCTGAAATTCCACGTACCGTCCATCACGGCAAGATAAGAGCAGGATTTCACAAATGAACGATTTCTAAAGCTTTTCCTGCCTCCGTAAACATACAGTGAATATAAAACAATGGGTTTTAAAGTTTCTTAAAAGAAAAAGGCTCATAAAGGTCGATATTTAGGATAAAATCTGTATGAATAGAGTAATATTGTTATTTTACTTGGTTTTATTTTGACTTGTTTTGAATTTCTCTGCTTGGTTTTAGTTTAGTTTTAGAGGAGATAAGGCCGGCACCATCAGTGACTTTTCAATCACTACTAGTTTAGCCGCTGTGGACTTTTGAATGCACTCGTTAAATGAATGCAGCTAACGCATGCGCAAATGCTTTTTTTCACATTGAAAAAGCCCACAGACGGCAAAAGTGAACGGACCTTTGGTTTCAACGGCGGAGATAGGAGTGACTGCGTCTGTTGATTTACAGTCTATGGTTAACACATTCAAAGTCAAGCACACGGATTACAATGAAAATATATGTCTAAACAAATACGTCTGACACATAACCACTGGGTTTGGGTCTTTGGGTGTGGACCGGTCAAACCTTGTACCAATACAGGTTTGCTTCCTCTCCTCCTCTTCTTCTGTCCCTAAAATAGCCCCAAGACCCTTTCTTTTTGTGCTGGGTTATAAAAAGCTAGCGCACATACCACCGGCGCTAATGGCCGCCTAAGCTCAGCCCAAGCCGTTTGTTGCATAAAGACGTTTAATTACAGGAGACTAAACCCTGTATTTGGGGCATTGTGGCTGGAGAAGTACAGGGAGCACCAGGGAGGGAGCACCAGGGAGGGAGCACCAGGGAGGGAGAACCAGGGAGGGAGCACCAGGGAGGGAGAACCAGGGAGGGAGCACAAGGGAGGGAGCACCAGGGAGGGAGAACCAGGGAGGGAGCACAAGGGAGGGAGCAGCAGGGAGGGAGAACCAGGGAGGGAGCACAAGGGAGGGAGCAGCAGGGAGGGAGCAGCAGGGAGGGAGCAGCAGGGAGGGAGCACCAGGGAGGGAGCAGCAGGGAGGGAGCACAAGGGAGGGAGCAGCAGGGAGGGTGCACAAGGGAGGGAGCAGCAGGGAGGGAGCAGCAGGGAGGGAGCACCAGGGAAGGAGCAGCAGGGAGGGAGTACCAGGGAGGGAGCAGCAGGGAGGGAGCACCAGGGAGGGAGCACCAGGGAGGGAGCACAAGGGAGGGAGCAGCAGGGAGGGTGCACAAGGGAGGGAGCAGCAGGGAGGGAGCAGCAGGGAGGGAGCAGCAGGGAGGGAGCACCAGGGAAGGAGCAGCAGGGAGGGAGTACCAGGGAGGGAGCAGCAGGGAGGGAGCACCAGGGAGGGAGCAGCAGGGAGGGAGCACCAGGGACGGAGCAGCAGGGAAGGAGCAGCAGGGAGGGAGCACCAGGGAGGGAGCACCAGGGAGGGAGCAGCAGGGAGGGAGCACCAGGGAGGGAGCAGCAGGGAGGGAGCACCAGGGAGGGAGCACCAGGGAGGGAGCACCAGGGAGGGAGCAGCAGGGAGGGAGCACCAGGGAAGGAGCAGCAGGAAGGGAGCAGCAGGGAGGGAGCACCAGGGAGGGAGCACCAGGGACGGAGCAGCAGGGAGGGAGCAGCAGGGAGGGAGAACCATGGGGGGAGCACCAGGGAGCACCAGGGAGCAGCAGGTTGGGGCAGTGGCCTCTGTCTTCTGGTTTTTCTCACTACCACCCAACTGCCCTGTCCAAGCTTCAGAACAACTAGCATGATATGTCTCTGTTCCAGTTTTGGTCTTTTCAAGCTGGAGTAGACTCTGCACGGCCTGGCACTAAAGTACATCTGTGAAATGTTTGGGCCGAAAGTGAACCAAGGAGGACTCACTGCAACAGGTTTTACAAAACAAGGCAAAAATGGCTCGAATTTGATCAAATGTATCTTATTTTGAGCACAATTTGACTGCCTCAACACAAGATTTGCAAATGGGACAAAGAAAAATGATTGTGTTTTAAAAGAATACAAGCAACAGTTCATAAAGTAAGACTAAATGGCTTTGTTCCATTGGAGAATCTGGTTTTAACACGGTCAGTGCTCAAATTAAAGACATATATGAGGATTTTCTACTTCCGGGTGGATCATCAACACTATTGGTCTTCCTAATCGACAATCATTCAGCTGGTCTTATTTTCTCGTCAAATAAGACCAGAGAGATTTGTTCAAAAATTGGAGAGGGCAGTTTTAAAATTTTGGGAAATACAGGGACTGGTCTCCTGCTGATCCTTGAGTCAGGACTAAACATGAGGAGGCAGCATTTCAGAGTCATGCAGCGAAAATCTGGAACAGCCTTCTTAAAAACGTGAGACAGGCTTCTTCTCTGACAATGTTCAAATCCAGGTTAGAATCAGTTTTGCTGCAACAACTGAGGGATTATATCTTTCCATATTTCAAAGTAATTATTAATGACCTTCTGTGATTGTTTCTATCTTGCTTCTGTCTTGCACTTTGACTTGACTCCTGTAACATATGACTTCTGTATTCTGTATAATCTCTACTACACATGTTAAACTTGTCTGTTCTGGGATCCCAAACTTTGATCTTCATGAGTAATCCATGTCGATTGTCCGGACAGAAAGAGTCTTATATTAGTCTTAATATTCTGAGAGGGTTTGGGTTAGAGCTGTCATCCACTGATCGGAAAACATAATTTGCAAACGTAAGAAAGAGCCTCGAGAGTCACAGTTTGACTCTTTGGGCTGAGTAAGAATGAAACAATAACCATCACATTCTTGCAGATTCAAAAGGGTCTAAGGACAGAGGTGATGATCCAGGACTCTCAACATGTATGGACATTTATGGACATTAGTCTCTGCTCCTGGACCAAGGGCTCTATGTGTTTCTATCAATGCATTTCTTGGTTTGATTCTCTAAAGTCCTCTGCGATAACTACTGTTGTGATTTACAGTAGGGCGATACAAAAATACATGGAATAGACTGGAGCGTGTAGAGCCTCGTCTCTCTCATGTTGCCGAGGAGAGAAATGTGATATCCCTGAAGTCTGCTCCTGACGACATGAAAGAGTCTGTGATCTGGATTTCACAAACTGATAAACTGTACCTTATAAAGCTCGGGTACATGACTTCTGCCTCTCATAAATCTGACTTTTGTATCGTCTCGAGTCTTGTACAATGAGACAAGACGGTTTAATCGTGTTTGGCTATTTTGGCCCATTCCTCCTTTTCTATTCAATTCAATAGTTTTTTTCCCAAGACACTGCATAAAATTATCTCAATCTGAGCACATTCTGACTGTGTTAAAACAAGATTCTCCAAAGGGACTAAGCCTTTTAGTCTGATTTCAAGAATTGTTACTTTATTTTCTCATTCTAAGGGATTCCTTGTATCTTTTTAAAACAAGATCCTTTTGCTCTTTGTCCCATCGGCAAATCTTGTTTTAAGGCAGTCACATTGTGGTCAGACTAAGACACATTTTAGCAATTTTTGACTTTTTTTTTCATCACTTTTTACCAGTTTATCTCAAAGGACTTTACAAAGTTGTGTATTGGCTAACTCAGATCAGAGAATAAGTTAAATGTGTTACTTTTATCTTTGTGCAGCACTTTGGAGACGTGTTTTATAAAATGCTCAATAGGAAAAAAGTGTTGTTGGGTTTTTTTAAATACAAGAAATGCAATGATAAAAAACACATAGATCCATAGGTCCAAAAGGGGCAGAGACCAATGTCCATAAATATCATTGAATGTCCATAGTCCATGTTTAAATAGAAGGAGAATTAGCATTTTACTTCTACAAAGCTCTTTCCATTGGGACAAACAACATGGATTACGTACGACGCTAAAAAGTCACATACCCCAGCTTTACCGCGACACACGCCCACAGCGCCTCCTCTCACATATTTCACCTCGGCTGCAGGATTTCGTCAGCAGCTCGGGTTAAACTTAGCTCCGCTGCTCATGACACATCTTCAAGACATTCTGGCTAAAATTAGGAAGCATTTTTGGAAGGCGGAAGCTGGCGAAAAACTCCCGTCTTTAGACTTTAGTCCGACACAGAGATACATCCACGTCCTGCTCACATGTCGTCAGAGGAACTATGGAGATAAGACAATCGCTGAGGCCTTGAGAGACCAGCGCGAGATGGAGTTATCAGAAGCACTCGTCACTGCAGAGAGTGAGAAAACAGTCACTCTGGATATGACTTGATGATGTTATGACTGTCTTAAAACCATCACAGATAAAATAAAGTTAAAGCAGCAGAGATTTGTGGATTAAACCAAAGAATCAAGCAGTTTAAATAGTCCTGCTGTGTTTTGAAGCATATGTGTTTTGTCCATTGGTGAAGGACGATAGAGAGACAGACAGACAGATGGACAGACTGACAGACAGATGGACAGACAGACAGATAGATGGACAGACAGACAGATAGAGAGACAGACAGACAGATGGACAGACTGACAGACAGATGGACAGACTGACAGACAGATGGACAGACTGACAGACAGATGGACAGACAGACAGACAGATGGACAGACTGACAGACAGATGGACAGACTGACAGACAGATGGACAGACTGACAGACAGATGGACAGACAGACAGACAGATGGACAGACTGACAGACAGATGGACAGACTGACAGACAGATGGACAGACTGACAGACAGATGGACAGACAGACAGATGGACAGACTGACAGACAGATGGACAGACTGACAGATAGAGAGACAGACAGACAGATCGACAGACAGACAAACAAAGACATAGAGTGATTGATTGACTGAAGGTGTGCAGCAATAAAGTATGTAATTTGCCCAGAATACATAAAAAAAAAACTACATTAAAAGTCGCCGCATATGTTTTAGAATCCACGAAACTGCTCTTACCCATGACATAAACAGACTGAGAATCTGTCACAACTGGTTTGAAAGCAAAGCCTTCAGACCAGGGTTGTCCAAAGTCAAAGACATCAGAGGCCAAAACTAAATGTTTGCTTCAAGCCGAGGCCCGGACTGGTTCAATGTTTATTAAAACATATTAAAATTATGCATAAAACCTGTTGAACCAAAACCTAACACAGTGGACCGTATTTTATTTAATAATTAAATGAATAATACAATATTTTTCTGTGCCTCTCTCAGTCATTTCAAGTGAAAACATGTTCCAACATCTCACAGACAAAAACAAACATCCCCAAAGAGAAAACAGATTAATTTATGATAATCCAATAGTTTCTTATGGGCCAAGATAATACATTCACTGGCCGGATCTGGCCCCCGGGCCTTGACTTTGACACCCATGATTTAGGCAGAAGGGATGGGGGTAAGTGTTGGAGGCAATTTGTGCCAGTTTATGCTGATGTTAGAGGGGAAAGAGTAAAAAAATTCAATAAACATAACTCACATCTCAGAAAGTCCTTGGTTGAAATCCCTTCACACACAGCCTGTCTGATATAGAGTTTGCATGTTCTCCCAGTGTCTGTGTATATTTGCCGAAAACTACCATTAAAAAACATGTACAATAGGTAAAATTCTCCAAGAGCCACAACATCTGGACATGGTTCTCCTGCTGCTGAACTGCTGTCACTGCTCCTGATGGAGGCCCTAGTGGCTTTGGAAGGATGGGTCAAATGCAGATAATAGGTCAAATTCATCAGGCAATCAGACTCGGTCACATGAATCACAGGGAAATCTCAGAACTGTTTGCAAATGTCGAGATAAAACTGTCTAAACAGGTCAAAGTAGATCAAAGTACAGGTCTCTATCTTGCTAGCTCTATCTCATTTCTGTTTAAAGGTGATTTCGCTTTTCAATGACTGCTATTACGTCTCTTTAAAGTGAACAAATATATGTTTTATGGGCCAAGCTGGGACCAATAATGTTGTGTATATGCAAACTGCTCAGGTAGCCCTAACATGTCTCTCTGTGTTATTGCTTCAAACTGCTACACGATGTCAAAGTCAGCAGGATTTTTGCCACTAAGCCTTTTTTGCACCATCCCTGCATCAGTATTCTCTGACCGCGCCGACATTCCCCACTGCAGAGAGCAAAGCAGCACAAGAATGAAACACATACTCGAGACCAGACGAGCCAGCGACAGCCCGGTCATAAACCAATACAACAAACGAGGACCTTCAAATCCTCATTGCGTGGTCTGTCGAACTGGTCTGCTTTAGCGTTATACTGAAATCCTGGGCTTAAAAATGCCAATTATTTCACTCCTACTCAACCCCCGAGCCCCCTGCAATCCAGTCATTTCAGTCCACGGCTCCAACCCAATGCAAAAGCCATTCATTGCTATGTATTTTGCAAATTACAAGACTTCAAAATACACATATTGGTCTTAAAACAACAAGCAAATTCAGACAGACTCTCTAAAAGAAGCAATGTCTTACCTTTCCTTATTCAAACACATGGGAGTCAAACCCCAGTGAATGCCTGCAACTTATGGGCTGATATTGCATGTTGTACAATGTTTTAAAGCTGGTTTGATCATGCATACACAAGCACATATGTTTTACTAAGAATGTTGATAGGGATGGGTCACATGAGTTGGATTTAAAAGGTCCAAACTCCAGCCATTCATTCAGCACCCACATTGTAACATAGTCAGTTTTGCTTTCTATTTAGCTACTGTTATCCCATGCAAAATGCTTGAATATGCTGATAAGATGTGTCGGTATACCTTTGAATGCGTGCTATCCCTGCAGCAGTAGAGGCAGCAGCAGTAGCAGTAGGAGCAGCAGTAGCAGCAGCAGTAGTGTGTTCTCTCAGTCTGACCGGGCTTCTGTCTGTAGAGGTCTGGGGGACAGCTGTTTCAGAAGACGCAGCTCTTTGGAATCTCTCTCCTCCTCTCTGCAGTCTCCTCCCTGTTCGGCATGCTTTTTACATGCACGCACACACAGACGCACACACACACACACACACACATACAGACGCACACACACACACACACAGCCCTCCCCGCCTCTTCTTGCTTCTAAATCTGCTCTATTAGCACCTGTGAATGCCAGTCTTTTGCAGCCTACAGTGCAAGCATTCTAGGACAAATTATAAGCGTTATTCATGTTAATTTTGGCTCTTTAACCAGAGACGTTTGCATTTGATATATTTATAATGTGAAATTATGTATTAAAGCTAAGGTACATTACTTTAAAACCACACAAAAAACTCTGTAATACAATTTATATATCTTGTTCATATCTATTAAAACAGATACATGCATGTCTCTTTTGCCTTTCACATCTTTAAATCAAATCTTTTAGATATAAAAGGGAAAAAGAGAGTCCCACCCTCATTTAGCCAATCAGCTCTTAGCCCAAAGAGTCACAGGGATCTTTCTTACACAAAGGTTTTTTGTACATGTTTTGTGATGAGATGCAGACAGATGTGGTCTGATTTGTTGATTCTCTCTGATGGGAAAAACTACATGTGTTTTTGTGGATAAATATGACCCAGACTGCGCCAACACTGCCATCTAGTGTTAAAGGTGGCAAATGACAGTCTGCAAGGTTTATATCAGAATCTAACAAGGCGTGGTGTAACTGAAGGCACACAGCTGGAGAAGAGGAACAACAGACTCTTTACTTGTTTATATTGTGACCTTTTTAATTGTTTTTTATCTTGTTAATCAGTAAGATTGTTTAAAATACAATCTGACTGACATACTTACTAATTTGACTGGAGAAATATAAAAATAATTGGTCAGAATTCGGCTCTGTCCTCTGAAAAATACCTTAAAATTAAAGTATTGCATCAAAAATAGTTTTGTAGTAGCTTCTCCAATCTGTTTGATTCTTTGATCTGTTGATGGTAAATGGTGGAGAGACACCAGACAGAGACCAGAGAGAGACCAGAGAGAGAGACCACAGAGAGACCACAGAGAGACCAGAGAGAGACCAGAGAGAGAGACCAGAGAGATACCAGAGAGAGACCACAGAGAGACAAAAGAAAGACAAGAGAGAGACCACAGAGAGACCAGAGAGAGACCAGAGAGAGACCAGAGAGAGACCAGAGAGAGAGACCAGAGAGAGACCAGAGAGAGACCAGAGAGAGACCAGAGAGAGAGACCAGAGAGAGACCAGAGAGAGACCAGAGAGAGAGACCAGAGAGAGACCAGAGAGAGACCACAGAGAGACCACAGAGAGACCACAGAGAGACCAGAGAGAGACTTGAGAGAGACCACAGAGAGACCACAGAGAGACTTGAGAGAGACCAGAGAGAGAGACCAGAAGGTGAAAGCCTATACAAAAACACATTGATATCTTGATTTGTCTGTTGTTAAGCACTTTGAGTTATTCATTTTCACCCATATATTTTCTACATCAATTCTCTCACATACATAAAACGCCAAAGCAAATAATGTCAAAATCATGTCTGGCCAAAGAACACTTTTTAAAATTTAGACCTGGTTTAGACATTCTCACTTCATCCAGTTTCTCACACCACAGTCCAGGATCGAGTCGGGACAAATGTATAGAAACGACCTACGAGCGAGTTTGGATCAGACTCCTGCTCTGTGTTGACGTGTCGTGTTGATCCGGGACAACAGTGGGAAAGGTGGGCGTGTGTTTGGACCCGTGTCGGCTTGGGTAGACGGGAACCAGTCGAAATAAAGTCCTATTTTTATAGATAGCCGAGCGCTTTACTTTGATTTAGGTATTACAGATATTTTTCTCCAAAACCAAAAGGAATCCCATTTTAAGAGACAGTGCCCAGGTCCTCATCCATGTGGAGCAATATAAACAGTTTATAACAGAAAGATCAACATGTGCAAAATCCCAAACTCTGACGATGAGAGCTTCAATCACCCAAACACGGCTCCACGGCTCGTTACGCTGTCATTATCCAAAGTATTGTCCCTTGTGTGAATTTCGTGTAGTTTTATCACCTCCTTCACCTGAGCCACATGTACGCAACAGGTGGTTTTATTGTTAATCTAAATGACTCTCCTCTCCCCCTGTTCTTGTGTCTATAGGCAAAACACTTCACCCTCATCGTGAAAGTGTGAGAGAAGTGTTTAAAATTTTTTTTTATTATTATTAAAAGTCTAGGTAATGAGGCGGGTTAAATGCCGAGTTGTTGAGACACACCAGCCTGTGTTGCTGTGTGTGTAAGGAAGAGCAACCCGGGGTTTTTGGGCGAAATCCCCGGGTTTCTTTCACTGCATAACCAATATATGGTTATACAATATTATGGTACATTGTACAAGTGTCGTCCATGGTTTTCCGCTGTTATTACATTTATTACAGTTGAATAGATCTGGTTTAATTGCCTTTAAAAAGAAAACTTTAAAGAGAGGTTGGTTTTATTCAGGATTTTCACCACTAATTGGCGAGAGCTTAAGGTCACAGGCTTTGAAAGTGTCGAGTAGTGAAGAGACATTTCCCGTCGTCGTCGTTTGTTTGCTCCAGCCTCACGTTTGACTGTGAACATTCGTGAGTCGTTTCAGACCCTAAAGAGCACAAAGCAGAAGTCTAAAATCATTCACTGCGAGATGAGAGCCCTGAAGACGACCACAGCAGTCAAAAACACCTACCTTTAAATTATTACCAACTTTTAATTTACCGGTGTGTCTCCGGTTTCACCCAGACTTTATACGGATGGACAATGCTAATCTGCTAGCTGAATGAAGGCTAATACGGGAGTGCGACAGTTTTGCTCCACTCCGCAGTATTACAGGCAAAGATGTCGGCAAACTCGGTGCAGAATACTTTGACAGGAAACAAGGAACCAAGATGGATAGTAGCTGTGTATCAATATCTCTGTGCACACATGTACTATAAGTAAAAAAACTTGGTAAGAATTTTTAATGTTTGCAAAAAGACAGATCAAGAGAAGTGAGTCCAATGTGTGAGCCAAGGTATTTTTAATTTTTTTATTTAACCTTTATTTAACCAGGAAGTCCCTTGAGATAAAATCTATTTTACAAGGGAGACCTGGCCAAGAACACCTTGGTAAGAAATAACATACGTACACAAACACAAACAACGACGTTATAAAAATACATCAAATTGGTTAGAATATCCAGCACAAGAGTAACATCTGCCCATTTCAGTCAATCTCTCCTTCAATAGAAATTTAGATGAGACCAGGGGACGAAGTTCTTTTAACTGTAACAAGTTTTGGATGAAAAGGACGATCTGCCCAGTTCAGTAAAGGCTGAAAAAGAGGTGATTGAAATCAGGAAGAAGGGCAAACGAACCATAGATGGAGATGAGGGGGCCTTCACCTTGGCGCACACATGGGACTCACTTCTCCAGAGACCACAGTGCGGCGGGAGGCGTGGCCAGTCTGATGGATCTTCCCGATCTATAAGACTGGCTACATCCGAAAACAACAGCAGAGACACGTCACATCATCACATCTCCTCTGACGAAGGCGGAAGTGTACCACCAAAACATGTGGTGATTGAAGTTATTTGGTTGTTTTATATCAGATGAAAGCCTCAGAAGCTTCCTCTTGTATCCATCCATCCATCCATCTTCTTCCGCTTCATCCGTTGCCGGGTCGCGGGGGCAGCAGTCTGAGCAGAGACGCCCAGACTTCCCTATCCACACACACCTCCTCCAGCTCGTCCGGGGGGACTCCAAGGCGTTCCCAGGCCAGCTGAGAGACATAGTCCCTCCAGCGTGTCCTAGGGCTTCCCCGGGGCCTCCTCCCGGTGGGACGTGCCCGGAACAGATCCCCAGGGAGGCGTCCAGGAGGCATCCGGAACAGATGCCCGAGCCACCTCAACTGGTTCCTCTCGACGTGGAGAAGCAGCGGCTCTACTCCGAGCTCCTCCCGTGTGACTGAGCTCCTCACCCTATCTCTAAGGAAGCCACTCTGCGGAGGAAGCTCATTTCGACCGCTTGTATCCGCGATCTCGTTCTTTCGGTCATTACCCAAAGCTCATGACCATAGGTGAGGGAGGGAACGAAGATTGACCGGTAAATCGAGAGCTTTGCCTTTCGGCTCATCTCCCTCTTCACCACAACGGTCCGATACAGCGACCGCATCACTGCGCACGCTGCACCGATCCGCCTGTCAATCTCACGCTCCATCCTTCCCTGACTCGTGAACAAGACCCCGAGATACTTGAACTCCTCCACTTGAGGAAGGGCCTCTCCACCCACCCGGAGAGGGCAAGGCACCTTTTACCGGTTGAGCACCATGGCCTCGGATTTGGAGGTGCTGATTCTCATCCCAGCCGCTTCACACTCGGCTGCAAACCGTCCCAGTGCATGTTGTAGGTCCTGGTTCGTTGGAGCCAACAGGACAACATCGTCCGCAAACAGCAGAGATGAAATCCTGTGGTCCCCAAACCGGACCCCCTCCGACCCCTGGCTGCGCCTAGAAATTCTGTCCATGAACACAGTGAACAGAACCTGTGACAAAGGGCAGCCCTGGCGGAGGCCAACATGCACCGGGAATGTCATATATATTGTACATGTATTGTACATACATGATACATCTTCTATGTATCATGTATTGTAATCCCATTGATAAAAAATAATGTCGTGCCAATGTGTCCTAAGGGGAGCACATAGAAAATAAAATGGGATCAAAAATAGAACCTTGCAGAACACAAATATAGTGAGAGCTGGTGAGGAGGTAAAATAAATAATCTGTATCTGTTTACTTTTGAGTGCGCTTGAAACTGCAGCAAGTCCCAGGTAGCTCTGAAACAGTTGTTATTTCTGTCTTTTTTTTTCTGCCTGAGATGTTGCTGCAGTACAGTGTTCATGGTTTTACACTGATCTAGACCAGAGCAGAGCAGAGAGGATTCATGGTCCGAACCAAGTGGATCGAGCAAAAATCCACCGGAGGAATGCTAACTTTTTAAATAATGCTAACAAATCATTCAGGATTTTACTTTGGACCAGAGCAGAGAAAATGGTCCAAACCAAGCGGATGGTCCACCTCTGCTGCTGTGACCTGAAGGACTGATGTATTTTATCATTACTATTGTTAACTTTTTAGATTAATCAATTTATTTGTCTTGTTTTTTATGGATGGATGTGTTTTGGCTGCTACTGGACACCTGCATTTCTCCTACAAGGATCAATAAATATCTATCTTGTCTATCTGAAAGGACATTCCAAAACCATTTCAGGTAATTACACAGTTAGTTGTTTCATAAAAAAAAAACGTGAAAGCCATAATGAAAAATATGTTGGCTTGGCTTAACTGGATCTATCTAAGGCTTCGAATTCTTATGTACCAATCACGACTGCAGTTTGGAGTCTGTGAAAGGCCATATTCTTCAGTTTCAGAGCTCCATTGTGTAGATAAGGGTCAGTTTCAGCTCCATGCGTCACAGATTCTAATGTCCTTCGCTGCGGAGAGACTGCAGCACTAACCCCTCCGGAGGAACGTCTTATTCAGACTCAGCTGCACACCAGTTCACGGCGCTTAAGTGAAAGGGGGGAGAGCGGCCGCTGCAGTCGGGGTGAGGCGGGGTGTGGCGGTGGAAAAAAAAACAAAGCAGCTGTAACCTTGGAAACGGGCATGGGAGAGGCGCACGTGCGGAGTGTGGGAGCCAATGGAGAGAGGGGGAAAAAGAGGTGTGTGTGTGTGGGAGGAGGGGGGTAGGAGAGAGAAGAGGAGGTGAGGACAGGAGAGAGGAGGAAGAGTAGGAGAGAGGGAGATGATGGAATGAGGAGGAGAGGAGAGAGGAGGAAAATGAGGGGGGGAGTAGGTAGCCAAGGGGAAAGGGAAGAGGAGAGGAGATCTGAGCGGATGGGGAGAGGTAAGGGAGAGATGAGGGGTCTTCGCGAGGCTAGAAGATCAGGGGGAGACAGGAGAGGAGGGGAGAGAGATGGGGGAGGAAAGGTGGGGAGATATGAAGGGGGAAAAGGAGAGAGAAGGGAGAGGAGAGATGATATACGTGGGAGTGAGGAGAAGAGAGTATGATGGGAAGAGAGGAAGGGAGGAGTGAAGAGGAGAGAGGGTGAGCGGGTGAGGATAGGAGAGAGAGGTTGGGGGTGAGAGGAGAGGACAAAGAGAAGGAGAGAGGGAGAGGATGTAATGAGGAGGGAGAGGTGGGTAGAGATTTGGGGGAGAGTGAAGAGGGAGAGGAGGAAAGTGAGGGGGGAGTGGGGAGCTAGGGGCAAAGAGAAGAGGAGAGGAGATATGAGAGGTAAGGGAGGGGAGATATGAAGGAGTGTAGAGGAGAAAGGGTGAGGGGGTGAGGATAGGAGAGAGAGGTAGGGGGAGAGAGGAGAGGAGAGGACAAAGAGAAGGAGAGAGGGAGAGAATGTAATGAGAAGGAAGAGGGAGAGGTGGGTGGAGATTTGGGGGAGAATGAAGAGGGAGGGGAGGAAAATGGGAGGGGAGATATGAAGGAGTGAAGAGGGTGAGGGGGTGAGGAGGGGGAGAAGGAAAGAAGCTGGTCTGAAGTGCATTCAGGTCCACACACGCTCAGACTGTGATCAGAGCAGAGACAAACCCCCTCCAGACGTCCCCATGTCTGAAGGAGGGAGACTCGGGGGAGACAGAGACAGCAGAGGGGTTGGACTTTAATCATTTACTAGTTTCTCACATTGAGCCAAAACCCCCCCGAGCCGTGGAGCTGTGTTTGGGGGAATGAGGCTCTTATACCATTAGAGTTTGGGTTGTTACACACACTGCTATTTCCTTTATAAAGTTATCCCTAAAAAAAATGTGTTTGAAAATAATTATTTGAGAACATTTCTGTTTTCAGTAAAATATAATACATTCCCTCTGGTCTCTCCCTGGTCCTTCTCTCCAGTCTTTCTCTCTGGTCTCTGATTCTAGTCTCTCTCTCTTTCTGGTCTCTTTCTCTATTCTAACTCGCTTATATATCTCTCTCTCTCTCTCTCTCTCTGTTCTCTCTCTCTGGTCTCTCATTCTTGTCTCTCTCTCTCTCTCTGTTCTCTCTTGCTTGTCTCACTCTCTGGTCTCTCTTTAGTGCCCCTCTCCAGTCCCTCTCTCTCTTTTAGTTTGACCTGCCCCCTGTCTTTCTCGTCATGAAAAGCAGACACGGGTCCAAACAACACGCCTCCCTTTCCCACTGTTGTGTGACTGTTTTCCCTGAAAAAAAAGTTTGAAAATTATGTTTATGGATGATCCTTGCCCTTCTCTCCCTGGTCTGTCTTCCAGGTCGCTCTCTGGTCTCTCTCTGTAGTTGCTCTTTCTCTGTTCTCTCTCATTTCTCTATCTCTCTCTGATCTCCCTTTTTAGTCACTCTCTTTCTCTGTTCTTTCTTGCTTGTCTCTCTCTCTCTGGTCTCTCTTTCTGGTCTTTCTCTCTGTTCTCTCTCCCCAGACGCTCTTTCTGGTCTCTCTTTGGTGCCCCTCTCCAGTCTCTCCCTCTCTCTCTCTCCAGTGTCTCTCTCTGGTCTCGCTGTAGTCACTCTCTCTTGTCTCTCTCTCTACTCTGTCTAGGCACTGTGACTTATTATGATAGTCAGGCTTTTCCCCCCGACCCTTTTAGTTTGACCCGTCCCTGTCTTTCCCGTCATCAAAAGCAGACACGGGTCCAAACAACACGCATCCCTTTCCCACTGGTGTCTGGAGGCAACGCAGTTTTCCCAACACGACTAAAAAACAAACTCAAGGCTGCAATAGGAACAAGCTTTTTTAGTCCAGAACGCACAAAACATAACAATAACATTGACAAATATTAACATAGAAAAAAAACACAACAGTAGCGTGTGTGAGGACTGAGACCTGGATATGTTTTTAGAACATTCCAGACAAAGAACGTACATGAATAGAGAGAGGGAGGTGGGGACAAAGCCGCCCTGGTCATAACCACAATCATAATAGCAGTGCTTCCATTAGCGTGGGCGTTATCTATTAGCATATTTCTGTCTCCAAATAAGTTCAGTCTCTCAATAGTGCACCAAGGAGTCGTCCATTAGTGCTCCTGATACTGTGGGCTTTATGTGACAGGGCTCTGCTGATGGAGGAGAGAGATGGAGACGCGGAGACGCTGATGCATGCTTTTATCACCAGTCGCATTGACTACTGTAATGCCCTGCTCTCTGGTCTTCCCAAAAAGAACATTTCAGGTTTACAATTACTTCAAAACTCGGCCGCACGTGTCCTGACTAAGACCAGGGGGCGGGACCACATTACACCGGTTTTAAAATCGCTGCATTGGCTCCCCGTGTGTTTCAGGATTGATTTTAAGGTTCTTTTAATGGTTTTCAAATGTCTTAATGGTCTTGGGCCTTCTTATCTTTCAGAACTGCTTTTATCCTATGAACCCTCCCGGCCCCTGCGCTCCTCCGGCAGCAGACTCCTAACCATCCCCAAAGTCAGGACACACACTCACGGCGAGGCATCTTTCCAGCACTACGGCCCCCGTCTCTGGAACAGTCTGCCGGAGGAGCTCAGGGCCGCAGAGAACGTTCATATTTTTAAAGCCAGGCTCAAGACACACCTTTTTAGATTAGCTTTTGATTAGTATTTATTAGTCCATTTGTATATATTCTATTTATCCTTTATTATTTATTATATTGCTATTGCTTTTATTCATGTTTTGTGTGATAGTTCCTCTCAGGCTCACATTTTAGTGTTTTACTTATTGTATTGTTTTTAAGTATCCCCAGTGTTTCCTCTGGAGGAGCCTTCTGCGCTGGGAGCGGTGGTTGGCTGTGGCTGTGGGGGTCGGACTCTTGGACCTGGTGGGGGCCCGGGGCCTCGGTTTTGGGTCTCCTCTGGGTCCTGTGTCGTCCCCTTTGGCTATGGGCGGCTCTCTGCTCCTGGCGCTGACGGCTCCTTGGATGGCGTTTCTTCAGCCGGTTGCATCTGAACCCTGCCAAGTCTCTTATCGTCGTTTTATTGTTTTATCGGTGCGTGTGTGTGTGCGCGTGTGTGTGTGTGTGTGTGTGGGGGGGGGGGGGGGGGGGGGTGTTTGCTTGTGGTCTGGGGAGGGGTCTGTTGGGCGGTCGGGGGGAGGGCATGGGCAGGATTGTTTTTTAGCCAAACTGTAAAGCACTTTGTGTTGCATCTGTTGTATGAAAAAGCGCTTTATAAATAAACTTTGATTGATTGATTGATGGGGGAAAAATCTGTTAATTGTGAGAGGTCCCTTTGTGTTCACAGTCAATCACCGACGTTCATTTTTACTAGACACAAAAGATAATGGTGTTTGAGTGGTTCCTTTCTGATGCGGGAGGGCTTAAGGACAGATATGATGCAGGATAATTAGGACGTTTATCCACATTTACATTGGTCTTTCTGCTGCCCATGGACCAATGGTTTCTATGTGTTTGTTAGTATTGCATTTTCTGTGTTTGAACTGTTTGATTCTCTGGTCTGTTGGTGGCAAATCGACAACTTTGTTAAGCCCTCGGATATGACCGCTGTTGTGATTTAGGACTTACATACAGGACATACTTGTTTGTGGTTTAAAAAGGAGAAAAAGTGTGCTCAACTCTACTCTACCTGCTTGCGTTTCCATTTCGCTTTAGTATCTGGTACCATATCTCAACAACTTACCCAAAAAAAATTCCTTGGTAGCCATGGCTTCCAGCAGCACTCAATGTCCAATCACTGTCAGTTAGAACTAGGACCAAGAGGGACTAAAGAAGGACCTGATACTGGTTACAAAAGACCAGATAAAACACTCCCAATAGAGTAGAGTAGAGTAGGGTAGGGTAGAGTGGAGTAGGGTAGGGTAGGGTAGAATACTGTAGATTATGGTAGGGTAGGGTAGGTTCGAATAGAGTAGGTGGTAGTGTAGAGTAGAGAAGCGTAGAATAGGGTAGAGCAGAGCAGAGTAGGGTAGGGTAGAGTAATGTTCGGTAGGGTAGGGTAGGGTAAAGTAGAATAGAGTAGAGTAAGGTATGGGTAGAGTAGAGATGTAGAGTCATGATAACTTTTTAGCCCCATGTGTTTTAAGTTTACTGTATTCTAACTGTCTGATTCTCTGATCTGCTGTTGGTAAATCAACATTGTAAAGTCCTCCCAGAGCACTGCAGATGTGATAACTTATACACACAAAGACAATGAATTGAACGTGACTGAAAAGCTGAATAATGTAAAATAAAGAGGTTATTCTCTGGTCAGGACGGTGAGAACACGTGGACGGCCCCTATCTCTCTCTCTCTCTCTGTCCCGTTTGAGGGCGATCAAAGGGCCGCGGTGGGAGCGGGGCTGGGGTCCCGGGGCGCTGTGTCTGTGGAATGTGCTGTGAGGACACTTTCACACCTGCGTCCTGCTCTCGGACTTTCCAGCTCAGAGCCTCCAGGTGTGCCACGTACAAAAGAGCCCGTCCCGACTCTTTCAAAACACCACAATCATCAGGATCAGCACGAGACGTCAAAGGAACACGTTTAAACACACGCTTTACCTCCGACCGGAGAATGGGTTTGTTAATGACCGGGGGAAAAGATCCGCTTCACATGATATCCAAGATTTATACACTGTAAAAAGTGATAAGCCAAAACATGCAAAATGAATCTTAATCTTAAAACAGGATTTGCAAATGGGACAGGGGAAAATGATCTTGTTTTAAAAAATACAGAAATATCCCCATTGGAATGAATTGGAATGAATAACTAAATAAGTCTGAATGGCTTGGTCCCATCAGAGAATCTTGTTTTGACACAGTCAGAATAAAAAGCCCTGGATTTCAGCAATTATTACTTCATAATAATAATTTTTTGTAGAGAACATATTAAGAGATATCGGTGCTGTGAATGTCCATGGTTATCTCACTGCCTCATAGGAAGAAAGTTTGATATGGTATGATTTTGTGTTTACAGTGCGTTAGCCAAACGGAGAGATGCTTTACACCAGGTTTATAGCAGCAGAGCTAATTTACAGAATAGTCCTTGAGCAGGTTTTTGTAAAGCAGTGAAAACAAAAGTAGGCAAGTTTATTTGTATAGCACAATTCATACACAAGGCAACTCAAAATGCTGACAAAATAGGATAGCATTAAAATCATAAATAATCACAGTACATTAAAAAGAAAGATAAAAATATAATATCCCTCAGTTGTATGCACAGCTAAACAGAACTGTAGATGTTTATACAACCATAATTGATTAGAAAGAAATTACTATTCAAGTTATAAAAGAACAATCCATCTGAACCTACACTCATACTGAGCTCACACACACAGAACAACATTCTTAAAAGTCTACTATGTGTTTTCAGAGGATAGCCGTGCTTCTAAGTTCATTAATGCTCTCTCAGACTGCGGCATGTGCGTCTGCTTCAGTGAAAGCAGTTCTTTGAGCGGCTCTGAAGCTCGAGGTGATGTCACTGAATGTGGTCCTACATGATCCCAACTGTCCCTCATTCAGACCACAACCTCGGAAACTCCAGGACTGGGACTGGGACTGGTCTGAAGCAGAGGCTGGCACTGAGGCTGAGGCTAAGAATGGGACTGGGAATGGGACTGAGGGCTGAGGCTGAGACTGAGAGTGAGGCTGAGGCTGAGGCTAATGGCGCGTTCAGACCGGATCATGCGTTGCGTCGGGTTTCAATGCAAAGTCTACGGTGGCGCACGTTGCAGCGTCAAAACGCACCGACCTCTCGGCACGCACTTATGGACCGCTCAGTAAAGACGCACGGACTTGGCGGAAAAGTGAAAGGGGAGGAGCAGGAGCGGAAAATGGACGCCCACAGGACATAAACTTTGCTCAACCTTTCCTCGGGACGTTCGTGCAGCGACCAATCAGAGAGCCGCAAAGTGGTCTTGGGGACATTGGTGGTCTGAGCGAGCAGACTGAACATACTGTAAACAGCCAAAACAGGAGCTACATCAGGACTAAACCAGGACTAAACCAGGACTAAACCAGGGTTGACAATGGGGGACTCTGTGCTTGTGAAAATATGCGTTGTCATGCTCCCGTGACTTTATGCAACTGCTTCGAGTGTGTTCGCCGATGCGGAAATACCGTTTAATAATATGAAAAAACGTATGGCGCACCTCCGTGAACATATACTACTGTTATATAAGACTTGGACTTGGACTTGGACTTGGACTGAGGTTGAGGCTGAGGCTGGGACTTGGGCTGAGGGTGGGACATGGGACTGAGGCTGAGACTGAGACTAAGACTGGGACCCTCAGGTGTTTTTTATCACTAACAGTGGCTTACTGGGTCGAGCATTGAGCCTGAAGGTCGTGGGTTCGAGCCCACCACGAGACCTTCTCCACCGACTCTCACTGATGTCTGCTGTCGTTGTGTCCTTGGGCAAGACACTTCTATTGATCTTTATTTATTTCGCGCATTTCACAGACTAAGGTCAACCAAAGCGCTTTACTTTTTTTTTGGTATTCAGATCATTCACTCAATCACATTCATTTAACAGTAGGGGAAACCGAAGCAACTTTAGGACACGGGGAGAACATGCAAACTCCCGTGCTGGTGAATTCAGTCTCCAGGTCCAGCACCATGTGAGGTTTCTCCAGATGATCTAATCTATCCATGGGGTTCTCTTGTGTACTGGATAAGGAAATGATCTCAGAATGTAATTTCCTGCTTCTACATGGAGGCGTTTTCATTTTTCACCAACATCCAACATTGCGTGGTGTAATTGCAGACACGCGGTTATAAAGACTGTGATTTCACTGTAGAAATGACCAAAACTATCATTTATGGGTAAAACCGTCCACAAAACAACTCCATGATGTCATGAGTCTCCAGATTTGCAGTAGTAGTAGTAGTAGTAGTAGTAGATCTTATACATTGTACAACATCGTACAGCTGTGGCTCTCAGCTCTCATGCTTGAGGGTCTAAGGACTGGGGATGAACTGGGACATTTATGTGAAGCTGATTCCACTTTCCCTGTCCCAACATCGTCCGCACAGATTTGCGATGGAGCAGATCTGTAAGACCATGTTTCAGGTGACAAAAAAATGCAGGGACAGTTTATTTTTTAACGTTTACAATCATG
Source organism: Knipowitschia caucasica (assembly GCA_964034765.1). Lineage (NCBI taxonomy): Eukaryota > Metazoa > Chordata > Actinopteri > Gobiiformes > Gobiidae > Knipowitschia > Knipowitschia caucasica. The sequence goes on along the minus strand of OZ035835.1, from coordinate 5,638,789 downwards.
CAATTGAGATTTCAAATGGACTAAATGAACTGTAATGTGTTTCAGAGCTGGTGACGTAGATCGTGGCTTTTGTGAATAGATACGAAAACAAAGAACTTTCACTGATCCTGTTTTTTCTCCTCGATTTACTGCACAACGCTCAAACACATCTCTCTCTGGAGTTTCCGATGCTAAAAGCAGCGTCTGTAATCAGTGCAGTGTGTGGAGCCGTATGTGTTTATCTTATTTACAGCCCGTCATTTTGACTGTCCGCTCGTTCACAGCAGCAGCAACATGTGTCCTGAGAATGTGTGTGTTTTAAAGAATGTGTGTTTTAAAGCCGTCATTGAGTTTGTTTACAGGCCGCAACATCAGACTTTCACAGGGGTTTAGCTGGACTTTTCAACATGGTTAATTCTGTATTGAATCGAGGACTGAGGCTGTAGATCCAGGACTGAGGCTGTAGATCCAGTAATAAGGCTGTAGACCCAGGTCAGAGGCTGTAGATCCAGGACTGAGGCTGTAGATCCAGGACTGAGGCTGTAGATCCAGGACTGAGGCTGTAGATCCAGGACTGAGGCTGTAGATCCAGGACTGAGGCTGTAGATCCAGGACTGAGACTGTAGATCCAGGACTGAGGCTGTAGATCCAGGACTGAGGCTGTAGATCCAGGACTGAGACTGTAGATCCAGGACTGAGGCTGTAGATCCAGGACTGAGACTGGTAGATCCAGGACTGAGGCTGTAGATCCAGGACTGAGACTGTAGATCCAGGACTGAGGCTGTAGACCCAGGGACTGAGGCTGTAGACCCAGGACTGAGGCAGTAGATAAGGACTGAGGCTGTAGATCCAGGACTGAGGCTGTAGATCTAGGACAGAATAGATAACTTTCAGGCAAAAACATGAATCGTGAAAATATAGGAGTGAGAGCAGAGGTGTTTCAACCCATTTTATTCTGTAAAACAGATTCCCAAGATCCAAAATGTAAAAAAAAAAAGCATAATATCAGATTTTTGGAGGACTGAGGCCGGTTTATTCTCAGCTCAGTGAACACACAAAGCTTCCATTGTCTTTTAAACATCATCATTTACTCAAACCTCAAGGCGTTTTTACTGGAACCATTAATTCTGCGTATTTTTAGGCTGTGAAATAAAAAGTGAATTCATAAATACTGCACAAAAGCCGCATTACCCCCCCCCCCCCCCATGTTGTAACTGGAGGGAACCTGTCTCTTCATAATGAACTGTGTGGATGTTGTGGCTCAGGTTTCTACTTTGGGCTGGAAGCTGTTGGAGTTTGTCACGTCAAATAAATCAGATGAAGTAATAAACACAACCTCACACCGGCAGCGAGGAGCGAGAGGGCGAAAGGTTCAGGGTTCGGGAACAAGGATTTCGGAATCTGACTTTTTCTATTGCCAAAAATGTGACTTTTGACGTGCAATGAACTGGTTTGATATAGAGGAATTATAAAGCATTAAGTTATAGAGTACAGTGGTCCTGGATCTACAGCCTCAGTCCTGGATCTACAGTCTCAGTCCTGGATCTACAGCCTCAGTCCTGGATCTACAGCCTCAGTCCTGGATCTACAGCCTCAGTCTTGGATCTACAGCCTCAGTCCTGGATCTACAGCCTCAGTCCTGGATCTACAGCCTCAGTCCTGGATCTACAGCCTCAGTCCTGGATCTACAGCCTCAGTCCTGGATCCTGCATATGTGTTTCACTGTAGCAGCAGTAGGTTTCTTGTTGGATCTATAATAATAAAAAGTATGCATAAAAGGGGCGGGGACAAGTGATGAGGGAAACTGTATTTTCTGAGCCCTGAAGATCAAAGCCTAACTCCAGCCGATGGATGAAACCTGGTTAAAAACACACAAGAGTCCGTTTGACCACAGCTCTCTTTGACCTGTTCTTTCCTTCACACACTCTCGTCTCGGTTCATTTATTTCATACATTCGTGTTTTTGATTCCAGTGAAATTGCAGCGGTTTGTTTTGACCTTTGCGTTTCCAACAACAGCTCTGAGTGACTCTCTTGTTCCATTCCAGAGACTTTTCCGACGGACAGAGACCCAGAACGTAAACAACCCGGTCCCATGCAATCAATGAAAGGAAATATTATTTGCAAAGTTGAGCCTGGTTCCAAAGGTTATTTTTGCCTCGTAAATACTGAGATATACGGTCAGAACGTGCCGTGTGTGTGGGAGGGCTTCTCTCTTCAGCTGAAAATCCTAAATCTTTCTGGTCTTGAAAGGTCGGCGAGTGGATAAAAGGTTTTAAATGGTCTTACTCAGAAATGCCTTTGACTAGTGTGAATCACTTATATTTTACTTGCTATTTACTATAAAACTTTTTTTTTTTCATTTAAAGGGATACAAAATCAAGAAAAAGCAAAAGAATGACAGAGAATATAACATCACAATAAAAAAGTACAAAAATGAACCTTATTAAATTAAATAAAAATGTGAAATGGCTATAAATGCTAAAAAATGTCTTTAAATGTCTGGATCATCACCTTTGACCCTCCTGCATCGGTGAGTTAGAAATGTTAAAAAGTGAGAAACCTCGGTCCATCTTTACAGGAGTCAAAAGAAAATTAGGGATACATAAAAAAAAAAAAAAAGGAATTCAAGGGAAACTGAGAAACAGAAAAATCACGCTGGATCTTCTTTTTCTTTGCATCTTTTGGGCTTCTACAAAAAATGACTAAATGTGGATCATGGTCTTAAAGCAGCGGTACCCAACTTTATTTTATAAATAATACATTGTTTGTTCCAATAAAAGAAAGTCACTATTGTCACCATGAGTCCCTGTGAGTCACTTTCTGACTGTGATAGAAGCGACTGTTTTGAGTGCGAGGGACAAGTTGGAAGAAATGTTGTGGTTTGAAAGACACGCACCCCAGCTTTAAAATCCAATACAAATGGAGATCAATACTGCAGGTCATTTCCAACAGGTTATAATCAAACACATTCAAACCAGCGTCATTTAAACAGTATTTCTGTGAGGAGGAGGGGGAGATGAATGAGGACTCAAAAGCAGAAATGCCAAAATAATGATTTAATAAAAAGAGGTCCAAGGTAAAAACCAAAACACCAAAGCAACCAACTCAGAACCAGGAACAGGACGGAACAGACCTTGACAAGACAATGAACCAGCAATAAGGGGAGAGGAGCACAGGACATGAGTAAAACTGAAATGAAACCAGAGAACTAATGTCAAAATAAAACCAAATACAGAAATACAAATCCACACCATGACAGTTTCATCGCAGGGGGTTGTATAAAGCAATTTGTCACTGGATGTTTCAAAATGAAGGTGATTTAAAAAAAAAAACAATCAAATTGTGTCACAGTGTTTCCCAATGTCGTCCATGTGAGAATCATTTTGTGGTAAGTGTGTGTGTGTGTGTGTGTGTGTGTGTGTGCGTGTGTGTGTGCGCGCAGGAGAAGGGTGGAGACAAGTCAAAAGTGTTTACAAGGATTTCAACAGGACCTGCTCCCAGAGTAATGAGTCCTAATGTCTCCCTGAAACAAACAGGTGTGTGCGGTATGTGTGTGTGTGTTTGCACGTGTACGTTATGAGTGAGTGTGTGTGCATATGTGTGTGTGTGTGTGTGTGTGTTCGTTTGTGTGTGTGTGTGTATGTGTGAGTGTGTGTGCATATGTTCTTTTGTGTGTGTGTGTGCTTGTGTACTTTATGTGTGAGTGTGTGCATATGTGTGTGTGTATGGATTTGCGTGTGTTGTTGTGTGAGCATATGTGTGTGGATTCCAGTGGGAAAAAGTGAGAAACCTCGTGTAGGCCCATAACGAGCTTCATAAGATTCTTGAAAACATAATTTTTCAGTCTGTTTTGTTTTGTGTAGATGCAGTGTTCCTTTCCCATCCACATAACTCTCATACAGCAGCCTTTCTCTGAGGCTCTACCGGCGATAACTTTAATAAATCTCACAAACGAGCTTAAACACGAACAAACGAGCGACTGTGAGCCCCCAGCTGTTGCCTATCGTCCCAGTAAATTAAGAAGAAGTCCATTAGGGAAGTGTTTTGGGTCCAGTGCTGTTTTACGGCTTGTGTGGGGCGGTCGTTACATAAGGCATTTCTTCAGCTTTAATAACGTCCTCCTCTTCTGCTGCTGAGGAGGCTGCAGGTCACTGGACTCCGAATCCCAACTGTTTAATAACAACATGTTCTGGACAAAGACTTGCGTAAACACAGACGAGACGAGGGGGCTTTTTTTCATAAGAAATACTCCCTCAGTTTAACCAGAACAACTTGACTTTGGAGCTGATACATAGATTATTTTCTTGTTTTCCATTGTTATTATCTGGGTTTGCAGAGAGGATTCAGACAAAGCAAAACAACTGATTCAAAGAAAATCTCTGCGACATATAGAATTAGAAATGTACTATTTAACCATGTTTTAACCCAGTCTTGCGATGTTTTTAGTGCCATCTATTGGTGGCTGAGGGGATAGCACTCATACATGACAGCCAAAATGTTGTTGTGTTTGATCCTAAATCGGCTCAGGCCTTTCCAGAGACTGTAAACAGATTGTGAACAGTTGGGAAATTGCAGTGTTGCACCACCAGTTACAGAACAGTAGGAATGAGCAGCACACCGAACTATATGCTAAAATAAGATATCATCTCTAACTTTAGCATAATAAAGAAGCAAGTATAAAAACTCAAGCTTTAGCATAGCGAATAATAAGGAATTAAGTATAACAATTTTAAAATTATAAATATATTCTAGTGGAGGAAATATATAGTTGTATGTTTTCATCTGTACCTGATGTATAACCTCAGCCAAGGGACTAAAGGTCCTATAACCTCCATGGTACAATGCATGAGTTAATGTTTAATTGTATACTGTCCTTGTTCAAATAAAGTACATAACATACCATTCCATACCCTACCCTACCATACCATACCATGAAGCAGCATGAGGGTCTGGGACAAAGTGACAGTGACAAATATGTGGCTTTTTATTGCACATTCTGACATTAGTTCAAGATTTTGCACAGATACACGACATGTGAGGTCAGTTCGGAGCTGTTCGTTGGTCCTCCTTGTTTGTTGTACAGTCTGACAGCAGCAGTAAGGAATGAGTGCATACTTTCTGACAAGCGGAAAGTACAACACCAAAGCACTGAATTATACCCCAGCGTTAAATAGACAAACATGCATGGATTTTTGTCAATTTTTTTTATTGATTATTCCTTGTCCGTGAATCCGTGTCTCTTCTGGAAATCCCGGGAGTAGAGTCCTGAGGCAGAGGAGGCGAGGAGCCGGGTGTGGGCTGAGTCTAAACACAGTCTGTGGACCAGCACCAAACTGTTTCGCACCATCTCGAACGCAGCGGACCACACAAGGCTCACACTCCTCCGCTCTATTTCAGGCTCCGGACAAACGGGAGGTGAAGACCGGATCAAGACCGGGTCAAGACCAGGCCGTGGGGGAGGGGCAGTCATGTGGGAGTGTGGTGAAGAAGAAGTCACTCTGATTGTTTGCGGTTTAGAGGGTTATTTTAAGAAGCAAATATTATGCATTGTTTTCCTCGTGACTCACTGCGTTTGCATGCAGAAAGTATTCAGACAGGGCCCAACAACTTAGACGGATGATTCAGAGCAGATCTACTGGACATAAATCGTTACAAACGTACTGTTTAACCACATTTCAATGAATTATTGTAGTTGTTTTTATCGCCATCTGTTGGTGGCTGAGGGGATAGCACTCATAATTCACAGAAATAATGTAGTTCTGTTTGGGCCTGTGTAACTTCAGGCCTTTCCATTGACTGTACACAGATAGACCAGTGTCTCCCAAAGTGGGGTCCGCGGCCCCCTGGTGGGCCGCGAGGGTACTGCAGGGGGGCCGCGGGAGGTCGTAAAAAAAAAAATATATATATATATATATATATAATTATTTAATGTTAAATTTATAATGTTTTGTTTGTAATATTAAAATATTTGTGTTCATTCTTTGACTTGAATAATCCACTGCAGTGTCTCCCAAAGTGGGATCCGCGGCCCCCTGGTGGGCCGCGAGGGTACTGCAGGGGGGCCGCGGGAGGTCGTAAAAAAAAAAAATATATATATATATATATAATTATTTAATGTTAAATTTATAATGTTTTGTTTGTAATATTAAAATATTTGTGTTCATTCTTTGACTTGAATAATCCACTGTAATCATTTTTGTATTACAATGTTTGTAGCAGAGGCTACTTCCCCAAAATAAAATAACCAGAAGAGCCTATTCTTAATGTTGTCTTCTTGGTTATTATTTTGGGGGGCCACGCAGACCCGTCAGATTTTTAAGGGGGCCTCGGTGTTACTGAGTTTGGGAATGGCTGAGATAGACAATAATATACCGCTAGCAAAATTAAGTCCAATAGCGAAGTGCTCAAGAAGACGTTTTTCTCCAACTCCCTCTGCCTCCTGTAGACTTACATTGAAAAGTGAAGTCCTTTAGCTTAGAAAATATCCATAGTTTAGCTGTCTTTATGATCCTGGAGTTTATGAGGTGATATTTGTATATAAAATCAGAAATGCCCTGTTTTAGGATTGTCACAGTCATTGCTTCAAACATTGAACATAAAATCAGATTTAGAAAGGTTACTGAAACAACTTAATGTAACAAACGTGTACAACGTCTGCTTTTTAACTTCTCTTAACATTTGAGAACATGATTTGATTGCTTCTTGTAACATGTCTTATTGAAATACTTAAAGAAGAAATATTTTGGGTTGTTTTTGGTGTTAAAAATGCTAATGAGACGGTTTACTTTGCTTTTCATGTTTTCAAATTTGAAGTAAAATATTCGGTAGAAAATATAAGGTGAAACAAGTATGAAGGCTCGAAAACGTAATTGACCCGCCCTTACCCTTTGCTACCACCAGAGGGAGGTGTAGAATTTGTTTTGTTATTTTCTGAATTTTAAAATGCATTGTAAATAATAAAATATTTACAGATGCTAGAGAAAATGCTAGAACTAATCTATTGTCAATACTTGTGTTTCGAAAGGTAAAAAATAGTCATAGTAATAGTAATAGGGCGGCACTGTGGCTGAGTGGTTAGCACTCTCGCCTCTCAGCAAGAAGGTCCTGGGTTCGAAATCCGGTCGGAACACAGTCTTTCTGAGTTTGCATGTCCCCGTGCCTGCGTACAGTAGGTTTCCTCCACGTACTCCGGTTTCCCCTACCACTAAAAACTACGGCTGTTACTACGGCGACCACTGCTCCTCACGTAAGCCTTTGCGGCATCAGGATGGGTCAAATGCAGAGGATTTAATTGCCCTACGGGGATAAATACAGTGCACCTTTAGTGGCAAAAATATGCATAGTGGTACAATTACATAATACTATTACAGGAGCTCGGAGTCTCAGTAGTTCCGACTTCCCACAAGGAAAATTGGGAACAAATGCTGCTCAACTTCGAAACTTAGCTCTAGAACCCAGGTTGAAAATTAATCAAACTCTCCATCATCTCTATAGTAAACACATTTTATTGTGAGTGTAAATCTCTGCCTTTGTTTTGCAGCAGCTCAGATCCTACAGCTGCATCCTAACATTATGTGAGTGCTGTGTGTGTTATCTCTCTGTCTGACCCAGAGAGACGCTTTTAAACAAACCACTGGACGAGGCTTCGGGAAAAGGGAAGTTCACCAAACGCCTCATTACCACATCACTCCAGGAATGTCGCTGAGTTCGAAATATCCACTGGGAACTTCCTCCTGATGACTCCTCACCACCTGCACTGGAGATGACCATGAACATGTAGGACTTTACGCATTCAAACTAAACCTGTAGCACAGCGGGTAACATCTGTCGTGATAGTGATTAGCACTGTTTAGCACAATGAGACAACAGGTCAATCTCTCCTTCACACAATGGGAGGATCAGTCTGTCGCTGAAGCTACTCTCCAGAGCAGACAGTGTCCTGCAGGGGGCGACAGTCATGGTCCACATAGATGTCAGTTTGTCTGGGAACCTCTTGTCCTCCACCTGCTGCACTGTGTCCAGGGAAATGGACAGAGCTGGACTCCCTGATGACGTAGGTGCCATACTCTTGTGATCTTGTGTAAAAACGATTGCCTAAAATGAAAAAGAAACTTCCCTGGATTAAGGGCTTCAGTGAATTCTGTATGTGATGTTTTAAACTTACCAAATTAAATATACACATTTGACTAAAGACTCCCTCCCACTTGTCCTCAGTCACATATCAAGAAGATTCTGGGATGAATGGGCCTGCAGAAGCACACAATTTTACAGTATTAATGATTTTCTTATCTGTGTCACATTTGACTGGACAGCACACAGGTCCTTGGTTATTTCTCACGGTAAGTCTTTTTAGACGTCTCTTAAGAATAAACCTGGCCTTCCGGTTCGTAAGGGCTGTTTTAAAATAAACAGCCGTGTTGTTCAGCAGCGTCTGCTCTGACCACATCCCCGAGAGAAGACGCTCTGTGCTCCTCAGATCTCTTGATTTTGTGGTCTCTGTCTCAGTCTTGGAGCATGTGGTCTGTTTGGAGGAGGATTCAGATATATACAGTGTTCATGCTCCTACGTCCATCCATGAGAATCACTGCGATAATAACTGCTAGTTTTTACAATAACGTAGTAGTAAATGACAAGAAACACCATCACCTATGGTCATGTGGGAGCTCAGTCACACGGCAGGAGCTCGAATTAAAGCTGCTGCTCATTGAGAGGGGTCGTGATCTGTCCCAGTGCTGTGAGATATGAGGGTCCTCAAAAAACACAACCCTTGAGAAAGCTGTAGGTTATCAGTCAGCTGAGGATGAGCCTTAGAGGTTCATGTAACATTTCCTGGATAGACCTGGTGAATTGAGTCGGCAGAAGCACATACTAGTAAGCAATAAGCAACCAAAACCCTATCTGTGTAGTATAATACATCTATGCAGCCGCCCCAACGTGGTCTCCCATCACAGTACCTAACAAGACCCTTCCCTACTTAGCTTCAGAGGTGAAATTCACTGCCTTAATTATTAATCATGAATATGTATCTGGAAGTCAATAAATAAACCCTAGCCATTCAAATACACTCAGTGATGAATGGCAGTTTTAACCCGACCAACACGACCCTCCTCCTCCCCACGTCCTGTGACCTGCTGAGGCCTCTGAGGAGCTTGAGGACTCTCTGTTCTTAGAGGACGCCTGAGTTATTGGTCCGTTTGTGGCCCGCAGCTCCACACAGACCTGTTAAGGTGCACCCCTGTGATGGCATCTGGAGAATGTCCAGAAACCACATTATGCAACACTTCCCATGCAAAAGTCAATGTTCAAAAATCATACACATTTGTAAAATGTGGAGCCAATTCAAACCATGTCATGCTTCTGTCGGCTATAGGGAGAGAATCTATGAAATGTTGTTGTATATTTAGAACATTTTACTTTAAGCTGAGCTACAACAAGGTAATGGATATATACATTAAAATAGATAATAATTATGAAAATAATAACATATATATTGCACAACCTAAATAATTAGTGATGTGCCGACCGCAAGAATGCTTTAAAGTGTGTTTGAGTTTTTTCTACGGGTGGGAAAACAGCTCCCATTGGTGAAAGTTGCCATGTGTCAGCTGTGGCTAGAGCAGTAGTGTATCACTGCTGTGTATGGAGTGAATGAACAGTGACTTGCAAAGTTTCTTTGAGAGCCCAAAAAAGAGCTGTAAAAACCCCATACATTGTTATCAACAACTGCTTTAGGCTGCGATGGTCTCTCACTTCCTCTGCTCAAACTCAAAGGTGATTTTAATGTTCGTGTGGATTTTGTTAATGACAGAAATGAAATAAAAGAGTCCTATTATTTAAACTTTTGGTCTCACTCTGTATAAAACTGTATAGTCGTATAAAACTCATCAACTGCTTTGAGGTGGTCTCCCACTTCCTCTGTCTAAAGTCAGAGCTGAGTTCTTTCTGATTCTGAACTGTCGCCTGCAGCATGGACACACGTCTGCTCATCCTCTTCCTCTGTGAGTTCACATTCATGATCAAATATCTTTATTTTCTTCCAGACAACATACAAGCAGTATTCAGATCCATGCGAACATACACAGCTTGAGGCTCTTGCAAAGTTATTGATTCAACAACTGAGACGTAGTAATAGTAGTAATCTTTATTTATATACCGCCTTTTCACTGCAGGCCAGAGTCTCAAAGCGGTTTACAATTGTTATTTTTGGGCATTTGTCTCTCACTCCACACAGAGATAGAGCAGGGTCGCCAGTAACTGGAGGCGCATGCCAGATCTATTGTGCATGTTTTTAGTGGTAGGGGAAACCAGAGAACCCGGAGGAAACCTACGCAGACACGGGGAGAACATGCAAACTCCACTCAGAAAGGCCCAGGTCCAACCGGGATTCGAACCCATTGCTGAGAGGCGTTGTGATGGTTTTACTTTGGGAACACTTTGGAAGTGGCTGGTCTCTTGAAGATGAAGCCAGTAGTTTTAGCCTCATGACTCATTAACTCTATTTATAAGTGTGAAGTGATGCAGAGGGGAAATTAAACTTTTAAAGTAATGTTGTGGAAATTCTGCACATACCGAGAGCAAAATAATTGTGCTGCTGCTGACAGCTATGGCGGTTAACTACTCTCTCACATCAAAGACTCTGCATACGTGTCATTAAGCAGGTTTAATGATGCTCGAAAAGGTGAAACTAGAAGGATAGACAATATACAATTACTATATGCCTATGATAATACAAATAATTCACATCACAGTAAATAAAAGACATGTACAAGTCCACTCAAGTTTGTAAAAAGGTACGAACGGGACGCCATTTTGAAAGCTACGTTGTACAAATAAAGTGAGCAAAATAAAGATATACATGGTTTTAACTAATCTCTAGAAGTACAACAAACATATACTTGCCTTAAACATGTGAAAAAATACATACCAGCGATGCAACCTCAAAATATTTGCGATCTCAAAACGACCGCTGGAACTACGTGTCGCCATCTTTCTTTCTGGTTTTGTTGTACACAGTTCAATAAAGTTTCATTCAAATGTAAGAAGTGCACTAGAATTCTTTGTCCTCCAGATGGCAATATAAACTAGCAAAATTACGGCAGGAGCAAATACACATTTTAAACTAATAAACAATACTAATTATGCATAACAGAACAATAATGTAAACAACTCAGAGCTGTAATTGAAAACATTCATGTGCACAATTACAATGAATAACAGAACCGATACCAATACCACCTGCAGCCGTCTGAAACTGCCACGATTGAGGAAATAACTGTACATTAAATAGACCAGAGTAAACAAACACATATCTACTCTAGATATTACATAAATGAAGTCAACATTGATATGTGTTGCTCAAGGCTTCTCTTTACGCGTCCTAACGCTGATACAACTCTGATATATGTAACAATCTGCTTTTGAACTGAACATATTGTTCTATGACCCAGGTCAAAGACATAATGCAGCACGTCTCCATCTATCACTGACCTGAGCCAACAGAGCATTATGGCCTGTATCTGAATCCAGAGTTGACTATTAGTTAATAACTTTACACTCATAGCTATTTGGTGTTAATTCAAGTTGCTTTAATAAAATATTTCTATAACAGTAATTTTAAAGAGAATTAAAGATGGTGTCTGAAGGGATATTCTGATATAATCCCTTTTGCAGCTGATACCAGCAGATTGTATTCAGGACAGTATTCCGGACTGATCACATGTAAAATTCTATATAACGTTTTAGTTTTGTTAGTTTAGAATTCAAACTGTAGCTTTATTTTGTGTGTTTGCTGCAATAACAAGGATGTCACTGTGTTTTATTCCAAACAGATGCAATGTTTGGGGTCACAGCTCGAGGTAAATATGTTCTTTATATTGACTTTGTCTCATCAACTTGTATTTTTCACAATGATTTTGTTTTAGGAGCAAAACCAAACATTAGTCTTATTAAATCAGAGGAGGATGTTCGTGTGACCTGCACACTGCCTTCTTCACCTTCATCTGAGTCCAAATGTCACCTGTATTTTGGAGAATCCACACAGTCGTCTTTAACCAATAAAGCACGATGGGAAAGTGAAGAACAATGGTTTTGCATGTTTTATATTCCTGATGAGGAGTTTTTGACACATCTCCATAAAGTCCAGAGTAAAGTCCTCAGCTGTGACTCCTCTCAGGATCCTCGCAGTGAACCGTACGACTTGGCTGGTAACATTAGAAACACATGGATACAGTGATAAAGAATGTGTATTTAACTTTAATGACATGCTTTGTTTTGAAGGATTCATGAGAAAATATTTCCCACTTCACATCGACACCACAGCAGCTCCATCTGTGAAGACCCCAGACTCAGTGAAGACCCCAGACCCCAAACCTGGTGAAGTAAAAACATGTTCAGATGCAGGTTTTTAGGATAAATTGATGTTGCAGTTACTTTGACACATCTTAGTGAGACGTCAGACTCATCTTATAGTCACATGTGTAATAATAATGACAATGATGATAATGAGTCTCCTGTAATCTTTACAAAGACTTGCTGGTGTTTTGGCCCATTCCTCCATAAAGATCTCTTCGAGAGCAGCAATGTTTTGGAGATATCGCTGGCAAACGCAGACTTTCAACTCCCCTCACAGAGGGCAATGCTTGGTTGCCTGGGTGATGTGTGACTGTCATGTTGAAAGACCCAGCCACATTTTGTCTTCATTCATTCTCTTCTTTACACTATTGTCCTGGTTTTTCTCATTTTGTCTCTCATAGTAGAGATATTTCTATGATGGATATGATCTGTTATCATTACATATCCTCCTGTGGACTCCACCTGCAGGAGGATCATTGAGGGGCTGGAGCTCTGTGAATTGGGTGACAGCTGATTCCCACCCCTGTTGTTTCTGATATAAATGAATTGACCTCTCAGTCAGAAACAGCACCCACACCTGTTTACAGTTGTTGTGAGATGGTCTTTTGTCCATGTTATGTTACCGTAGTTTGGTATCCTAACCAGGAGAGGGCGCTAGAACTGCAGTTCAGAACTGAGTGAGACACATGGCAGACGTTACCCCATGTTGTAGCTAAATAAAAGCTATATGATGAAGACCACGACCCGTGTCTTGCCTCATATCATGACAACAGTAGAGTTTCGCTTTTCAGCCAGAGCCCGAGCAGGCCCGAGCCCGAGCAGGCCCGAGCCCGAGCAGGCCCGAGCCCGAGCAGGCCCAAGCAGGCCCGAGCAGGTCCGAGCCCGACCTCGAGTTCGGGCCGGGCTCGGGACTCCTTTCAGCGCTTTTTTTTTCTTATTATTAAGATTATTTTTTTATGATTTTTATACATAATAAATACATATATGCACATCATTAACAATAATGTCCGTTGATTGAAAACAAGTTATTAAAAAAGTTAATATATTTATAACACCGTAACCGGCGTGTCCTACAGCCGCAGCAAGCCATGAACGCATCATCCCAGTTTTTCCTGTTGAATGCTACGGTCAACAGCGAACTCACAGAACATTAACAGAAATGGATCAGGTGGACGTACAAAACACATTCAGAAGTGGCTAAACTTGCAATTGGAAGTTGAGTGCGTGCAACAAGGGAAATCAGATGTGTCGGGCTTCCGTCGGGCTCGGGCCTATTATACAGTGTTAATTGGTCGGGCTTATACGGGCTCGGGCTTAGTATTAGCGGGCTCGAGCCGGGTCGGGCTCAATTTTTCAGGCCCGAACGAACTTCTAGTTTACAGGCACTTTTTAAGTGGAAGAACTTGACAAATGGTGTCTGGCAAAATTTGTTTTTGCCATGCTGTATACTGTCACAGTGGTACCCACCTGGCTCCTGGTTCCTGGTCCTGCTGGTGTCCTGTGGTCTGGTGACGGGCAGTGTCCTGACAGTTCTGGGGTTTTTCTGCTCACGTAGAATCAAAGGTGAAAAACTCAAACATTCTGTCTTCTCTGTAACAATCTTCAGGCAAAACTGATAAAAAAGTTGTTTCTTTCTTCAGGCAAACGTGACGTCTCTGTGTAAGTGTTCTGAGAAACTGATTTAATCGATCTATTTGACTTTATTTGACTTAGGACTAAAATTATTATTATTATTTCTTTCTACAAGCTCACAAGACACTGGTCCAGGTATAGACTTTATTCCTACTTTCAGTTCCATTTTTAAACCTAATCGTGTAAAGTTGTTGATTTCTGACAGATTTGGAGCTCCATAGTGATGGATATGAGGAACCAGACGCTTCAGGAATATACACGGCTTTGGTACGTAACAGATAAAAGTTACACCATGTAAGAAAATAAAAGCCAAACAGGAAGTTTCAATGTCAAGATTTAAAGTTCATGACAAAATCTAGACTATGACTTTGAAACGTTTCCTTTTTTTTTGTAATTTGTAAATTTGTTTTAAAAACAAATGATTTTGTGTTTAAAATTAGTAGTATGAGCCTCATGTCCGAATGGATAAGATAACATACTACTTCATTGTCTCCCATAGAAGAAATGTGAGATCTTATTTTTTAAGATAAGATCTCACACAGGGAGAAATTCACAAATTTACACTGACACCACACACATTTACATACACCACAGTAGACACAGACCAAACTACAGACAGGGACGTAAGATGGAGACAGATGGAGTAGGTACAGGCAAGAGCACCATCAGAGACCTCTAGGACCATAGAGGTGATAACAGGACATCAAGACAGAAAGAATTCCTCCATCATTCCATACTTGTACTTCAGTAAACCTTAAGTTCAATATTTTATTTCTGTACTTTTCAGCGCCATTCTGGATTTCCAATTATGACTTTAAAACCAGATTTAAAAGAAAAAAAGTGTAATATGGTTAATATCTTACTTTTGTTTTCTGTTGTTTATAGAATCAAAGAAGTGAGTATGAAACAATCCCTGAGAAGCCGACTACAACCTTCACAAAGGACATCAACACAAGAACTGTTTGAAAGCAACCAATGGAAGTTTCTTTTCTCTAACATTTGGTAAAAATAACATAATTGTGTGCGAGTTGCAACATTAATGTTCTATTTTCTCTGATTTATTTGCGTGATGCCATTTATATTATCTTTGACATTTTTCACAATAGAACTTCATGGATTGGAATTTGTAAAACGCAATTCAAGAATGATCAACTGGACATGAGAATAATCTGATCTTGATCTAATCTAATCCCGAACAGAGTTTTGGTCGAGCCAACAAGGGAAAAGAGGATGGAGGAGGGTCATTAGTGAGAAAAGGAAAGTTCTCTCTAACATTCATAACTATTCCCTATACTTACCTTCAAAGCTACATAGGTATCCAACTCTCCTGATTCACCCACAAAACCCACCTCAGCCCATCCCTCCCCTTGTCCAACACCCCAAACCTCTGCCTCAGCCTGTCCCTCCTCTAACCTTCACCCATCACCCTTAAAACAACCCATGACTCCATCCTCCTCCCCTGCTTTCCCCTGCCCCTCTAATCTCTAAACACAAGGAAGCACAAGACCTCATCTTTCGCCATCACCGAAAGTCAGATTGGAAGAAAGATCTAGCCAGGGCCCTGTCATAAAGCCATCTGCACCATTCCCTTAGTGATTACACAAAGAAAACATAACAGAGACATCTGGAGTTAGTCCGTCTAATCAGCCATATCTAATTCTTGTTCAGTGTAAGAATTAATCGACCACAATCGTTGACACTGAAACTTGCTATGCCTAATGACAGACCTCCTGGCAACAAATCTTTTTTTATTGTATTTGTTCATATATTCTTGATTTTATGTTTATGGATGAAATATGTCTTGACCAAAATACAGTTTAAATAGAAGCAAAAAATCCCAAAATGTGTATTTAAATTTTAAATGTTAAAAACAAAAAGGGGGGAGGAATAGGTGCAGCTTTTTTTTTGCATCACATTGTCTCCAATAGAATGTCTTTGTAGAAGTTTACGTCATTTGAATATGTGTATTTTAAAATAAAATAAAAACAATCTCCTTCAATGTTCTTCATTGTCCTATACAAGCCACCACAGTCATGCTACAGTTCTATTTCATATGTTGCTTCAGCCCTTTAGGCTTCCCTATTGCATATCTCTCGGAAGCACCGCTTTCCGCCCTGAGAAGATCAAACGATCCACCGCTCCGATCACCTTCACGTCCTGGCGTAGGTCAGTCCCCCATAAATAGAGCTATGCACCACAGCTCTTCTCCATTCTCTCTCAGCTTGCCTAAGAGAAGCTTTGATTCAATTGCTAGGATGTCTTCAAGCAAGATCCCCGTGCCTGAGAACTTGCCACCCTCCGGTGTCAGGCTGCAGATCTGCAACTTGTGCCCGGCGGCCGTTACGATTCCGACGTCTTCTGCCTGAGCTGGCGTCATGCTGCGGGGGAAATCCCCAGTTGTGTGGCTTGTCTCGCGCTCCCCGGGAGAGAAGCGCTATAGAAGTAGTGGATACTCAATGCCGGGTGGAGTGGTGCCCATGGTGGCATCGCTCATGGTGTGCTACCCTCTATCCACGCTGGACAGGCGTAACGCTAATGCACCACAGATGGATGCTCTAGCTCAGTGTCTCCCAAAGTGGGGTCTGGCAGGGGGGCCGCGGGAGGTCATAAAAAAAAAAATATATATATATAATTATTTAACGTTAAATTTATAATGTTTTGTTTGTAATATTAAAATATTTGTGTTCATTATTTGACTTGAATAATCCACTGTAATCATTTTTGTATTACAATGTTTGTAGCAGAGGCAATTTTCCCCAAAATAAAATAACCAGAAGAGCCTATTCTTAATGTTGTCTTCTTGGTTATTATTTTGGGGGGCCACGCAGACCCGTCAGATTTTTAAGGGGGCCTCGGTGTTACTGAGTTTGGGAATGGCTGCTCTAGCTAATAACAGCATAGACTGTATATATAGGAATGGGCCCAGGATCGACCGCCTCCTTGGGAGAATCAGGAAGGTGGTTTAATAGTAGATATAAAGGATGCCGCTATTGAGCAAGTGGTGAAAAGGTGGTACTGCACCGTATTTTCCAAGAGGTGTCACTTTGAATACCTAATGAGTTGTCCTCTGGTTGACCCTGTGTGTGTGTGGTAAAACAAATGCTTCACCGTCATCTAAGGGGGTTATCTTAAGATGTTTTATTATTGAATAGAGCTCTGCGTAAGACCTGTGTATGATTACACCATGTTTATTCTAAAACAATCAGTGATAGCCAGTCCCTCCGAACAGCGCGTATCACATTTGATATCTTTCCTCGGACCGTTACCATGGCAATCTATCCGCAGCGCGTATCACACAAGTCGGGCATGAACATACTTCACAAATATCTCAAAAGCATTGGTAAAGACACAGACGAGAGTCATATAATAAAACATTTATTAACCTTGCTTGCTCGGCCTGTACATAAAAATATCAGACCGCGGCCTTAATGTACAGACCGAGCTGTGGCGAGGTCTGTGCAAAAAGGCCAAGGTCTGATATTTCTCTGTACAGACCAAGCAAGCAAGGTTAATAAGCCGTTAGTATATAATCATCCAGTTATGCTTCAGACAGGAATAAAAATACCTTTGCCACAATGACGCCACAACTGCAGCCATCATTTTGCGTTGGGTGGGGAATCTGCCCACCTTTCCAAGTTATGGCCCCCCAGTCTTGTAGTCCATGCAGGCTTCTTCTCATATAAAAAAAAAATCTGGAATAAATTCAATATGAAAATATATTTTTTAAGCAACAACTTGACTCGTTGAAGAATCGACTATTTGACTCAATGTAAATAATCAGCCATAAACTCTAGGAAAGGCACTTGTGTTAATGTAAAAAAGGATTAAAAACATATTCAACACTAAACCAAAGTTGAAAAATATATATATTTTATTGATCATTTAATTGAACTGTGTTTACCTGACACACTTTGCAGCATGTTCTGCTTCTGCCAACTCCTCGGCTATTGGAGCAGGATCCAAAATATAAACAGATTTGGCGAAAGGGTAAATGAACTGTAAAACAGTTGGATTAACAATGTGTATGCATACTGGATACTCATACATAATATGATATAACTTACTAGAAGCTGCCAGTGATTGCCATTTTTATGGACAAATGAAATCAAAGCTTCATACTTCATATTAACTTACATAAGAGTAAGTTAATATATATTTTTTACATCACCAACCTTTGCTAGAGACTGGTTTTTCAGTGTCTGGCGATCACCATATAACATGATGGTCGCAGTGAAATGGTTGAGTATGTACATTTTTTGGTCAAGTTTGGCTCTATAATCTGAAAAATAATAATTTTTCAAATCAATATCACGGACAATTGCGATGAAACCATAGTCAAAAGTTTATCATGTTTATGAAAAGGTTAAATATTTCAGTAACTTACCTCTCCATCTAGCCAGTTGTGAGGCTTCAGTGTTAGTAGGTCACTGTGATGTATTAGGAATGAATATCCTTTCACTTGTGACAGCACCTGTGAAACGTATGTCTCACTGCTGTTTTTTCTCCACATGAATTTCAGCTGTAATCAGAAAAGTAAATATGTATTCTCAATTCAGTCAAATACAAGAAAATTGACACTTTATCTTTTGGCATTTTCAGTGATACAGGGATGATACTTTTCTTGTACTGATTAGAACTTGAATAGAATTGTATTCTATT
Organism: Knipowitschia caucasica; assembly: GCA_964034765.1. Classification (NCBI taxonomy): domain Eukaryota; kingdom Metazoa; phylum Chordata; class Actinopteri; order Gobiiformes; family Gobiidae; genus Knipowitschia; species Knipowitschia caucasica. The sequence goes on along the minus strand of OZ035835.1, from coordinate 5,620,167 downwards.
CAGAAAAAAAATGATGTGTGTTAAACAGTATCCTAGTATCAAACTAGTGTCCTCTGTGTATTCTTAACTTGAGATTATTCTAGAGACTCTGCAGCAGGGCTATTGGGGCAGACACATGTGAGTGGCTCGTTTGAAAATATTGCTCTTTCTGCTTGTTTTTGGTTGCTCTGGTCTCCATACACACTTTTTAGAACAGAAGGAAGTGGGTGTGGTCTACCAATCTAGTCCAGGGTGGGAAGAGTCCGCTATGATCTGACCTGCACTCTTCTCTGAAGGGTAACTTTACAGCCAGTCACCCTCTCAGCAGCAGTACAATGTAATGCAGTCTGCGTTTCTCCTTTGGCGTGGTGCCAGTGTACCACACAGTGATGGAGGAAGTGAGGATTGACACGATTGTGGTGCTGTAGAAATCCACCATCATCATCGGCCAGTTTCCAGAACGAATTACACCCTCAGCTTGACCTTCTTGTTGAGGGAGCTGATGGTCTGGTCACACTTGAGGTCCTGGGTGCTAGGAGATGGTGTTGCCCAGGAAGCAGAGATACTCCACTATGGGGGTTGAGGAATCTGTCAGTGTGAGGGGATACGGTGGAGCAGTGACTTTCCAGGAGTCCACGATAATCTCCATTGTTTTTCTGGGTAATCAGCTCAAGTCTTTTGGTAAAACTACAGCTTTCTAGCTGGTCCACCTCGCTTTTTAGAGGCTGACTCCTCAACCTCCAAGGTCCAGAAGGGGGTCGCTGATGAACTTGAGATGGGGCAAGACCAGGCATTCAAAAGTTTTAATTGTTCAATCTAATGAATGCAGTAAATAGTATATATTAAAAGAAATTAAAGTGAGAGATTGACAGTAAGTGTGAATAAGTAAAAGTTGTCTTAAATATACATATTACACATCTAGTTTACATTTCCAGGCTCAGTATGTGCACACACAAAAATATTTGGACAACATTTCTTCAAAATTGATTTTTAGCACCATATACACATGCTATATGCTTCCATACACACATTTATAGGGCAACTTGTTTACCTGGGAGTGAAGTAGCCTTTCCTCTGGTATGGCTGGAGCATCGGATTTCACAGCAGGTAGCATTAGAGGTTCCTTGAAGGTACCATAAAAAGCAGAGGCAAAGGCATTACTTATTTTAAATAAATAATTTAAAAACTGTGTCTGGCTAGTTTTCTCAATATATATCGGGTCCATGTTGTTGTGGCTAACCTTAACAACAGTGTCATCATAATAAAATAAAAGCATCAAAATAAAAAATCTAAAAAATGCTAAAACATAATATTTATATCAATGAACAGATGTATGATGTGGATCTCAACTTAAACAACTTGGGAACAACTTTCAAGGTCACCAAAAAAAGAAACAAGCAAGTTTTACTAATAACTCTTTATTGGGGTCCATAAATAAAACCAATAAACAAATACATAGGGAACCTTGTTTACCTGGGAGTCATCATCTGGCATTTCCTGAGGTATGGCCGGAGCTGGTTTCATCAGGTAATTCTTCTAGGTGTTTTGAAAGACATAAGCAATAGAATGTTCAAATATATACTGACCTAATTGGAATTTTTAGACTTTCCTTTTCAATTTTATATCCAGCCCTCTATGTGACCTTATCTGACATTATCTATTGTGTTCTGGGAACACAACCTATAGCAATTGTACCACAAATAAGTATGAAAACATATTGCCATAATTTACTTAATTCTAAATAGAATGTTGTGTGTAAGGCCACAGAAGGTATCCAATGCAACAAATAACAAAGAGAAAACATGTGGCCAATCAAAAGGGTGGTGTTTAAGGCAGTTGCTATTAGTAGGCGGGTGCTATTCTTAATGAATATTATTGTAATGTGTCAGTTTTTCAGTTTAATCAACAGACAGATTTACATTCAGTACTATACTTATTTTACAATTACAATAATTACAAAAAACATGGCTTTGTGATTCATATAGCAAACTGAGGCTATACTGAATGCCCCTCCGTCTATGCTTTAACGGTTTTGCGTTTCTTTTTTAAACTTAGATGGGCTGGGAAACCAGACTTAAACAGGTTGTGTTAACTGCAAATTAATTTAGCAGTAAATGTAATCATGCTTTTATATTTTTGGCGTTACAGATATTGATAATCTAAAAGACGAGCATCACAAACAATTACTTCTTTTTTTTCCCCAGTCTTATCTGTACTCTGTATGAGAAATATCAGACATATCTTACACATGTTTTTAAATAAATTTCACCTGTGATTCCTCTGGCAAGTGAGGTAAAGCCGTGGCATCAGATTTGTCAGGTTCCGCTTGGGTTTCCTTGAAGGTGTTAAATAGTTTTTATACTGTATATAGTTTATCATAATATATGCCAAAAAACATAACTTATCATTTAATGATGCCTTTTTGTGGAGTAAACATGTATTTACCTCTGATTGATTGGTCTTGTCTTGGGGCAAGGATGTGGCATCGTCTGTCTTGTATTGTTTTAGGCATTTCTTCAAACACAAATAATTACAAAGTGTATGTTAGAATAGTACAGTTACAGTAACTAAAATGCTACTTCCCCAATGCTATACTTTAATAAAGGTTGGCCAAACTTTATTTTATTGTGGGTTGTGTGACGTGTAGGCCCCAGAGAGTAAAACATGATATATTTTAAATATGGTAGAATGTAACAGGCAAAGAGTACCAACTTGGTGAATAGTTTTAACTATTATTGGCTAACCCATTGAGAAAGATCTAAAACATAAAAAAGTGTGAGTGATGAGAAAGAAAGCCTTCCCATTTCTACACACAAATCATAGGTTATGTTCATTTATAACTCTGCTTTTTGTTCATAATATCCTAATACATTATTCAAGAATGTTTAGGGTGTGTTTGTGGCCAAGCCTGACTCCGCCCACAATACAAATCCAAACACACCAGCATTATGTGTTGTGAAATGCAAGTGCAGGGGGGGATATGTGGTAGGTGTAGCTCAATGTTTAATGAGGACTGCATACGCTAGGTGAAAGACATTATGGGACATGTATTTCCCATACCTCGACAAGTACAATTCATATACAAGACAATTCCAAGTGCTTCACAATGTCATAATATTTACATTACGGCATACTCAAATACTTCATCCTTCAAACTTAATATGAGTGTTTGCTCTGATACATTTACTATCTTTTGATGAGTGTAAAGTGAATATGGATGACTGACTTTGATTACAGTGAACGTGATAATAGCCTGTATGTAGCCCGCTTGTGTGTAACCTGTAGAGGATTCCATTGGAGCAGAATAATCAAAGTATCTTTCAGGGTCAATTGAGACGGATCATTAAAAATCACTTACATATTTCAAACTCAAGAGGGAGCAAAACAACAACTTTTTTTCTTAGCTATAAATTCAGATTTCTACCAATATGTCCTAATATCACAAAATAGTGACATGGACCTGTAGGCAGGTCTATGAGACAACAACTTCAGTAGTTTATGAGCTGAAAAGGTTGATATGGGGTTTAGTGCTTCTTTAGGTACCAAAGTCTTGTTGTTTGGAGAATGCCTGGCTCTGACAAAAGATGGCCTAACATAAATCCCTTTACGGCTTCTTCTTTTATTCTTCCACTTCTCTGTGTCCACTCGAAAGCGCTAAAAAAAGCACACAGATGAAACTTTTTAGAAATCTCTCAAACTTTCAAATTTTAAAATTCTTTATATTAATTGTTAAGGACTCAAGGACAAAATTGTAGTGCAGGTGAAGAATCCAAAGATGGACAATTGCAGATATACAAGTTTAGACTTCCCAGTTTACCCACTACAGTCCAACATTTAAGCCTGATGCCCCATGCACCTTATTTTCTGTGAAACCATCAAATGTCCCAGTTTCACACAACCTGAGTTACAGGTGCCCAAGTTTTTCATCTAGTGCCATGTTTGAAACCAAAAAATTTAAATGGCCAAAGATCCATCTCTTCCGTCTTGATTGTTTGAAATACAAAAATGGAAAAAATTCCAATTTATTTATAACCTCATTGACAATGCCAATAAAGTCTATTCTGATTCTGAGATGGTCAATGTAACCTGGTCCACCTTTGATATGTGGATTATATTGTATTTAGATCGGTTAAAGTTCTCTCTTGAATGACTGACCGAGAGCACTGGTCGAACATAAACTTTGATTGATTAAATTTATATGGAAAGACTAAAACAACGTCGCCTAAAAGTGCTTTCCAAATACAGACAAAACACATGGATAAAAATTATCATACAATTAATTAATGTCACTAGCATCCACTTAGACTGTCTAGCGCATCTGGGTTAAATATCAAAAGTGAATATTTGGTTTGAGGAAAAAACTAATTTTCTGGTACGGTCAGGTTTGGTGTACTATTGTCCTTAGCCATTTGTTGGCCACTACAAATCTATCATATGCAACTGAGTAACCACAGTCAATTGTATGGAGTGTGTCCGACGACTTTCTTACATGTTTATTACATTTAATACATGTTCATCTCAAGCTTGATCAAAAGAGAATTTGGAATTTACCTTCCTGTGTAAGCAGTCTGGGTATTCCCAGGCTAGCATTCCCTGTTCTGAAACCCCCCTTCTAGGGAATGAAGAACTCAAAAACCATTTGAACAAAAGGAGATGGGGGACCTTATCGAAATTTGTATCAAGTCACAATTAGAAAATGTATTGAACGTTGAAATGTACTTACCTTTTTAGCGACAACTTTCGAGTCTGAATATTCCCTGAGAAGGGCGTCATGCATGGCCTTGTACCGAACTATAAAGTCATCAAGACGTGTGAAGGGTAAGAAAATTGTAGTGTGGAAGAGCTAGTCTCCAGGATAGAGCCTCGCCGTTCCACAGAGGGGGATCTGAATTTATTTTATGGGGCACCAGCAGAACAGTGAAAGTCTGCAACAGATCCAAACTAATCTGCCTCGATCAGTCTCACAATCTGATAAGTGTTGAGTACGAAATCAGCCAGGGATATCAAAAGATTGGTAAAAAGGACACTTTGACGATGACTTAAGTTTATCGTGGGTTTATTGACTACATACGAAAATAGAAAAATATTAACGAGGAGGGGTTTGGTCACATTAAACAGAGATGTTAAACATATCACATGAATTACACACTAACGTGGCAATTAGAACAGTCTTACTTTGACGTAGTCCGTATTGAAGAACCGGGAATGAAGAAAAGGGGAGGTTTGAGCAGTCCACGTGCTCCTTTGTTCGGGCAGGAGAGAGACACCGAGGGCCAGCAGGTCCGGTCCAACTTAAATCCACACACACGCACGCCGTCTAGAAAAGCGTCGTATGTGTAGGCGTCCAGAGAGCCGGAAAGTGGCTGGTGAGGATAGTTCGTGGTCTCCAACAGCGGGTGTCGTGAGCTGTCCTCGTGGAGGTAGAGAGGCCTAAGTTGTTGCAGGCCGGAGGTCGCGTAGGAGACGCGTACCTGTGGTTGCTAGGTTGATTACAAGGGATGCCAAGAGGACGTCCATGACGTCGTCTTTGTGCGTCTCCCTGGACAGACATGTTACAACGGCATATACACACACAATACACACATTTTGACGTTCATAACACATATACCGACACACAGCGTATTTACATTACAGACAATGTTACACACGGGTAGAGCCAGTAAAGGTTATCAGAACAATGTCTTCACAGAGCGATGGTTGTCCATCTCGGGTGTGCTAGTGTCCAGTGTCCACTGGGGGGCGTCAGAACGCCGTTGGTGGATCGCCAGTTGTCCCGGGGAGGAATGTTCTTAGAGTGAGTGCAGGACTTTGATCTTTGATCTCGCCGGGTAGGGGGGCAGAGATGTTTAGTCCTGTGGTCGATTCATTGCCCCAGGTTGACGGTTGTTATCTTTGTGACCGATGATAGTTCTCCGTTCGACCCTCTTTATGCCTCAGATGTAACTCTGGGAGGGTCGTTCCCGGAGCGCATGTTTACTTTATCCTGCTTGCTGGTTAACGTCTGAATGGAGCCAGGTTTGCTGAGTCGTGCCCTCTTTGTCACCTTACATACCCCCCCCACGGCAGAGATGCACCTTCCGACAAGGTGCATGTCATGTCGGATATGCCGGGCGGGTGTCCTCAGTCGGTCGTCTCGCCTGTTCGGGTGTTAGCGTGTGATCCATGGTAACATGCTATAACATTCTCGCCTCAATGTGACTCAGTAATTCGCAAGCGCCTAACTGGGGCCAGGCTCGCGGCGGTTGGGTCTCGGGCCTCTGGCTTGGTTCGTTGTGGCCGGGTTTTCTCTAAGGCGTGTCCTGGCCCTGCAGGCTAGTTCTAACCGGGATCAGGGGATCATGGAGTGAGCTACGGGCAGTGAACTCTAGGATTTGAGTCAGTACGCCTGGTTCCTGGGTCTCTTGGTCTGGAAGACTCAAAGTTCCAAGCCGAGAGACTAGCAAGAGTTTCTATTTTTAGGGGACTAGAATACAAAAATATAAAACTTCAAAAATCAAAAAGGGGTGGCTGTCTTGGCAGTGACTGGGCGAGTCATTAAGGCACTCACTGGCGAGGGGTTCCCATCTTGCTCGTTCTAAAAGGGGAGTGCAAGGATTACAAAGGTATACGACGTAGCAAGTGGGACTTTTAATTACAAGGGGAATTTCCTATATATAAACGGGGATGTCAGGTTTTGTCTGGGAGACTGATTGGGTATCGAGGTAGATATGTTTGGGTCTGAGCTGGTGACTCCTGGTGGGTTTTAGGCCCTTGGTTCACCTTCTGTGATAGAAAGAGTGACCGTCTCGAGTGGGTGGCTCTGAAGGTCCTCGTACTCTGAGTCGTTGACTTGGGGGCGCCGGCTTAAATTGCCACGCTCGACGGCGCTGTCGCCCCGGTTTGGTCGTTTACGGATCTGTCTCGTCATTGCCTCCGTGCACCTTTTAAAGTTATCGCGGAGTTGTCTAATCCGTCTATTTAAGACCGGCTGCGGCGGCTGGTCTGGTCTCAATAATTCCTGGGGTGCCGAGGCACACTATACGGGTCAGCACAAGGAGGAGAGGCCACCTGTTCTGCAAAGCGTGAGACACGGTTAGGGGTTAGACGGAGAGAGAGAGGGAGAGAGAGAGGTTCGATTAGTACAGCCAAGAAGAAGGTTAGGTTGCTGGACTAATAGTGTTCGAGGGCACGTGGTGTGTTCCTAACTGGGGTTTGTAGTGTGCCCTACCTGTCCCATGGAGCTTTGTTTGTGTGGTTTGGTTTGGTTGTGACGAACCCATTTGAGGGTGGGTTCTCTCCTACCTTTTGTGACCTCGATCTGGTACACTGCGGTTGAGAGTTTGTTTACCACCCTGTACGGTCCCGACCAGCGGGGTAGCAGTTTCCGGCGTAGTCTGGTGGGGCCGGTCCCCACTTGTCCTGGGGAATGTGCAAAGATGTAATACCATACCTGGTCTCCAACCTGGAGTTCGTTGTGAGACGCCTTTGGATCGTAGTAGGCTTTGCGTCCTTCGGCGCTGTCTCCCAGTTTCTTCTGTGTAAATGCAAACGTCTGTTCCAGGTGGTCCTGCGGGTCAGTCCTGTATTGGTGTGTGGTGTAGGCCGTGGCGATGTTCGCCTCAGCCGGTTGGTAGAGCCGATGCAGCGGGAGCGTCATTTGCCTACCTGTCGTCATTTCGAATGGGGAAACCCCCGTGGAGCGGTGGGTTGTGGCTCGGATTGCCCTCAGGAGCGGGGGAGTTTCACATTTCCTCGTTCAAATCTCCCTCCAAATGGGCGTAGCCTGGAGGACCAAAGGGGACAGGCGGGGGGGTGAATGTTGGGCGGGTCTAAGCTGTGATTGACACTTGACATCAGCATTGGCCGTGTCAATGATGGAGAGTGAACACAGCGACGCCAGCTCCACAGCTTCTGTGCGGTCTTGGGAGGTGGAGGACTTCTCTCCACCGTCCTCACCGGAGGTTGAGAGAGAGGAGTTTGAAAGAGAGGAGGCAGACAGCGGTCCTCAGCCCTATCAATTTGAGCCGCTAGCTCGCGAGCTAGCTGGCGCCACCGGAGGAGCCGATGTTGCAGAGGCAGCGGAGGCAGCAGACCGCCACAGAATGGGGCCTGTTTCTGAATGGTATATATTGATTACAGTGGCATAAAAAAGTACGATCTGCATTTAGGTCACAGGTATTGATAAGCAATCCTGTAGGAATTGGAACCCCCAAATTCTAACCTGTCTGATTCGAACCTTTGACAAGCGTGGGTTATTACATAGGCTATAACACCGTCCCATATAATTAAATTACCCCCTTATGTTGCGCCCTTTGCTTAACCTTTTCGTCGAATTAAACCTCTGTAAATGTAATTAATGACCCCACACCTAGATAGACAATATATTGTGTTATCATATAGTTATAATATTGTAGACTCCGTCTCAATAGGTGCACCTGCGGCCACTGCACCTCATTGTCCCCAAGGGAAAACGTGTGCTGCAGGGAGACCCCGAAGGTATTTTTGATGGAAACGATACCACAACATAATATGCAATTATGTACACAAAACATTAATTTAACATGCTCAAACATTTTGACTACACAAGACTAAAGTCTTGTCCCCGATGTCATCATTAAAATTCTGACTGACATCACTGTAATAGGTAATGTGCAGATGTCAGCAGGTGGGTGTGGACACCTGCATAACCCAGCACCCCGGATTTGAGCCAGTGGCTCTAAATCCATATGTTCTCCAAGCAGTGTACGCCACATACGTGCAACTGTTTGGAGACATGCCAGAGACCATGGTGAACAGGTTAGTTTATAGTTACATTATAATCTACTGATTATTTCTTTAAAACGCACCACCATTCTTTCAGCGGTTATAGGCACCTGGCCTACCGTAATTTTGTCCGGTGGTGCTGGGGGTATTTGGGGGAACACGTACGGGTCATCATCCCCTCCTGCGCGGTGACCAGGATTAGGAGCGAGTTCCCTGAAGATGGCAATTATATAGGTTTTCTCCCACCACTGGACTTCAACTAGTTTTATTTTATTAAAGTGTTTTATTTGTAATTTATTGTGTCAATTAAAAAAATATCTGAAAAGAATTGTAACTTTGTTATTTCAGTATCGATTTGAAATCATGCTTTTATACTGCACTTTTACTCTCAATATTGATGTAGCTTACTTAGCTTTTGAAGGCTGCACCCTCAAAAAAAGAATATCTAAACAAAAGTTTGAGTGCCCAGTAGAGGAATTTACTTACTATATAGCAACAGCTTTGAGGTGACATTTTCATAAACAACAAGGTACATTTGGAACAAGTACAACAGAATAAAGGTCCTACAATAAAATATTTACAAAAGGAAGCATATATATACACACACACACACACACACATATATACATACATACATATATATATAAATAAAAAACTTGATTAGATACACATGCAACATTTTTAACAGTATGTACTCAGGTAAAATGACCTGGCCAACATTCCATTGAATGTCCAGTTTTATTGGAAATTTGGAATGTCGAGTGGAACTTCACAAGGGTTGATGTGTGGTACAGAGGGCTGATTTTGTCAACATCCATCCGAAACCGCAGAGCCAACATAATAGCCGAGTCTCTTGCATGCTTCTTTTACCAACTGAAACATTAGCAATACATTATTGTACTTCAGACTTTTGTTAGAGTGGCAATGTGTTGTGTTGCTCACCTTACGTTCTCCTGACAAACCTGGACCTGTGCCTGCTTACAGCCTCCTGTTTGTCAGGTCTTTCAAACTGGGCACAGAGTGGTTCAGGCACAGGTACTTTGTCAGAGTATTCCTGATAAGGACGGGCATCCTCCACCACGCTTTCAAAAAGCAGATCCATAAGCTTGTCAATGTAGTCTAAAAAAAAATCAAAGTTTATCCTCATAATACTTATAAGCGTCATGCTAGTTTCAATAAATATGACATACATGAAGTAGGGTTGGTTTTCATGGCTCTCACTGTGTAGTCTCCGCGCTTGTATTTTGGGTACACTACAGAATACCTCAGCTCCCCAACAGACGTTGCAGCATGTGCCCTATTTGCATTTTCATTATAGTGCAAAGCAGCGACCTGCAGCCTAAAATTTCACATATAAAACAATATATCTGTATTATTTCTAAACATTTCTAAGAGATTAAATAACCCAAGTGAATTTTTGTTAAACCTTTAGGATTCATTAGCTAGCCAGCATTCCTTTGAATGAGAAGCCCACACTTTTGGGAGAGAATCTGATGATCAGGCTATGGAATGCCTCGATGTGTGACGTGTGGTATTGTGGGCTTATTTTCACTACATCTTTCACAAAACGTGGTGCCAACAAAATACTGGTCAGCCTTTCACATGCTGCTGTGCCTACAAAGAAAACGACATATTGATATGTCAAATGTAAACGATTAATATAAAATTTGAGATTGAGTAAGGGAGGAGCAGTTGTAATTACACATACTTGGCTTTAGCCACACTCTTGCATCATCCCCAACCAAAGGCTCGTGAGTACAGCGAGGGAACAGGGGGTTTTTATGAATGTGAACATTCTGAACGTGGTTGCCTACAGATGTCCACTTAGCCACAGCCTCGTCAACTGAGGAGGAGGTTGATGCCGACCAATACAGATGGTTCACTACGCTTTTTTTCCATATCTTTACGTCCTCCGTTCCCCTTTTCTTCCCCAGCTCCTCCATTTTTTTCGATTCCTGGGACGCCCACCAAAGATAAAATTGTTTTTAAATGATGTACAAAATTAAAAACACACATTACAATTTACAATTACTGAAATACATACCCTTTCCCATGTGCCAAGGATCAAAGTAGTGACTGATATCCGGTCTTTGTTCCCGTAAAAACTTCTGGACGCCCGAGTGTCGGTCAGTCACAATCGCTTGCACTTCAACACCCCTCTCTTCAAGCATTGTCAGACTACGGACAAATCCCTCCTTCTCCATGCGAACACTGTTCCCCACTTCATTACTCTGTCAAGGCAAAAAGATTTATACTTCCAATCGACATGTTAGGAAGTAACTGGTTACGTTCAAATGACATCACTACATTATAAATATTCTTCAATGTAATTGTTGGGCAAATAATATTTCTATAGTAGTAACAGTTCACATTAAAGTATGTTGCGATGTTGTCATTTTTTATTTAAAGAAATCTCCAAACTGAAAAACAAATTGATTTGTAAATGATTATTCATAAACCTTCCAAAGAAACACATCATTTTGAATAGTGCCACAACTTTTGGCCACAATGTTGTGATGTCCTGTGAACGCAACATGTTGTGATGTGATTTACCTGAACAAGCTGAATGTCAATTACCCGGTTAGCTTTGAGATTCATCATTGTGTAGCTCCCGTATTTTGCAGAGTGTCCTACAATAAGACAATATACACTTAAGCCAACTTTTCACATCTGTCAGAAGCTTGTGGATAAAGAATTACCAGGTGAATCGGCTCGCATATCTCCACCCAGTGTCATAGCCCCACCAGCAACAGCCTCCATGACACGTTCATCCTGCTCAAGCTTCCACTGCCAATTGACTGTTGGGATGAGGAGCTTGGCTTGATGCCTATAAAAACACTGCTCAGACAGTCCCTGAACGTTGAAGGCCCTGAGGAACTATAAAACGTGAACACATGTAATCAACTGATAGATATAGAAACATGATAATAACAAAATAGTATTGCTCTACCTTTGAAACCTGACGAATAGATGAGCCAGTAAACAATACTGCTGCACAGAGCTGTAGGTTTCCAGCGGGAATGTTGTTCACCAGTGGCTGGCTGGACCACTGGTTGAAGTACTCACAATGAGTACACTGCTGCTTCACCCGGAGCAGTGTGCCGACTGTCACGGTGTCAATAATACAATGACGGGTGCAAACAGGACAGCTCCGGAATAGCCCCAGCAGTTGTTCCTCATAAACAATGTACTTATATTGTTTATGTGGAGGGACTTGTGTGGGAGTTCTATATTGCAAAAGAACAATCAATAAATATAGGCCTTGAAAGCTGAAAAATGTATATGATAACTTAAACAGAATACCAAAAAACTTAGGTAACATAATTTACAGATGCATCCATAAGTTAATTTATTTTTTACCCAGTACAGTTCAGGGAGCTTGCACTTCCATCCAGATGGTAGGTGGGGTCAGAGGCTGACACCTCGCACCTTGGTCTTTTGACCGGTGTGGAGGTTGCAATGGGAGCTTCAGGAAACTGAACCTCCATCAAGGCCTCTGTATTGCAAGACATGGTCCTGCAATGAGGTTGTACCTGGATGGCTGTGTAAAAAACAAAAAGGTTAGTAAATGCACTAGGCAAGAGTTACAGCAAAACTATTCAATTAGCAAAAGCTCCCAACAATTATCACCTTTGCTTCTCCTGGCAGGTTTCAAATTGGCCTGGACAGATTCATGCACGCCAAGTAGTGCATCAGTCTGACAGCCAATTTCACGGGTTGATTTTGGCTAAAAACACAGTCAAACACAACATATGATCATAATTCATATTGTGTACGGTCAGGATAATACTCTCTAAACTTGAAAGTCAGCTTTCATTTAGTTTTAAAAATGCAGTTCTGCTAAATGACGTATGCTTCAGTTTTATCGCAGTGGAGTGTGGACAAGGAATAACAGATGATATACTATCTGCTATTTGAACTAAAATTATGTAAGGGTAAAAAATATATGAATTTAAACTTGGATTGATGTACTTGTATTGATAACACGATTAGCAGAAACACGTCAGAAACACTGATATCTGTGAGCACCCTGGTCATCCCTCTCATCAATGACCTGCACCTGTCCAGTCAGTTTAGCCTCAGACACAAAGTAAATTGTAGCTCTACGTTAGCTTGTAGATGCTCTCACGTTTCACGCAGCTATTGCTAAATATGAAACGTACAGTCATCACAAAACAGATAAGTTTGGTGCGTATTCTCATGCACAGTTGCGCCGTGTCGGCGTAACTTTGTTATTGTTGTGCAGACTGACGCGTTAGCGCGTATATACACACTCACCCTCCATATTCAACAAACCACAATAACCAAAGAGGATTAGCTCACTATGCTGCTCCTACTACAAGCGTATTGCGCAGTGTGGCGATGGCAGCACCATTGCAGGAAGTAGCAATAGCGCACGTCAATTATTGGGCCTTGGTAGTGTGAGACTCGGAAGAGTAGTAGCGCAGGTATTACTTACTACAGGAGGATGCTAACTGCTCGATGCAGTAACAAATATAACAATAAAAAAAAAAACTATTAGAAATAGAAATTATTATATTTTACTTTTCAATCCCCAAATCAAAGCTGTAATCAAATATGTTGACACAACATAGCGAGCTTTATTTTTGCACTTTTACCTGCAGTGTGAATGCCGTTCCCGGTAGCCATGGCTGTTGGAGAGCCAGGGTGGGGACTGCCTCTCTCTTCAAACACGGCTGCTTGGAGAAGCCCATTTCAAGCGCTAATGCGTTGGAGTAGGAATCCCGCGAAAAATGTTTGTCACAAACTCCGGGACGCAAAGGGAGTTCACCTTCGCCCTTGCCAATTGCGCGCAACCACTGGCGCCTAATTTATAAGTCTACTGGAATACCATGTAAACCAGTAGAACTACTACAGCCCACTACAATACACTTCCTCCCCATACTTACTATTAACTATACAATACACTACACAAAACACTACACTAATACTACATAAACAATACAACTAAAGCTCAATGCTAACGGCTATGCTAAACGGAAACTATTCTAACACTAACAATAAAGCTAAAGACTAACTAACGCTATAAAACAACTAGGCCTACTACTAGGGATAAAACTATATTAAATGTAACTAATCTAACTGGCTAAGTATTAAACTAATAACGCAAACCTGATAATCGCTGTGAAAAAACTCGCTCGCTCTGATCCAACTCCAACACTCTACGAGAGCCTCTAGGAGAGGGGTCAGCTTTTATACCACAGCGGCAGACTTGGTGACGTATGATGGCACTGTGACGTATGATGGCACCTCCTCTGCCAACCACTAAATTCAAATGTAGTAAGTGCTGTTCAAACGTGAGAGGCGCTGAACAGACGGTTTTGTACACAAAAATTGGATTTTGAACAAGTTTGCACTAAAATGTCAAAATAATGATAAGGACATGTAGACAACACTATTGGACACTCATTTATACAGTTTATCAGGAAAAAAAAGTGGATTTGAGGGTGAGTTGTTCTTTAATCAGACCGCTTGTTGTACCTATATTCCTGATAACAGTGCCGATGATGGGATCATTGCACAGGGCATTCGAAATCTGACTACCCTGCGCGATGCGGTTAACCGTGATTTTGTTCTAGATGCTTCATGGTTTTCAGACTGGCGAGCGTGGTTGATTCAAATAGGTACTGGACTTGGAGTAATATTAGTATTGCTAATAGTGCTGTCATGTTGCGTCATTCCTTTGATCCGTTCATTGATCCGACGTATGATCTCGTCGACACTCGTTCAACACACTTCTCTTAACCTGCATGTTGACTGTCTTGATGAGGACAGTGATCCATTTAGTGAGATGTTACTTGATGATTTTGAGTAATTTGGTTTGTATGTTTAACCCATTTTATGACGGATTTTCTTAAACCCACCAGGTGTGAAAATTTTGATGTTCCGGGATTTTACTTATATTTCACTTATGTTTTACTTTTATTTTACTTATATTTCACTTATGTTTTACTTTTATTTTACTTATATTTCACTTATGTTTTACTTATATTTTACTTATATTTCACTTACATTTTACTTATATTTCACTTATATTTACTTATACTTTACTTATATTTTTAGTACTTGATATATTTTTTTTGGTACTTGATAGCATGTGTGTGATTGATTTAAGATAATCAAAGGGTGGATTGTTATGGTCAGTTACAGGCACCGCTCAAATCTAATCTTTAGTCGATACATGTGTCTTCGTTCCCATCGTTGGAAACTGCTTCCCATCACTGTTTGAAACATTAACACAAAGGCTCTCCTGTACTTCATGGCCTTGCAGGTGCGCTAATCTGCATGGGCTCACGCTATGTCCTTTATTATCTGTTTCTTCCGCGTCTCCCTCCACTCTCTCAGGTCCTTGGTGCGCTTAATGTATCGTCCCTTTGCTCTCTCCCTGCTCGTCAAGGTCCTTTTCCTGCGCCTAATGTATCTCTCAGAAACTTTCTTGTCTGCAGCTGTGTATGACTCATCTCTTGTGACGAATGCTCATTGTTCTGTCTGACACACCTCCAGTATAAGATCATCAATCGCACTGTTGAGGGGAGAGAGACAGACACGACATCACTTCAGATCTCGTTTCTGTTTGACTCCTTCTGCGCAGAAATGTCATTTTTGTACTCATCACTTCTGTAAATAAACTGCACAAAGACAAGTCCTGTTTCCTCGGATTTATTCATTTGAAGCATTAGAATTTCCAGAACAAGGGCCTGACCAGGCGCCCCCCACAGAGCTCTGGTGCAGAACCCCCCCCCATCCCTCCAGAGACGCGTCTGTGAACACCTCCACGTGTGCCACGGCACCTACCAGGGGAACTCCTTCCAGCATCAGACCGGGCGTGAGCCAGTAGCTCAGGTCCTCGGCCACTCCTGGAGGAACAATGAGCCTTCTGCCCCCGTCTCTTGTGGGATGTAGTCGGAGACGGGAGAACCACCTCTGGAAACGTCTCAAGTGAAGGAGACCTAGCCGCACCACTGCATGAGCTGATGCCATCATCCCCAATAGAGACCGTATTCGTCGGGCGGTCACTGTGGGAGAGGTCAGCGCTTCCTGAGCTAGACGCGTGATGCTCGAGCGTCTGTCCTGGGAGAGCGCTGCCCGAAACTCCACCGAGTCTAGCTGTAGACCTAGATAGACTAAGCGCTGTGCGGGTTGCAGATTGCTCTTTTCCCTGTTCACCACAAAGCCTAGGCGCTGCACGTGTGACAGGACCCAGTGCGTGTGAATGGTGGCCTGCTCCAGAGACGGGGCCAGAATCAGCCAGTCGTCTATATATGTCAGGATTCTGATCCCTGCGCGTCTGAGTGGTTCCAGCGCCGCCTCCACGCACTTGGAGAAGGTGCGTGGGGCCAGAGCGTAACCGAAGGGGAGGCGACAGTACTCGTAACACTTCCCTCCCACGGTGAAGCGCAGGAAGCGTCTGTGCTCCGGTACTATGGCAACGTGGAAGTAAGCGTCCGTCAGGTCTATGGTTGACATCCAGTCCCCGGGCCTGACGCACTCTAACAGATGTTTTGTGGAAAGCATCCGAAAGGGCCGTTTGGAAATGCACTGGTTCAGAGTGCGCAGATCCAATATAGGGCGCACCCCCCCTGATTTCTTGGGGACCAGGAAATACGGGGAGTACAGGCCTCTGGAGGCGTCCCGAGGGTCCACCAGGACCGCGGCGCCTCTGCGTAACAGGGAGGCGACCTCCATTTGGAGCGCCTCTTCTGTCTCCCGATCTGTAGGGCGCACCGCACGAATGCCCTGGAACGGCGGTGGTCTCCGTGCGAACTGCAGAGCGTAGCCCCTGCGCATCGTTTTCTTTAACCAGGGGTCTGACAGTAGACCGAGCTCTTCCCAGACCCGAAACTGCTCTGTGAGGGGAAGGAGAGGACCCGGAGCACCTGGTGTAATAGCCCCCCACTCTCCCTGCGCTCCCAGCGGAGAGGGGGGGGCCTCGAAAGGGCCGAAACACCTCATGAGATGTGCTGTGTGAGGAGGTTGGGACCAGGCCCCCTGACTCACTTATAGACAGCGGTAATCTGCGTTTCACTCCCCGCCCAGAGGATGAAATGACAGCAGCCTGAGCTGAAGGGCAGACGTGTGTGGGAGCGTCCTGCTCTGTATGCGTAACACCACTAACAGAGGGAACCCCGGAGACGGAGGGAAAAACCTGACCTAGACTTTCATTACCACCCCTGGGGAATGAAGTGCTGGATTTACCCCGGAGACGCTGAGAAAAGGGAGAGAGGCTCGCAAAACCTGGTCCTGACCCAGCAGACACTACACTGGCCGCTGTGGGAAGTGGTATGGAGGGATGCGGCCGCTGTGGACTCAACGTAACCAAAGGTGATAGACCTGTGTGTGATGCAATGCTGCCCTCTACCTGAGATGACAAACCATGCATGGCAAAAAGATGACGCTCAGACCGAGAATACGGTACACCTTGTCGTTTATAGAAAAACTTTTTCCCCCCCGAACTCCCCGACTGTAGGGAGGGCGGCGGTGGGAGCGTTGGTCACGGAAACCACCGGAGTAAGGCTCTGAACCCCGTGGTCTCTGCGGAGTGTAGCGGCCCGGGCAAGGAGCAGGAGGGGGCGGAGCTGAGCGTCGCCGAGGTGACCGGTCTCTCACTCTCTCTCTGCCGCGATAAGGCTGCTGCTGTTGTTGCTGCTGCTGCTGTTGCTGCTGCTGCTGTGACACACGGCGAGGGAGCAGATGAGGAGCCAGCATGGCGGAGTCTTTGGCAGCAGCGTCCAGTCTCGCGACGAGCCCCTTCATGTCTGGACCGAAGAGGGAATCCATGGAGATAGGGAGGTCCAGGAGCTGCCTCTTCTCCGTCTCCTTGATGTCCGCGAGCCCCAGCCACAGATGGCGAGCACCGACCTGTGCGGACGCCATGGATCGCCCACCGTCAATAGCCAGCGCCTGGATCATACGGAGTATGGCCGCCGTGGTGGTTCTGGCCCGGTCCAGGTCCTCGTCGGTGAGAGCTTGACCCGTGGATAGAGACCTATCGAGGGCCCCGGTGAGAAGAGCCATATTGCTAGCTAACGCAACGACCTGTGCTGCGTTAGCGTAGCATCTATCCAGAACAGCCATGCTCATCCTATCCCGCTCCGAGGGAAGGAGAGGTCTGCTGCCGGGCCACACCGAGGACTGCGGGAGTAGTGCGAGCCGGACAGCGTCCTCCACTTCCGGGACCCCTTTGGACCAGGACCAGTCTTGGACCGAGCAATAGGCGCCGTACCCCAGAGCAGGCTTCTTAGCTGCTAGGGGTTTGGCCCAATCACGTGCCGCGTAATGGAAAACCGGATCCATCCGCGGACACAGTGTTGGAGCTCGTCTCTTCCTCCCTGGAAGCGATGAACCCACCGACGTGAAGTCGCTCTCTCTCTGGGTGGGTTGCGGAGGCAGAGGGGTCTCCATGGTGGCCGCTGCCATGGCGAAGAGGCGGGGCATGTGGTCCAGAGGGAAGCGGTCTTGTTCCTCGCACAAGGAAATAGCCTCGTCGAGAGTGACGTAGGAACCCCGGTCCTCGTCAAACTCTTCCTCCACAACACAGTCTCCCCACTCCCTGGGTGCAGGAGGCAGGTCGAGCGGGACATACTCAACCTCAGGTTCCTCCTCCTGGGAGGGACCCGGGCGAGCCTCCGCGGAGGTGGCATAAGCAGCGCGGCGCTCTCTCTCCTCCCCGGGGAGAGAAAGGCACGCCGCACACGTCGCCGCTTCCCGGTGGTGGTGAACTCCCAGGCAGAGGAAGCAGAACTCGTGCCGGTCTTTGCGGTGGAGCTTGGTCCGGCAGCCACCGCACCGTCTTCGTCCGACGCCGGATGGCGAAGGAGTTCTCGGACGAGGAGGAGTAGACATCGCGATCTTCAATGGTGAGTAGAACTTCTCTCAATGGCGCCAGAGTTCAAAGTGGAGAGCATGGACTGCTGTGGGCTATTTATAGGAGGTTCTGCACAGTGATTGGAGCATTGAGTTCTCTCTGGCGGGAAGCTGGTGCTTCTGGAGTCATACCCAAAGCGAGCCTAAGGGGCGTAGCACTATGAAGTAGAATTTACAGAATAGTCCTTGAGCAGGTTTTTGTAAAGCAGTGAAAACAAAAGTAGGCAAGTTTATTTGTATAGCACAATTCATACACAAGGCAACTCAAAATGCTGACAAAATAGGATAGCATTAAAATCATAAATAGTCACAGTACATTAAAAAGAAAGATAAAAATATAATATCCCTCAGTTGTATGCACAGCTAAACAGAACTGTAGATGTTTATACAACCATAATTGATTAGAAAGAAATTACTATTCAAGTTATAAAAGAACAATCCATCTGAACCTACACTCATACTGAGCTCACACACACAGAACAACATTCTTAAAAGTCTACTATGTGTTTTCAGAGGATAGCCGTGCTTCTAAGTTCATTAATGCTCTCTCAGACTGCGGCATGTGCGTCTGCTTCAGTGAAAGCAGTTCTTTGAGCGGCTCTGAAGCTCGAGGTGATGTCACTGAATGTGGTCTCACATGATCCCAACTGTCCCTCATTCAGACCACAACCTCGGAAACTCCAGGACTGGGACTGGGACTGGTCTGAAGCAGAGGCTGGCACTGAGGCTGAGGCTAAGAATGGGACTGGGAATGGGACTGGGACTGGGACTGAGGGCTGAGACTGAGAGTGAGGCTGAGGCTAATGGCGCGTTCAGACCGGATCATGCGTTGCGTCGGGTTTCAATGCAAAGTCTACGGTGGCGCGCGTTTCAGCGTCAAAACGCACCGACTTCTCGGCACGCACTTACGGACTGCTCAGTAAAGACGCACGGACTTGGCGGAAAAGTGAAAGGGGAGGAGCAGGAGCGGAAAATGGACGCCCACAGGACATAAACTTTGCTCAACCTTTCCTCGGGACGTTCGTGCAGCGACCAATCAGAGAGCTGCAAAGTGGTCTTGGGGACATTGATGGTCTGAACGAGCAGACTGAACATACTGTAAACAGCCAAAACAGGAGCTACATCAGGACTAAACCAGGACTAAACCAGGACTAAACCAGGACTAAACCAGGGTTGACAATGGGGGACTCTGTGCTTGTGAAAATATGCGTTGTCATGCTCCCGTGACTTTATGCAACTGCTTCGAGTGTGTTCGCCGATGCGGAAATACCGTTGAATAATATGAAAACACGTATGTACTACTGTTGTATAAGACTTGGACTTGGACTTGGACTGAGGTTGAGGCTGAGGCTGGGACTTGGGCTGAGGGTGGGACATGGGACTGAGGCTGAGACTGAGACTAAGACTGGGACCCTCAGGTGTTTTTTATCACTAACAGTGGCTTACTGGGTCGAGCATTGAGCCTGAAGGTCGTGGGTTCGAGCCCACCACGAGACCTTCTCCACCGACTCTCACTGATGTCTGCTGTCGTTGTGTCCTTGGGCAAGACACTTCTATTGATCTCTACCAAAGCGCTTTACTTTTTTTTTTGGTATTCAGATCATTCTCACAATCACATTCATTTAGCAGTAGGGGAAACCGAAGCAACTTTAGGACACGGGGAGAACATGCAAACTCCCGTGCTGGTGAATTCAGTCTCCAGGTCCAGCACTATGTGAGGTTTCTCCAGATGATCTAATCTATCCATGGGGTTCTCTTGTGTACTGGATAAGGAAATGATCTCAGAATGTAATTTCCTGCTTCTACATGGAGGCGTTTTCATTTTTCACCAACATCCAACATTGCGTGGTGTAATTGCAGACACGCGGTTATAAAGACTGTGATTTCACTGTAGAAATGACCAAAACTATCATTTATGGGTAAAACCGTCCACAAAACAACTCCATGATGTCATGAGTCTCCAGATTTGCAGTAGTAGTAGTAGTAGTAGTAGTAGATCTTATACATTGTACACCATCGTACAGCTGTGGCTCTCAGCTCTCATACTTGAGGGTCTAAGGACTGGGGATGAACTGGGACATTTATGTGAAGCTGATTCCACTTTCCCTGTCCCAACATCGTCCGCACAGATTTGCGATGGAGCAGATCTGTAAGACCATGTTTCAGGTGACAAAAAAATGCAGGGACAGTTTATTTTTTTTACGTTTACAATCATGCAATAGATATTTCAAATGGACTAAATGAACTGTAATGTGTTTCAGTGCTGGTGGGTTTTGTGAATAGATACGAAAACAAAGAACTTTCACTGATCCTGTTTTTTCTCCTCGATTTTCTCTCTCTGGAGTTTCCAAAGCTAAAAGCAGCGTCTGTAATCAGTGCAGTGTGTGGAGCCGTATGTGTTTATCTTATTTACAGCCCGTCATTTTGACTGTCCGCTCGTTCACAGCAGCAGCAACATGTGTCCTGAGAATGTGTGTGTTTTAAAGAATGTGTGTTTTAAAGCCGTCATTGAGTTTGTTTACAGGCCGCAACATCAGACTTTCACAGGGGTTTAGCTGGGACTTTTCAACCTGGTTAATTCTGTATTGAATCGAGGACTGAGGTTGTGGATCCAGGACTGAGGCTGTAGATCCAGTAATAAGGCTGTAGACCCAGGTCAGAGGCTGTAGATCCAGGACTGAGGCTGTAGATCCAGGACTGAGGCTGTAGATCCAGGACTGAGGTTGTAGATCCAGGACTGAGACTGTAGATCAGGACTGAGGCTGTAGATCCAGGACTGAGACTGTAGAGCCAGGACTGAGGCTGTAGATCCAGGTCTGAGGCTGTAGATCCATGACTGAGACTGTAGATCCAGGACTGAGGCTGTAGATCCAGGACTGAGGCTGTAGATCCAGGACTGAGGCTGTAGATCCAGGACTGAGGCTGTAGATCCAGGACTGAGGCTGTAGATCCAGGACTGAGGCTGTAGATCCAGGACTGAGACTGTAGATCAGGACTGAGGCTGTAGACCCAGGACTGAGGCTGTAGATCCAGGACTGAGGCTGTAGATCCAGGACTGAGGCTGTAGATCCAGGACTGAGACTGTAGATCAGGACTGAGGCTGTAGATCCAGGACTGAGACTGTAGATCCAGGACTGAGGCTGTAGATCCAGGACTGAGGCTGTAGATCCAGGACTGAGACTGTAGATCCAGGACTGAGGCTGTAGATCCAGGACTGAGGCTGTAGATCCAGGTCAGAGGCTGTAGATCCAGGACTGAGACTGTAGATCCAGGACTGAGGCTGTAGATCCAGGACTGAGGCTGTAGATCCAGGACTGAGGCTGTAGATCCAGGACTGAGACTGTAGATCAGGACTGAGGCTGTAGATCCAGGACTGAGGCTGTAGATCCAGGACTGAGACTGTAGATCCAGGACTGAGGCTGTAGACCCAGGACTGAGGCTGTAGACCCAGGACTGAGGCAGTAGATAAGGACTGAGGCTGTAGATCTAGGACAGAATAGATAACTTTCAGGCAAAAACATGAATCGTGAAAATATAGGAGTGAGAGCAGAGGTGTTTCAACCCATTTTATTCTGTAAAACAGATTCCCAAGATCCAAAATGTAAAAAAAAAAAGCATAATATCAGATTTTTGGAGGACTGAGGCCGGTTTATTCTCAGCTCAGTGAACACACAAAGCTTCCATTGTCTTTTAAACATCATCATTTACTCAAACCTCAAGGCGTTTTTACTGGAACCATTAATTCTGCGTATTTTTAGGCTGTGAAATAAAAAGTGAATTCATAAATACTGCACAAAAGCCGCATTAATGTTGTAACTGGAGGGAACCTGTCTCTTCATAATGAACTGTGTGGATGTTGTGGCTCAGGTTTCTACTTTGGGCTGGAAGCTGTTGGAGTTTGTCACGTCAAATAAATCAGATGAAGTAATAAACACAACCTCACACCGGCAGCGAGGAGCGAGAGGGCGAAAGGTTCAGGGTTCGGGAACAAGGATTTCGGAATCTGACTTTTTCTATTGCCAAAATGTGACTTTTGACGTGCAATGAACTGGTTTGATATAGAGGAATTATAAAGCATTAAGTTATAGAGTACAGTGGTCCTGGATCTACAGCCTCAGTCCTGGATCTACAGTCTCAGTCCTGGATCTACAGCCTCAGTCCTGGATCTACAGCCTCAGTCCTGGATCTACAGCCTCAGTCTTGGATCTACAGCCTCAGTCCTGGATCTACAGCCTCAGTCCTGGATCTACAGCCTCAGTCCTGGATCTACAGCCTCAGTCCTGGATCTACAGCCTCAGTCCTGGATCCTGCATATGTGTTTCACTGTAGCAGCAGTAGGTTTCTTGTTGGATCTATAATAATAAAAAGTATGCATAAAAGGGGCGGGGACAAGTGATGAGGGAAACTGTATTTTCTGAGCCCTGAAGATCAAAGCCTAACTCCAGCCGATGGATGAAACCTGGTTAAAAACACACAAGAGTCCGTTTGACCACAGCTCTCTTTGACCTGTTCTTTCCTTCACACACTCTCGTCTCGGTTCATTTATTTCATACATTCGTGTTTTTTGATTCCAGTGAAATTGCAGCGGTTTGTTTTGACCTTTGCGTTTCCAACAACAGCTCTGAGTGACTCTCTTGTTCCATTCCAGAGACTTTTCCGACGGACAGAGACCCAGAACGTAAACAACCCGGTCCCATGCAATCAATGAAAGGAAATATTATTTGCAAAGTTGAGCCTGGTTCCAAAGGTTATTTTTGCCTCGTAAATACTGAGATATACGGTCAGAACGTGCCGTGTGTGTGGGAGGGCTTCTCTCTTCAGCTGAAAATCCTAAATCTTTCTGGTCTTGAAAGGTCGGCGAGTGGATAAAAGGTTTTAAATGGTCTTACTCAGAAATGCCTTTGACTAGTGTGAATCACTTATATTTTACTTGCTATTTACTATAAAACTTTTTTTTTTTCATTTAAAGGGATACAAAATCAAGAAAAAGCAAAAGAATGACAGAGAATATAACATCACAATAAAAAAGTACAAAAATGAACCTTATTAAATTAAATAAAAATGTGAAATGGCTATAAATGCTAAAAATGTCTTTAAATGTCTGGATCATCACCTTTGACCCTCCTGCATCGGTGAGTTAGAAATGTTAAAAAGTGAGAAACCTCGGTCCATCTTTACAGGAGTCAAAAGAAAATTAGGGATACATAAAAAAAAAAAAAAAGGAATTCAAGGGAAACTGAGAAACAGAAAAATCACGCTGGATCTTCTTTTTCTTTGCATCTTTTGGGCTTCTACAAAAAATGACTAAATGTGGATCATGGTCTTAAAGCAGCGGTACCCAACTTTATTTTATAAATAATACATTGTTTGTTCCAATAAAAGAAAGTCACTATTGTCACCATGAGTCCCTGTGAGTCACTTTCTGACTGTGATAGAAGCGACTGTTTTGAGTGCGAGGGACAAGTTGGAAGAAATGTTGTGGTTTGAAAGACACGCACCCCAGCTTTAAAATCCAATACAAATGGAGATCAATACTGCAGGTCATTTCCAACAGGTTATAATCAAACACATTCAAACCAGCGTCATTTAAACAGTATTTCTGTGAGGAGGAGGGGGAGATGAATGAGGACTCAAAAGCAGAAATGCCAAAATAATGATTTAATAAAAAGAGGTCCAAGGTAAAAACCAAAACACCAAAGCAACCAACTCAGAACCAGGAACAGGACGGAACAGACCTTGACAAGACAATGAACCAGCAATAAGGGGAGAGGAGCACAGGACATGAGTAAAACTGAAATGAAACCAGAGAACTAATGTCAAAATAAAACCAAATACAGAAATACAAATCCACACCATGACAGTTTCATCGCAGGGGGTTGTATAAAGCAATTTGTCACTGGATGTTTCAAAATGAAGGTGATTTAAAAAAAAAAACAATCAAATTGTGTCACAGTGTTTCCCAATGTCGTCCATGTGAGAATCATTTTGTGGTAAGTGTGTGTGTGTGTGTGTGTGTGTGCGTGTGTGTGTGCGCGCAGGAGAAGGGTGGAGACAAGTCAAAAGTGTTTACAAGGATTTCAACAGGACCTGCTCCCAGAGTAATGAGTCCTAATGTCTCCCTGAAACAAACAGGTGTGTGCGGTATGTGTGTGTGTGTTTGCACGTGTACGTTATGTGTGAGTGTGTGTGCATATGTGTGTGTGTGTGTGTGTGTGTTCGTTTGTGTGTGTGTGTGTATGTGTACTTTATGTGTGAGTGTGTGTGCATATGTTCTTTTGTGTGTGTGTGTGCTTGTGTACTTTATGTGTGAGTGTGTGTGCATATGTGTGTGTTCGTTTGTGTGTGTGTGTGCATGTGTACTTTATGTGTGAGTGTGTGCATATGTGTGTGTGTATGGATTTGCGTGTGTTGTTGTGTGAGCATATGTGTGTGGCTTTGTGTATGTGCATGCATTGGCAGTGTGTGTGTGTTGACAAATATGAATGGAGTCCTGTCTATAATTTCAGATTCGTCGAGCTCTAGAGGAAGAGTAAAAATTGTTGCTGTAGTTATTGTACAGAAAGAACAGACTGTCTATAAACGTTAATAAAAGTCCATAAATGTCCAGGATCTTCACTGTTCTCAGACCCTCCATCTGCAAGAAATGACTCAAAAAAATTCCAGTGGGAAAAAGTGAGAAACCTCGTGTAGGCCCATAACGAGCTTCATAAGATTCTTGAAAACATAATTTTTCAGTCTGTTTTGTTTTGTGTAGATGCAGTGTTCCTTTCCCATCCACATAACTCTCATACAGCAGCCTTTCTCTGAGGCTCTACCGGCGATAACTTTAATAAATCTCACAAACGAGCTTAAACACGAACAAACGAGCGACTGTGAGCCCCCAGCTGTTGCCTATCGTCCCAGTAAATTAAGAAGAAGTCCATTAGGGAAGTGTTTTGGGTCCAGTGCTGTTTTACGGCTTGTGTGGGGCGGTCGTTACATAAGGCATTTCTTCAGCTTTAATAACGTCCTCCTCTTCTGCTGCTGAGGAGGCTGCAGGTCACTGGACTCCGAATCCCAACTGTTTAATAACAACATGTTCTGGACAAAGACTTGCGTAAACACAGACGAGACGAGGGGGCTTTTTTTCATAAGAAATACTCCCTCAGTTTAACCAGAACAACTTGACTTTGGAGCTGATACATAGATTATTTTCTTGTTTTCCATTGTTATTATCTGGGTTTGCAGAGAGGATTCAGACAAAGCAAAACAACTGATTCAAAGAAAATCTCTGCGACATATAGAATTAGAAATGTACTATTTAACCATGTTTTAACCCAGTCTTGCGATGTTTTTAGTGCCATCTATTGGTGGCTGAGGGGATAGCACTCATACATGACAGCCAAAATGTTGTTGTGTTTGATCCTAAATCGGCTCAGGCCTTTCCAGAGACTGTAAACAGATTGTGAACAGTTGGGAAATTGCAGTGTTGCACCACCAGTTACAGAACAGTAGGAATGAGCAGCACACCGAACTATATGCTAAAATAAGATATCATCTCTAACTTTAGCATAATAAAGAAGCAAGTATAAAAACTCAAGCTTTAGCATAGCGAATAATAAGGAATTAAGTATAACAATTTTAAAATTATAAATATATTCTAGTGGAGGAAATATATAGTTGTATGTTTTCATCTGTACCTGATGTATAACCTCAGCCAAGGGACTAAAGGTCCTATAACCTCCACGGTACAATGCATGAGTTAATGTTTAATTGTATACTGTCCTTGTTCAAATAAAGTCACATAACATACCATTCCATACCCTACCCTACCATACCATACCATGTAGCAGCATGAGGGTCTGGGACAAAGTGACAGTGACAAATTTGTGGCTTTTTATTGCACATTCTGACATTAGGTCAAGATTTTGCACAGATACACGACATGTGAGGTCAGTTCGGAGATGTTCGTTGGTCCTCCTTGTTTGTTGTACAGTCTGACAGCAGCAGTAAGGAATGAGTGCATACTTTCTGACAAGCGGAAAGTACAACACCAAAGCACTGAATTATACCCCAGCGTTAAATAGACAAACATGCATGGATTTTTGTCAATTTTTTTTATTGATTATTCCTTGTCCGTGAATCCGTGTCTCTTCTGGAAATCCCGGGAGTAGAGTCCTGAGGCAGAGGAGGCGAGGAGCCGGGTGTGGGCTGAGTCTAAACACAGTCTGTGGACCAGCACCAAACTGTTTCGCACCATCTCGAACGCAGCGGACCACACAAGGCTCACACTCCTCCGCTCTATTTCAGGCTCCGGACAAACGGGAGGTGAAGACCGGATCAAGACCGGGTCAAGACCAGGCCGTGGGGGAGGGGCAGTCATGTGGGAGTGTGGTGAAGAAGAAGTCACTCTGATTGTTTGCGGTTTAGAGGGTTATTTTAAGAAGCAAATATTATGCATTGTTTTCCTCGTGACTCACTGCGTTTGCATGCAGAAAGTATTCAGACAGGGCCCAACAACTTAGACGGATGATTCAGAGCAGATCTACTGGACATAAATCGTTACAAACGTACTGTTTAACCACATTTCAATGAATTATTGTAGTTGTTTTTATCGACCATCTGTTGGTGGCTGAGGGGATAGCACTCATAATTCACAGAAATAATGTAGTTCTGTTTGGGCCTGTGTAACTTCAGGCCTTTCCATTGACTGTACACAGATAGACAATAATAAACCGCTAGCAAAATTAAGTCCAATAGCGAAGTGCTCAAGAAGACATTTTTCTCCAACTCCCTCTGCCTCCTGTAGACTTACATTGAAAAGTGAAGTCCTTTAGCTTAGAAAATATCCATAGTTTAGCTGTCTTTATGATCCTGGAGTTTATGAGGTGATATTTGTATATAAAATCAGAAATGCCCTGTTTTAGGATTGTCACAGTCATTGCTTCAAACATTGAACATAAAATCAGATTTAGAAAGGTTACTGAAACAACTTAATGTAACAAACGTGTACAACGTCTGCTTTTTAACTTCTCTTAACATTTGAGAACATGATTTGATTGCTTCTTGTAACATGTCTTATTGAAATACTTAAAGAAGAAATATTTTGGGTTGTTTTTGGTGTTAAAAATGCTAATGAGACGGTTTACTTTGCTTTTCATGTTTTCAAATTTGAAGTAAAATATTTGGTAGAAAATATAAGGTGAAACAAGTATGAAGGCTCGAAAACGTAATTGACCCGCCCTTACCCTTTGCTACCACCAGAGGGAGGTGTAGAATTTGTTTTGTTATTTTCTGAATTTTAAAATGCATTGTAAATAATAAAATATCACTTGAGAAAATGCTAGAACTAATCTATTGTCAATACTTGTGTTTCGAAAGGTAAAAAAATAGTCATAGTAATAGTAATAGGGCGGCACTGTGGCTGAGTGGTTAGCACTCTAGCCTCGCAGCAAGAAGGTCCTGGGTTCCAATCCAGGTCGGAACAGGGTCTTTCTGAGTTTGCATGTCCCTGTGCCTGCGTAGGTTTCCTCCACGTACTCCGGTTTCCCCTACCACTAAAAACATGCTCACGAGGTAAAATCCTCCAGCTCCGGTCCTGACCAAGCCGAGCACCAACATCTGGAGACGGGTTCCCGGACGCTGTTACTACGGCGACTACTGCTCCTCACGTAAGCCTTTGCAGCAGCAGGATGGGTCAAATGCAGAGGATTGAATGGCAAAAATAGGCATAGTGGTACAATTACATCATACTATTACAGGAGCTCGGAGTCTCAGTAGTTCCGACTTCCCACAAGGAAAATTGGGAACAAATGCTGCTCAACTTGGAAACTTAGCTCTAGAACCCAGGTTGAAAATTAATCAAACTCTCCATCATCTCTATAGTAAACAAATTTTATTGTGAGTGTAAATCTCTGCCTTTGTTTTGCAGCAGCTCAGATCCCACAGCTGCATCCTAACATTATGTGAGTGCTGTGTGTGTTATCTCTCTGTGTGACCCAGAGAGACGCTTTTAAACAAACCACTGGACCAGGCTTCGGGGAAAAGGGAAGTTCACCAAACGCCTCATTACCACATCACTCCAGGAATGTCGCTGAGTTCGAAATATCCACTGGGAACTTCCTCCTGATGACTCCTCACCACCTGCACTGGAGATGACCATGAACATGTAGGACTTTACGCATTCAAACTAAACCCGTAGCACAGCGGGTAACATCTGTCGTGATAGTGATTAGCACTGTTTAGCACAATGAGACAACAGGTCAATCTCTCCTTCACACAATGGGAGGATCAGTCTGTCGCTGAAGCTACTCTCCAGAGCAGACAGTGTCCTGCAGGGGGCGACAGTCATGGTCCACATAGATGTCAGTTTGTCTGGGAACCTCTTGTCCTCCACCTGCTGCACTGTGTCCAGGGAAATGGACAGAGCTGGACTTCCTGATGACGTAGGTGCCATACTCTTGTGATCTTGTGTAAAAACGATTGCTTAAAATGAAAAAGAAACTTCCCTGGATTAAGGGCTTCAGTGAATTCTGTATGTGATGTTTTAAACTTACCAAATGAAATATACACATTTGACTAAAGACTCCCTCCCACTTGTCCTCAGTCACATATCAAGAAGATTCTGGGATGAATGGGCCTGCGGAACCACACAATTTTACAGTATTAATGATTTTCTTATCTGTGTCACATTTGACAGGACAACACACACGTCCATGGTTATTTCTCACGGTAAGTCTTTTTAGACGTCTCTTAAGAATAAACCTGGCCTTCCGGTTCGTAAGGGCTGTTTTAAAATAAACAGCCGTGTTGTTCAGCACCGTCTGCTCTGACCACATCCCCGAGAGAAGACGCTCTGTGCTCCTCAGATCTCTTGATTTTGTGGTCTCTGTCTCAGTCTTGGAGCATGTGGTCTGTGTGGAGGAGGATTCAGATATATCCAGTGTTCATGCTCCTACGTCCATCCATGAGAATCACTGCGATTATAACTGCTAGTTTTTACAATAACGTAGTAAAAAATGACAAGAAACACCATCACCTATGGTTATGTGGGAGCTCAGTCACACGGCAGGAGCTCGAATTAAAGCTGCTGCTCATTGAGAGGGGTCGTGATCTGTCCCAGTGCTGTGAGATATGAGGGTCCTCAAAAAACACAACCGTTGAGAAAGCTGTAGGTTATCAGTCAGCTGAGGATGAGCCTTAGAGGTTCATGTAACATTTCCTGGATAGACCTGGTGAATTGAGTCGGCAGAAGCACATACCAGTAAGCAATAAGCAACCAAAACCCTATCTGTGTAGTATAATACATCTATGCAGCCGCCCCAACGTCGTCTCCCATCACAGTACCTAACAAGACCCTTCCCTACTTAGCTTCAGAGGTGAAATTCACTGCCTTAATTATTAATCATGAATATGTATCTGGAAGTCAATAAATAAACCCTAGCCATTCAAATACACTCAGTGATGAATGGCAGTTTTAACCCGACCCACACGACCCTCCTCCTCCCCCTGTCCTGTGACCTGCTGAGGCCTCTGAGGAGCTTGAGGACTCTCTGTTCTTAGAGGACGCCTGAGTTATTGGTCCGTTTGTGGCCTGCAGCTCCACACAGACCTGTTAACCCTTGTATTATGTTAAGGGTCAATTTGACCCATTTCAGTTTTTGAGTTGATCAAAGTACTGGTTATCCTTTATTTTTCTTGCTGAAATTTGGTGACTTTTCCTCATCTAGGGTCATGAACTGGTGTGTAAAATCTGGACACTTTGATGTGTAGTGGAATGTCTGTGCAGAGTTTGTATACAAAGATGATGTTGCGGTCATTTTGACCCAGACGCTTCAATGTGGGTAAATTGTTGTTCAGATCCAAAAAAACATGTTTCTTTGACATTGTATTTTGATTGCCTCTGAGACCCAGAGCCAGGTGTGTGAAGAGAGGGAACTTTCTCACACTTGTCCTTGTCACTGTTCTCATGTCATCTCTTTTGCCTAGCGTACATCGGACTAGCAACTCATTATATCCGTCGCCTTTGAGTTGCTGCCCCGCACACATCAACAATCTGGCGAAAACGGGCAACTCCTAGTAGCAGGCCAGTTTCTGGAATAACAGCGCGTACATCGACAGCAACTGGCCTCAACTACAGTGTGTTTTTCAACATAAACTGTAGAGGGCGCAATACACGCAATACACACATGTTGTTGGAGCGCGCACATTGGGTCATATCTCTGGATCTGAGGAACACTAGTTGCAGAAAAGTAGAACACGGGCAACTGACTGAATCCGGAGATCGACTGTTTATCTCCAGTTGTAAGAGCGCTCACATCGACCGATTTCAACTGATCATCTCCATCATCTACTCTCAGTCTCCAAAAGCCGCCTTGCTACTAGTCATCTCCAGTTACTCTGTCGATGTACGCTAGGCTTTTGACAAACTCACCAAAAATGAGCTCCAGAAGGATGACATCTGAGGAGGCTTTATCACAGATTTTTAACTGGGATAATGATGTAGAGGAAGAGATTTCAGAAACAGAGGATTTTTCAGAGACAGAGGACAATGTTATTGCTGACGAATCTTTGGTCAAGGAAAGAGGAAGGGAGGAAGGTAAGAAGGAAAGAAGGTAGACAGGAAGGAAGGAAGGAAGAGAAAAGAAGGGAATAGATGAGGATGAACAGAGAGAAGAAAAACAGGATGAGAAAAAAGGAGAAAGCATGGCAGGAGGAAAGAATTGTCATTTTGACCCGAGAGGAGGACAAGAAGATTATACTAAATATTTCTTAAATATAGCATTGGAATTAAAAATGTATTGTATGTCACTTTTCTAAATATTTATATAACCTAAAATAAAGTTGTTATTGGTTTATTCTGTTTTCTTGACTGTTTTGAGTACATTTACACAGTACGGGTCAAAATGACCCGCAACATAATCAATGTCATTTTTTTTCAACATAATACAAGGGTTAAGGTGCACCCCTGTGATGGCATCTGGAGAATGTCCAGAAACCACATTATGCAACACTTCCCATGCAAAAGTCAATGTTCAAAAATCATACACATGTGTAAAATGTGAAGCCAATTCAAACCAGGACATGTCAAGCTTCTGTCGGCTATAGGGAGAGAATCTATGAAATGTTGTAATATATTTAGAACATTTTACTTTAAGCTGAGCTACAACAAGGTAATGGATATATACATCAAAATAGATAATAATTATGAAAATAATAACATATATATTCCACAACCTAAATAATTAGCGATGTGCCGACCGCGTGAATGCTTTAAAGTGTGTTTGAGTTTTCTACGGGTGGGAAAACAGCTCCCATCGGTGAAAGTTGCCATGTGTCAGTTGTGGCTAGAGCAGTAGTTTATCACCGCTGTGTATGGAGTGAATGAACAGTGACTTGCAAAGTTTCTTTGAGAGCCAAAAAAAGAGCTGTAAAAACCCCATACATTATTATCAACAACTGCTTTAGGCTGCGATGGTCTCTCACTTCCTCTGCTCAAACTCAAAGGTGATTTTAATGTTCGTGTGGATTTTGTTAATGACAGAAATGCAATAAAAGAGTCCTATTATTGAAACTTTTGGTCTCACTCTGTATAAAACTGTATAGTCGTATAAAACTCATCAACTGCTTTGAGGTGGTCTCTCACTTCCTCTGTTCAAAGTCAGAGCTGAGTTCTTTCTGACTCTGAACTGTTGCCTGCAGCATGGACACACGTCTGCTCATCCTCTTCCTCTGTGAGTTCACATTTATGATAAAATATCTTTATTTTCTTCCAGACAACATACAAGCAGTATTCAGATCCATGCGAACATACACAGCTTGAGGCTCTTGCAAAGTTATTGATTCAACAACTGAGACGTAGTAATAGTAGTAATCTTTATTTATATACCGCCTTTTCACTGCAGGCCAGAGTCTCAAAGCGGTTTACAATTGTTAATTTTGGGCATTTGTCTTTCACTCCACACAGAGATAGGAGCAGGGTCGCCAGTAACTGGAGGCGCATGCCAGATCTATTGTGCATGTTTTTAGTGGTAGGGGAAACCAGAGAACCCGGAGGAAACCTACGCAGACACGGGAAGAACATGCAAACTCCACTCAGAAAGTCCCAGGTCCAACCGGGATTCGAACCCAGGACCTTCTTGCTGAGAGGCGTTGTGATGGTTTTACTTTGGGAACACTTTGGAAGTGGCTGGTCTCTTGAAGATGAAGCCAGTAGTTTTAGCCTCATGACTCATTAACTCTATTTATAAGTGTGAAGTGATGCAGAGGGGAAATTAAACTTTTAAAGTAATGTTGTGGAAATTCTGCACATACCGAGAGTAAAATAATTGTGCTGCTGCTGACAGCTATGGCGGTTAACTACTCTCTCACATCAAAGACTCTGCATACGTGTGTCTTTAAGCAGGTTTAATGATGCTCGAAAAGGTGAAACTAAAAGGATAGACAATATACAATAACTATATGCCTATGATAATACAAATAATTCACATCACAGTAAATAAAAGACATGTACAAGTCCACTCAAGTTTGTAAAAAGATACGAACGGGACGCCATTTTGAAAGCTACGTTGTACAAATAAAGTGAGCAAAACAAAGATATACACGGTTTTAACTAATCTCTAGAAGTACAACAAACATATACTTGTCTTAAACATGTGAAAAAATACATACCAGCGATGCAACCTCAAAATATTTGCGATCTCAAAAACGACAGCTGGAACTACGTGTCGCCATCTTTCTTTCTGGTTTTGTTGTACACAGTTCAATAAAGTTTCATTCAAATGTAACAAGTGCACTAGAATTCTTTGTCCTCCAGATGGCACTATAAACTAGCAAAATTAAGGCAGGAGCAAATACACATTTTAAACTAATAAACAATACTAATTATGCATAACAGAACAATAATGTAAACAACTCAGATAAAATAAGATTTTCTTTATTTATCTCACATAGGAGAACGCATTTGGCATGGATAGAGACACTCAGATTGTGCAAAAGGAGGAAATGTGCAAACATGTTACATGCAGGATATATATGTACAATAAAAGTGACAATAATTATGTACAACAAAAGTGACAAGTGTCAATTGGAAACGGTGTCAATAGTAGTGCAGGTTTTCACACAGTGATCATTTAAAGTGACTTATTGTACAGTCTGACAGCGGTGGGGATAAAGGCCCTGCGGTAGCGCTCCTTCCTACACTGAGGGTGCCTCAGTCTTCCACTGAAGGAGCTCCTCAGCTCCTCTACAGTCCTGTTCAGTGGGTGGGAGGTATTGTTCATGATGGAGATGGCTTTGGCTAGCACCCTCCTGTCCCTCACCTCCTCCACAGAGTCCAGGGAGCAGCCCAGAGTGGAGCTGGCCCTCCTGACCAGCTTGTTCAGTCTGTTTCTGTCCCGCTCTGTGCTGCCCGGGGCCCAGCACACGGCAGCGTAGTAAATGGCAGAAGCTACCACAGAGTCATAAAAAGTCCTGAGCAGAGGCCTGCTCACTCCGAAGGACCTCAGCCTCCTCAGAAGGAAGAGGCGACTTTGGCCCTTCTTGTACAGGGCGTTTGTATTATGGGACCAGTCCAGTTTATTGTTAATGTGAGCACCCAGGTACTTGAAGCTGTCCACCAGCTCAATGTCCTCCCCCTGGATGTTCAGCAGCGTGTGGGAAAGTGGTTTTCTCCTGAAGTCGATGATCATCTCCTTGGTCTTACTGGTGTTCAAGCACAAGTGGTTGCACTCACACCAGTCAACAAAGTCCTTGATAACCGACCGATATTCCAGTTCGTTCCCCTCAGACATACAGCCCACGATGGCGGAGTCGTCGGAGAACTTCTGCAGGTGACAGCTGTGTGTGTCGTGTGTGAAGTCTGAGGTGTAGATGGTGAAGAGAAACGGTGAGAGGACAGTGCCCTGAGGGGCCCCAGTGTTGCAGACTACCACCTCAGACTCACAGCTGCGCAGCCGCACGTACTGTGGTCGGTCTGAGAGGTAGTTGATGGTCCATGCAGTGAGGCTACTGTCCACTCCCGCGTCCTCCAACTTCCCCCGCAGCAGTGCCGGCCTGATGGTATTGAAAGCGCTGGAGAAGTCGAAGAACATGACCCTCACAGCGCTCCCGGCGGGCTCCAGGTGGGAGAGCGTCCTCTACAGGAAGTAGATGACGGCGTCCTCTACTCCGATGTTGGGTCTGTAGGCGAACTGCAGCGGGTCCAGGGTGGGGCTGAACACAGAGCGGAGATGGGTGAGGATGAGCCGCTCCATGGTCTTCATCAGGTGGGAGGTCAGTGCGACTGGTCTGTAGTGAGCCGGTTCCTTGGCGTGTGCTGTTTTTGGGACCGGGATCACACAGGAGGTCTTCCACAGGACAGGGACCTTCTCCAGGCTGAGGCTCAGGTTGTACATGTAGCTGAGGACCCCAGAGAGCTGGTCTGCACAGGTCCTCAGCCGCCTGGGACTGATCCCGTCCGGTCCTGCGGATTTCCTCTGCTTCAGTCGCTGGAGCTGACTCCTCACTTGGTCCGGTGTGATGGAGAGGGCGGGGGACCGGGGTGTACTGTCCGAGGTGGGGGCTGGGGATGCGGGGGCAGGAGGGCCCGGGGCAGCCGGAGGCAGTGTCCACTGGGCGGTGTCCACTGGGCTGGGGACGTGTGAAGAGGTGGGGGTGGGAGGGGGGAGAATCAAACCGGTTGAAGTACTGGTTAAAGTCATCCGCCCGGTGCTGGTCTCCATCCGTTGTTCCTCTGGCACTCTGTCCAAAGCCGGAGATGTTCTTTAGGCCTCCCCACACGTAGCGGGCGTTTCCCTGGGCCAGCTTCTGCTCCAGCTTTTTCCCATAGTCCTTCTTGGCCCTCCTGATCCTCCACTGGAGCTCGTGCTGGATCCTCTTCTGCTCCTCCCTGTCCCCTGAGATGAAAGCCCTTTTCTTGAGGTTCAGGAGGGCTTTAAGCTCAGGGGTCACCCATGGGTGGTTGTTAGAAAAACACTGCACCTTCTTAGTTGGTACAGTGTTATCCACACAGAAGAGAATATAGTCTGTAATGCAGTGTGTCAGGCTCTCGATGTCCTCACCATGAGAGCTGCAGATCATTTCCCAATCAGTGTTTTGAAAACAATCTCTCAGCATCTCATCCACATCATCGCTCCACACTTTTACAATCCTCTTCTGCGCTGGATTTCTTGTCACCACTGGTGTGTATTCCGGAGACAGACGGACCAGGCTGTGATCAGAGCATCCGAGAGGGGGGAGGGGGGAGGAGGCGTATGCGTCCCGGACATTAACATACAGTAGGTCCAGAGTCTTATTGCCACGAGTTGGGCACGTGACATACTGTTTGAATGTCGGGAGAGTGGCGGAGAGGGAGGCGTGGTTAAAGTCCCCGCTGATCAGAATCAGAGCGCGGGGACTGCGGGTCTGGATCTGGGTCACAATTCTGTGGCCCCATCTCCTGACGGGGGGATGTAAATACATAGAACCACGGTGTGTGAAAACTCCCGCGGCAGATACCTGGGTCTCATGCTCACAGCGAGCAGCTCCAGGTCCTGTGTGCATGTACGCTGAACCACATGAACGTGCGTCGGGATGCAACACTGCTCGTTCACGTAGACCGCGACACCCCCGCCTTTCCTCTTCCCACTCCCCTCCGCGCAGCGGTCCGCTCGCACAAGTTTAAATCCCTCCAGCGCGACCACAGAGTCCGGTATATTCCCACACAGCCACGTCTCAGAGAAACACATAAGTCCACATTGTCTGTACTCTTTTTGATGGCGGACCAGTGCGGTCAGCTCCTCAGTCTTATTTGAGATGGACCGTACGTTCCCCATGAGGATGGAGGGGAGATACGGTCTCTTCTTCCTCTTTCGGCCTCCTCTGGAGCCCCTGCGTCTCCTACGGATCTCCAAGGGGATCACCGGCATCTCTGAGTGCCGGAAAGTGGAGTCTCTAAGTCCGAGAAGCTGCTCCCGTGTGTAAACAATGGGACACGCTGGTCTCGTGGCTCTGTGAGTGGAGGACTCCGAAAAAAGTGCCGAAGACATGTTAATCCAGTGAGAAAGTCCACGAGGCTAGGCTTCCCGTGTGCACAATGCACAAATAAACGCTTGCCTACGAAAAATAAAAATAAAAAAGCACATCTACAAGAAATAAATAGAGAAAGGGTCGTAAAGAGAAGAGAGCCAAAGTGACGAGCTGCACAGCGAGAGCTGGCGCCGGAAGATAGCTCCCGCTAGCTTTGTCTTATCAACTTGTATGTAATTGCAAACAAAGTGTGAGTTTATTCATTAGTAAATGTGCACAATTACAATGAATAACAGAACCGATACCAATACCACCTGCAGCCGTCTGAAACCGACTGCCACGATTGAGGAAATAACTGTACATTAAATAGACCAGAGTAATCTACTCTAGATATTACAAAAATGAAGTCAACATTGATATGTGTTGCTGTTGTAGAATTACATACCCCAAAGCAAGGAGAAAGCTCAAAAGTATTTGTCTTAATCAGGAGCGTAAGTTTATTGTACACACGTGCGGAGAGCTCACACACAAAGGCAGCATGCATCAGCTCTGGCGCGCAGAGCTCAGCTTCCTGTTTACATAGACAACACATAAAGACAGTCACGCCCACAACAGATGGGAGGGGGCCACCAGTACAGGAGGCGCATAGGGAGCGTAGGCGCCATGCCCGTGGTGAGGCAATCAGACAGTGGCATGGAGGTGCAAACAGACAGACAATGGTCATGCAGGATGTAGAGAGGCAGGCATACAGATGCAAGATGCGAAAGGCACAAGGGTGTGACAGTGATTTGCGTCATTGTCTGGCGGTGCGGGGAGGCCTGTCTCCTTCCTGCAGGTTATCTGAATAAAGCAGCAGGGGGGAGTGAGTTGGCGTCCCCGGGTGGGCAGATTGCCACCACACTCCTCTCCCGTGATAATGTAGAAACTCCAGTTTTACAGAGATCACATTCAGGTGGGTGAGTATTGACCTTGACCCCTGAGCAAAACAAGAGTTGTTGATGGGCAGGCTAGGCTGCCGTCACCCAAGCCTCTTGTATTACGAGGGTGTGGTCAAAGCTCTTCACTGTGATACCCTCCCCCTAAATTGTAGGCGAAACAAGTGGAAAAATAAAAACAAGGTAAACAAGAAAGAAAAACGTTAGACAAAGTCATCGTCCGAATCGCTGATATAATCAGGATCGGAGTTCAGTGGGACAGCGGCCAGGTCCGCCTCGGGGTCTTTGTACTGAATGGACACAAAGTGAGTGGATATCATTTTACCAACGGCCCGAAACACCAAAGGTAATACACATGAAAATAAAATCATAACAGTCAATAGGGCTAAACCAAGATTAATGAGCACACTCCGCCAGGAGGACAGGAGCCAGTCCAGACCGTGAGGAGTGTCCGTGACATTGTCCGCTTGCATGGCGTCCCGGAGTCTAGTCAGATTGGCTATGCCCTGTTGGATAAGACCTCCGTCGTCATCATTAGCCGGAATATATGTACAGCAGGACGACCCGATGATCGTGCATACGCCTCCCACAGACGCGGTCAGGTGGTCCAGGACCAGCCGGGTTCGAACAGTGCCGTCTTGCAGTCGGTGGCACCGCTCCCTATGAGCGTGTGTGGAGCGTTAGTGGTCATGGCGATGTTTGGTCTTGGAGCGGCAAGACTCTAATCGCGTTGAAGCCTTGGCCTCAGCACTCGGTTGGGCAGAGTGCTCGGGGTTTGGGGTGTGGCCTTGGGGTCCGGGGGCTGGGGAGTTGGGCAAAGGGGGGTCGCCTCGGGAACGCTGGGAATCTCTGGGTGTTGTTGTTGGCCTGCTTCACCGATGGTGGTCGCACGCCGGCCGACCTCTTCAGCGTAGGGAGCCGCGGATGGGCCTGGTCCGTCCGCGCCCTCGGTGTCCTCGTCTATGGCCCTCAGTGGCAGCACCGCACGACAGTGGTTGGCGTGGATCCAAGTTGTCCTCTCCGCGACCTTAACGGCAGTGTCCGTCACCAGGAGGACGAGGAATGGGCCGAGCCAGCGCTTGGACCGCCAATGCTTTCGTCTCGTTTCCTTCACCAGGACCCAGTCGCCTGGCTTGATCTTGTGCAGAGCCGCCTGCGCAGCCTGTGGCAGGGCGCTCCTGACCTGGGCAGAAATAGAGGACAAAAGTGCATTAATTTCCTTACAATAGGACAGCATGTCGTCATCACACAAAGAGGTGCTTGGCAAATCTCTGGTCGGGGGTCCCGCGCCCAAGTTGGGTGGTCTGGCCACGAGGATTTCGAATGGGCTTAGGTTTGACCTTGACCTGACTCTCATCCGCATGTACATGAGGGCTAGCGGCAGAGCTTTGATCCAAGACAGGTCTGTCTGTTCGCAGATTTTAGCAAGTTTGTTTTTCAGAGTGCCATTCTCTCGCTCGCACGCGCCTCCGCTCCAGGGGGCGTAACTGCAATGTTTACGTATATCAATGCCCAGAAATTCACCTACTTCCTCAATGACTTTTGCTACAAAGTGACTGCCATTGTCACTAGAGATTTTTTCCGGGACACCCCATCGTGGCACAATTTCTGTGAGCAGAGCTTTCACCACCGCGTTGCTCGTGGCGTGTTTGCATGCAAATACTTCAGTCCATTTGGACCAGAGATCCACCAGAACCAGACAGTATTTCTTACCTTGGCATGGTGTGAGTTCAACAAAGTCCATTTGGACATGTTGAAATGGGCGCAGGGGCGGAGGATGGGCAGCCTGTTGGATAATTTGGGACTTACCTGGGTTGTGCGCGAGGCAGATAGCGCATGTTTGGCAGAATCTCTGTGCAAATGCCGTAAACCCCTTCGTATACCAATTTTGTGTAATTAAATTACACATCCCTCCTTTTGAGGCATGGTCTCGACCATGTGCTAAAATCGCAAAATGTCTGAAGAAATGCCGTGGTAAGCACGGTTTGAGGTCTGGTCCCAGCCACACACCATGCCGTCGTTGAGCCCCATTTCCCTCCCACAGCACCGTCTCTGCTGGAGTAGCCAGTGCCTGCATTGCTGACAGAGAGGAGAAAATATCAACGTCTTGAGTGAGGTAGTGTGTGTGTGTGGGTAGAGGTGAGTATGCCGCTGCCTTCGCTGCCTTGTCCGCGCGCCGATTCCCTGCAGAGATGGGATCAGTGGCATTAGTGTGGGCCTGGCATTTGCATACAGCGATCTCTAAGGGCAACATTACAGCTTTCAGCAGATGTTCAACCTGTGTGGAATTAAGAATTGGTTTACCATCAGATTTCATGAAATTGCGGTGTGTCCACAGTGCCCCCCAGTCGTGCACCACAGAGAAACCATAGCGCGTATCACAGAATATGTTAACAGTTTTGCCCGCTGCCAGCTCACAAGCCCTGGTGAGCGCGACCAGTTCAGCGGTTTGTGCTGAATGGTGGTGGGGCAAACTACCAGAGTCTATAGTATCAAAATCAGAACACACAGCATAGCCGACTCGGTTCTTCCCAGTGTTGTCACGTGATGCTGATCCATCTGTATAAAAAATCAAGTCAGGATTAGTCAGAGGCACCTCTTTCAGGTCTGGCCTGGGAGTGCATATCTGTTCTATTGTGGCGATACAGCAGTGTGCCTCCCCTTCCTCTGGCGTGGGCAGCAGTGAGGAGGGGTTCAGCTGTGTGCATCTCTTCACCGTGACATTGGGGAGTTCAAGGAGCACCGTGTTGTATTTCAGCCAGCGAGCCGCAGAAAGGTGAGAGGTTTTCTGCTCTAGCAGGATCAGGGAAACAGCATGAGGCACAAGCAAAGTTAGTTCAGTGTATCCCACAAGGTCACGTGATGCTAGGACCGCTTTCTCAGCGGCAGCCACAGCCCGCAGGCAGCGAGGCAACCCTGCTGCCACGGGATCGAGTTTTGCTGAGAAGTAAGCAGTGGGTCTCAGTGGCCCTCCGTGAGACTGCAAAAGTACCGACACCATGCACCCACACCGCTCATCCACAG
The DNA here is from genome assembly GCA_964034765.1 of Knipowitschia caucasica. Taxonomy (NCBI): domain Eukaryota; kingdom Metazoa; phylum Chordata; class Actinopteri; order Gobiiformes; family Gobiidae; genus Knipowitschia; species Knipowitschia caucasica. The sequence goes on along the minus strand of OZ035835.1, from coordinate 5,579,617 downwards.
TCTGAGTGAATGGGCGGGTGGGGTCAGGGAGACCTAGTGTGGGCGGGCTTTGTAGGGCAATTTTCAGATCACAGAAAGATTTTTCAGCTTCTGGGGTCCATGTGATCCTGTCACATGTGCGCAGACCCTTCCCATGTATGAGTGCACCGAGCGGAGTTTCCATTACTGAATAGTTGGGAATAAACTGTCGACAGTAGGAGCACATCCCTAAGAATGACATTAATTGTTTTTTTGTCTGGGGTTTTGGAAGGTTTTGGATTGCCGCCACTCTGTTGGTGGAAAGGCTTTTGCCGTGTTCAGAAATCACGTGGCCAAGGAAGACAACTTCCTTCTTTACAAACTGTAATTTGGACAAACTGGCTCTGTGACCTTCTGCATGCAGATGCTGAAGTAAGGTCACAGTGTCGGTTTCGCATGTTTTCTCGTCCAAAGCACAGAGTAAGAGGTCGTCTACGTACTGGAGGAGCGCCGTGCCTGGCGACAGAACCAACAGGGCCAAGGATTCACGTAAGGCCGCATTGAATATTGTGGGTGCATCGCGGAAACCCTGGCAGAGGCGGGTGAAATTATATATGCGCCCATCAAACGAAAACGCGAACCAGAATTGGGAATCTCCGTGCACTGGAACAGAGAAAAACGCATTAGCCAAATCAACAACAGAGAAAAATTTAGCTTCAGGCGGAACCTGACTCAGGATCGTGTATGGATTTGGTACCACTGCCACCATGGGAGCCACAGCATCATTTACAGCTTTAAGATCATTCGTAAACCGCCACTTTTCAGGCGCTCCTGGTTCAGTGTGTTTTTTTACTGGGAGGATAGGGCTGCAAACACCCCCGGACTTGCAAGGGACGACTACACCATTCTCCCGTAGCGCTTCGAAGACTGGTGTAATTCCCTTGATAGCCTCCTCACGCAAAGGATACTGCTTCCTGCACGGACGGAAATCAGATTTAGGCACAATTATAACCGGCTCACAATTTTTTATGAGGCCCACGTCGGTTGGACCTTTTGCCCACAGTCCCTCTGGGACCGCGCGAAGTGCAGGCGTGGCCTCTGCATCCGCTGCTGACAGCATGAGCTCTGTCCCCCGTGGGACTGAAGTCATGCTGTCATGATCAAAACACACATGTCGGCTTGCTGCGAGAGAAGACTTAAAAGGGCTTCTCCATGCGTTAGCATTTTCAGAGAACCACGTGTCCTCATCTTGGACCTGTGTCCAGTCCCCAGCATTGCTACACTTATCAATAAGGACAGAGACCTCACTCCACGCTGCAGTCGTGGGTTTGGACAAAGCTATGTGCAAAGTGGGATATAGTGGGTCGATAAAGTGTTTTTGTTGCTCATTAAGTAACACAGATACCATAGTGTAGTGCCTATCCCAATAAACATACTCCGTTTGTAGCCTATCTTTACTACACTGGAGCCATGAATTTTTAAACTCTAAGTTATTGTCTGGGAACGACCGGAGAGAGCAGCTTAGGTCGTTCGCGTGGTTGACCTCCAAATTTTGTGCGGGCGTCACTCTATCCACTGTTGTGGCTAATAACTTAGCAATCTCAGGGTTTGGTGTCAATTTCCAGTGGTAGTTAACTTTTGGGACCGGTGCCTCCTTGTGCATGCCGGTGAAACATGGAGCATTTGTTAGGTCACTAGCGTGTACCACCCGTAGGCCGCTTGGTGTTGAGAGCAGATTTAAATTGAGTCTGCACATAAGGTCTCGGCCTAGTAGATTAACCGGGCACAATGGGGAATATAGAAACGAATGTTTAAGCTGGTTGCCCTGAGAATCAAAACACGTTAGCGGTGACGTAAATTGCTCTTTAGTCGTCTCTCCCGACGCTGCTAATGAGAATGTGAAGCGGCCACTCATTTTAGGGGAGACAGAAAGGCTGTCACTTTTTAGCACAGAATTTGTTGCCCCGGAATCAACTAGAAAAGTAACATTTTCGCCACAGATTGTTAGCGTATGTTCCGGAAATTTAGCATGAATTTTCTCAAAAAATGTGTACGTGCCGATTGCAGTTGGTTCAAACTTACGTGAAAGATGAGTGATCGCTTCGGTGACGTGTATGTGTGCGTTACCCGGTAGATGAGTCTCCCGTACGGTTTCCTTCGTGGCTCCCCTGTGTTCACCGCCAGCCCGCTGTCTGTCCCCGCCTAGTCAGTCCGCCTCGTGGCGCATCTGGTGGTTGCCGTGTTGTGAGCCTTCATAGCGGTGCTGTTGTCCGTGTTGACTCTGTTGTGCCTGGTGCCAATGGTGTTGCTGCTGGTACTGGTCCGGCTCTCGGTTGTGGTTTTGTTGCCACTCCTGCGGGACGTTCTGGTTCTGCTGCCACTGCTGCTGGCCGCCCTGCCGCGGCTGCCACTGGCCGCTCTGCTCAGTTCAAGATTAGATTAGATCAAGATCAGATTATTTCTCATGTCCAGTTCACCATTATTAAATTGCGTTTTACAAAATTCAATCCATGAAGTTGTAACGACACAATGTGAACAATTTCAAAGATAATAAAAATGGCATCACACAAAGAAATCAGAGAAAATATAACATTCATGTTGCAACTCGCACACAATAATGTTATTTTGACCAAATGTTAGATAAAAGAAACTTCCATTGGTTGCTTTCGAACAGTTCTTTCGTTGATGTCCTTTGTGAAGGTTGTAGTCGGCTTCTCAGGGATTGTTTCATACACATCACTTCTTTGATTCTATAATCAAAAGAAGACAAAAGTAAGAAATAAAAAAACCATTAAACTGTTTGGAACCGTTTTACACTTTTCTTCTTAAATCTGGTTTTAAAATCATATTTTGAAATTTAGAATGGCGCTGAAAAGTTGAGGCTCATACTACTAATTTAAAACACAAAATATATTTTTTTAAGACAACTTTTATCTGTTACCGTACCAAAACCGTGTATATTCCTGAAGCATCTGGTTCCTCATAACCATCACTATGGAGCTCCAAATCTGTCAGAAATCAACAACTTTACATGATTAGGTTTATAAATGGAACTGAAAGTAAGAATAAAGTCTATACCTGGACCAGTGACTTGTGAGCTTGCAGGAAAATAATAATAATAATTATTATAATTTTAGTCCAAAGTCAAATAGATCAACTAAATTTCTCAGAACACTTACACAGAGACATCACCTGAAGAAAGAAAATACTTTTTCTATCAGTTTTGTCCGGAGATTGTTACAGAGAAGACAAGAATGTTTTTCACCTTTGATTTTTGATGAGCAGAGAAAGCCCAGAACTGTCAGGACAGTGCCCGTCACCAGACCACAGGACACCAGCACGACCAGGAACCAGGTGGGTACCACTGTGACAGTATACAGCATGGCAAAAACATAATTAGTCAGACACCATTTGTCAAGTTCTCCCACTTAAAAAGACGAGAGATGCCTGTAAACAGGTGTGGGTGCTGTGTGGTTCTGACTGAGAGGTCAATTCATCTATATCAGAAACAACACCCACACCAAGAGGGGGCTGTATCACCCCCCTTAAGAAAAGCACATTTGGTCTTCATTCTCCGTCCGTGCCACCTCAGATTGGAACCTCCTACCCACAACTATCAGAAATGCACCCTCTTACCTCACATACAAACCACAGTTATAACGCTGGCTCATCATAACCAAACCTGTCAGCACTGACTCCGCCTGCTCTCGCTGCCCCCTGCTGGCCGCTTGTTCTGTGTACACCTGTTTGTGTTCTGTGTGTGTCTCCTTATGATTGTGTATCGTTTGTTGAATGATGTGTGACTGAACGTTTTCATGTCTTGTCCTTGTAAATATTGTAAATAGATCACATTATTTTAACTGTCTGTGTAGCAAACATGTTTTTATCTTTCAGGAGACATGGGACTATGGATAAAAAATAGCAGCTTGGCTAATTCTGGCATATTTACATAAATGTTCATTAATATGCACTGTCCCTGTAATAAATAAATAATCATCAATCCATTTTCTTCCCCATTGTCCATTTCTGGGTCAAATGGGTGGGAATCAGCTACCACCCAATTCATAGAGCTCCAGCCCCTCAATGATCCTCCTGCAGGTGGAGTCCACAGGAGGATATGTAATGGTAATAGATCATATCCATCATAGAAAAACCTCTACTATGAGAGACAAAATGAGAAAAACCAGGACGATAGTGTAAAGAAGAGAATGAATGAGGACAAAATGTGGCTGGGTCTTTCAACATGACAATCACACATCACCCGGGCAACCAAGCATTGCCCTCTGTGGGGGGAGGTGAAAGTCTGCGTTTGCCAGCGATATCTCCAAAACATCGCTGCTCTAGAAGAGATCTTTCTCATCAATCAATGCACATTTGAATATAAGATGAGTCAGATGTCTCATGAAGATGTGTGAACGTAACTGCAACAATCATCAATTTATCCTAAAAACCTGCATATTGAGTCTGAACATGTCTTTTTGCTTCACCAGGTTTGAAGAACTCTGCATCACTTCCTGCTTCATTCTTCAGGTCTGTGGTCTTCCCCGAGTCTGGGGTCTTCTCTGAGTCTGAACCTGCAAAACAATAGAGACTCAGACACATGTAGATTCAAAGGAGTTCCACGCTGTGTGAAGCTCTCCTCCCGTTACTGTGAACGTGTCTATACTTCACCAGGTTTGAGGATCTCTGCGTCACTTCCTGCTTCATGCTGCAGGTCTGGGGTCTTCACTGAGTCTGGGGTCCTCACCGAGTCTCTGGTCTCATGCTGCAGGTCTGTGGTCTTCGCTGAGTCTGTGGTCTCATGGTGCAGGTCTGGGGTCTTCACTGTTGTGGTGTCGGTTTGAAGTGGGAAATATTTTCTCATGAATCCTTCAAAGCAAAACATGTCATTAAAGTTAAATACACATTCTTTATTGCTGTATCCATGTGTTTCTAATGTTACCAGCCAAGTCGTACGGTTCACTGTGAGGATCCTGAGAGGAGCCACATCTGAGGACTTCACTCTGGACTTTATGGAGATGTGTCAAAAACTCCTCATCAGGAACAGAAAACATGCAAAACCATGGTCCTTTACTGTTCCTGGACCGTGATGTTTTGGTTGAATACGACTGTGTGGATTCTCCAAAATACAGGTGACATTTGGACTCAGATGAAGGTGAAGAAGGCAGTGTGCAGGTCACAAAAACATCCTTGTCTAATTTAGTCAGATTTATCTCTGGTTTTGCTTCTAAAAGAAAACAATTGTGAAAAATACAAATTGATAAGACAAAGTCAATGTAAAGAACATATTTACCTCGAGCTGTGACTTCAACAATTGCATCTGTTTGGAATAAAACACGGTGACGTTTATTAATCCTTGTTATAGCAGCAAACACACACACGGAAGACATACATTTCGAGGTCAATTCATTTCTTCAACACTTCTTATAGAGGGTTGGACCAGGTATGTCAAAGTCAAAGACATTAGATTTGCTACAAGCAATTGTTTTAATATGTTTATTAACGACAGTAACTCAGTTGGTAGAGCATTGGCCTTAAGGCCAGAAGGTCGTGGGTTCAATTCCCACCTCTGCACCTTCTCCACCAACTCCCACTGATGACTGCTGTCGTTGTGTCCTTGGGCAAGACACTTGACCCCACTTTGCCCAAAGCCCCCACTGAAAGATCAAGGCTATGCTCACACTCAGAGAGCAGCCGTCCTCCTGTGGACTCACCACCTGCAGAGGGTCAGTGAGGGGCTGGTGCTATGAGACTTGGGTGGCATCTCTGATTGCCACCCCCCTGACCCAGAAATGGATTAAAGGGTAGAAAATGGATGGATGTTTATTAAAACATAGTCAAACAATTGCATATAATCTATTGAACCAAGACCTAACACAGTATTTTATTTAATGATTAAATGAATAATCCAATATCTTTGTATGGGTCGGTGTGGTTAGTTCAAATATTAATCAAACATCATCCAGAGGCCAAGATAAGTCATTCGTGGGCCTTGACTTTGACTTTTAGGGCAGGGGTGTCCAAACTTTTCAGTTAGAGGGACACTTTAGTTCACCAGACCAGTCCAGGGGACGACATCATGGACTGGAAAACTGTCTTGACTGACATTGGGCTGTTCTGAGCTTTATGATGATCTATAACAGGGCTGAAGTTGGCTGAATGACACATGTTTACATTAGCAACATAAATGAAAATGACTCAATAAAAAACCATGTCAGTAGATTTTGTGCAAATACAGTCAATGACAAACTGGGCTTTAGAACGAAGTCTATATTGGCTGAGCTGAAGTTGGATGGATGACACAGTGAACTTGTGTTTATGATCTCAAAGACTATTTTGGGTTAGCAAGGCAGAGGGCCACGTACAATGACACTGAGGGCCGCATTTAGCCCCCGGGCCTGGGTTTGGACATACCTGGGTTAGGGTATAGGATTGGTCTCAAAGGACATCACACAACCGTTGAATTTGCCAAAAAAAATAATAATGAAGATGACCAATGTCTGCAAATGTAGAGTGTCCTGGATCATCACCAATGTCCTTTTTGTCAGACCCTCCTGCTTTAAAAACAACTGAGAATGCAGGACTGACATGAAGCATGACTGAGGCAGCTCCCAGGTGGAGGACTTTTGATTTTTTATGGTGCTATGAGGATTGGGAGATAGTCCAGAGGTGGAATTCTACTCAAGAAAAACCACATAATCAGCCAAGAAATTAACTAGGTCCAGCATTGACATGTACTGATAAAAAAGCTTATTTGTTAATATTATTATAGATTTTAAGTTTGTGTAAGCCCTCAGTCGTACAGGGATTAGTCAAAGCAAAGGAAGGTTTCTCACCCATCATCATGATTTGATCATGATCATGATCAATGATTTCCCTGAAGAAGTCCCCAGGTTGAGGACGAAACGTTGGGAAAACTTGCTAAGAAGTACAGATGATGGGTGAGAAACCTTCCTTTGCTTTGTTATAGATTTTAATATTTTATTGTTTGTTTTTAAAGCTTTGAAAGGACTGGCCCCACAGCACGTCTCGGACCTCACTCAAATCTACCACCCCCGCCCTGCGCCCTGAGGTCCGAGGACCAGCTCCAGCTCATGGTGCAATCTCAGTACATTACAAAGAGAGACATTAACAATAACACAAATACAGGAAGGTTTGAAATGATGTTAAAATAAAAACTCACGTAAGCAGCAGAGGAGCAGCAGAGGTCGAGCCATGAGTCCGACAGAAACAGACACAGAGACGTGCACGAGGCTGTTTGACAGAAGGGAAGCAGAAGAAAAACCACATAGGTCTGAGATACAGCAGTATGTCACCACAACCACAACACAACAGCAACACAACAGCAACACAACCACAACACAACTGAATGTAGTACTTTCTGTCTGTGCTCTCGCCTCATTCTGGTCCGGAATATTCATGAGTGAAAGTAGTAATAGTTTAATAAGAATGTGCTTAAATTAAGAAAAAACACTTCATTCAATTACAAATAGGCCTCCCCAATACGTATTGGGGATAAAACTCTCTCTGGGCCTCACTCTGGGACCAACAGGAAGTCGGCCATGATGGTCTGAAGTTTCGCCGCTAATTTGACTTTTCATTTATAACTTCGAACTAGTCCCTGGTATTTCATCACACAGAGTTCTACCACGTCATTTCCTAATCTGGATGGATTGAAGTTATATAATCATTGAAAAAAAAGTTAGAAATTCTTCACCGTCTTCGTCCCTCGCCATGGCGAATAAGGCCTTCGTTTTGGCCGTTTTCGCTGAGCCCTGAGGGCCACAGGCTCAGACCTACAGAGCTGAGACTCACATCAGTAATATTAGGTTATGGCCTGAACGCAGTGACACTAAAATCATTCGCCCAATATGAGCTCTTTAGCGCCACCTGTCGGAAAGTAATAAGGCACTAGTGCTCGGATCGGCCCGAAAATTGCTGAGTGTAATCTCTGGACCGAGACGAGCAACACATTACATTACGCAAAAGTTGTAAGTCCTACACCTGACCACTGGGG